>JARGYO010000094.1:11326003-11926003 GCA_029206835.1 Rana muscosa | reverse complement strand
CAAGGACGCTTATTTGCATGTCCCTATTTTCCCCGGCCATCAAAAGCTTTTATGGTTTGCGGTAGAGCAGCGCCATTTTCAGTTAGTGGCCTTACCCTTCGGACTGGCCACGGCACCGCGGGTGTTCACAAAGATCTTGGCCCCTCTGTTGGCCGACTTAAGAACTCGAGGTGTATCAATAATGGCGAACTTAGACGATCTATTGATAATAGATCACTCAATTACCAACCTAAAGGTAGTTGTACACAACACAGTCAAGTATCTGGAATCTCGGGGCTGGGTCCTCAACCTAGACAAATCAGCCTTACAACCAGTAAAAAGACTGGAATATTTAGGGCTGCTCATAGACTCAGACCAAAGAAAGATTTCTTTGCCTCAGGCAAAGATCGCTTCCTTAATGGAGCTAATCCAGATGGTCTGTGCAAAAAGACAGCCTTCCATACGCCTGTGCATGCGGTTGCTGGGAAAGATGGTGGCTTCATTCGAAGCAGTCCCATACGCCCAATTCCATTCAAGGAAATTGCAAAATGCCATCCTATCAGTCTGGAACAAAAGGTTCAAGCTCTGGACCTTCCAATGTCCCTGACCTCGTCAGTACGGAAGAGTCTCTGTTGGTGGTTGGTTCCCCAAAATCTGCAAAAGGGGAAGTCTTTCGTTCCAATTTCTTGGAGAGTGGTAACTACAGATGCCAGTCTCTTGGGCTGGGGGGCAGTACTGGAGCAATGGTCACTCCAGGGAAAATGGTCGGATGCCAAAAAGGCCCTGCCCAGCAACCTTCTGGAAATTCGGGCGGCTCGCTTGGCCCTGAAAGCTTGGACTTCCAAACTGCGGGGGTCCCCTGTCAGGATTCAATCAGACAATGCCACAGCAGTAGCGTACATAAATAACCAGGGGGGAACCAGGAGTCGTGCGGCCCAGAAGGAGGTGAATCACATCCTGGTATGGGCAGAAAAGCATGTCCTATGCATATCCGCTATCTTTATTCCAGGAATAGAGAAATGGAAGGCGGACTTCCTGAGTCGCCAACAGTTATCCCCAGGGGAATGGTCTCTTCACCCCGACATCTTCCGGGCGATATGTCAGAGGTGGGGGACACCAGATGTAGATCTGCTGGCATCCAGATTCAACGCGAAGGTGAACAGCTTTGTATCCCAGACGAGGGATCCGCTCGCTTGCGGGTCGGATGCGCTGGTGTTTCCGTGGGAACAGTTCTCACTGATTTATGCATTTCCCCCGTTGCAGTTATTACCTCGACTCCTCCGCAGAGTCAGGTTGGAAAAGAAACCAGTGATTCTGGTAGCTCCGGCGTGGCCTCGAAGATCCTGGTATGCGGAGATTGTAAGAATGTCTGTGGGGAGTCCTTGGACCCTTCTGCTTCGTCCAGACCTGCTCTCGCAAGGTTCGATAATCCACCCTTCCTTACACACTCTAAATTTAACGGTCTGGCTATTGAATCCCACATATTAAGGAAGAGAGGTCTCTCTAACGCTGTGGTATCCACAATGATCAATGCAAGGAAGCCTGTATCCAGACATATATATTATAGAGTTTGGAAGGCGTATGGTGTGAGGCCAGAAACTGGCATCCTCGTAAGTAAGTTATAGGCAGAATTCTTGACTTCCTTCAGTGGGCTGTAGACAGGAAGTTAGCCTTAAGTACTATTAAGGGTCAGGTTTCGGCCTTATCAATATTCTTTCAAAAACCACTAGCTTTGCATTCGCTAGTCAAGTCTTTTTTTGCAGAGGGTGACTCGAATCAACCCACCGGTTAGATCTCCCATGTGTCTTAAACGTGGTTCTCTCGACACTACAAAGACAGCCGTTTGAACCTCTGCCGCACATTCCCTTAGTTCTTCTCACCAGGAAATTCGTTTTTTGGTAGCCATATCCTCAGCCAGGAGGGTATCTGAATTTGCAGCCATGTCGTGTAAGGAGCCATATTTAATTATCCATAAGTATAGAGTTGTGCTACGTCCTCATCCAGCCTTTCTTCCTAAGGTTGTGTCAAGTTTTTATTTGAACCAAGATGTGGTTCTTCCTTCTTTGTTTCCCCAAGCCTAGCTCGGTGGAAGAAAAAAATTACATTCTTTGGATGTAGCAAGAGCGGTTAAAACTTATCTTAAAGCCACTGCTCGGAAGTCGGACGTTTTGTTTATTCTGCTGGAAGGCCCCAGAAAGGGTCAGGCAGCGTCAAAATCTACTATTTCTAAGTGGATTCGACAGATCATTATTCAAGCCTATGGTTTGAAAGGGAAGATGCCTCCGTTTAAGGTTAAAGCGCACTCTACGAGAGCAGTTGGTGCTTCTTGGGCAGCGCATCACCAGACCTCTATGGCTCAAATCTGTAAGGCCGCAACTTGGTCTTCAGTCCACACATTCACTAAATTCTACCAGTTGGATGTAAGAGATCAGGAGGATATCGCCTTCGGGCGCAGTGTGCTGCAGTATAGATCCTCATGTCTGATGGCGCCCAGCTTATGTATAGTGTCTCCCTCCCCTCATTGGGCATTGCTTTGGGACGTCCCACATAGTAATTACTATGCTGCTCTGTGTCCCGTGATGTACGAGAAAGAAAATAGGATTTTTATGACAGCTTACCTGTAAAATCCTTTTTTTGGAGTGCATCACGGGACACAGAGCTCCCACCCCTCTTCTTGGGACACTTATTGCTTTGCTACAAAACTGAGGTGCTCCCAGTATGGGAGGGGTTATATAGGAGAGGGGACTTCCTGTCTTGGGTGTGCCAGTGTCCAGCACCTGAAGGTAAGCTCTATAACCCACATAGTAATTACTATGCTGCTCTGTGTCCCGTGATGTACTCCAAGAAAAGGATTTTTACAGGTAAGCTGTTATAAAAATCCTATTATTATGGCCACTAGATGGACCTCGCCATCATAGGAAATCACTGTGTTATTAAAATACAGTGCTAATTTTTCATGGCTGAATGAATGCTTGTCACATTCCTCCAATTAATTTTCTACAAGTAGACCCCTTAGTTTCCTTCATCAGGCATGGTTTCATACTAATACCTGAGGATATACTCATACACTTGTGAGTGCAGTACACACTGAGGATATAAAGGGTACATTTCAGTGAAAAATACACTACACATGTAATTGTAGAGCACACAGATGCAATATTTTAGCCAATTGTTTTGGTAAAATATAAAAGATGAGGTTGTGCTGAGTAAATAGATACCCAAAACGTCCATCCTTATAATTGTGTGTGGCATTGTAATGATGAAAAACTTTTGGTACTCAAAAACATCCCATAGATGACACTTTAACCCTTCCGCTGCCATGGATGTCATACTGACCTACAGAACTGCTTCCAGCTGGCCAGGTCATTACTACATATATCTATGGCATTCCCCCTTCTGCTATAAGCTTATGGTCTGCTGAGCTTCCCTCCAATCCACAGCCGTTCTGCCTGTCCTCTAAAATGTCCTCCCACAGCACTGATCTACCTGTGGCTTCCCTGTTTCTGGCTTCTTCTCCTTGCCTCTCCCACAGGCTTCAGCTGCTGCAGGGGAGCCACAGGGAGATCAAAATGTCCAAATACATCCCACTGCCACTGAAAGTCCCCCCTGTGCTGGGACCTCCTACTGATGCCCCAGAGCCCCCTCCCCTGGCCAGCTTCCCCTCCTCCCCTGTCCATTGGCACTAGCTGCTACTGGGGCAGAAGATCAGTGCAGTGTTCAGGATGGAGAGTGGGGGGTTTAATGTCATGTTTACCAGCCTCTTCCTGAAAGAACACAGTGAGGGATTGGTACCGATCACTCCTGTTTTCATTCATCACTGAAGCATAGTAAGGAGTGTGTATTGTGCTTCAGTTTTGTGAATGAATAGGAGCCTCTACAGAATCTTCCTTCAAAATCACACCCATAGAACAATATTGGCGATAATAGCTGTATTGTCTTCACCAATCACAGCCCGGATATTTCCCAGTACAGGTCGGGAGGTGGAGGGGGATGGGTTAATAGTACAATAAGGGACCCATAGACATGACAGAGACCCTCATAGATATGACTTTGTCATCTGATCTATCAGGAAATGACCAGATTGGAGGACAGTCTCATGCCTGGGAGTTACCTGCACACAGGTAACTCCCAGGTAACTATCAATTCCTATTGATCTGATGATTGCTGGCATGGATTCCTGATTGATTATTGCTGGGAATAAAGTCCAATAAAAATGGAGATTTGATGGATTATTGATATAAAAATCTCTCCATATTCCATGGAATAAATATGTGTAAAATAGTTTTGGATTGGATGTAATGAATCTCTATAAAAAGACTTTGTGGTGTTTGTTAGATCTTTTCTATTCCTCTCTAGGTCTGGATTTCAGGAAGAAGAAACAATTCCTCCAATCTCGGTTAGATGGTGAGGAGGGGGTTGGGTTTGGGGTAGTTTTGTACATAGAGGAGGTAATATAGAGAATCCGGCTAGTAATTGATGAGTGGAGATTTCATCGTAGAGTTCCATTGAAGAGAATTCAGGGCCGGTGTGTTCTGATTGGACCACCAGTACATGTGTCATATTAATCAGGGGGTGTGCACTGCTCAGATAGGTTGTCTGATCCCTGGATGGGTTCCCCACAACCTCACAGATGTGAGTCCATGCCCCGCACTTCTACCGATCTTCTAGAACAACCTCACAGATGTGAGTCCATGCCCCGTACTTCTACCGATCTTCTAGAACAACCTCACAGATGTGAGTCCATGCTCCGTACTTCTACCGATCTTCTAGAACAACCTCACAGATGTGAGTCCATGCCCCGTACTTCTACCGATCTTCTAGAACAACCTCACAGATGTGAGTCCATGCCCCGCACTTCTACCGATCTTCTAGAACAACCTCACAGATGTGAGTCCATGCCCCGTACTTCTACCGATCTTCTAGAGCAACCTCACAGATGTGAGTCCATGCTCCGTACTTCTACCGATCTTCTAGAACAACCTCACAGATGTGAGTCCATGCCCCGTACTTCTACCGATCTTCTAGAACAACCTCACAGATGTGAGTCCATGCCCCGTACTTCTACCGATCTTCTAGAACAACCTCACAGATGTGAGTCCATGCCCCGTACTTCTACCGATCTTCTAGAACAACCTCACAGATGTGAGTCCATGCTCCGTACTTCTACCGATCTTCTAGAACAACCTCACAGATGTGAGTCCATGCCCCGTACTTCTACCGATCTTCTAGAACAACCTCACAGATGTGAGTCCATGCTCCGTACTTCTACCGATCTTCTAGAACAACCTCACAGATGTGAGTCCATGCCCCGTACTTCTACCGATCTTCTAGAACAACCTCACAGATGTGAGTCCATGCCCCGCACTTCTACCGATCTTCTAGAACAACCTCACAGATGTGAGTCCATGCCCCGCACTTCTACCGATCTTCTAGAACAGGGATATGCAATTAGCGGACCTACAGCTGTTGCCAAACTACAAGTCCCATGAGGCAAAGCGAGACTCTGACAGCAGCAAGCATGACACCCAGAGGCAGAGGCATGATGGGACTTGTAGTTTGGCAACAGCTGGAGGTCCGCTAATTGCATATCCCTGGTCTAGAACAACCTCACAGATGTGAGTCCATGCCCCGTACTTCTACCGATCTTCTAGAACAATCTCACACCTTCTGGTATTATCACTACACTTAGTCCCATCTCTCCCATCGTCTTTTATCCTCTTTTTCCTGTCTCTTGATGGTTTGGAGAATTTCTACATATTGCTCTGATGACAGGTCTACTTTAATTGTACAGAGGGGAGGGGGAGGGGTACACAGACTGCTCATCTGCAAACCCCCCACTCTCCATCCTGAACACCACACTGATCTCCATCCCCATCAGCAGATGCAGCCAGTGGTCAGCTGGAAGCAGTTCTGTAGGTCAATACAATATATATATATATATATATATATATATATATATATATATATAATCTATTGCAGTGAAAGAGTTAAAGTGTTACCTATGGGAAGTTTGAGTACCAAGGTTTTTCACCATTTCAATGACACACAATTATAAGGATGGACATGGTGGGTATCTATTTACTCAGCACAACCTCATCTTTTTTGTAATTTGCAAAAGAAAAATTGTAAAATACTTTATTTGTGTGCTCTAAAATTACATTTACTGCATTTTTAACTGATTGAGCTTATATCATGTGACATAAAAAAATTAAGCTACCATCATTTTATTCTCCAGGGCCTCTGCTTTCAGAAAATATATGTTTGGGGGTTTTATCTAATCTTCAGGCCCAAAATCTGCATTTTACCATGTGTGCAAAAATTATGGAAAACCAACTCTGGCAGTGAAAGGGTTAATGTGAGCTAGATGGGATCACTCTGCTGTGGTCACACTCTAATCATTAGAGCTCCCACTAGCTGCAGCCTGGTAATAACATTGCTAGGAGGTCTATTCATTTATCTGCTCCATACTTCCCATCTTTATATAAACGTCTCCTGACATTTAGGGGTCTAATCATTAAAAATTGTACAGCAACTCCTCCGATGAAAGTACATGTACATTCCTTCTGTGTAAATGGGATGGGGGAATCAATGTTAGTACGCTCTTTGTTGAGCTGTTTAAATGGTTTGCATTGATTTAAAAAGGAAAATACCACCTTTGGCTATTAGATGGTGCTCATTTCTAGGACACTTAGCTCCATCTAAAGGTCAAATGGAGTATTTCCCATTTTAAAGCAATGGTTGGTTTAACCTCTTCAATACCGGACACTTTTACCCCCTTCCTGCCCAGGCCAATTTTCATCTTTTAGCACTGTCACACTTTTGAATGAGAATTGCGCGGTCATGTAACACTGTACCCAAATGACATCTTTATCTTTTTTTGGGACAGATAGAGATTTCTTTTGGTGGTATTTAATCACAACTGGGTTTTTATTTTTAACTTTCTTAGTTTCTGTTGAAAAAAAAAAGTAATTTTACTTCTTCACTGAGAAGGTGGCACCGATCGGCTGCATTGATGGGCACCAATGAGGCTGCACTGATAAGGCAGCATTTGATGGGCACCGTGGGAGCTTCAATTATGGGCACTGATGAGGCTGCACTAATGAGATAGAACTGATAGGCTGCACTGATAAGGATGCATTGATAAGGATGCACTGATGAAATAGGAATTAAGGGAATGCACTGATAAGGCAGCATTGATGGGCACCGATTGGCTGCACTGATATGCAGCACTGATGGGATTTACACTGATAGTCAATGTAAATGCCCCAGACACAGGAAAGCCAATTATTGTCTTTCCTTGCCTAAGACAAAAATAAAAGACTGACAAGCAAAATTTGTACAGAAGATTGGTGGAAAGGCACAGCATGAGACATATAACTTCATATAAAAAGAACAATTTATTGCAAACATGTTAAAAAAATATATATAAAAGACTTTCACAAATGTCCTCTATAGGAATATATCCTCGATATGTAATGTTTCCCCATATATTATACAGGAACACCAATTACCATCAACTAATTAGGTGTAACAATATTCTGTATAGTCCAGATGATCTTATCCAACAGTCAAGGTGTTCCCTGAATAGCTTTTTCAGGACTGTAAACTTTTGAGGGGAACATCACTATTATCATCAAACAGACAAACACAAGATAAGGTAAGTATCTATTTATATTTCAATAATGTCATTCACAGGGCTCAAAATGTCAAGTCCTGAGCTACTAGCCAAGCCTCAAGGGTTACTCGCCACCAGTTACCCCACCCAACCCCTTCCATGCCCCGCCCCTAAACACGCCCTCATAAATTATCTCATGAAATGACACTTAAATGTTTTATGCAGAATTAAGATCTTATAATAAATATTAACAACAACTTTATCTGAGCCCATCAGTGCAGCCTACCTGTGCCCATCAATGCAACGTCACCTGTGTCCACCAATGCAGCCTGCCCATGTGTATTATGCAGTCTTCCCGTGTCCACCAATGCAGCCTGCCTGTGTCCTTTAATGCAGCCTGCCCGTGTCCACCAATGAAGCCTGCCGTGTCCACCAATGCAGCCTGCCCTTGTCCACCAATGCAGCCTGCCATGTCCATCATGCTGCCTATCTGTGCCCATCATGCTGCCTATCTGTGTCCTTAGGCAGCATAAAGGGCACAGATAGGCAGCATTAAGAACACAGATAATGCTGCCTATCTGTGCCCATCATGCTGCCTATCTGTGTCGTTCATGCTGCCTATCTGTGCCTATCATGCTGCCTATCTGTGTCCTTAATGCTGCCTATCTGTGTGAAGCATGAAGGGCACAGATAGGCAGCATGAAGGACACAGATAGGCAGCATGAAGGACACAGATAGGCAGCATTAAGAACACAGATAATGCTGCCTATCTGTGTTCTTCATGCAGGGGAACAGAGGAGAGGGAGTGGATTACCGGTGGATGATGAGAGCGCAGAGGAGCACAGCTTTCATTTCAATTGTTGTGTGTTCCCGCCACTCGGCATCACATACAGCCCCACCCCCTGGACGGGGAACTTTGATACACGTCACTCGTGATTGGATGGGTGATCTGTTTATCAAAGTCCCGGGACCAGGGGCGGGGCTGTGTGTCACAGCGAGTGCAGGGAACACACTGCAATTGAAATTAATGCCACGAGTGATGTTCCCTGCGCTGTGATGATCCGGCCGCCTGCTCTCCTCTCTTCCCCTCCGCGAGCGCTGGGAGAAGGACTCCTATACAACCCCGCAAGGTTGTGCTGAGTAAATAGATACCCACCATGTCCATCTCTGCTGCCTGCCTTTACTCTGGGACACAGCAAGTGGCAATCCGCTACGTGTGGCAGGTGATGTCATGGCAAGTGACAATCTGCAATGTGTGGCAAGTGACAATCCGCTACGTGTGGCAGGTGACACTGTGGCAATTGACAATCCGCTATGTGTGGCAAGTGACAATCCACAATGTGTGGCAAGTGGCAATCCGCTACGTGTGACAGGTGACGTCATTGCAAGTGACAATCTACAATGTGTGGCAGGTGACGTGGCAAGTGACAATCCGCAATGTGTGACAGGTGACGTGGCAAGTGACAATCCGCTACGTGTGGCAGGTGACATTGTGGCAAGTGACAATCTGCAATGTGTGACAATCCGCTACGTGTGGCAGGTGACATTGTGGCAAGTGACAATCCGCAATGTGTGGCAGGTGACGTGGCAAGTGACAATCCGCAATGTGTGGCAAGTGACAATCCGCTACGTGTGGCAGGTGACATTGTGGCAAGTGACAATCAGCAATGTGTGGCAGGTGACGTGGCAAGTGACAATCTGCAACGTGTGGCAGGTGACATCATGGCAAGTGACAATCCGCAATGTGTGGCAGGTGGCGTCGTGGCAAGTGACAATCCGCTACGTGTGGCAGGTGACGTGGCAATTGACAATCTGCAACGTGTGGCAGGTGACGTCGTGGCAAGTGACAATCCGCAATGTGTGACAGGTGCCTTTGTGGCAAGTGACAATCCGCTACGTGTGGCAAGTGACAATCCGCTACGTGTGGCAGGAGACATCGTAGCAAGTGACAATCTGCAATGTGTGGCAGGTGGCAAGTGACAATCCGCAATGTGTGGCAGGTGACAATCCACATCTGGTGACTGGTGACGCGGCAAGTGACAATCCGCATCTAAAGGCAGGTGACGTTGGCAAGTGACACACTCGGGGCTCCCACTGATTCAGCATTATGGTGAGTTGAACTATTTTATTTTATATAACAATGTAATAATAGAAATAGTGCACTTTTTTTTACTAGTAATGGCAGTGATCTGCGATTTTTTGCAAGACTGCGACATTGCGGTGGACAGGTCGGACACTTTTGACACATTTTTGGGACCAGTGACATCTATACAGCGATCTGTCCTATAAAAATGCACTGACTACTGTGTAAATGTCACTGTCAGGGAAGGGGTTAAATGTGTTCCCTGGGAGGTGTTTCTAACTGGGGGGATGGGACTGACTGGAGGAGGAGAAAGATCTCTGTTCCTAATCACTAGGAACAGCAGATCTGTCTCTCCTCCCCTGTCAGAATGGGGATATGTCTGTTTACATTGACAGATCCCCATTCTGGCTCTCTGTGAAGCAATCGTGGGTGGCCGGCTGACATTGCGGCTGCCGGCCACGCACAGGTCCTTTTATACTCCTATATACGTGTATAGAGCCATGACAGGTCCTCTTTATACTCCTACATACATGTATAGAGCCATGGCAGGTCCTCTTTATACTTCTACATACATGTATAGAGCCATGACAGGTCCTCTTTATACTCCTACATACATGTATAGAGCCATGACAGGTCCACTTTAGTTATCATGATATAAAATTATGGATGTGGGGGCATTTTGGTAGGCGTGATTTTTTTTTTGGGGGGGGGGGGGCAGCATTTCATTCTTGGTACCAGGCAGCACAATATCTTGGGCAGGCACTGAGCTGATCACATGGTAAAGAACCTAAGTCATCAGCTCTTTACCACAAACGGTGATGTGCAGTGTCCAAGGGACACAGCGCACCACTGATCCCCTCCCTACTCCCCCCAGGGGCACACTTGTTCGGCAAGAATGGGAGGACGTCATATGAGGTCCTCCCCAAACAATAGCAGTCCCACCATCGTTGTACTTTAGGCTGGGTGGGAACCAGTTAATTACAGTAGACATTGCAGGATATAAGTTATTTAAACCAACAATATTATTAGAGCATGAGTATAATCTCAGGTACTAGTATGAAACCATTCCTAACAAAGTAAACTAAGGGATCTAAAGAAAATTTGTTGGACAAATGTGACAATCGTTCATCCACTCGTTATAAATTCTGGCCGTAATTTGCTATGATCATCAGCTCCATCTAGTGCAGTGGTTCTCAACTCCTGTCCTCAGGACCCACTAACAGGCCAGATTTTAAGTATTACCTTGGTGAGATGCAGACTAGAATACTGCAATCCCTGAGCAGCAAATTATATCACCTGTGATGCATTTCAGTTATCTTGCAAACCTGGCCTGTTGGTGGGCCCTGAGGACTGGAGTTGAGAACCACTGATCTAGTGGTAATAGTAAGACATTTTGCCTCAATCAGTTGTAGTGATGTGATCATTTCTTTGCACATTTACCATGTGTATACTCTTGTAATGCAGTGTTTGTTTGCCCTTTTCCAATATGGTTGCTATGCTCTCTCTCTCACCAAGGATGAGGTCACCAAGAAGAGCAGAGGATGGCAAGGGGTTTTGTGGGTAAGTGGGTTGAGAGACAGACATGTGGAGAGAGATAGAACAATGAATTCCTGCTAAGAGAACACAGGCTGTGTAAGTGCTGCAGATTCATCTCACTGAGAAACATAGAGACTGTTAATGATTTCATGTTCCTGTTTGGAAAATACTTTATGTTGGATGGTTCACTGAATGTTATTTCTTCAATACATGGACTTTCAAATACAATGCTGTGTGGATTACTGTCTATGTGAAGATATACAGGTATTTCTCAATTGCTATTCACAAGCCCCAATTGAATGGAGGCACTGTGCTTGTTAAAGATCCTGTCCTGATCACACAGATTATGAAGACTCTGCTCCTAAATACTATACAGGTGGTGCCATTATACCTCAGTAGCCGCATAAAGAGAAAATAATAGTGCTACATTTGGAGGCACTGCTGAGATCAATATCTTGGATCAGGACATTAGGGAACGACCATGTCACTGTTAACAGAAGCTGTGAGGCAGTGGGCAGTGGGCAGTGGGCCCTGGAAGAGGGACTGCTACCTAAAAGGACATTTGCTATTTTGTGTGTACCTATCACTGTGAGCACCCATAGACTGCAGGAGGCGCTACAAGCAAACGAAACCTTGCAGTCTGCCATTCTTGTGGATAAAACAGAGGAAGAGATGAGAGTTATGAACTGTATAGCCATTATCTCTGCCTCAGTGAGGTCTTTAAATCCAGTTAAAGGGCCCTTTTGCATATATCCAATGGGGGCTGAAGTATTTGGTTGTGCTGTAGTATTTCCAGTAATCTCACCTCCAGTAAGGCGGAAGTTACCAGCCCTGCTTGTAAAGTGTGAACCATTGAATACAACTGCTTCATCAGGAGAAACTCTAATGTTGACTGCTACAGCCGCTAAGCAGGAAACAAATATTGAGCACCTGCTGCTAAAAGTCACTGAAGTCATTGCTCAGAATTTACATGTTGATTCTTATCGTAAATTAAAGGCTTTTTCAGGGGTGCTCCCTGTCCCCGCTGGTGAAGAAAGCTTTGAGGTGTGGAAAGATTTTGCACAACAAGTGATAGAGGAATGGACCTGCTCAGAGGAAAAGAAAAACCGCACATCATGGAAAGTTTAAGACCACCAGCATCCATTATCATTAGAGCTTACAAGGACACGCATGTGAGTACCAGTGCTCAAGAATATATTGATGTTTTGACAGATGCTTATAGACGGCACCGTGACCCTGATCAGATGCTTGCTGATTGACAGACAAAGCATGAAGAGGATGAGGATGTTTCTGTGTTTGTAAGGAGGCTAGAAGTGCTTCTAGGGAGATTGTTCACTGAATAGGTAATCTCTCCTACAGATGTTGACAATGCTATGTTTTGAGTGTATATCCTTGCCGGGTTGGAAGGATTTTCAGCAGGGGGAGAATGTAGTCATGTGATCATTTCTTTGCCCATTTACCAAGTGTATACTCTTGTTATGCAGTGTTTATTTGCCCTTTTCCTATATGGTTGCTATGCTCTCTGTCTCACCAAGGATGAGGTCATCAAGAAGAGCAGAGTATGGCAAGGGGATTTGTGGGTAAGTGGTTGGAGAGACAGACATGTGGATAGAACGAACAGTAATGGCTGCTAAGAGAACACAGTAAGGCCCCTTTCACACTGGGGCGGGCAGGAGCGGTGGCGGTATAGCAGCGCGATTTTTAGCGCTGCTATACCGTCATTCTTACCGCGGTATGCGGTCGCTAGGGTGGTGAATTTAACCCCCGCTAGCGGCCGAAAAAGGGTTAATACCGCCCGCAAACCGCGGCTATTGCCGCGGTTTGCGGGCGGTATTACCGCGGTGTCCCATTGATTTCAATGGGCACCCGCGGTAAAGGAGCGGTGAACACACCGCTCCTTTACCGCTGTAAAGAAGCGCCTAGCAGGACTTTTGGAGCGGTCCTGCTAGCGCACCGCTTCAGTGTGAAAGCCTTCGGGCTTTCACATTGAAGGCTACAGGGCAGGAATTTTTCATGCGGTATAGTAGCGCTATTATTAGCGCTAAACCGCATGAAAAATGCCTCAGTGTGAAAGGGGCCTAAGTGCTGCTGCTGCAAATTCACCTCACTGAGAAACAGAGACTGTTAATGATTTCATGTTCCTGTTTGGAAAATACTTTATGTTGGATGGTTCACTGAATGTTATTTCTTCTATACATGGACTTTCCAATACAATGCTGTGTGGATTACTGTCTATGTGAAAATATATTTCTCAATTGGGATTTCACTTGCTATTCACAAGCCCCAATGGAGTGGAGGCTCTGTGCTTGTTAGAGATCCTGTCCTGATCACACACATTATGAAGACTCGGCTCCCAAATACTATACAGGTGACGCCATTATACCTCAGTAGCCGCATAAAGAGAAAAGAATAGTGCTACAGTAATATACGGGGTTATTCTACATTTCCACACTATATATGTGTGTATCATCATCTGCTGGAGATAAAAGACATCACAGTGACTATGGAGGAAGAGGACGGACATGACGGGGTTACTGGGTGTAAATAGAAAATAAGATCTTATTACTTCCTCTGCTGCCACTTCCAGCAATGTCTTCTCTCTACTTCCTCCTGACTCACCTCTCACCTGGAACTTCCTGTCTGTACCTGACATCACTTGCTGTCTGTATTCCATAGAGACTTCTTGTCTGTAGTCCATTGATACTCCCTGTTTGGGTAGAAGTGAGATCATCACCTTGTGGAGCTCAGAGGAACTGCAGCCCAGAGAAAGTTTCATAGTGTGAACACGGACTTGTGCTGTGTGTGTATGTACTGTAGATACTTATAGATGTGTAGCGGGGTGTCACTTTATGGTGTTCATAAGAGTCTATATTCCATCAAGTGAGTCCAGATCCCCTCTGGTTTCCTATTGTGTAATATGTTGACTATGAGAAGGGAAGTGCATGGTGGGATTTGTGGTACCTGGAGAGTTGGACTCCAAGGGCAAGGGTATTACACAGACTACCATACCCACAGTGCAACGGAAACATCCATCGTGCATTGCCCGGCGCAAGGTCTGCTGGGGATGGACTATTTAAGGGAAGGAGGGGCAATGCGCGGTCTCTTTTTGGACATCGACCGCCCAGCAACTTGGATCCTGTTGGGGCCTATCGTGTTGGTTTAGGCCGGAGAGTCTGGGCCTACCGAGGGAGAGAAAGCCTGCTGGTCGGAGAGGGAGAGAGACCTCACCCAGAGAGCCTGCTGACATCTCGGAGTTCCTGAGGGTCGAGCCACCTTCACCTTCCCCATTGGTTCTCCGGAAGATCGGAGACTGCGGGTGACCGGGAGATAGTATGCTGAAGACCAGCAGCAGGATCGTTTGACTGATTGGTCTGGTCGGGTGTGAGAGCACTTGCTCAGGAATTCTTAACTGTTGCTAGGCCTGAGATCCTTTGCATAGGGCCCACTGCCATCACAACAGTGTGCCGCGCACACAGTGACAGTGTGCTGCGTAGCTAAAGTTGGACGTCCTATCGCCTGTGACTTTAGGCCCTGAACTAGGGATTACAATTCACAGTGTTACCTCTTGGATTACAAATGTAAAAAGTGCACCAACGTTGCTAGCGAAGATCCTTTTTTATAGGAGTGACTGTAACTCACGGAGACATTGTTCGGGCGCCATATTGCCCACGAGGGGGAAGCTCACGAGCGCAATTCTATTAGAGACATTTTAGTTTGTATAAGATTGGTATATCTAGATATTGGTTACATTGTGCATAACTGACTTTGCAGGGCCCTGCATGTTTAAATGCCTGTCTGTTAACCTAACCTCTTTTATATCTAGTAAAGATATTTTATGGTTAAGCAATCACGACGTGTGGAGTGTTAACTGTTCCGGAGAGACGGCCAGCACAGGTACTCTAGTCCTAAACAGTGAATGTATACTACATTGCAGTTTTCATTACTCGTACGTTACAGAATCTCATTTGTTTAACCGCTGTGCCAGCGGAGGGTCAGAGCCAGTTTATTGGGGGTTGACAGCAGTAAGGTACAGGCCCAAATTAATACCAGCAGCTCACTTAACTGGGGCTAGTGCTACACGTGGGGGCTCGAGTCCGGGATCCTGTACTCTGCAGTCAAAACCCCTGCCCGTTGTGCCAGCATGGATCCTTTCACTGTGGTCCAGTGGTGCGAATCAGCAGGCGCTTTTCCAGGCGCGAGTGTGGCTATTGAACTTCCCGGAGAGAGCTGGGAATAGGAGGAAGTTGACAGGCTCATGAAGTTACTGTCTCCAAGCAGGAAAGCATGGGTGATTGACCTCAAACCGGAAGAGGAAACCTCCCATACCTACGCATTACTGGAGTGGAGGGATGGTGTGCCCGAGGACTTCAGGGGCCGGAGTGTACAGTCCAAGGACCGGAAGACGTACTATCTGGTGCACCCAAAGACTATAAAAGAAGAGGTTCCTGAAACTAGCCAAGGGGGACTTCTCAGAGAAACGACAACCTCCCCGGCACCCCTGACCACTATAGGCCCTGAACTCAACGCTTTAGGGGAGCTCGTGACAAAGTGCCAAAAGTGTGCGTAGAGACCGGATACAGAAAGCTGAGGACTTTCTCGGGGACTCAACCTGTGCCGCTTGGAGAAGAGGACTTTGATACCTGGATAGAACAAACAATTCAGGCTGTGGAAGGTTGGGAACTATCAGAAGCCCAAAAGAAGCAGCGCATAAATGAAAGTTTAAAGGGAGCTGCTGCAGAGGCTGTGAAGAATCTAAGGTTCAGCAATTTCACTTGTACTGCCTATGATTACTTAGTCATGTTACAAGAGGAGTTTGGTCAGTTGGAGAAAGTTACTGACCTAATTTACCAGTTTGAGCACACTCACCAGCAGCCAGGAGAGCATTTGTCTGAGTATGTCCGAAGATTGAACAAAATTCTCTGCCAGATAGTCCTGAAGAAAGGGGATGGTACCACAGGACATAGACTGAGCCAGGATGCAACAGATTTTAAGAGGGGCTCTGCGCAACAATCCGGTTTGGCTCCATTTGAAAACTACAGGAGGAGTCATGTCCTTAAGTTACCCGGACCTGGTGCGAATAATGAGAGATGAGGAAGCTTTTCTAAAGGATTAACAAGCGACTGACAAACACACCTCTTCCCTCTCCACTGGGGTTGGAGCAGCCATAGCCACGGAACGGGACTCTGAGGTGGCTGTTTTAAAGTCACAGATGACTCAAGTGTTGGAGATGCTTACTTCTTTGATGGCCAAAGATTCAGGAGCTACTAAAGAAGAAAGCAAGAAAGGAATGGTTCGGAATACCTCAACCCCTGTCTATCAACAGAACAAAGATGAGGAAGCTTGTTTCAACTGTGGGGGGATTGGGCACTACAGGCAAGTGTGCCCCAGCCCGAAGAAAACTGAAGTCTCATACCGCAAGCCGATGGAAAACTTCAGAGGGCCCCGGGGAAGGAGTCAACCGGGTGCCCATCAGTTCCAGCCAACTCCAAAAAAATAAGAGACCAAGGGAGGTTGCAAAGGGAGAACACTTCCCCACCAAATGAATCTGATACTTCCTGCTTCAGGTCCAAATATAATGTCAGGAGGAAGGAGATCAGTGCATACCAGGCCCAACAAGGACTGAGGTCCCGCAAGAGACTGAAAAAGAAAAAAACAAAGAAAACTCAAGTAGTAGAACCCAGTCAGAAGACTTCTCAGAGGAAATTCCCAGTTAAACTGGTGGGACCCTCCCCAGTGGTCCCCATTCAAGTAGAAGGAATCTATACAAAGGCCCTTCTTGACACAGGAGCTCAAGTGACCCTTCTATATCGGGAATTTTACCAGAAACATCTGAGACATATGCCCTTGCAGAAGCTAGAAGACCTGGTAATATGGGGCATTGGGACCCAGAGCTTCCCATATGATGGATACCTGCCGATCAAATTGGCCTTCGACCCTTCAGTAGCAGGGGAGGCAGAGATCTTTGACACATTTGCTGTAGTTTGTCCTCGCCCACCAGGAGCTAACAAGAGCTCCCTCATAATAGGGACCAACACTGATTTGGTCAGAAGGCTACTGATGCCCATAGCCCAGGAACAGGATACCCCAATACCCAGAGTTCACCCTATGTTGCACCGGGCATATCAGCGCTTGGTGCTAGAACAGAAGGCCCCAAAAGAAGGAGTAGGGAAGGTCTGGAAGCTAGACAAGATGGAAAAAGTGCTACAGCCAGGAGAAGTAACCTGTCTGAGGGCCACTGTTAAACTCACCTGGGAGCAACCGGGCCCTTTCGTCGTACTGGAACCAGACCCTCTGGCTACTTATCAAGGGTTGGAGGTAATGCCCGAAGTGGTCCCGCTGAGGACACTGAAGAAGAGCAATGGCAGGGTATCGGTGAGCATTAGGAATACTGCCGCTGCCCCTGTGAAGATCCCAGCCAGGATGTTGTTGGGCCGGGTGAACCCTGCCACCCCAGTCGCCCTATCGGATTTGGAGAAGGAAGAAAAGGGAGAGGCCACGATAGAGAAGCTTTGTCTTGAAGACACGACCCTCCCACCGGCTTGGAAGGAAAGGGCCAAAATCCAGTTGGCTAAGAGGCAGAAGATCTTTTCCAAGAACGAGTTTGATGTGGGATGTGCAAGAAGTGCCACTCATAAGATTCGCCTGCAGGAAGACAAACCGTTTAGGGAAAGAGTCCGGCGGGTCCCCTTGGCTGACTTGGAAGATCTGCGCAAGCAACTGGCAGAACTTAAGAGAACCGGTGTCATCAGAGAATCCATGAGTCCATACGCTTCTTCAATAGTGGTAGTCAGGAAGAAGAACGGGTCACTGAGGCTGTGTATTGACTATCGGACACTCAATAGAAGGACAATTCCGGATCAGTATACCACTCCCCGAATAGAGGATGCATTACAGAGCTTGTCTGAAGCCAAGTGGTTCAGTGTGATGGACCTGAAAAGTGGGTATTACCAAATCCCAATGCACCCAGAAGATCAGGGGAAAACAGCCTTTATTTACCCCTTGTGGCTTTCTTCGAATTTCTAAAGGTAAAAATGTGGTGTTGCGCTGTTCAAACTATATGCTACGTGAGGGGTAACCTCTATGCTTGGTAAAAGAATATATTATAATATTATATCCAAAAGTGCATAAAAGCTAAAGATGAATAAAATAAATACACAAAATAAAATAATGGTAGAGAATTAATCCAATTGGGAATAAAAATAATATGTGAATATGGTGTAGCTTAAAATAGTGATGCAACTTGGGGTATACACATAAACTTAAAAAATATAAGACCAAGTCGCAATGTGAACTGCCAAAGTGCAATGTGCAGACTGTCAATAAGTCAATGAAGTGACAAAAAAGACAACACTAAAGTGCAAAAATAGAAATTAAATGCATAAACGGCTGTAAATTGCAACAGCCGTTAATCACACAGTTCCTGTGCATGTGTCTGAAGCAATGTGCACAATGTGCTAAACGCATAAGTGTCCAATGTGAACTAAAACAACAACAGTTCAAAGAATTCAAAATGCATCCGCTGATGGTGCTAGTAGCAACAGAAGTGCTCTCTTCAAAAATAAGTGTCCCGTTTTTCATGCAGGGTGGTATAGAGATAATATCTCTTTTTCTGTGCAGCACACACTATGAAGTGAGGGTGGACTCTTACCTTGCGGTAGCAAGGTAACCGCATATAAAAGCAATGGGAATGTTGGTTCCTCGCATGGGGTCCTGGGTCAGTCACTGGATCCTAAGTGCTGGGATATCTCGCATGGGGTCCTGGGTCAATCACTGGGTCCTAAGTGCTAGGATAGCTCTCAAATGGCACCAGGGTTTGCAAAAGCAAAAAGGAAACAAGGGATATCTCGATAACCAGCAGGGTACGTTTATTCGGCGCATATACTAGGTATATTTCTTCGAATTTAATCGCATGCCTCAAGGGTTGTCCGGTGCCCCAGCCACCTTTCAGCGACTTATGGAGAAGACAGTGGAAGAGATGAATCTTATTGAAGTACTGGTATATTTGGATGACATCATTGTGTTCCGAAAAACCCTGGAAGAACATGAGGAAAGATTGGAGAAGGTCCTGAGGAGGCTCCATGATGAAGGCCTAAAACTTTCCCTGGAAAAGTGACAATTTTACCAGTCTTCAGTGCATTACTTGGGACATATCGTGTCGGCGGAAGGAGTATCTACAGATCCAGAAAAAATTGGAGCTGTCACCTCTTAGCCCAGGCCTACAAGCGTGACTGAACTTTGGTCATTTTTGGGGTTCTGCTCTTACTACAGGAGGTTTGTTGAGGGTTTTGCCAAGATTGCTAGGCCCTTGAACGAGCTTCTGAAGACTGAGGGGGAAGAAGAGGATTTTGGGCCTAGGAGACAAGGGGAGTCTATAGAAGACCAGTGGACCATTGAGTGTGAAGAAGCTTTTACCAGGTTGAAGGAAAGCCTGACCACTGCCCCCGTTTTGGCCTATGCAGATACCAGAAAGCCCTATGAGTTACATGTAGATGCCAGTCGTGATGGTCTGGGAGGGGTGTTGTATCAAGAGCATGATGGCCAGTTAAGACCCGTTGCTTATGTGAGCAGAAGCCTGGGCCCGGCGGAAAAAAATTACCCCACCCACAAGCTGGAATTCCTGGCCTTAAAATGGGCTGTGGTGGATAAACAAAAAGACTATTTGTATGGGGCTGAGTTCGTGGTTAAGACAGACAATAACCCACTCACCTACCTTCTGATCACCGCCATATTGGACGCCACAGGCCACCGTTGGCTGGCAGCCCTTTCCGGATTTACCTTCAGTTTGAAATATAGGCCTGGGGCTGGAAATAGAGATGCGGATGCCCTGTCCAGAAGAGCTCATACCACAGGGGGTTCTACCGAAGAATGGACTCAGCTGGCCCCAGAGGGAGTGCGAGCCCTATATCAGGGAGCGGAGCTCCAGGCAAATGGCGGATCCAGAGCTGAAGAAATGGGAGTTTTTGTTCTCGGAGTGCCTAAATATTACTGTGATGCAACTCAGATCGAGGAAGAGAACCTGCCAAAGCTGTCAAAGGGAGATCTGAGAAGAGATCATCTGGAAGACCCCCTAGGGAAGTTGATGTTAGAAGCATTGGAGAATCAGGACCCAGATGTGATCTCAAAAATGGCAGTTGTTCCTGCCCAAAAAAACACAGGAAGGCAGTATTGATTTCTCTACATGGTCATCTAGGCTCTGAGAGGACTTTCCAACTCGTAAGGAACAGGTTCTATTGGCCCTGTATGCGGGCTGAAGTGGAGGAATACTGTCACTCTTGTGCACGTTGCATACAGAGGAAGACCCTGCCTCATCAAGCTGCCCCAATGGGCCACCTACAAAGTTAGGGCCCCTTGGATCTGGTATGCATTGATTTCCTTTGTTTGGAGCCTGACCTGAGTGGACAAGGGAATGTTCTGGTAGTAACCGACCATTTCATTAGGTATGCTCAAGCATTCCCAACTAAAGACCAGGTGCTTGTCGAAAAGTTCTTTGTGCACTACGGGTTAACTCAGCGCCTCCATTCGGATCAGGGAAGAGACTTTGGGAGTAGGCTGATAAAGAAGTTGTTGGACTCGCTGGGCATCAAGAAAACTAGGACAACTCCATATCATCCACAAGGTGATGCTCAGCCTGAAAGATTTAACCGGACCCTGTTGAATATGCTGGGAACCCTGAGTGCAGAGAAGAAGCAACATTGGAGCAAACACATAGCTGCTATTGTGCATCCTTATAATAGCACAACCAGCGACGCTACTGGGTACTCCCCATACAGACTGATGTTCGCGCGGGAAGCACGGTTACCGGTGGATTTGGCCTTTGGCACCTCCCTAGATCATACCTCAGCAGTTTCTTACAAGGGGTATGTAGATCGCCTGAGACAAAGTTTAAGGATAGCATACGAGAAAGCCAGAGCGGCTTCTGATCAAAGAGAAGTAAGAAATAAGGAGGAGCTTTGACCTCAAGGTCCGGATACAGGATCTACAACCAGGGGACAGAGTGCTGTTGCGGAATTTAGGCGTCCCGGGAAAACATAAGTTGGCTGACCGATGGAGATCCCAGCCATATGTGATATGTAAACAGCTGCCTGGCTTGCCGATGTATCAGATCAAACCACAAGGAGGTGTGGGACTTTTGAAGACTTGGCATAGAAACCATCTATTGCCCCTCTCCCGGAAACTCAAGAGACCCCTTCAGCCTCCCGTACCCCCGGACCAGTTACTAAGTCTCAGGCTACCCTGTCAGACGAAGGGGGTAGCAAAATCGAGGATGTACCCATTGAGGCCGAAGAGATGGGGCTTGATTGGTTGTGGTCACCTCAAGGGCCAAAATCCTTGGATGTTACCCCATTGCCTTCTGAAGATACTTTGAACCCGGAGGCTACTGAGTTTATGCCACACCCTACTCTCACTGAGGAATGGGAGGACGCTTTAGAATCTTTCCAAACAGAAGACCCCAAAGAACTCTCGTCCTCTCTTGTATCTGATTTAAATTCTCCTGAAACAGCAGGATCAAACACCTCTAACCAAGAGGAGAAAATCAGTGAAGAAGATACGGAAGTAGCTGGACCTGTTACTTTGGATATACAGACCCCAATGCCACGGAGAGAAAGAAGAGTCATTCACCCTCCCAAAAATACTGACTTATACCCAAATGGGTGAATGTTCTGAAGAAGCTGTTTTTACTGCAAGAAGGACAGTAGATGAGGCTGGTCCTTCCACTGCACATTTGGTGGAGGGCAACCCTAGCTCACTCCCTGGCACAGCTAAACAGGCCACCTCCATTAATGTGACCTGTAGACAGGACAATTCCCATTCCAAAGCTTGGTGGGAGATTCCCCTGTCGGTTTCTTTTGTAACAGTAAACTGTGTTCTCCGTGTATGCTAACCAAGTTCTTCTGCAGGAATTGTTGTTATCTTTGGGGTCCAAAGACTTTAAGTGGGGGAAGTGTGTAGCGGGGTGTCACTTTATGGTGTTCATAAGAGACTATATTCCATCAAGTGAGTCCCGATCCCCTCTGGTTTCCTATTGTGTAATATGTTGACTATGAGAAGGGAAGTGCATGGTGGGATTTGTGGTACCTGGAGAGTTGGACTCCAAGGGCAAGGGTATTACACATAAAACAAGTAATAAAGGCGCATTATACAAGTACCTCAGTTTATGATGTAGAGTACCAATAGTCTGTGGTCAATATATTGAGAGATAACTCTCAGGTGTATACATAAAGAAAGGACAGTCAGGGCAGCCACCAACAGGACCAGAAGCTATTTTCCAGTGAACTAAAACAGAAAAAACAAGGAGAGGGGCGCCTCTGAGATGGATATCAAAACAACATTTATTGGTAACAATATTCACTCACATTGAAGATTGACCATTTTTATAATTGTTCCTCCAATTTTGTCGTGTATGGCCTAACCTGTCCCTGTGGGCTGATCTATGTTGGCCGAACCATCTGCCCCTTAAGACAGCGTTTTGGCCAACACCGACGCTTGATAGAGGGTGGCAAGGACATGCACAGCGTCCCACAACACTTTGCAGAACTCCACCAAAAATCGACCACCGGTTTAAGTATCTGGATCATAGAACAGATTCCAAACACTTTAACCGATGCCGAACGTTTCAAAAAATTATGTGCCCGCGAGACATTCTGGATATATACTATTGATGTCCTCTCGCCTGGTGGCCTGAATGAGGGCATTGAAATAGCTACGGTCCTATAGCTACCTCATGCCGATTACTATTATGTAAAAATACTAATAATACTAAGATTACTGGCGATACTGTTTATACTGTTGTTGTTGTTCCCCTTTTGATGTTTTGCTTATCCTCTTCGCTGTATAATCTGTACATGTATGTATGTGCGGACATACACACACACATATATATATATATATATATATATATATATAACAACCTGTTACTGCTTGTCAATAGTATTGGTACCTGTTGTCTCTTCATATATTTTATAGTAACATCTTTCTTTCAATCCTCATCACAGGTTTTTAATCAATCTTTATTCATATATGGGGGTGGAGGGCTCTTTCGCTCAGTAAGTATATAGACTACAGATTGACCCCCCCCCGTCCCCCCTCTTTCCCCCCCGTCCCCCCTCTTTTTCTACTCCCTTACTCTTCATCTTCCATCACCCCTCCTTGTGTTCCCCCCCCCGCCCCCCCCTTTCCCTCCCCTCCTTATTCATTTATCTATACACCCTACTCCTGCCTCATTCATAGGACTCTACACTATGTTCCTGGGTCTGTGCCCTATCCATATGTGTCATGTATACTTGTGGATATACCCCTAATCATACCGGTATATATATTGTGACAGCAGGAAGGTAAAGTCACCTGGTTGCATCCAGGGGGGTAGATATATTTCGCCCAGATTCAGGCTTTACGCCGACTTATACAACTAGGTGGAGAGTTGTATAAGCCCAGCTAAGGCTAGTGGGCTCATGGATGACTCATACCTCTAGGGAGAGTGTGGGGCGTCGTGCAGACAGGGAGTTGATGAGACCAGCTGAAGCTTGTCGGCTCATTTAGGCCTCTATAAGAACTCCCAGCTTCATTAGATGTTAGCTCATGCCTGGACCCAGACCTGTGTGGACTGTCTAGGGAGAGTGAACCCCTGTGCGGTGAGACAAAGCCTGTGTGGCTATTTGCTTGGACATTTAAAACCAGGGACTTAGGGACTAGGACAGCACTAGGCTGATCCCAGTTGTTAGTTAGGAAACCTGTATGTTTAGTCAGAGGTCAAGTTGACCAGGATTTATTTTGTTTATGTTTCTTTTGGCTTTGCTGTGTTTTGTCACTGTAAATAGAAAATAAACCGCACCTTTTTTTGATTTTGAAAACCACAACCTCCGTTTGCTGGGCCTGTTTTTGTGTGGGGAGCCCATCCCGGGGGTCACACACACACGCTGCCGAGCTAACCCCCTCACAGTTGGTGGAGAACCAGTGGCAGTTTTTTTTAAGCCAGCATGGAGGAGATACTGAAGCAGCTGGCTCTAGCAAATGCCAATCAACAGCAGACAAATGCAGGTTTGCAAAAGAGCCTTGCAGCTCATCAACAGAGCCTTGCAGCTCAACAACAGAACTTCGCAGCCCAGCAGCAAGCTCATCAACAGAGCCTTGCAGCCCAGCAGCAAGCTCACCAACAGAGTCTGGAAGCTCAGCAACAAGCCCAGCAGCAATCTGAGGCCCGCTTCATAGACCTGTTACAGAAGCAAGAGCAGAGACTACAACAAATGGAAGCAGTAATGCAGCAACGTCCGCAGACCAGTGAGGAAAGCCGTCCCACTAATACCGCGTCCTTTGGGGTGAGTCGTTTATTGACAAAAATGACTGGAGAGGATGATCCAGAGGTATTTTTGACCACATTTGAAAGGACTGCTGAAAGAGAAAAGTGGCCTGAGGAGCAGTGGGCTGGACTGGTGGCTCCTCTGTTAACTGGTGAATCGCAGAAGGCTTACTATGACCTAGAGCCTGACCAAGCAAAAGACTATGTGATGCTAAAAGCTGAGATATTGGCAAGGCTGGGTGTCACCCAGGCTGTCCGGGCTCAGCGTGTTCATAACTGGACTTTCCAGCTTGGAAAACCCCCCAGGTCTCAAATGTATGATCTCATTCACCTGAGCAGAAAGTGGCTACAGCCAGAGACTTTGTCCGCACCAAAGATTGTGGAACGTGTTGTAATGGATCGGTTTTTGAGAGCTCTTCCTACTGCCATCCAAAAGTGGGTAAGCCATGGAGACCCAGAGACGGCCGATGGTCTTGTGGATCGTGTGGAGAAATACTTGGCTACAGAGAACCTGACGGCCTCTTCCAGAGACACTCGGACTTTCCACCCTAAGACCAGACCATCCCCAGGGGCGGATAAGAGGATTCCAAGGGGTAAGGGTGGAGAGAGTGAGAGGGTGGGAGCTCTACCCCAAGTTTGGCGAGAACAGCCTGGGAAATCAGCGGCTCAAGAGGCGGCAAGAAGGATCGTTTGCTACCGCTGCCGGCAAGCGGGACATATTGCAGCCAATTGGCCGGTTGTGGAGGAACCCATGCAGTGTGACTTTCTGACGGGCAGACGTCAGTCGCTGTGTGCGACAGTCGCATGCACTGCCATTCGAGGAACTGAGAAACATTTATGCAAAATGTGTGTTAATGGTAGAAATGTTGTGGTATTGCTGGATTCAGGTAGCCTTGTGACCCTGATAAAGGCTGAGTTAGTTAAAACAGAGGTCTCTGGGAATAGCAAGGTAGCTGTTATTTGTGTGCATGGGGACACCCGAGAGTATCCAGTGACTACAGTGTGTTTCGAGACCCCCAAAGGTACCCTCTCTCATCCAGTGGGCTTAGTATCTCAGTTACCGTATGACGCCATTGTGGGAAGGGATTTTCCGAAGTTCTGGGAACTGTGGGATGATCCTGAGCCCCCCACTGGTGCCCCTATGTACCAGGAATGTGATAGCCAGAACTCCCCTGAGAGTGGTGAGGACTCTCCGGAATTTCCCTTATCAGTATTGGCAGGGGAGACTCAAGAAACTGGAGAGGAGCCCACCTCCTCAGACGAAAACCTACCGTCTGTGGAGTTTTCTGATCTTGAGGTTCACAGGGAAAACTTTGCCACAGAACAGTTGAAAGACCCCGCCCTAATAAAGGCACGGGAAAACGTAGTGAAAATAGATGGCGAGTTAGTGAACCCAGATAATACCTGCACTTACCCATACTTCAGCGTAGAGAAGGACCTACTGTATCGGGTGGCAAAAAGGGCAGAAGAAACCGTTGAGCAGCTTGTGGTGCCCAAACCTTACAGGAAGTTGGTGTTGGAGTTGGCCCATGGGCACATTCTTGGAGGTCATCTGGGGACAGAGAAAACCCGAGAGAGGGTATTACAGAGATTCTATTGGCCGGGGGTGATGAAGGACATAGAAAATTATTGTTCCTCCTGCCCTGTGTGTCAGAGGTCGGCCCCGATGCCACATTTCCGTAGCCCGCTGGTCCCTCTACCCATCATTGAGGTCCCGTTTGAGAGGATCGCCATGGATTTGGTAGGTCCTATAATCAAGTCCGCTAGGGGGCACCAGTACATATTAGTTATAATGGACTATGCCACCCGTTATCCAGAAGCGATCCCTCTCCGAAATACCTCGGCCAAAACCATAGCCAAAGAGCTATCTCTTGTGTTTAGCCGGGTGGGTATTTGTAAAGAACTGCTTACGGACCAAGGTACACCCTTTATGTCCCGGGTTATGAAGGAGCTGTGTAAATTGTTCAAAGTGACGCAATTACGTACATCTGTGTATCACCCCCAAACCGATGGGCTGGTTGAAAGATTCAACAAAACCCTAAAACAAATGTTGAAGAAAGTGGTGGATAGAGATGGAAAGGATTGGGACTGTCTACTTCCTTATCTGATGTTTGCTATTAGGGAGGTGCCCCAATCCTCTACGGGATTCTCCCCCTTTGAGTTACTGTATGGGAGACACCCAAGAGGGCTGTTGGATATTGCCAAGGAAACTTGGGAAAGTGAGAGTTCTCCCCACAGGAGTGTGATTGAGCATGTCGCCCTGATGCAAGACCGAATTGCACAGGTAATGCCCATCGTGAAGGAACATTTGGCCCAAGCGCAGTTAGCACAGCAGAGAGTGTACAACCGTGGAGCCAAGACCCGTACCTTTTCCCCGGGGGATAGGATACTGGTACTTGTCCCTACGGTTGAAAGTAAATTCCTTGCCAAATGGCAAGGCCCCTACGAGATAATGGAAAAAGTGAGCGAAGTGAATTACAAGGTCAGACAACCAGGAAGGCGAAAGCCCGAACAGATCTATCACGTTAATCTGTTGAAAGCCTGGAGGGATAGAGAGTCCCTAGTCGCAGACACTTGGTCACCAGCTCAAACTGGTTGCGTGATTCCTGAGGTTGGAATAGCAGCCACCTTGTCACAACCCCAACAACAGGAGGTTAAGGAGTTTGTGCTTCGCAACAAGGAGGTATTCTCTGAGCTGCCGGGACAAACATCTGGGGTAGAGCATGACATCATTACCCCGCCCGGTGAAAGGGTGAAGTTAAAACCCTATCGGATCCCAGAGGCCCGACGGGAGGCAATACGGGAGGAAGTACAGAAAATGCTGAACTTAGGGGTGATAGAGGAGTCCCAAAGTGATTGGTCTAGTCCCATTGTGTTGGTGCCTAAACCGGATGGGAGCTGGCGATTTTGTAACGATTTTCGTCAGTTGAACAAAGTTACAAAATTTGACACCTACCCCATGCCACGTATAGATGAGTTGATCGACCGGCTGGGAACAGCCCGATACATGACGACTCTTGACCTCACAAAAGGGTATTGGCAAATCCCCCTGGCCAAATTGGCCAAAGAGAAAACCGCATTTGTAACCCCAGACGGGGCGTTCCAATATAAAAGAATGCCGTTCGGGTTACAGAATGCGCCGGCCACATTCCAGCGGAAAATGGACCAGATGCTGAGGCCCCATCGGAAGTATGCTGCGGCTTACCTGGATGACGTAATTGTCCATAGCACAGATTGGGCCTCACATCTGCCAAAAGTGCAAGCAGTCCTGGACTCTGTTCGGGAAGCGGGGTTTACGGCTAACCCCAAGAAGTGTACCATTGGGCAGGAGGAGGCCAAATATCTTGGGTACACCATTGGGAGGGGAGTAATAAAACCCCAACTCAACAAAGTCGAGGCCATCCAGAGTTGGCCACGTCCCAACAGCAAGAAGCAGGTACGAGCCTTTCTGGGAATCGCTGGGTATTATCGGCGATTCATTCCCCACTTTGCTTCTAAGGCTGTGCCCCTAACCAACCTAACGAAGGGGAAAGGGTCGGTCATGATTAAATGGACCCCCGAGGGGGGCGTGTCCTGACCATGGAGGAGTGAGGACGCGTGTCTCTGCAGCTCCGTCCCGCCGCCGCACTTGCCATAAGCTACGAGGGAGACACTCACCCCAGCTGACACCTAACATGTCCCAGCGGAACCGGGCGTCCTCACAGCCACCACGCTACGATCGGACCAGACAGGGGCAGCTGGAGTCTTTCTTCCCCGGGACCCGTGGGCAGAGCCGCGAGGCTTCAAAGATGGCGCCGGTCGCGAAGGCCCAGAAAGCACCCAAGGCCTCGCAGAGCTCCGACGCACGATCGCATCAGCCTTCAGGCTCCCCCATACCATCCCCAGGGTCGGTGAGTGACTCGCCCCCCTCCATCTCTCCTGGCTCTCCATCAACCCTGGCCAGAGACTCTGGAGCCCCAGACCCGCTGGCTGATGCAGACCTCAGGCGCCATATTTGGTCTCTCCCCACCAGAGATGACCTGGAGCGCTTCGCAGACAGGGTAGAGAAGGCCCTCAAGGAGGACATTGCTCAACTTAAAGCTGATACCTTGCACCTGGGGGGTAGAGTGGAGGCCCTAGAGCAAAGATTGGAGGACACCATCCCAGTGATTTCCATGCTCCAGGATAAGTGCACTACGCAAGATCACCAGATTGAGGCCCTGCTCTGTCAGTTAGATGATATGGAGAACCGCAGTCGCAGGGCCAACATCAGAATAAGAGGAATGCCTGAAGCGACAACAACTAGAGACATTATCCCTAGCTTGGAGGGCATATTTAAGGAAATATTGGGACTGCCTGCTACTGACTCTGTGGAAATAGATCGTGCGCACAGGGCCCTTAAGCCCCCATCCCAAGACGTGAATAACCCACGGGACATCATATGTAAGCTACATAAATACACGCTTAAAGACCGCATTATGCAAAAAATGCGCGGCAAGCCCTACTTTGACTTTGATGGCGCACATTTAACCTTCTATCAAGATATTTCCAGGCGCACTCTCATGCAACGACGATCACTTCGCCCCCTCCTAGTAGCTATACACGAAGCAGGCTTGCAGTACCGCTGGGGCTTTCCCTTCTACCTCCAAGTCACCAAAGCTGGCAAGACGGTGACCCTCCGCACCAAAGATGACCTGCCAAACTTCCTGGCCTCTCTTGAATTAGACCCTGTGGACTTCCCAGACTGGCGGGGAACATCCAACCACCTAGACCCTAAGCCACAATCAACTCAACCGTGGCTGCCAGCTGGGCGCAAGAACCGCAGACGAGACCGCAGACGACATCCCTCCGATTCTTCACCAGGCCCGGCCCCGAGAGACTGATGGCAAAATTAGCCCATGCCGGTGCACGGGCCCCACCTTTGAAAGATTCCCCCTCGAAGGCTGTGCCTTGGACTCCCCTATGCTGCTGAAGATGGACCTTGTTTGCTCGCACTTATTTTGGCAACTAACTCAATCTCTCTTTTTGCCCAGCCGCCTGATTGAGCTGGTTGGGATCTCATAAGCTTAAGTGGCACCCCGACCACTCGCGACAGACTTAGTAGAGCCCGCACCCCATGGGGACCGAGTATGGGTGACCCCTTTCTTACTCCCCCTATACCGCACATAGTTAGATGCGGTGGACGGAGACAGTGACCCCTCACCTTCCCCCCTATGTTGGTTCACGTACCCCGAGTAGGCCGCCCTCTTTCTGGGTACAGATCCCCATTGGGATCACGGGTCCGTGGTCGGGGACTCCCCCCCCCTATAGGGGGCGGGGTCTCGAACACGACCCTCAGATGTTTTACATGTTAAAATGGCTTCGGCCAGTTTGTCTTGCTCAATATGTTTTTGATACTGCTCTCATATGTTTTTTCTTTTCTTTTTTGTTGTTTTGTCCTATCACTTTCTCCCTCCCTTTCCTTCCTCTCTCTTTTCCCTCTCTCAGGAGTGTTCCACTGCATTGCCACCCGCGCCGAGCACACCACCGACTTTGGCACCTCGACCATTCCCAGACCTCCCCATGGCTACTTTAAAGGTAAGCTCATATAATGTTAGAGGCCTCTGTTCCCCTCACAAACGCAGCAAATTATGGTGGGAACTAAAACGGCTCAAGGCACAGGTAGTTTTCCTTCAAGAGACCCACTTCATGCCCCAATCACTTCCTAAGCTGCCCACTCACCTCTTTAATCAGTGGTTTCTCAGTAACTCCCCTGTCTCCAAGTCTAGAGGGACGGCCATAGCAATCCACAAGTCCTGCCCTTTCCAGCCCACGGGTAATAAAATCGACCCTTTGGGTAGGTATGTCTTCCTGAAGGGTAGTATAGCAGGACAAACCTACACGTTTGCAACCATCTATGCCCCTAACACCGCCCAACTTTCCTTCATTGACTCGACCTTGGAGCAACTGGCCGACTTCCGAGAAGGCCTCTTGATCCTCGGGGGAGACTTTAACGTCAGCCCAGACCCCCTGCTTGACACGTCTCACGCAAAACCCTCACACCCCTATGCGTTCCTCAAACATTTTCGCAAGACCCTCCAATCCCACCTCTTGGTGGATAGTTGGCGGGTATTGCATCCCTCAGATCGAGACTTCAGCTACTACTCCAAGGTACACAATGTTTACACGCGCATAGACCATATATATGTAGACCGTACCACCTTGGAGCTCTTGCAGTCTGCGTCCATTGGCAACATCACTATCTCTGACCATGCCCCAGTCACAATTGCCTTCACCATGCCATCAGGTACTTATAGAACCTGGACGTGGAGGCTGAATGAAAATTTGCTAGATGATGTAGTGGTGGTGGAGGAGGTAAATGACACCTTAACCCACTACTTTAAAGAAAACTCCACTGTTGATGTCAGCGAGGGTGTAGTATGGGAGGCTCATAAAGCTGTGGTCAGGGGAATATTGATCTCCCAGGGCTCCAGACTAAAGCGAGACCGCCAGGCAGACTTCCAGAGGGTGCACACAGCCCTTCAGAAAGCTGAACTCCAACACAAGGCAAATGGAGACCCCAAAGCACTACAGGCTCTCACTGAGCTACGGGAACTGTTCCTACGTCTTTTAGACCGCCAAACTCGTAAACAGTTTAGATTTATGTCACATAAATTTTACGAGCACGGAAATAAATGTGGTCGTATGCTCGCACGGGCACTCAGGAAAAAACATGCGCAGGCATACATACACAAACTACGCTCCTCTCCCGGGGATTTGACGGTACAGTCCTCTAAAATCGCCGCAGGGTTCCGAGAATACTACGCCAAACTATACAATTTGGAATCCGAGCTCCCACCTGAAGCACGAGATACCAGACAAACGGCGGTCCAGGCCTACTTGGCGGCGGCTGGTACCCCCCCCCCTCACGGAAGACCAACGCGCTGCTTTGGAGCTCCCGATCACCCCAACTGAACTGGGTGCGACGGTGGAGTCCTTGCCCAATGGGAAGAGCCCCGGCCCGGATGGGCTCACTAAAAGGTACTACAAGGCCTTCTTTTCTCACCTAGCGGCACCTATGTGCAAATATTTCAACTCCGTGGCGGGGGGTACTGCCATCCCCCCGGGGGCTCTACTAGCCCACATTACAGTGATCCCAAAGGAGGGCAAGGACCCCACTATCCCCCAAAGCTATCGCCCCATTTCACTTCTTAATGTGGACATAAAACTCCTGGCAAAAATTTTGGCCAATAGACTTAAACACCTCATGCCTGAACTAGTCCATCCCGACCAAACAGGTTTCATTGTAGGCAGGGAGGCTAGGGACAACTCCCTTAGAGCAATCCAACTTATTCACTGGGCCCGTACCCGCCCGGATCCCCAGCCATACATAATACTATCAACTGACGCGGAAAAGGCTTTCGACCGGGTCGATTGGTCCTATTTGAAAGCGGTACTTGAGTCCATAGGACTGGGGCCGCGAATACTGACATCAATCATGGCTCTATACTCTACACCTTGCGCGCAGGTTAAAGTGAACGGGACCCTCTCATCCAGCTTCCCCATCAGGAACGGCACGAGGCAGGGGTGCCCCCTCTCACCCCTTTTATTCGCCCTAGCGCTGGAGCCTCTGCTTCGCGCCGTGCGGGCCAGTAAGGACATCAAGGGTCTAAAAGTGGGCAACACGGAACATAAGCTTTCGGCATACGCCGATGATGTCTTATTCCACCTCTCGGACCCCCTGATCTCTTTGCCTAACCTGATGAAGGAACTTAAGCAATTTGGCTCACTCTCAAACTTTAAAATAAACTATACAAAGTCTGAACTCCTGCCCATCCATCTGCCCCCCCTCTTAACTAAGAGCCTCCGGTCTGCCTTTCCCTTTACCTGGGCTGAATCATCTCTACGATATTTGGGAGTGCAACTCACGGACCGCTTCAACACCTTGTATATGGCCAACTATCCCCCGCTGCTTACTGCGGTCCAGAGAGACCTCTCACAATGGACGCAGACTGCCTTCACATGGTTGGGACGAGTAAACATCATAAAAATGAATATACTGCCACGTGTACTCTTCTACTTACAAATGCTACCGATACCCCTACCTAGGCTCTTCTTTGACCGATTGTCCAGCATGCTGTCCGCGTTCGTATGGAACGCACGGAAACCTAGAATAGCCCTAAGGGTGCTGAGGCGCCAAAAACGGGAGGGCGGCCTGGGGATCCCCGATGTCAGACGCTACTACAGGGCCATAGCCCTCCAGAGAATACTAAACTGGCGTTTCCATACCCACTCAAAACTATGGGTTTCCCTGGAGAAATGCTTGGCGGGCAGGAATTTATCCTATGCACCATGGCTACCCCGGGAATATAGGGGGCTATCGGTAACGACCTCCCCACTGACAGCCCAGGTGCTCTCAGTCTGGGACCGGACCAATTCGGTTTTGAAAATTGCCCCCCCTATGTCCCCGCTGGCCCCACTGGGTGGGTTCCTGTGGTTCCCCCCAGGTGAACAGATGGCCTTTTTTGGGCCCTGGGTGGATGATGGAAACGCCAGCTGCGGCAAGCTCATGAAAGATGGTAAGCTCCTGAGCTTTAGCGCCCTGCAGGCCAGACACCAGGGCTCCCGTATGAACTTTTGGAGGTATAGGCAGTTACACCACTTCTTTGAGAAACATGGCCACTCAATTAGGGACCCAACCTCCCTCACCCCGTTCGAGCACCTCTTCGTTAATGAGGAACCTATCCCCCACATGGTGTCGGAACTATACCGACTTCTTGGCTCTGCTGCCCATCAACCTAAACCTGCTTTTATTCGAAGCTGGGAAAGAGACTTAGGACAGGAATTCACTGACTCACAGTTGACTCACCTGTACGACCTTACTCACTCGTCCTCCATAGACTCAAAAGCTCAAGAAACAAACTATAAGATATTGTCCCGCTGGTATCGGGTACCAGCGGATATGGCACGCATATATCCTTCTGGATCGGAGCTTTGCTGGCGTGGCTGCGGGCACAGGGGTACGCTTATCCACATATGGTGGGAATGTCCCCTAATCAGGCCCTTTTGGGAAGACATCAAGGACCAAATAATGAGCATAACGGGGATTGATGTTCCCCTCTCTCCGACGCACTTCCTCTTGCATGTCCCTCCGATCCCACTCAGTCAATATAGGAAGAGCGTACTGCCCCACTTATTAAATGCGGCTAGACGCCTGCTCCCAACTTTTTGGAAGCAGCCCAGAGTCCCTACCCGGGAGGAGTGGATCGGTGGGGTAAATGCAGTCCGAGAGGCTGAAGACTGGATAGCGACCTGTAGGGACTCCCGAGACCGGTTTGCCGGTATCTGGACACCCTGGACCGATTACGTCACAGATCCTGGATACGTGCCATCTAGCCTAGACATAGCTTTATTGGAACTGGCAGAACCTTCTCTTAAAAACCGCAGGCTGTCAAGAGCTTAGAAGACTGAGAGCTACCCTCTGACATAGTGAGACTAATGGAGTTTACCTGGTTTGATGGCTACGCTTGAGGGTGTGCTCGGTGCGGCCTGGAATGAGGCCTCCTACAGAAAGACAGGTACGCTCGGATCACTCCTTCCTTTCCTCCTTTCCTTTCCTTGTCCTTTTCCTTCCCCTCTTTCCCCCCCCCCCTTTTTTTTTTTTATTTTTTTTTTTTTTTTTCTCTTCTTATATATGTTTTGCAATGGTATGCATTTATGCCAGTTAAAGAAATGTCTGTTATGCTGGCGGGTGTTGTAATTACCATGAGCCTCCGCGCTCGCGGGATGGGCCCCCCTTTACAGGGGGCACAGGGTGTCCCGCCAGAGCGTGCACCGTAGCATATCGGTGCCCCACGCTGCGTGCGGGGAGCGGGGAGAGGTCAGATGGAGGCTATTGAGCCCCCCTCCCCCCGCCCCGGCCGCGGGTCGGGGGACCATGTCTTAATTATAGTCACATGGACAACACCCCCGGCTTGTTATCAGTGGTGGGACGGTAATATGTGAGGCCCCCACATTCCATGTGCCCTCCACGCCTACCACAGTTGTGCACCCACTGTTCCTATGGTGGCACCCTTACTCTACTAACTAGTGTGGCCCATCGGCCGCCCCACATAAGGCATACAAGATACTGCTATTATTGATGTACTCTATTTCTTTGTTCAACTTGTTTATATGCTGGTTATGCACACCAGACGGGTCTGTGCTTTTCCTATTTTATTTTACTTATTATTTTTGATTTTTTTTTTTTTTTTTTTTTTTTTAAGCAAACTGTTGGACTTGTCTGGTTGTATATTTTTCTTTTATAAAATAAAGATTATATAAAAAAAAAAAATGGACCCCCGAGGCTGAGGCAGCATTCCAATTCTTGAAACAAGCCTTATGTAGCCAGCCAGTGTTGTACTCACCCGACTTCTCTAAAGACTTTGTCGTACAAAGTGATGCGTCAGATGTGGGGTTAGGAGCAGTATTGTCCCAGGTCTGGAACGGGGAAGAGCACCCAGTCATTTACCTCAGCAGGAAGTTGAAGTCCCATGAGGTAAATTACGCCACCGTTGAAAAGGAGTGTTTAGCGGTGAAGTGGGCTCTAGATTCCCTTCGGTACTACCTGCTAGGTAGGCACTTTGACATGGTTACGGATCACGCTCCGTTAAAGTGGATGGCTCAAAACAAGGAAACAAATAGAAGAGTGAATAGGTGGTTCCTGGCCCTCCAGGAATTCAACTTCACAGTAAAGCATCGCCCTGGCGTTCAAATGGGGAATGTGGATGCTTTGTCTCGAGTACATGAATGCCTGATTGCTGGTGTTCCAACCCCGAGGTTAAAACAAGAGGGGGGGGTATGTGACAGCAGGAAGGTAAAGTCACCTGGTTGCATCCAGGGGGGTAGATATATTTCGCCCAGATTCAGGCTTTACGCCGACTTATACAACTAGGTGGAGAGTTGTATAAGCCCAGCTAAGGCTAGTGGGCTCATGGATGACTCATACCTCTAGGGAGAGTGTGGGGCGTCGTGCAGACAGGGAGTTGATGAGACCAGCTGAAGCTTGTCAGCTCATTTAGGCCTCTATAAGAACTCCCAGCTTCATTAGATGTTAGCTCATGCCTGGACCCAGACCTGTGTGGACTGTCTAGGGAGAGTGAACCCCTGTGCGGTGAGACAAAGCCTGTGTGGCTATTTGCTTGGACATTTAAAACCAGGGACTTAGGGACTAGGACAGCACTAGGCTGATCCCAGTTGTTAGTTAGGAAACCTGTATGTTTAGTCAGAGGTCAAGTTGACCAGGATTTATTTTGTTTATGTTTCTTTTGGCTTTGCTGTGTTTTGTCACTGTAAATAGAAAATAAACCGCACTTTTTTTGATTTTGAAAACCACAACCTCCGTTTGCTGGGCCTGTTTTTGTGTGGGGAGCCCATCCCGGGGGTCACACACACCCGCTGCCGAGCTAACCCCCTCACAATATATATATATATATATATGTATGTATGTATGTATGTATGTATGTATGTATATATATTGTGACAGCAGGAAGGTAAAGTCACCTGGTTGCATCCAGGGGGGTAGATATATTTCGCCCAGATTCAGGCTTTACGCCGACTTATACAACTAGGTGGAGAGTTGTATAAGGCTAGTGGGCTCATGGATGATTCATACCTCTAGGGAGAGGGCTGGGCGTCGTGCAGGCAGGGAGTTGATGAGACCAGCTGAAGCCTGTCAGTTCGTTTAAGGCCTCTATAAAAACTCCCAGCTTCATTAGATGTTAGCTCATGCCTGGAACCAGACCTGTGTGGACTGTCTAGGGAGAGTGAACCCCTGTGCGGTGAGGCAAAGCCTGTGTGGCTATTTGCTTGGACATTTAAAACCAGGGACTTAGGGACTAGGACAGCACTAGGCTGATCCCAGTTGTTAGTTAGGAAACCTGTATGTTTAGTCAGAGGTCAACTTGACCAGGATTTATTTTGGTTATGTTTCTTTTGCTTTGCTGTGTTTTGTCACTGTAAATAGAAAATAAACCGCACCTTTTTGATTTTGAAAACCACAACCTCCGTTTGCTGGGCCTGTTTTGTGTGGGGAGCCCATCCCGGGGGTCACACACACCCGCTGCCGAGCTAACCCCCTCACAGTTGGTGGAGAACCAGTGGCAGTTTTTTTTTAAGCCAGTATGGAGGAGATACTGAAACAGCTGGCTCTAGCAAATGCCAATCAACAGCAGACAAATGCAGGTTTGCAAAGGAGCCTTGCAGCCCAGCAGCAAGCTCATCAACAGAGCCTTGCAGCCCAGCAGCAAGCTCACCAACAGAGTCTGGAAGCTCAGCAACAAGCCCAGCAGCAATCTGAGGCCCGCTTCATAGACCTGTTACAGAAGCAAGAGCAGAGACTACAACAAATGGAAGCAGTAATGCAGCAACGTCCGCAGACCAGTGAGGAAAGCCGTCCCACTAATACCGCGTCCTTTGGGGTGAGTCGTTTATTGACAAAAATGACTGGAGAGGATGATCCAGAGGTATTTTTGACCACATTTGAAAGGACCGCTGAAAGAGAAAAGTGGCCTGAGGAGCAGTGGGCTGGACTGGTGGCTCCTCTGTTAACTGGTGAATCGCAGAAAGCTTACTATGACCTAGAGCCTAACCAAGCAAAAGACTATGTGATGCTAAAAGCTGAAATTTTGGCAAGGCTGGGTGTCACCCAGGCTGTCCGGGCTCAGCGTGTGCATAACTGGACTTTCCAGCTTGGAAAACCCCCCAGGTCTCAAATGTATGATCTCATTCACCTGAGCAGAAAGTGGCTACAGCCAGGGACTTTGTCCGCACCAAAGATTGTGGAACGTGTTGTAATGGATCGGTTTTTGAGAGCTCTTCCTACTGCCATCCAAAAGTGGGTAAGCCATGGAGACCCAGAGACGGCCGATGGTCTTGTGGATCGTGTGGAGAAATACTTGGCTACAGAGAACCTGACGGCCTCTTCCAGAGACACTCGGACTTTCCACCCTAAGACCAGACCATCCCCAGGGGCGGATAAGAGGATTCCAAGGGGTGAGGGTGGAGAGAGTGAGAGGGTGGGAGCTCTACCCCAAGTTTGGCGAGAACAGCCTGGGAAATCAGCGGCTCAAGAGGCGGCAAGAAGGATCGTTTGCTACCGCTGCCGGCAAGCGGGACATATTGCAGCAAATTGCCCGGTTGTGGAGGAACCCATGCAGTGTGACTTTCTGACGAGCAGACGTCAGTCGCTGTGTGCGACAGTCGCATGCACTGCCATTCGAGGAACTGAGAAACATTTATGCAAAATGTGTGTTAATGGTAGAAATGTTGTGGTATTGCTGGATTCAGGTAGCCTTGTGACCCTGATAAAGGCTGAGTTAGTTAAAACAGAGGTCTCTGGGAATAGCAAGGTAGCTGTTATTTGTGTGCATGGGGACACCCGAGAGTATCCAGTGACTACAGTGTGTTTCGAGACCCCCAAAGGTACCCTCTCTCATCCAGTGGGCTTAGTATCTCAGTTACCGCATGACGCCATTGTGGGAAGGGATTTTCCGAAGTTCTGGGAACTGTGGGATGATCCTGAGCCCCCCACTGGTGCCCCTATGTACCAGGAATGTGATAGCCAGAACTCCCCTGAGAGTGGTGAGGACTCTCCGGAATTTCCCTTAACAGTATTGGCAGGGGAGACTCAAGAAACTGGAGAGGAGCCCACCTCCTCAGACGAAAACCTACCGTCTGTGGAGTTTTCTGATCTTGAGGTTCACAGGGAAAACTTTGCCACAGAACAGTTGAAAGACCCCGCCCTAATAAAGGCACGGGAAAACGTAGTGAAAATAGATGGCGAGTTAGTGAACCCAGATAATACCTGCACTTACCCATACTTCAGCGTAGAGAAGGACCTACTGTATCGGGTGGCAAAAAGGGCAGAAGAAACCGTTGAGCAGCTTGTGGTGCCCAAACCTTACAGGAAGTTGGTGTTGGAGTTGGCCCATGGGCACATTCTTGGAGGTCATCTGGGGACAGAGAAAACCCGAGAGAGGGTATTACAGAGATTCTATTGGCCGGGGGTGATGAAGGACGTAGAAAATTATTGTTCCTCCTGCCCTGTGTGTCAGAGGTTGGCCCCGATGCCACATTTCCGTAGCCCGCTGGTCCCTCTACCCATCATTGAGGTCCCGTTTGAGAGGATCGCCATGGATTTGGTAGGTCCTATAATCAAGTCCGCTAGGGGGCACCAGTACATATTAGTTATAATGGACTATGCCACCCGTTATCCAGAAGCGATCCCTCTCCGAAATACCTCGGCCAAAACCATAGCCAAAGAGCTATCTCTTGTTTTTAGCCGGGTGGGTATTTGTAAAGAACTGCTTACGGACCAAGGTACACCCTTTATGTCCCGGGTTATGAAAGAGCTGTGTAAATTGTTCAAAGTGACGCAATTGCGTACGTCTGTGTATCACCCCCAAACCGATGGGCTGGTTGAAAGATTCAACAAAACCCTAAAACAAATGTTGAAGAAAGTGGTGGATAGAGATGGAAAGGATTGGGACTGTTTACTTCCTTATTTGATGTTTGCTATTAGGGAGGTGCCCCAATCCTCTACGGGATTCTCCCCCTTTGAGTTACTGTATGGGAGACACCCAAGAGGGCTGTTGGATATTGCCAAGGAAACTTGGGAAAGTGAGAGTTCTCCCCACAGGAGTGTGATTGAGCATGTCGCCCTGATGCAAGATCGAATTGCACAGGTAATGCCCATCGTGAAGGAACATTTGGCCCAAGCGCAGTTGGCACAGCAGAGAGTGTACAACCGTGGAGCCAAGACCCGTACCTTTTCCCCGGGGGATAGGATATTGGTACTTGTCCCTACGGTTGAAAGTAAATTCCTTGCCAAATGGCAAGGCCCCTACGAGATAATGGAAAAAGTGAGCGAAGTGAATTACAAGGTCAGACAACCAGGAAGGCGAAAGCCCGAACAGATCTATCACGTTAATCTGTTGAAAGCCTGGAGGGATAGAGAGTCCCTAGTCGCAGACACTTGGTCACCAGCTCAAACTGGTTGCGTGATTCCTGAGGTTGGAATAGCAGCCACCTTGTCACAACCCCAACAACAGGAGGTTAAGGAGTTTGTGCTTCGCAACAAGGAGGTATTCTCTGAGCTGCCGGGACAAACATCTGGGGTAGAGCATGACATCATTACCCCGCCCGGTGAAAGGGTGAAGTTAAAACCCTATCGGATCCCAGAGGCTCGACGGGAGGCAATACGGGAGGAAGTACAGAAAATGCTGAACTTAGGGGTGATAGAGGAGTCCCAAAGTGATTGGTCTAGTCCCATCGTGTTGGTGCCTAAACCGGATGGGAGCTGGCGATTTTGTAACGATTTTCGTCAGTTGAACAAAGTTACAAAATTTGACACCTACCCCATGCCACGTATAGATGAGTTGATCGACCGGCTGGGAACAGCCCGATACATGACGACTCTTGACCTCACAAAAGGGTATTGGCAAATCCCCCTGGCCAAGTCGGCCAAAGAGAAAACCGCATTTGTAACCCCAGACGGGGCGTTCCAATATAAAAGAATGCCGTTCGGGTTACAGAATGCGCCGGCCACATTCCAGCGGAAAATGGACCAGATGCTGAGGCCCCATCGGAAGTATGCTGCGGCTTACCTGGATGACGTAATTGTCCATAGCACAGATTGGGCCTCACATCTGCCAAAAGTGCAAGCAGTCCTGGACTCTGTTCGGGAAGCGGGGTTTACGGCTAACCCCAAGAAGTGTACCATTGGGCAGGAGGAGGCCAAATATCTTGGGTACACCATTGGGAGGGGAGTAATAAAACCCCAACTCAACAAAGTCGAGGCCATCCAGAGTTGGCCACGTCCCAACAGCAAGAAGCAGGTACGAGCCTTTCTGGGAATCGCTGGGTATTATCGGCGATTCATTCCCCACTTTGCTTCTAAGGCTGTGCCCCTAACCAACCTGACGAAGGGGAAAGGGTCGGTCATGATTAAATGGACCCCCGAGGCTGAGGCAGCATTCCAATTCTTGAAACAAGCCTTATGTAGCCAGCCAGTGTTGTACTCACCCGACTTCTCTAAAGACTTTGTCGTACAAAGTGATGCGTCAGATGTGGGGTTAGGAGCAGTATTGTCCCAGGTCTGGAACGGGGAAGAGCACCCAGTCATTTACCTCAGCAGGAAGTTGAAGTCCCATGAGGTAAATTACGCCACCGTTGAAAAGGAGTGTTTAGCGGTGAAGTGGGCTCTAGATTCCCTTCGGTACTACCTGCTAGGTAGGCACTTTGACATGGTTACGGATCACGCTCCGTTAAAGTGGATGGCTCAAAACAAGGAAACAAATAGAAGAGTGAATAGGTGGTTCCTGGCCCTCCAGGAATTCAACTTCACAGTAAAGCATCGCCCTGGCGTTCAAATGGGGAATGTGGATGCTTTGTCTCGAGTACATGAATGCCTGATTGCTGGTGTTCCAACCCCGAGGTTAAAACAAGAGGGGGGGGTATGTGACAGCAGGAAGGTAAAGTCACCTGGTTGCATCCAGGGGGGTAGATATATTTCGCCCAGATTCAGGCTTTACGCCGACTTATACAACTAGGTGGAGAGTTGTATAAGGCTAGTGGGCTCATGGATGATTCATACCTCTAGGGAGAGGGCTGGGCGTCGTGCAGGCAGGGAGTTGATGAGACCAGCTGAAGCCTGTCAGTTCGTTTAAGGCCTCTATAAAAACTCCCAGCTTCATTAGATGTTAGCTCATGCCTGGAACCAGACCTGTGTGGACTGTCTAGGGAGAGCGAACCCCTGTGCGGTGAGGCAAAGCCTGTGTGGCTATTTGCTTGGACATTTAAAACCAGGGACTTAGGGACTAGGACAGCACTAGGCTGATCCCAGTTGTTAGTTAGGAAACCTGTATGTTTAGTCAGAGGTCAACTTGACCAGGATTTATTTTGGTTATGTTTCTTTTGCTTTGCTGTGTTTTGTCACTGTAAATAGAAAATAAACCGCACCTTTTTGATTTTGAAAACCACAACCTCCGTTTGCTGGGCCTGTTTTGTGTGGGGAGCCCATCCCGGGGGTCACACACACCCGCTGCCGAGCTAACCCCCTCACAATATATATATATATATATATATATATATATATATATATATATATACATACACATATATACACACACATATATAATAATTTCCATCCCCCCCACCCCTTATTTTCTTAACCCTAGCCCACCCCATCCCTATTCTATTTCATCTCCATACTAGCTACCTAATAAACATCAAAAGACTCTGCTCCCTTGCTCAATATATTTCCACCATATAAGATTACCCATTTAAACATATTTTTTCCTATATTGTTCTCTTTCTTTTTATATATATGTGTGTAGCGGGGTCTCTAAATTTATGTGGACCACTTGTGTTCGTGGAGGATTGGATGGTGTAATAATCTCTTTGGCTTCTGGGTGGCGGGGTACCTGGAGGCTCAGGGTAGATTTGCCATAACAGTGCTACCCTTTTTGTCCCTTTACGGAGATGGTACGGCGAGGGCGGGGAACCTGCCGTGGTGTTGATGGGAGGAGATAAAAGGGGGAGACGCCCTAACCACGAGGTCTGTCTTCTGGAGGAAGTTCTTCACGCGCCCAGGTACCTTAAGGCGGGTTCTGGATTCCGGCTCAGGTGCCCTAGGCCTGCCTGGAGTGGAGTTGGAGTCCATCCCGGGCACCTTCGGCCTGGGGTGAGGTACTGAACTAGGAGGCCTGGGGTCCAGTGACTTCGACTGGATCCCGCGAGGGTGGAGACGTCCGAGGGTCCCTGAGGTGGATGGGGCCCATGTCTGAGGTGAGGAGGCCGGGGAGGTTACCCGTCCGGAGAGTCTGGAGCAGCATCAACCCAGTGACGGATGGGCCTCTGGTAACTCCCTTGGAGGGACATCTTCCCCTGATAGGGGCTGCAGCGCAGCGAAGGTACTCCTATCTACGTTCTCTTGAGTCGCTGGTAGAGACTCTTAGATTGTAAGTCCTTTCTAGCTAATGCTATAGTAACCGCTGGCGAGATCGCAGTGGTTTAGTTGATAACCAGGATAGTGCCTCGACCTGCTCACCCCCATATCAAAATGTCATCAAGTCGCAACCAGTTGGCTACTGAAGCACTGTTTATTGTCGAGCTTGCAATAAAACAAGAGTTGGACTGTGATCGGTGTGTGTGACTCTGGTTAATGGGAGCAGAGGGAAGTGTTGACACAGCAGGACTGTATTCTAGAACAAAGCACATAGGCCCGAGGAAATATCTGGTGCTGCCCTTCACCTCACTCACAGCTATGGGGAGGACATGGGCCGTAGCGCATCTCACCCTGTCGTGTGACATACCCCTAGACAAAGGAGACGGGGTGAGGCCGCTACATCTGTTTTTATATATATATATATATATATATATATATATATATATATATATATATATAATTTTTTTTTTCTCTTTTCTCTTTTTTTCCTTTTTTTTTTTCCTTCTTTATTTTCTTTCTCTGCTTCTATTTTACACATTTTTTACCACCACCCCACATCCCCCCCCCCCGTTTCTCCCCCCCGATTTTAATTTAGCTCTACCTATTGCTCCGATACTTGTCTTTCACTATATATCCCTATATTTTAAGTATACACATACCGCTTGTATGCTGCAATACAATCGTAATGATGACAATAATGATTATGCCTATTACTGCAAAAGGATGTAATCTTTTACTCCCCAATGTATTTATTTATCTCTAGGATGCTACTGTTATCCTCAATGTACTTTTATTGCTTGTTCTTATGTATGTTTTTTATATATATTCCATGTCTTTTTATGCTCCATTGCTGACAGTCTTTGTTAGTAGCTACATTGGCCCCACCCCCATCGTTTGACTTGTCAGCCTATATAAATTACACATCCATCTCCCAACACACCCATGCTTGAAAAAGGAGTGCCGTTGTTCTAAACATCCACAACGAGCCCGCTCAGAAATGCATCGCAGTTTTATGACGTCACAGCCCGGCGCTGTGTGCTGCTGTGCTGCCCAAGTGCTGCTCAAGCCTCGATTTGAACCAGATCACATGGTCGCGCTCCTCCATCCACCAGGAAGTGCAGTGAGCACTTGCGACCGCAGCACAGCGCTGCCAGCCATCCGACTTAGATGTCTCCCCTCCTATCTACTGTGTTTGGAACCACAGACTGAATGAAAACCACTCTGTTTTTACTCATTCCGCCTTTTTAAAAACAAACTGTAGTTTGCTGTGGCAACATAAAGATCTGTCCAGAAGGAAATCCTCCTGCTTGCTTACCATCACCAGCTTCCCTGACAGGATTCTCTGTGATGACAGCTCCATGGACCCTCTGTGACCTGTAGTTCATCTACTCCTCTGCCCAGCTTAATGCAACTGCTTCATCTTCAATGTGAGTGAATATTGTTACCAATAAAAGTTGTTTTGATATCTATCTCAAGGGTATTACACAGACTACCATACCCACAGTGCAACGGAACGGAACATCCATCGTGCATTGCCCGGCGCAAGGTCTGCTGGGGATGGACTATTTAAGGGAAGGAGGAGCAACGCGAGGTCTCTTTTTGGACATCGCCCGCCCAGCAACTTGGATCCTGTTGGGGCCTATCGTGTTGGTTTAGGCCAGAGACTCTGGGCCTACCGAGGGAGAGAAAGCCTGCTGGTCGGAGAGGGAGAGAGACCTCATCTAGAGAGCCTGCTGACATCTTGGAGTTCCTGAGGGTCGAGCCACCTTCACCTTCCCCATTGGTTGTCCGGAAGATCGGAGACTGCGGGTGACCGGGAGATAGTATGCTGAAGCCCAGCAGCAGGATTGGTTGACGGATTGGTCCGGTCGGGTGAGAGAGCACTTGCTCAGGAATTCTTAACTGCTGCTAGGCCTGAGATCCTTTGCATAGGGCCCACCGCCATCACAACAGTGTGCCGCGCACCCAGTGACAGTGTGCTGCGTAGCTAAAGCTGGACGTCTTATCGCCTGTGACTTTAGGCCCTGAACTACAGTAGGATTAAAACTCATGGTTTTACCTCTTGGTTTACAAATGTAAAAGTGCACCAACGTTGCTAGCGAAGATCCTTTTTTATAGGAGTGACTGTAACTCATGGAGACATTGTTCGGGCGCCATATTGCCCACGAGATGGAAGCTCGCAAGCGCAGTTCTATTAGAGACATTTTAGTGTGTATAAGATTGGTATATCTAGATATTGGTTACATTGTGCATAACTTAGACTTTGCAGGGCCCTGCGAGGCGGCCAGCACAGGTACTCTAGTCCTAAACAGTGAATGTTTACTGCATTGTGGTTTTCATAACTCGTACGTTACAGAATCTCATTTGTTTAACTGCTGTGCCAGCGGAGGGTCAGAGACAGTTTATTGGGGTTGACAGCAGTAAGGTACAGGCCCAAATTAATACCAGAAGCTCACTTAACTGGGGGTAGTGCTACAGATGGGTCATCTCCACTCCCACCAAGGGGGATAGAAATATATTACTGCTCGGGGGAGGGGGGAGACATTTTGGCCCCTTTGATTTTGCAGTAAAATTGATGTCAGATTTAGTCATGTAGAACATCTGTTATATGGATACAAAGACCCCCAGCCGAGAGTAAAGGGTGGAAATGGCTCCTGATCCCCAGATTTGGGCAATTCTGTCCCCAATATAAATAGAAAAAAACCTGCGCTATGTGTAACAACTCAAATACCTACAGAAATAACTTATACCGGACTGCTGCTGTAACAAAGGTAAGTATTCCCTTTATCACCTAGAAGAGCATTATGTGTCACAGCGCTGTCCTATTGTGTGTGCGCATAAATTATCACCAATACACTAAAATATGTGGAGACATTCATATATAAAGTGCTAGGGGCTCAAATAATATTCTCTGCAGATCTACTGCTTCCACTTTACACCTACTTCATTCATCTTATGGTGTTTATCAATAAATGAAGTAAACTGATCCATGTGCAAATTCATATACAACATAAAGTGCTTTGTGCTCGAGATGCTGTTCCCTGCAGATCCACTGCTTCCACTTTGCACCTACTTTATTAATCTTATATTTGCTGCTATAACAAATAAACTAAAAATCTGTGCAAATTCATGTAATCATACAATATTTTGTACTCAATATAGTGTTCTATGCAAGTGCTCTTTGCATCTACTTCAAACCATTTTGTTAAAAAAAACACAAATCAATTGTTAAAAAAAACACAAATCAATTGATAAGGTGTGAAAGTTCTCTGTGCTCCAAACTGTGGCAGCTGTAGTGTAGCCACACCTTCTTCATACACACTCAGGAGCTCCGCCTCTTCATACACACTCAGGAGCTCCGCCTCTTCATACACACTCAGAGCTCCGCCTCTTCATACACACTCAGAGCTCCGCCTCTTCATACACACTCAGGAGCTCCGCCTCTTCATAGACACTCAGAGCTCCGCCTTTTCATACACACTCAGAGCTCCGCCTCTTCATACACACTCAGGGCTCCGCCTCTTCATACACACTCAGGAGCTCCGCCTCTTCATACACACTCAGGAGCTCCGCCTCTTCATACACACTCAGGAGCTCCGCCTCTTCATACACACTCAGAGCTCCGCCTCTTCATACACACTCAGAGCTCCGCCTCTTCATACACACTCAGGAGCTCCGCCTCTTCATACACACTCAGAGCTCTGCCTCTTCATACACACTCAGGAGCTCCGTCTCTTCATACACACTCAGGGAGGAGAGAAAGGAGAAGGATATACAGTACATACACACACAGCACAAGGCCGTGTTCACACTATGAGATGTTTCTCTGGGATGCAGTTTCTCTGAGCTCCACAAGGTGGCGATCTCACCTCTACCCAGACAGAAAGACTATGGAATACAGACAGGAAGTGATGTCAGATACAGAGGAGACATTCCATTTGGAAGGACGCAGCGAGAAGACAATGAAGGATTTGGTGGCAGAGGAGGTAATATGTAGATTAACCCCTTCAGGAGGATCAGTTGATGATTAATATATCTTTCTTCCAAAGCCGTCCATACATGGTTCAGTTTTATCGTTCAGCCAGTGGGCTGAGTCAGGTTATCACCTCATCCCTTTAAATCCGAACACATATGAATTACACAGGTTCTGTTTCTGATTAATGTGGTAATTAAACTCACTTGGTGCCAATGTGGTAATTAAACTCACTTGGTGCCTTATCTGCATTAAATTAGCTTCAGAACCCGTGTAATTCATATGTGTTCTGGTTTAAAGGGATGAGGTGGCAACGCTAGGGCTGAGTGAAAAAGCTGAACCAATTCCCACATCCACATATTTTGGAGGGGGATGGGGGAATCCTCCCCGCTGCACTATTGTATTCTGACAATGGGGGGCGCTCCTCCGCTCTCAGAATACACAGATCAGTGATGAAGCTATTGTCTGCAACCAAAACCTCAGACTGAGATGAGGCTCTGGGAATATCATTTGATTTTGCTCCTTGTGTTCAGATCTAGATTTTTCCTCCTGTGAAGTCTGGAGATCACATGACCATCACATTGCCTCCACCTCCCTCCCTGATAGAATAGAGAAATACAAAGAAGATTCTAGAAGTCACCAGAGAGATGATGGAGGAGAGGTGAGCGGTGCCGGGAATTCTGGGACATTATCCAGTAACAGACAAGGGATGTGTCTGGATGGTGACTGTATCATTGTGTGTGTCAGGTTCCTATAAGGTGTCAGGATGTCACTGTCTATTTCTCCATGGAGGAGTGGGAGGATTTAGAAGGACACAAGGATCTCTACAAGGACGTCATGATGGACAATCAGCCGCCCCTCACATCACCGGGTAAGAGGAGACTTTATTGTAAAGGAGAGAGCAGTACGGAGGCTCCACCTAGATCCCCCATCATCTGATAAACACATAGAAACAATGTATTCAGTCAGTGTGTGTGTTTCCTACAGATGGATCCAGTAATGGGAACCCACCAGAGAGATGTCCCCGTCCTCTGTATTCCCGGGATTCCACACAGGAAGGTCACACCATCCCCCACCATCATCAGGTAGATGAGGAACAATCACTGATAGTATCATTAGGATCTGTACATTATCTGCATTGTTACCATTGATGTTATTTTTATTCTATATTTAGAGTGGAAGCCTGAGAGATTCTAAAGTTGAAGTCAAAGAAGAGTATACAGAGGAGGATGAGGAGTATGGAGTGATGGAGGAGTTATCAGAAGGACACAAGGATATGATGGAGCCACCTAATACCAGGAACCCACCAGAGAGATGTCCCCCTCCTCTGTATTCCCGGGATTCCACACAGGAAGGTCACACCATCCCCCACCATTATCAGGTAGGTGATTGACAATTATTGGTAGTTCGGATTTATACACAGCATGTTTTTTGTTTTTTACTTTTTTTATTAAAGTTTTGCAAATTTTACAAACTTTTCCATATGAGTGCATCGTAAGTCATAGGTGATGCAATATACAATATGACAATCAAGAACACGTTTGTGAATACAAATATATCAAAGCAGAATTCTTATGACAATATGTCATGGAGTCCAGATTTCAGATCCAGGTACATGGGGGGGATGTGTTATGGCGAGGTAGTGGACAACTTTATACTTCAGCAATTCGGCAGAGAAAGAGGGTTGTGTTCAGAAAATAGGGTATACATTGTCAGGTTCAACAGAGAGTAGTACTGTGTAATCAACAAAGTCAGGCGGTGGTGTCAATATTAAAACAATTGAGTCATGGGGCCCATTCACTCTGAAATTTAGGTAGGGTCAAGTTTGCTATGGCAAACATAAGTTCCATCTGTAGATGTAGATTAAGGATATGGAAGACTAGTTGAGAAGAAGGTGGTCATATGATATTCCAGTTCCTTGTTATGGAAGTGTATCTGCAATTAGGTTGTGAGTAAGGATGATGAGAAGCATCCCATGTTCCCATTCCCAAGCCTATCAATGCCAGTTGGGGTGTGATTTTTGTAGAGTTGCCGGTGATGTTGGTGATTAGTGTTTAAACAGATTGCCAGAAGGGAAGGAGCAGAGGGCAGGACCACAAGACATGTACCATGGACCCATCATGATGGGTTGATCTTATTTTGTGATAGAGAACAGAGCATGTCGCACTCTTAGGTACTTGAAGAAGTCCTTATTGGGAATGTTGTAATCTTCATGTAGGTGTTGGAAGCTTCCCTTCATGTAGAATGTTTCCAATTGTGGTAATGCCCGCTGTTATCCAGGAGGCTAGGGACACATCAGAGCATATTATTTCCAGCACAGCCAGAGGGAGAGATTCCATTGCTTTTTTCTGAGAGACCGTTATTTTGGAGATGAATTGTGAAATGGTAGGGGTACAATGTACCCCTTACCAATTCACATTGGGGGGGCTGGGATCTGGGGGTCCCCTTTGTTAAAGGGGTCTTTCAGATTCCGATAAGCCCCCCGCCCGCAGACCCCCACAACCACCGGGCAAGGGTTGTGGGGATGAGGCCCTTGTCCCCATCAACATGGGGACATGGTGCTTTGAGGGGTCACAGACCCCCAAAGCATCCCCCCCATGTTGAGGGCTTGTGGCCTGATACGGTTCAGGAGGGGGGGGGTGCTCTCTCTTCCCCCCCCTTTTCCTGCAGCCTGCCAGGTTGCGTGCTCGGATAAAGGGTCTGGTATGGATTTTTGGGGGGAACTCCATGACATTTGTTTTTTAAATTTGGTTGAAGTTCCCCTTAAAATCCATACCAGACCTGAAGGGTCAGGTATGGATATTTGGGGGGAACCCCACGTCATTTTTTTTTTAAAATTTGACGCAGGGTTCCCCTTAATATCCATACCAGACCTGAAGGGCCTGGTAATTGAATTTGGGGGGACCCCCACACATTTTTTTTTTATCAATGACTTTCATTGACTTTTCTCTGTATTGCCGGGAGCCGACAATTCATTATAGCCGCGAGTGCTTTTAAATGACTTTTTTTCCCTCAGAAATGACACTTTGTGCAGAGACAGTTCTAAGCACGGGAAACAAGCGCTACTTTACAGGCATATTATACACACACCCTAGGTACGAAATTTAAAGGAATATTTCACTTTTATTGTTTCACTTTAAGCATTATTAAAATCACTGCTCCAGAAAAAACGGCCGTTTAAAAAAAAAAAATTGCATTGATACATGTCCCCTGGGGCAGGACCCAGGTCCCCAAACACTTTCTATGACAATAACTTGCATATAAGCTTTTAAAATTAGCACTTTAGATTTCTCCCATAGACTTTTACAGGGTGTTCCACGGCTTTTCGAATTTGCCGCGAACACCCCAAATTGTTCGCTTTTCGGCGAACGGGCGAACAGGCAATGTTCGAGTCGAACATGAGCTCAACTCGAACTCGAAGCTCATCCTTAGCGCCCACAGAGGGTGAGATGAGGGTGAACACCAATGTTGGGTTTGGTTTATGAGAACTGCTTTGTAGAGATTCCATTGCTTTTTTCTGAGAGACCGTTATTTTGGTGATGAATTGAACTCCAGACTTTGAGGGTTGCATTTACTGTGCTTGCCCGGTGGTTGTGGGGGTCTGCGGGCGGGGGGCTTATCGGAATCTGGAAGACCCCTTTAACAAAGGGGACCCCCAGATCCCAGCCCCCCAAATGTGAATTGGTAAGGGGTACATTGTACCCCTACTATTTCACAAAGAAAGTGTAAAAAAAAACACACAGACACCATTGGGATAAATCCTTTATTAAAAATAAAAAAAAGATTCCAGCGGTGGTAATCCACTCTCGGTCTCCACTCCAACGCTGTCGGTATCCTGCGATGGGTGATCTCCTCTCTGGGGTCCAGCGATGGATGATCTCTCCTCTCCAGGTCCAGGCTCCAACGATGATGTCCAGCGCAGCGAGGAAAAGCAAGCATCCTGTCTCCACCGGAGACACCCTGGGAATCCCGGCAGCCTGACAGGTCTCTTATGTAGCTGAGGATGGAACCACCCGTCACATGACCCCGTCCCCCTCTGATGCAAGGGGAAACCCGGTCTTCTCCAGTGACGTGCGGATGACCCCGCCCCCTCTGATGTAACGCAGGTTTCCATTGCATCAGAGGGGGGAAGGGTCACCCGCACGTCACTGGGGAAGCCCGGGTTTCCCCTTGCAACAGAGGGGGATGGGGTCACGTGACAGGTGGCCCCGTCCTCAGGTACAAAAGAGACCTGTCAGGCTGCTGGGATTCCCAGGGTGTCTCCGGTGGAGACAGGATGCTTCCTGTTCCTCGCTGCGCTGGACATCATCGTTGGAGCCTGGACCTGGAGAGGAGAGATCATCCATCACTGGACCCCAGAGAGGAGATCACCCATCGCAGGATACCGACAGCGTTGGAGTGGAGACCGAGAGTGGATTACCACCGCTGGAATCTTTTTTTTATTTTTAATAAAGGATTTATCCCAACGGTGTCTGTGTGTTTTTTTTTTTTTTTTCCAATTTTTTACACTTTCTTTGTGAAATGGTAGGGGTACAATGTACCCCTTTACAATTCACATAGGGGGGGCCGGGATCTGGGGGTCCTCTTTGTTAAAGGGGTCTTCCAGATTCCTATAAGCCCCCCGCCCGCAGACACCCACAACCACCGGGCAAGGGTTGTGGGGATGAGGCCCTTGTCCCCATCAACATGGGGACATGGTGCTTTGAGGGGTCACAGACCCCCAAAGCATCCTCCCCATGTTGAGGGCATGTGGCCTGGTACGGTTCAGGAGGGGGGGCGCTCTCTCGTCTCCTCCTCTTTTCCTGCAGCCTGCCATGTTGCGTGCTCGGATAAAGGGTCTGGTATGGATTTTTGGGGGGAAATCCACGACATTTGTTTAAATTTGGTTGGAGTTCCCCTTAAAATCCATACCAGACCTGAAGGGTCTGAATGGATATTTGGGGGGAACCCCACGTCATTTTTTTATTTTATTTGACGCAGGGTTCCCCTTAATATCCATACCAGACCTGAAGGGCCTGGTAATTGAATTTGGGGGGACCCCCACGCATTTGTTTTTTATCAATGACTTTTCTCTGTATTGCCGGGAGCCGACAATTCATTGTAGCCGCGAGTGCTTTTAAATGACTTTTTTTTTCCTTCAGAAATGACACTTTGTGCAGGGACAGTTCTAAGCACAGGAAACAAGCGCTACTTTACAGGCATACTATACACACACACCCTAGGTACGAAATATAAAGGAATATTTCACTTTTATTGTTTCACTTTAAGCATTATTAAAATCACTGCTCCCAGTTAAAAAAAAATTGCATTGATACATGTCCCCTGGGGCAGGACCCAGGTCCCCAAACACTTTCTATAACAATAAATTGCATATAAGCCTTTAAAGTTAGCACTTTAGATTTCTCCCATAGACATTTACAGGGTGTTCCGCGGCTTTTCGAATTTGCCGCGAACACCCCAAATTGTTCGCTTTTCGGCGAACGGGCGAACATGCAATGTTCGAGTCGAACATGAGCTCGACTCGAACTCGAAGCTCATCCTTAGCGCCCACAGAGGGTGAGATGAGGGTGAACACCAATGTTGGGTTTGGTTTATGAGAACTGCTTTGTAGTCGTTCTTGAGGTTAGGAGCTCCTATTCCTGCTTTGTTGCAGTGCACATGGTGGAGTGTTTAACTCTGGGGCGTTTGCCATCCCAGATATAGTTGTTGATGGTGCATTGTAGCGTATCCAGTTGAGAAGAGAGTAGTGGTACTGGGAGAGTTCAGAACATATATAGCAGGTGAGGCAAGAGGAAGATTTTGGATAGTGCTATCTTCCCAGCCCAGGAAGCCCGGGTGGTTCGGAGGGAGGTGCCGATATCCTGCAGTTTCTTAAAGGCTGGTTTCACACTGGGGCGGTGGGGGCGGTGGCGGTATAGCGCCGCTATTTTTAGCGGCGCTATAACGTCGGGATTGTTGAGCTATTCGGCCGCTAGCGGTGCGGTTTTAACCCCCGCTAGCGGCCAATAAAGGGTTAATACCACCCGCAAACCGCGGCTACAGCCGCGGTTTGCGGGCGGTATTACCGCGGTATCCCATGCATTTCAATGGGAAGGAGCGGTGGAGGAGCGGTAAACACACCGCTCCTCTCACCGCTCCAAAGATGCGGCTAGCGGTCCGGGACTTTCGAGGGGTCAGGTAAGTAAACGGGGGGGCTGGGAGGCCGCTAATCTGCAGATATATTTTCACCTTAATGCATAGAATGCATTAAGGTGAAAAAACTTTTACCTTTACTACCCCTTTAAGGTAGGACCAATGGACTCTGACAAACGCCTTCTCTGCATCCAAAGAGAGGAACAGAGAAGGGTTTCGTGGAATTCCGTCCATTGTATGAGGTCCAAGATTCTCCCAGAGCCATCAGATGCTTGGCGCCTTGGAATAAATCTGACCTGGTCTGCAAGTATTAGTAAAGGGATGTGACGTGATATATGGGAGGTTAGGCTCTTTGCATAGATTTTAAGATCAGTGTTTAGGAGTGAGATAGGCCTATAATTGGCTGGGTTGTCGTCAGATTTACCCGGTTTGGGAATTGTGACAATGAGGGCCTCCTAAGGATTCTTTTGGGATGTCGCCTGTCTGCATAATGTGATGAAAGGAAGTACAGAGGTGTGGTGTTGGTGTGTCTGCGTATGTTTTAAAGTACTCATTACAAAAGCCATCAGCTCCTGGGACTTTATGTAAGGGTAGTAACCAGATTTTTTAAGATTTCTGTCTCAGAGAACGGGGCGTTAAAGCGGAGCTCCGCCGGAAAAAAAACGATTAAAAGCCAGCAGCTACAGCAGCTGCTGGGTTTTAATATTTGGACACTTACCTGTCCTGGAGTCCAGCGACGTCCGCAGCAGAGGACAAGCGATCGCTCGTCGCTCTGCTGCTCCCTCCGCCATCCTCGCTGAGGGAACCAGGAAGTGAAGCCCTGCGACTTCATGCCCGGTTCCCTACGGCGCATGCGCGAGTCGCGCTGCGCCGTTCTGATTGGTGCTCCTGTGTTCTGGGAGCCGAGTGTCTCCCAGAACACTACGGGAAGTCTGCGGGAAGTGACGTCACTCCCGCAGATTCCCGGAGAGAGGACTCCCGGATGTGGGTGAAAATACCTGTCTTAGACAGGTATCTTCACCCCCCTCCCCCCTGAAAGGTGTCAATTGTGACACCGGAGGGGGGGAGGGTTCCGATGAGAGGAACTTTTAATTTAGGGTGGAGCTCCACTTTAAGATCTGCTCGTTGATCGGGTGTAACTGGGAGATGTGTGAGGTTTCTGGATTAGTGGTATCTGTGGAGGTATTTAGGTTGTATAGGGATGTGTAGAAATCTCAAAAGCAGTTAGCGATGTCTATGGGATCACTGACTCTACGGCCCTGGGCTTGTTTGCATGTATGGGATTTTGGAGGCGACGGCTTTATGTTTAATTTGTCTGGCTTGAGAATGCCTGGTCTATTGCCAGAAGTATATCATGTGACTTTGTCGTTTGATGTGGTGATCAAAGGAGGCATATAGGAAGGAGCAAAACTCCTCTCTGAGTGTACGTAAGCAGGTGGTATCTGCATCATTAGGTGAGGATTTGTTTGTCTTTTCTAATTTGCGTATCTGATCAAGGATTATATTGTATTTCTTCTTTCTCTTGGGCCCCAAGCTTAATGAAAACACCTCTCATAAAAGCTTTATGGGAGTTCCAAAGGAGTACGTTATTTGATACAGAGTTCATTTTGCACACAAAGTAGGTCTCCAACTCCAGCTTGATCTTTTCCTTACACTGAGGTTGGGATAAAAGGTAGGTGTTCATGCGCCAGATGGTGGACAGTTTATTGGACCGGTTGATCAAAATGTTCATCGTAACCGCTGCTTGGTCTGACCATGTAATTAAGCCTATATTTGCATGGGATATGGTTTGCAGTAGGGATGAGCTTCGAGTTCGACTCGAACATCGCCTGTTTGGCTGTTTGCCGAATTTCGAACATTATGGGCCGTTCGCGCCAAATTCGAGTGGCGCATCACGGCCCATAATTCACTGCGGCATCGCAGTGCATTGCTGGCTAATGATTGGCCAAGCATGCACTATGACCCGCATGCTTTGGCCAATCACAGCGCGCAAAAAACAGAGAGCCAGGGTGGCTTCGGCCAATTATGTCTCAGGGGGTTTAGTACATGCCCCACACTATATAAGGTCGCCACCGTGGCGGCCTTGTGTAGTGTGTTGCGGTGGTTAAAGAGAGAGACAGTGTCATTTATTTTGAGTTCGATAGAGCAGGCAGGCGAGTCAGTTAGCTGCTGTTACAGTGTGTAGAGGATATATATGCATCCTAGGTGTTGTGTGTGTGTGTGTGTGTATATATATTTACACACTGTATTCAGTTTAGCTAGATCCGTTCCCGTTATTCTCTATACTGACAGGCAGGAAGGTGACTGTGCTAGCTGCAGTAGTTTCACTTAGTGTACTGTGTCCTTTGCACAGTGTTCACCTAAAGGTACCTCCAAAACAATTAGTGGTATTCTCATACTAATACCACAGCCAGGGAGCTGCAAGTATTTTCAGTTAGTGTAGTTAGTGCAAGCAGTTTTAAATGTCTTTTTTTCCTTTTTATAAATTTCATTTTGTTCAGGGACAGTTCTAAACACGGGAAACACGTGCCACTTCACAGGCATACTTTAGACACCCCCCAGGTACGATATTTAAATAAATATTTCACTTTTTTTTTTTTTCACTTTAAGCATCATTAAAATCACTGCTCCCGAAAAACAAGCTGTTTTTAAAACTTTTTTTTTGCATTGATACATGTCCCCTGGTGCAGGACCCGGGTCCCCAAACCCTTTTTAGGACAATAACTTGCATATTAGCCTTCATAATTAGCACTTTTGATTTCAAACGTTCGAGTCCCATAGACTTTAATAGGGTTCTAAAGTTTGCGCGAACTTTCGGTCCGTTCGCAGGTTCTGGTGCGAACCGAACCGGGGGGGTGTTCGGCTCATCCCTAGTTTGCAGGGTACTTTTGTGTAGCAAGAAAAGGTCAAATTTTGGAGTATGAATTTTGTGCGGCAGAGTAGAAGGTATAGTCCCTCTCTGTCCCATGTAAACACCACCAGGAATCATAAAGATCTTCCAGTTGTGTGAGTGTGGAAAGGGCCGTGGATCTTTGTCTGCGCTGGTTAGAGGAGTCAAGAGTGGTATCAATCCTGTCATTAAAATCTCAGCATAAAATTATGCGTTCCTTTAGGTAATGAGGTAATGGGATTATTCATTATTGTTTATGATGAGAAGTAGAAGCATATATGTTGGCTATAATATATGGTATATTGTCAAAGAGGGCATCTAGGATTAGGTATCTGCCATAGGGATCAGCCTCCAAGTGACAGAGCTGGAAAGCTAGAGATTTATGTATAGCAATCATGACACCCCTAATTTTTCTGGTAGCATGTGCAAAGTAAGTTTGGGGGGTAGAGGTGGTGTTGACATTAGGGAGCTTTTTTTTGTGCGTTTCTAGAACGTAGTTGAGAGAAGCCTGTGCAAACGAAAATCGACATCTCCTACACCTCACGGCTGAGGGGAACTTTGCCAGAGCCAGCAGAGCAGCACCAACAGACCTCAGAACACCCCCATCCTCGATGGATATCATTTTCAAGTGAACCTCGGTACCATAGATGTAATATTGTGGTAAAAGAAGACAGAAAACATTAGAGGAGGATGGTTTATCTATGCGTATATTGATTTAACATCTGGTGAGTGCATCCCCATAAGGGGACCTTTTTATCCCCCCACGTGGTGAACTACACTTGGTGAAAGGAGCACTGGAACTAGGATTTGAACCGATTACAACCAGACTCACCGTTCACTATCTACACTACCTATATGAATAACTTTATAGAAGACGCACATATGAACATTTGTCCGTAGCGCTGCTGCAGTTTTATTCTGAACTTTTGATATGTTTTTTTAACACTGTGTTTACATTACATTTACGTTTGATTTAAGCAGCTGCTGTCAACATACTTATTGTATTTTAGTGCATTTATTCTAATGCTTTTATCTTTGTAGTTTATCTATAAGCGCAGAGTGATACTAACAAGGAGGGCCAGGTTATTTTAGTATCTTTATTGATAGAACGCAAAGTATGTCTGTTTTTTGAGTGATGGCTTCCCGCAACACATTCTAGACCTTCTGTAGGGGCTATTAAGGCCATTTTCATTGATAGTGGTAATACGGATGGACATATTGACAGGTAGAAGTACCACCGATTTGTAGGTGCATGGGAGGGTAAGGAACGGTACCTGGACTCAGGTTAGTATTATCATAAGCAGTAGGTTATGATTAAACAAACAGTCATAATTAAAACAAAAAATAATAGAAACAATTGCAGTGAATGTAGGCTGTGTGCGTAGCATACTTCGTGCCAGGGTGCGTGATAACCAGAAAAAGATTAAACGGATGAACAAGTTATAACATTTTGGTCCACATTCTGGGCCTCAGATCAAGTGGGTAATGAGGAACTAGACATCTTGTCTGAGGGGGAGTAGGTAGACTTTGTGATCATGAGAGCATCAGGTAGGTTTTGTGATTGCTATGCAGCATATCTCTCAGGACCTACGGATTGCGTTGTTACTTGGGTGACTTGTAGATGATGAAGGTATTAGGCCCCAGTTATGGAGCATCTTGTAGCCATCTTTAGGGGATGCAATAGTGATTTGTTGGCTCTGATATGTGACCAGCAATTTGGTGGGGGAAGCCCCAGCGGTAAACTATATTGTGGTCTCTCAAAAATCGCATCGTGATGGAGGTATATTCTTTTCTCAATTTTGAGGTTTCTGCAGACAGGTCCTGGTACAGGGCTATCCTCATGTATGGAGGGGAGAGTGCGTTGGAGGATCTGGCTGCTCTGAGTAGGCGTTCTTTGATATGATAAAAATGGATCCTCGTTGGCACGTCTCTAGGGACTGTGTCAGGCAGATGTGTTGGTTTGGGGATCCTGTGTCCTCTATCCATTAGTAAATCTCTAGGTGTGAGATCTGGGATAAGCTTTAGGAAAAGCTGCTGCAAGTAAGGTATGAGATCTTGTGGTTTGACAGCTTCAGGGATTCCTCTTATCTTTAAATTATTGCGGCAGGAGCAATCCTCTAAATCTGCAACTTTCAGTTTGTAGTTTAGGGATCATGTCCGTCTGTTCCTCATAAGCATCCACCATTTCATCATGTGCCTTTTATGATCACTCCTAACTGTGATTCTAGGTGATCTGTGAGGTCTTCATTGTCATCTATTCTGTGAGTAAGGTAGCACACTGAGGAGCATAGCTCATAATGCAGACCAGCCTAGAGGGATAATAACATAGCCGTAATGGTGTTTTCAGAGGCAGGGGCGTCTTAGGCAGGGAAGGCAGCTGGGGGTGCTGTGTGCTCTGCTGGAGTGTCTGCTGCTGACTCAGGGATGTCTGCCCAGTAATGCTTCTTAGCTGAGGGAACTTTCTGTGGAGAGTGTTCAGGTGATTCTACAGCTCTCTTACCTCTATCAGAAGCTGTGGGGTTGTCTTGCTGCTGTGAGGAGTCCTCCATGTCAGAGAGATCGTCTGAGGCTGTAGGAGGTAAAGGCTGTGTGTGAGGAGGAAGAGGAGAGTGGCCGTTCTCCCGGGTGACATCTTGTGCATGCTTGCTGGTCGTCTGCATGAAGAAATCTGTTAGACGGTACAGTCCCGGTGTCTGATTTTTCTGTGGGACATAGCCTGGTTGTTCCCTAATTTTGAAAGTGGCTGTCTAATGCGCTGTGAGCCACGATATAGACTCGGTGTGGCAGGGAGTTCTAGAGCCGAGCGGCCATCTTGGTCTGCAGTTTGACACGTCCCTATACACAGCATGTTTGTTACAATGAATGTTTTATTACATCTTTCAGAGTGGAAATCTCGGGGATGATAATATTGTTGTTAAAGAAGAGTATAAAGAGGAGGATGAGGAGTATGGAGTGATGGAGGAGTTTTCAGAAGGACACAAGGATATGATGGAGCCACCTAATACCAGGAACCCACCAGAGAGATGTCCCCGTCCTCTGTATTCCCGGGATTCCACACAGGAAGGTCACACCATCCCTCCTTATTTAAAGGTTGGTAGGACGGAGCATCTAGACATGGACTTGAGTAGGCAAGGGGATTTATTTATGTGATGTCACAATAATAATTCCTATTGTTTACAGATGATATTCTCTCTCATTTTCTTGATTTAGAGTGGAGATCCAATTGATATAGAATTTGAGGTTAAATCAGAAGAAGAAGAGAGGTATGTGAGGGATGATCAGCAGTCTATGGAGGAGGATGGAATAACGGGGACATTTATAGAGGAGGACACTCCTACAGAGATCAGCACAGGTGGGTCATTAACACTAAATACATTCCTCCACCCATACTGCTCACTGATTGGTCCAGAGTAGGGCGGGGACTGGGTGATATCAGCCTGTAATCCCCTGGTCACTTTCCTGAGCTGTGTTCCCCGTCCTGTATTCCTGTATTTCTCTCGGATAATCTTCCTTCTCTGTGCTGCAGACACAATTTATGTATCTAGACTGGATTTATGGAGATTCTGGGGTTCAGCTGGCAGAAAATGTTCATTTTCACCATAGACGTTACTAGATCTAGGCACCCGGGGTGTGTGTTTTGGGTCTTCTGCCCCATACCCGGGTATGACAAGATCTCTGACAGAACAATTCTCCCAGGATTACTTGCTTTGTTATTTGCTGGCTGTGCCGGGTGGAGGGATATGTCTGTATAGTCTCAGACCCAAGTCACTGAGTGCAGTCTCAGGAGATGGGAGGCAGCGGTGTGGGACCTCTGCAACTTGTCTCATGTAAACATTTAAGCTTCCACTGATTACTGAATACCGATATTATGAGTCCTGACCCTTACACTGTATAATTTATATTGTACATTACATACTCCTGACCCCTGCACTATATACTCTATGTTGTACATTACATCATTCTGATACTATAAATTCCTAACAGTTTTATCCTATATAATAAGTTGTACATTACATAGCCCTGACTTCTTTTGCACCCATTTCCTACCAGCTGGAAATGTTATATCTGATGATTTGTTGATAATACTGTGATAACATTCTCCAACTTTGGAACCTTAAACAGAAAGTGATAATGGGGGAGGAGTCAATATCCCAATGATGGTGATCTTCGGGATCAGTCCAGTCTTTATCTTGGTTGTTCTCCCCCATCCTCACTCTCTGACCTCTGGTGGGGCTCAGCCCCGCTGTTATTCATGACTAAATCATGGACTAAATAAAGAAGTGCAGTACTACTTGTGTTGGGAAGATGGCAATGAGTGATAGCGGGGGTAGGGACACTCGTCCTATAATCCCCTCATCACTGTCACTCCTATAAAAGACAGTTCTCGTTGTTTCCTCACTCTCTGACTAAGGTCCATGAATAAAGAAATGATCTGGTAGGAGATCAGAGGACCCATTTACTAGTTACCTTGAGGGGGGAATTGTAAGATCCTCAGAGACAAAGCCGCCTGATGTGGGCGGAGTCCTGGTTTAGGGGAACCAATCAGCTCATGTCTAGTAATAATCTTTGTATTTCTATTTTAGTAGATGGATGGGAGATGAGGAAAACCTCAGAGGATTGTCTCACTTTGTCTCCAGACTGTAAAGTAGAAGATGAGGACATCACACAGTATAGTCCAGGAGAAAACCCGACTACCACAAATGTCCATCCGGCACCACACAGTGTAGATGGACCATCGTATTCCTCTTATCCTGAGGAACCTCAGACTGTGCGGGACGGTGCCGGACCATCGTATTCCTCTTATCCTGAGGAACCTCAGACTGTGCGGGACGGTGCCGGACCATCGTATTCCTCTTATCCTGAGGAACCTCAGACTGTGCGGGACGGTGCCGGACCATCGTATTCCTCTTATCCTGAGGAACCTCAGACTGTGCGGGACGGTGCCGGACCATCGTATTCCTCTTATCCTGAGGAACCTCAGACTGTGCGGGACGGTGCCGGACCATCGTATTCCTCTTATCCTGAGGAACCACAGACTGTGCGGGACGGTGCCGGACCATCGTATTCATCTTATCCTGAGGAACCTCAGACTGTGCGGGACGGTGCCGGACCATCGTATTCCTCTTATCCTGAGGAACCTCAGACTGTGCGGGACGGTGCCGGACCATCGTATTCCTCTTATCCTGAGGAACCTCAGACTGTGCGGGACGGTGCCGGACCATCGTATTCCTCTTATCCTGAGGAACCTCAGACTGTGCGGGACGGTGCCGGACCATCGTATTCCTCTTATCCTGAGGAACCACAGACTGTGCGGGACGGTGCCGGACCATCGTATTCCTCTTATCCTGAGGAACCTCAGACTGTGCGGGACGGTGCCGGATCATTGTATTCCTCTTATCCTGAGGAACCTCAGACTGTGCGGGACGGTGCCGGACCATCGTATTCCTCTTATCCTGAGGAACCTCAGACTGTGCGGGACGGTGCCGGACCATCGTATTCCTCTTATCCTGAGGATCCTCAGACTGTGCGGGACGGTGCCGGACCATCGTATTCCTCTTATCCTGAGGAACCTCAGACTGTGCGGGACGGTGCCGGACCATCGTGTTCCTCTTATCCTGAGGAACCTCAGACTGTGCGGGATGGTGCCGCACCATCGTATTCCTCTTATCCTGAGGAACCTCAGACTGTGCGGGACGGTGCCGGACCATCGTGTTCCTCTTATCCTGAGGAACCTCAGACTGTGCGGGATGGTGCCGCACCATCGTATTCCTCTTATCCTGAGGAACCTCAGACTGTGCGGGACGGTGCCGGACCATCGTATTCCTCTTATCCTGAGGAACCTCAGACTGTGCGGGACGGTGCCGGACCATCGTATTCCTCTTATCCTGAGGAACCTCAGACTGTGCGGAACGGTGCCGGACCATCGTATTCCTCTTATCCTGAGGAACCTCAGATTGTGCGGGACGGTGCCGGACCATCGTATTCCTCTTATCCCGAGGAACCTCAGACTGTGCGGGACGGTGCCGGACCATCGTATTCCTCTTATCCTGAGGAACCTCAGACTGTGCGGGATGGTGCCGGACCATCGTATTCCTCTTATCCTGAGGAACCTCAGACTGTGCGGGATGGTGCCGGACCATCGTATTCCTCTTATCCCGAGGAACCTCAGACTGTGCGGGACGGTGCCGGACCATCGTATACCTCTTATCTTGAGGAACCTCAGACTTTGAGGGACGGTGCTGCACTTCCAACAGATAAGAGGCTTTCCTGTCCTGAGTGCGGGAAGTTTTTCCGTTTTAAATCTGATCTTAATATTCATAAAATATCTCATACAGAAGAGAAGCCGTATTCCTGTCCTGAGTGCGGGAAATGTTTTTCACAGAAGTCCAATCTTTACACACATCAGAGATCTCACACAGGGGAAAAGCCATATTCCTGTCCTGAGTGCGGGAAATGTTTTTCACAGAAGTCCCATCTTTACAGACATCAGAGATCTCACACGGGGGAGAAGCCGCATTCCTGTCCTGAGTGCGGGAAATGTTTCTCAAGCAAGTCCCATCTTTACACACATCAGAGATCTCACACGGGGCAGAATCCGTATTCCTGTCCTGAATGCGGGAAATGTTTTTCACAGAAGGCCAGTCTTTCCACACATCAGAGATCTCACACGGGGGAGAAGCCGTATTCCTGTCCTGAGTGTGGGAAATGTTTTTCACAGAAGGCCAGTCTTTCCACACATCAGCGATCTCACACGGGGGAAAAGCCGCATTTCTGTCCTGAGTGTGGTAAATGTTTTTCATTGAAGTCCAGTCTTTCCACACATCAGAGATCTCACACAGGGGAGAAGCCGCATTCCTGCCCTGAATGCGGGAAATGTTTCTCACGGAAGTCCCATCTTTACACACATGAGAGATCTCACACGGGGCAGAAGCCGTATTCCTGTCCTGAGTGCGGGAAATGTTTTTCACAGAAGGCCAGTCTTTCCACACATGAGAGATCTCACACGGGGGAGAAGCCGTATTCCTGTCCTGAGTGTGGGAAATGTTTTTCAGATAACTCCACTCTTTACACACATCAGAGATCTCACACGGGGGAGAAGCCGCATTCCTGCCCTGAGTGCGGGAAATGTTTCTCACGGAAGTCCCATCTTTACACACATCAGAGATCTCACACGGGGGAGAAGCCGTATTCCTGTCCTGAGTGCGGGAAATGTTTCTCACGGAAGTCCCATCTTTACAGACATCAGAGATCTCACACGGGGGAGAAGCCACTTTCCTGTCCTGAGTGAGGGAATTGTTCCTCACTGAAGTCCTGTCTTCCTGTATATCAGGGATCCCACACAACCCTCGAGGTGTATTAGTGACTTGAGTGCGGGAAATGTCTTGTATATGAATGTTGCTGGACATCACAGCTCTCATGTGGGGAAGAAGCACACCCTGATATACACCTCAGATATACTCCATGGCTGATCTTCATCATGTAAGAAACAGTTGATAAGGAGATCAGAGATCACCAAAGACATGGATGAAGTGTTGTACCGTGTTGGACATTGATAGCAGTATAAAAATAAAAATGGAGTCATTACCTCTCATTGGCTGAGTACATTTTGTGGTGAAGATTTCACAAACACTTAGAGGTCTTATTAAAAAAAAAATAGTTGAACGGTTATGACCGGCAGTCACCCAGCTGTGATGAATATTGGCCGTATTTTATTTCATACTCTGATTTCCTTGACTCCATCTAGTGACCATAATGCAGTATTGCACTAATTGAGGTATTTCAGGAAAAATACCCGATTATGGCCACTAGATGGAGCTGATGATCATAGGAAATCACTGTGTTATATCACAGCCAGAAATTGTAACAGCTGGATGAATGATTGTCACATTAGTCCAATACAATCTTTGATAAACAGACGTCTTATTTCCCTTCATCAGACATGTCTTCATACTAATACCTGAGATCATACTCATACACTTATCAGTACAGTACACACTGAAGGATAGAACTTAAAGTGGTTGTAAACCCACTTTTTAAACAAAGACCTACAGGTAAGCCTAGATTAAGGCTTACCTGTAGGTGCAAGAAATATCTCCTTAACCTACACGGTTAAGGAGATATTTGTATGTAAATGCGGCGATGCTGACGTCACCCCATTCACAAATTCGGCTAGGTCGCAACATTCGACGACGTAGCCGAATTCGACAGCTCACGCGCGCATGCGCGGAGTCACGTCTTCGCCGCTCCGGCCAATCACAGCGCCGTACCGGCGCTGTGATTGGCTGCAGCGGCGATACCCGGAAGTAACATTCCGGCTATCGCCGCAGCGATGGATGCGGCTAGAGGAGGGACACGGACGACTTCGGGGGCCCCGATCGAAGGTAAGTGGTACATAATGAGCTAGTATGCTAGTCATACTAGCTCATTATAGCTTTGTCTTGCAGGTTAGTAAAAAAAAAAAAAAAAAAAAAAGATAAAGGGTTTACAACCACTTTAAATAAGACAACACTATTAGACTAACCATTGAATTAAAATGAGAAATACTATGTTTGGGCTTTAGATGGCGCTAAGTATAATAGCAATTATCTCCAGCTAGTGGCAAATGTAGTATTTTCTATTTTAAATCAATGGAAATTATTCGACCAGCAAATAGCCAATTAAACTCCATTTTCCCCTCATTCACACAGAAGGAATGTTCATGTATTTTCACCCGGAAAATTGCTGTACATTTTCAGGAGACGTTTATATAAAGATGGGAAGTATGTAGCAGATAAATGAATAGACCTCCTAGCAATGTTATTACCAGGCTGCAGCTAGGGGGAGCTCTAATGATTAGAGTGTGACCACAGCAGAGTGATCCCATCTAGCTCACATTAACCCTTTCATTGCCAGACCTGGTTGCCCATTATTTTTGCACACATGGTAAAATGCAGATTTTGGGCCTGAAGATTAGATAAAACCCCCAAACATATATTTTCTGAAAGCAGAGGCCCTGGAGAATAAAATGGTTGTAATTGTTAAGGTGTTCCTCGTACACAAATGTCACCTTCATATCCGGGTTTGTTTTCTACTTTCCCCCATTTTCTATGGTGTGATCTTTTCTACAATACTTTGTTATAATAATGTAACACGTTGTGTATTGTATTGTACACAAATTAATAATGACTCCGCCTCCACATTCCAGACAAGTCATTTTCCTGACCAATTGGATTTCTTCCTTTACTATTTCCTGATTTTATGACTGCAATCTTGTTATAAGTAACTGTAGCGCACACACCCCTCTCTTCCTGCATAAATTTCGGCTCCTCGCAGAGGGAGACAGGCACACAGCACCACAAGCCCGTACCCTCCTGAGTAAAGAGGTTGAGCGGTGTTAGTTTTGGGCCTTGTCTGCGGCCAGAGTCAAAGTCCTCCCAAGAATGATCTCACCTCTACCTTAGATAGATACAAGTTCTTGCTTTCCCCAGGAATGTGAATGTCCACACCAGCTGAAAGTCCAACTCAATGTTTATTCCTCACAGGATAATAAACAGCCTCTTTGATAGCAGACAGTTTGGAGCGAAGATACAGGACAGCTTAGATGTGGGGAAGGTCCAGGCACAAACGTAGCTTAAATCTTTAAGACATCCCTCCGGTGAGTTACCAGAGGCCCCCACCGTCACCACGACTCTGCGCTGGGTCTTCAGAAGGGGTTACCTCCCTGGCCTCCTCGTCCTAGATACGGGTCCCCTCGCAAGGCGGCACCCTGGGAGTCCTCGATCCCTGGCGGACCCCAGCCGAAGGTGCTGGGCCCCGGGCCTTCAAAATAGTACCTCACCCTAGACTGAAGGTGTCTGGGATGGAACAGGAACTCCACCTCCGGGCCTAGGGCACCCGGAGACGACCCTCACTCACCCCCTGACCGAAGGTGCCTGGGTGTGGACCTCAAACGGAAGATGTCTGCCCCTTTTATACCCTCTCCCGACAGGCACAGCAGGTTCCCCACCCCGCCATACTACTGCCGAGAGGGGACACAAAAGGCACAGCCCTCTATTGATGGTTCAACCCTGGCCCACGGCAACAGCGCCACCTGTAGGCCACAGGAAACTGTACACCAATACTATCCCCCGTTAACAGAAATGGTCCATAAACCCTAACAATCAGTGTGTCTGAGCCTAATTACCACTCAGACACTCCCCCGAAATTGAACAGCCCGCTACACATTCCCCCCACTAAATAGACACTGGTCCCCAGTGTCTGGAGCAAACCTATGCCTCTCAAGCCTGAGTCAGCATAGGCCGAATCCAGAGACCAAACACAAAAAAATTATTTGAGAGGAGAAAAAAAATACCCGTTTGTGCCGGAACCTAAACATGGGGAAAGGGGGCTAAACATAGAGGAGAAAGAAGAATAACACACATGTGCACATTAAAACATCAAATGTCACATAACATACTTCAATAAATATTTACATTTCCCTCCCTCCTGCACTAACTAAGGTCCACCCCATTCTCAGTAACCTTGCTTGACGTCCGCCTGCAGGGGAAGAAAAAAAACATACACAACTAAAAATTACATTTGTTGGAATGAACAGATTTTCCCCTAGAGAAAAATCCCTTCCTTCCAAAAGTAAACTGCATTATCACGGTTGCAATGCAATAGTTGCACAACACCGCCACCTAGTGGTAGTGCTGTGATTGAGACACAGGTGCTTGACAAATCCTCTTCTTCTTGACTGTGGCCCTGAACTATCTACACCCCAAAGTCCTTGTATCTTTGCGGTAGGAAGAGAGGGGAGAAAAATACAACGGCTCCCGCTCCTCCAATGAGTAGAATACCCTTCTGTTAGGGCAAAGTTCTGGGGCTCTAGAGGATGCACTCTAGGAATAAAGCAAACACAAAAGAGTCTAGTCTCTCAAAGATAATAGTGTGGGTCTGGCAACACCAGCGGTTTCCAATGCTTATCGAAAGTGTCAATGTGATACTCGACATTGTCTTTATCTTTCCGGCAGATGAGCACCTTGTCCGCATATATGTGCCGACCGAGCATCCAGGCAGCCTTACAGTCCTTATATCTCTGAGTAGCTGTAGGGGAACATGAGAAGTATCTGCGGGCCTGGGGTACTTTAATGTGTGTCCATACAAAGTCCGCGTACCACCGGTGTCTACAGGCCTCTACTTCAAACAGGAGCTCTTTAGGCAGATACGGGTACTCTCATCCATACTCGCTGGCTACCTTCTGGTTAAATAACCTCCCCAATCGGGACAATGTTGGCATGGTGGCACGGTCTCCCGTACCAGGTAGGACTATGGCATCCGGGTGTTGAGGTACTTTCACTACCTCAGGACCAGACACAGGGGCCCGCAGTGACACCCATCCCATCTCAGTAACTGATGCAGGAATCTCCGGCTGTGGAAGGGCAGACAAGGGGACAGATCCCTCCTCAGGCTTCGAGGCCTCCACCCGGGGTGTGCTATCCCCAGTGGACATGGGTGGGTCCCTACTTCTGCGGGACGAGGACAGGGGCACCTTATCCCAACCCTTCCGTTCAAACAGTTCATCAACTGCTGCGTCATCTCCCGCATCGGAGATTGACTCCAGGTCGGAGGTATCGTATTTCTCCGCAGGCAGGTAACTCCTGGTAGAGGACGAGTCACCCCCTTTGACTAATTCACGGGCATGTGAATCCCCAACACTTGGGACCTTAGACAGAGTCTCTTCCCCCGGCTTACCTCGGCCTGTAGCTGAACCAGGATGTCCGGGACCCATGAGTAGTAGCCGGAACCCATGAGGCATGAGAAGCCATGTTATCCATTTGCTGTTCCATTGCGCACTGTCCTTTCCGCGCCAAAGTCCCCACGTGCAACTCCACACATGGCCAGACTCCTCCCATCTCCTGCACTGTTCGCGGGCTTTCTCTCTGTCATGCCCACGAACTACGCAGTCAGGGTTCTTCTCGTGGCGCAGCTCTCAATATGGCCGACCTCCACGGAACTTCCTGGGAAATAAAGTTCAAACTCTGGGGGGGGGGGGTCTTCAACACTTCCCAACCGCAAACAAATCCCGGACTTGAGCCCCAACGTGTAACGCACACACCCCTCTCTTCCTAAATAAATTTCGGCTCCTCGCAGGAAGGGAGAGGCACACCGCACTACAAGCCCGTACCCTCCTGTATAAAGAGGTTGAGCGGTGTTAGTTTTGGGCCTTGTCTGCGGCCAGAGTCAAAGTCCTCCCGAGAATGATCTCACATCTACTTTAGATAGATGCAAGTTCTTGCTTTCCCCCTGAATGTGAATGTCTACACCAGCTGAAAGTCCAACTCAATGTTTATTTCTCACAGGATAATAAACAGCCTCTTTGATAGCAGACAGGTTGGAGCGAAGACACAGGACAGCTTAGATGTGGGGAAGGTCCAGGCACAAACGTAGCTTAACTCTTTAAAACATCCCTCCGGAGAGTTACCAGAGGCCCCCACCGTCACCACAACTCTGCGCTGGGTCTTCGGAAGGGGTTGCCTCCCTGGCCTCCTCGTCCTAGATACGGGTCCCCTCGCACCCTGGGAGTCCTCGATCCCTGGCGGACCCCAGCCGAAGGTGCTGGGCCCCGGGCCTTCAAAATAGTACCTCACTCCAGACTGAAGGTGTCTGGGATGGAACAGGAACTCCACCTCCGGGCCTAGGGCACCCGGAGACGACCCTCACTCACCCCCAGGCCGAAGGTGCCTGGGTGTGGACCTCAAACGGAAGATGTCCGCCCCTTTTATACCCTCTCCCAACAGGCACAGCAGGTTCCCCGCCCCGCCGTACTACTGCCGAGAGGGGACACAAAAGGCACAGCCCTCTATTGATGGTTCAACCCTGGCCTACGGTGACAGCGCCACCTGTAGGCCACAGGGAACTGTACACCAATACTATCCCCCGTGAACAGAAATGGTCCATAAACCCTAACAATCAGTGTGTCTGAGCCTAATTACCACTCAGACACTCCCCCGAAATTGTACACCCCGCTACATAACATTATAATAAAAAGTTTATTGAATGAAGAAAAATAAAGAGTGTGTGTCGGTGTAATGATGAAACATTTCTCATGGGTGACACTATAAAAGTCTTTCCAGGTCATCAGTTTAGAGTTGGGGGTCATTATTCTCACCATCTGCAGAGATCTGCGTTGTTCTGCACGAGGGAAATGCAGATCTGTGACACAAGACACATAGATAACAATTGTTTTCTATGTCTGATTCACAGCCAAACCCGTGTGTGATGTGCGGGGCGGAGCTGTGTGCGATTATGCAGCATGTCTGCAGTTTTCTGCACCTAAACTAAAGGAAAGTGACAGCCCCGCTCTGCACTCCATGTGAGAGGAGAGGAGAGTCGTGTGTCCCCACAGATAAGAGAGGACAGCAGGAGGAATCATGGTGGACAGGAGCATGTGATCAGTGTGGTGGGGGGAGGGGGAGGGGGAATTATAAGAACTGATCTCCTGTGTGTCTCTCCCTGCAGCTGCTGAAAGCTGCTTCTCCTCCTCTCCCTCCTGCCGGCTTTCAGTGACTGCAGGGAGAGAAGCCAAGGAGATCGGTTCTTGTAATTGCCCCCCTCTTCCCCCACCGCACTGATCACATGTTCCTGTCCACGAATTCATTCTTCCTGCTTGCCCCCCCTCCCCCCGTGTGCCCCCCAAGCGCTGTCATTTCCCCTCCCGCCAGCGGCTGCAAACACGCAGGGGGATGTTTCAGGATAGAGAGTGGGGGAAGGGGCCATTAAATATGTCATTTACCAGCCCCTTCCTTTTCTGAATGAACACACACAGTGAGTGATCGGTACTTGTGATGATTCCAACTCAAATACCTACAGAAATAACTTATACCGGACTGCTGCTGTAACAAAGGTAAGTATTCCCTTTATCACCTAGAAGAGCATTATGTGTCACAGCGCTGTCCTATTGTGTGTGCGCATAAATTATCACCAATACACTAAAATATGTGGAGACATTCATATATAAAGTGCTAGGGGCTCCAATAATATTCTCTGCAGATCTACTGCTTCCTCTTTACACCTACTTCATTCATCTTATAATATTCGCTGCTATATTAAATCAACTAAAAATCTGTGCAAATTCATGTAATCATACAATATTTTGTGCTCAATATAGTGTTATCTGCAAGTCCACTGCTTCCATTTTGCATCTACTTCAACAAACTGATTTTTCTTAGAAAGAAAATAAAAAATCAATGAAAAGTTGATAAGGTGTGAAAGTTCTCGGTGCTCCAATCTGTGCCAGCTGTAGTGTAGCCACGCCTTCTTACACACGTGATGGTGAGGGCGCCCCCTTAGTAGTGCTTCCCCACTCACCAGAGCAATATGACTCCCAGCTTTTCATCTACCAGAGTCACCAACATCCTTCACACTCTCCTCACCTCCGATGGCAAAGGAACTGGATCCTCCTCGCTCACTCCTGCAAGTCTGATGCGGTTTCTGTCAGTCTCCCTCCTAGGCTCGGCTTCCTCCTCCGACCGCTGTTCCAGCAGGAGCTCCGCCTCTTCATACACACCCAGGAGCTCCGCCTCTTCATACACACTCAGAGCTCCTCCTCTTCATACACACTCAGGGGCTCCGCCTCTTCATACACACTCAGGAGCTCCGCCTCTTTATACACACTCAGGGCTCCACCTCTTCATACACACTCAGGGGCTCCGCCTCTTCATACACACTCAGGAGCTCCGCCTCTTTATACACACTCAGGGCTCCACCTCTTCATACACACTCAGGAGCTCCGCCTCTTCATACACCCTCAGGAGCTCCGCCTTTTCAAACACACTCAGAGCTCCGCCTCTTCATACACACTAAGGAGCTCCACCTCTTCATACACACTAAGGAGCTCCACCTCTTCATACACACTAAGGAGCTCCGCCTCTTCATACACACTCAGGAGCTCCGCCTCTTCATACACACTCAGGAGCTCCGCCTCTTCATACACACTCAGGAGCTCCGCCTCTTCATACACACTCAGGAGCTCCACCTCTTCATACACACTAAGGAGCTCCACCTCTTCATACACACTAAGGAGCTCCATCTCTTCATACACACTCAGAGCTCCGCCTCTTCATACACACTCAGGAGCTCCGTCTCTTCATACACACTCAGGGAGGAGAGAAAGGGGAATCCCACATCGTGTAACACCTTTTATTAAAAGGAAATACTAAAAACTGCACTCACTGAAGAACAGATGTGACACAATGCTTGTATAACCAACACTAAGGATGAGCTTCGAGTTCGAGTCGAACTCATGTTCGACGCGAACATTGCCTGTTCGCCAGTTGGCCGAACAGCGAACAATTTGGGGTGTTCGCGGCAAATTCGAAAAGCCGCGGAACACCCTGTAAAAGTCTATGGGAGAAATCTAAAGTGCTAATTTTAAAGGCTTATATGCAAGTTATTGTCATAAAAGGTGTTTGGGGACCTGGGTCCTGCCCCAGGGGACATGTATCAATGCAAAAAAAAGTTTTAAAAACTGACGTTTTTTTGGGAGCAGTGATTTTAATAATGCTTAAAGTGAAATATTCCTTTAAATTTCGTACCTGGAGTGTGTATAATATGCCTGTAAAGCAGCGCTTGTTTCCCGTGTTTAGAACTGTCCCTGCACAAAGTGTAATTTCTGAAGGAAAAAAAGTCATTTAAAAGTACTCGCGGCTATTAATGAATTGTCGGCTTCCGGCAATACAGAGAAAACTCATTGAAAGTCATTGATAAAAAAAAAAAATGCGTCGGGTCCTCCCTTCAGGTCTGGTATGGATATTAAAGGGAACCCTGCGTCAAATTTAAAAAACAAATGACATGGGGTTCCCCCAAATATCCATACCAAACCCTTCATCTGAGCACGCAACCTGGCAGGCCGCAGGAAAATAGGGGGGACGAGAGAGCGCCCCCCCCTCCTGAACCATACCAAGCCACATGCCCTCAACATGGGGAGGATGCTTTGGGGGTCTGTGACCCCTCAAAGCATCATGTCCCCATGTTGATGGGGACAAGGGCCTCATCCCCACAACCCTTACCCGGTGGTTGTGGGGGTCTGCGGGCGGGGGGCTTATCGGAATCTGGAAGACCCCTTTAACAAATTTTAAAAAAAAATAGCGTGGAGTTCGCCCCAAAAATCCATACCAGACCCTTATCCGAGCACGCAACCTGGCAGGCCGCAGGAAAATAGGGGGGACGAGAGAGAGTGCCGCCCCTCCTGAACCATACCAGACCACATGCCCTCAACATGGGGAGGATGTCCAGACCCCAAAGCATCCTCCCCATGTTGAGGGCATGTGGCCTGGTACAGTTCAGAAGGGGGGGTGCTCTCTCGTCCCCCCCTATTTTCCTGCGGCCTGCGAGGTTGCGTGCTCGGATAAGGGTCTGGTATGAATATTTGGGGGGACTCCACGCTCTATTTTTTAAAATTTGGCGCTGAGTTCCCCTTAAAATCCATACCAGACCTGAAGGGTTCAAAATACCTCTGAGATCCGACCCTGCTAACGTAGCCTGAGGGCCAGATCTGAGTGAGGGTGTGGTGGAGGAATCTCCCAGTGCAGTAACCTCAACACTGGAGAACCTCTCCACCAAGTCTCACACAAGCAACAAAAATACAAAGTGATACAAACAGCTATTGTTAATATGCAAAATCACAGTTCTATGGCTCCCCCTAGTGGATAGTTCAATTAATGCGTTTTCTATAGCAACCACTTGCAAGGGTAGGAAACCAGATGACTATCCCTTTAAAGCCCTGTACACACGATCGGATTTCCTATGGATTTTCATCCGATGGATTTCTCCATTTGAAATCAGATGGAACTGTTTTTCATCAGTCTTGGCCACACACCATCAGTCTAAAAACCGACGGCAACAAAACGACGGCACGTACAATACGAACGACGGCGCTATGAAAGGGAAGTTTAAATCTAATGGCGCCACCCCTTGGGCTGCTTTTGCTGATTTTGTGTTACCGCGTGTTAGTAAAAGTTTGGTGAGAGCCGATTCGCACTTTTCAGTCTCCGTGCTTTTCAGATCGTTTCCTGGTGTTCAGTTTGTGCTTGTGGGTTTGTATTTGTTCTTCAGTGCATGCAGTCAGGTCGTTACTGCCTTGCAGTGCCTTCTTGGCCGTTCGTTTACTGTTTTTCAGGTCGTTCTTCTCAGGCCTTGCTGTTCCACGGTGCGTTCTGTTTGAGTTCGTTCTGACCAGCCGACCGGTTTAAAACCATGTTAGAAGTGCGTTCTCGTTCTCGAGCTCGTGCTGGCTTTGGGCTTGGTGTTGCAGTTAACACTGTAACCCGAGTTCAGTCTGTGAACAGGGTGAGGAGGAGTTCATGGACCAAGAATTGGTTGCTCCAGCGGGACCAATTCTCTCATATGTCTCTGCTGCAGGAAATCCATGAGAATAATCGTGATGATTTCAGGAATTATCTCAGGATGACGGACCCCATATTTCACCGTCTGTTGGATTTGCTGTCCCCCTATATCACGAGGCCGGACACTGTGATGCGCCAGGCGATCACTGCCGTGCAGAGGCTTATTGCCACGTTGAGATACCTGGCAACTGGGAGAAGCTTGCAGGACCTCAAGTTCACAACAGGCATCTCCCCCCAGGCTCTCGGGATCATTATCCCTGAAACGTGTTCTGCCATCATACAGGTCCTGCAGAAGGACTATATGAAGGTAAGTTTGCTCCTTTAACATCACATTATATGTTTTGATTGTTTGCTAATGTTATGTTTTTTTTTTCCTCCTTCCCAAATTTGCCTGTTTGTAATATCCTGGGAAATTTTCCCCATGCATGTTTTTACCTCTATTGCCCTTTTTATGGGGCCTACATGCCTATTTCCCTTCACTAACCTCTCCAGCATGCTATAGAGGGCCCAAACACAGCTAGCCTTGTTTTTTTACTCAGGATTTTTTTGGGTCATTGCCATCGTAGTTTAGCAATCCCCCCCCCCCCCCTAAAATGTGTACAAATGTTTTATTACTCATTCAAGTTCAGCAGAGTGGTAGAGCCTTTATTTGGGGTCCCCAAAATCACCTCAAACACCCCCCTCCCCTTAGAATATTTTCTAATGTCCCCTTAGCGGGGGTGAGTCATGTGCTAAGTGGGCCTTCTTTTTTGGCCATGAAATACTCCCTTAAATAATAATGTTAGCCTGATGTTGGTCAACAATGTCTTTGTGTTATCTGTTTGCACTGTAAACTTAAAACGTACTAATGTCTTCTTTTTGTTTGACTCCACAGTTTCCTTGCACACCACAGGAATGGCAGACTGTGGCTGATCAATTTTCCCAGCGGTGGGACTTCCCCAACTGTGGAGGGGCAATTGATGGCAAGCACGTCCACATAGTGCTGCCACCCCGTTCGGGGTCATTCTATTTCAACTATAAAGGTTTTAACCTCCCTGGCGGTATGATTCTTTCTGGAATTATGTACCAAAAGCGGTACAATTATTTTGCATGGAAATTTGGCCTGCAATTCTTAGTAATTACTTACTTAAACCTGAGCAAACCAGAGTCTAGCAGACATCCCGGGTATGATAAAGTTTGAAACACAAAATTATAAATTATAATCTATTAAATATGTGCCACATTTTTTGTGGCTTTTATACAAATACAATGTAGAAAGTTTGAGCTCCCCCAAATTTATTTTAATTTTTTGGAGGATTGTTTGGCAGAAACATGTGTAGCGGCCTCACCTCTCTCCCTTGCTTTATCGGTTATATGGCTGTTGTCTAGGGATACCTGGGAGAGAGATGATACACACCACGGCCCATGTCCTCCCGTAACTAAGAGGTGAAGGCCAGAAGATTGGGCTTTTGTGTAGGTATCCTAGACTCCTTTGCTTAGTAACCCAAGTTCCACACAGTGAATAGGTACAACTCAGTTTTATTCTTCTCGCCAAACAATAAAACTATCTTTCTCCTTTGGAAACATGGGGGACAGATCGAGGCACAATCCTTTCCCTTCTTGCTGCTGCCCACTGTGGTGTCACCAGTGGGGAATAGTCACTGCCACTGACTAGGTAATATAGAACGTGAATTACCTTCGCTCACTTTGCCCCTGTCAGGGGAAGAAATCCGTCTAAGGAGAAATGGAGGCATCTCCGTCACCAGCGATGCTGCGCCGGACTCTTCGGAGAAGTTACTGCGCACCAGTCCTCACGAACTCAGACACGGGCACCCAAGGAGTTAGGGCCCCCTCTGATTCCTCCACCCTCGCGGAACTCAGTCGAAGGTACTGAGCTCCAGGCATCCGCCATAGTACCTCACCCCAGGCTAAAGGTGCCCGAGATGGACTCCATCCCCGCTCCAGCTAGGCCAAGGGTACCTAGGCCTGGAACACCGGAACGCCAGCACCCAAGCTGAAGGTGCCTGGGTGCGGCCGCGTTCTCTGACTCTCTCCCCAAGGTCAGGGCGTCCGCCCCTTTTATGACCTCTCCCTTTGCGTCACAGCGGGTTCCCCGCCCCGCTGTACCAGCTCCAGGGGAGGACAAAAAGGCACGGTTTGCAGTGTGAGTTCAACTTCGGCCCAAGGCGACAGCGCCACCCAGGGACCCCAAGGAACCTCACACCACCAGAGTCCTCACATAATTCAAACACCCGCTACACTCTCCCCCTGGTGATTTGACACTGGTCCCCAGTGTCTGGTACAAACCCATACCCCACAAGGGTGGTGACATGAGTTCAGCCCAGAAACCAAACTACACAATTTAACCCTGAATTGTGCCACGACCTGAATGGGACAGGGAAAACTTAAAACAATATAACTATAAAACTTTCCAATAAAACACTTAAAATACCTCACACATTTACATTCTTCCCTCCCCCTGACTATCTAAAGACCACCCATTCTCAGTAGTCTTGACAGACGAGTCTCCTGCAGAGGGAAAGAAAGAAACATACATCCTATCAACATGTGTGTTTGCTTGGAATGAATGAGTCTATCCTAGAAGAAACCCATTCACTCCAATAAGTGCTGCATAACGTCAAAAAACAATCATTGCGCAACACTGCCACCTGGTGACAGTGCCGCGGTCAAGACACTCATTACTTCCAGATGAACTTTCCTCTTGAACATTTTCTCTGTGACCCTACACTATCTAAAACCCAAAGTCACTGATTTCTTTTGAGTGCCAGGAAAAGGAGGGAGAACAAACAAAAAAACAGCTCCCATATCTCCAACGAGTAGAATTGCCCAAATACAAAAAAAAACTAGGGCACAGTCTCTGTGTTCTGGAAAAGGCACTTCTGGAAAGTTCAGCCAGGAACAGAAAAGAAAGCACACGAGAGTCTTTTTCCCTCTCTTCTTCTCTTACAGGTAAAACCTTGGATGAGGCAATGAGATAGGCTTCAAACGATCATCAAAAGCCTCCACATGGTACTCAACACTCTTTCCTTCCTTGCGACAGATCACCACTTTTTCCGCATGAATGTGTCTTCCCAGCATCCATTTAGCTTTACAGTCCTGAAACTTCTTGGTGACCGTTGGTGAACAGGAAAGGTACCGCCGTGCTTGCTGTACTTTCAGTTTGTCCCACACAAAGGCATCATACCATCTTTGCCGAAAGACCTCCACCTCATAGAGCAGTTCCCGAGGCAGATACGGGTATTCCCACCCATATTCCTGAGCAACCTTCTGGCCAAAGAGACGCTGCAGCCTTGCCAAAGGTGGCATAGTAGCTCGGTCTCCTTCTCCGGGTGGAACAATCGCTTCTGGATGACGAGGTGCATTCACCACCTCAGTAGACCTGGGCCTAGGAGCCCGCAGTGATTGACGTTGCACCCCCGCAAAAGGAACAGGTGAAATGGATGTTGAATCAAGAAAGGGAACTTCAGACAGGGGACCAGCTTCTTCCCTCGGCGCCGAGGCCTCCACCCGGGGTGTACTATCCCCAGTAGACATAGGTGGGTCCCTTGTAACACAGACTGAGGGTAACTTCATTCTGTCCCATCCCTTCTGGTGGAAGATTTCATCTATCTCCCCATCATCGCCATTGTCAGACAATGAATCCAGGTCAGAGGTGTCGTAGCACTCAGCGAGCAGAAAATTCCCAGTCACGGAACTATCCCCCTTGACGGCCTCTACCGACTGTGGACTACCGCCACTTTCAACCACACAGACAGTCCCAACCCCTGGCTCACCTGGGCCTTTCGAAGAACAGGGATGTCCAGGACTTTTCCTACCAGAGCCATCCAGGCCAGGCAAGCAGTGGGGCGAAGCTCTTCCATGACCACTCAAGGCCATCACTAGGCCGACTTTTCTCTTCGGCGGTTGGAGCAGGGAGCTGCTGGTGACCGAGGCAGCATCCTCGGATTTTTCTCTTTTCACCTCTGTTTGGGCAGTCACTTAGCCCGGATCAGTGCGCACGGGGAACGCACCAGCATCGATCTCTCCCTCCGGAGTGGCAGTCCCTGTGAGGTAGTTGAGGTGGAAAGCCCGAGGATTTTCTGTGGATAGTTCCACCTCGAAGAGGAATTCTTTGCAGACCTCACAGCGCCCAAACGGCTTCAGCTGGACCACCAGTCCCAAACAGCCGGGACAGATCACACCGAGGGCTTCCATGTCTCTACAGGTAAAGAGAGCCAATCGCCCCCGAGGCCTTAGTCTTATCCCCGTACCCGTAATCGGAGCAGCTAGAGAAGACATATCCGCGAAGGAAGGAACGGAAATCCACGGAGCACTTGAAGCCATCCTCTCTCTTTGCTGCTCCATTGCGCACTGACCCACCCGCGCCGGAATCTCCACGTGCGTACGTCCACGTGGCCAGACTCCTCCCACCTTCTGCACTTGTTCGCTGGCTTTTCCCTTGCCCCGCCCACGAACTACGCAGTTGTGGGTTGCCTCGTGGCACGTTGGCCAATATGGCCGACCTACTCGGAACTCCTCCGGGCAGCAAAGTTCAAATTCAGACACCATACACATATCCCGGATACGATGCCCCCACGTGTAGCGGCCTCACCTCTCTCCCTTGCTTTATTGGTTATATGGCTGTTTTCTAGGGGTACCCGGGAGAGAGATGATACACACCACGGCCCATGTCCTCCCGTAACTAAGAGGTGAAGGCCAGAAGATTGGGCTTTTGTGTAGGTGTCCTAGAGTCAGGTCCAGTCCTTCGTCCCTGACTCCTTTGCTTAGTAACCCAAGTTCCACACAGTGAATAGGTACAACTCAGTTTTATTCTTCTCGCCAAGCAATAAAACGATCTTTCTCCTTTGGAAACATGGGGGACAGATCGAGGCACAATCCTTTCCCTTCTTGCTGCTGCCCACTGTGGTGTCACCAGTGCGGAATAGTCACTGCCACTGACTAGGTAATATAGAACGTGAATTACCTTTGCTCACTTTGCCCCTGTCAGAGGAAGAAATCCGTCCAAGGGAGAAATGGAGGCCTCTCCGTCACCAGCGATGCTGCGCCAGACTCTTCGGAGAAGTTACTGCGCACCAGTCCTCACGAACTCAGACATGGGCACCCAAGGAGTTAGGGCCCCCTCGGATTCCTCCACCCTCGCGGAACTCAGTCGAAGGTATTGAGCTCCAGGCATCCGCCATAGTACCTCACCCCAGGCTAAAGGTGCCTGAGATGGACTCCATCCCCGCTCCAGCTAGGCCAAGGGCACCTAGGCCTGGAACACCGGAACGCCAGCACCCAAGCTGAAGGTGCCTGGGTGCGGCCGCGTCCTCCGACTCTCTCCCCAAGGTCAGGGCGTCCGCCCCTTTTATGACCTCTCCCTTTGCGTCACAGCGGGTTCCCCGCCCCGCTGTACCAGCTCCAGGGGAGGACAAAAAGGCACGGTTTGCAGTGTGAGTTCAACTTCGGCCCAAGGCGACAGCGCCACCCAGGGACCCCAAGGAACCTCACACCACCAGAGTCCTCACATAATTCAAACACCCGCTACACATGCAAGGGTCAAAATCGTCAAATTTGTTTTAAAAATTGAAACAAAAGAACAAAGTGAAAAGGAGAAACTTGAGATGGGGTGATGTCACCCCTGATCCATCCCAAATGTGAAGAACCCCACTTTCTTTTTGTGGCTCAAATGTGTCTTTTCAACATGACCCCATGGCTAAGGTAAACATGTGCTATCTGCCATCATGGGGGATCAATGGACATGCTTTGGGGGTGCAAAGCCTTCCTCTAACCTACTTGAGTAGGGAGGAAGAGGTTGCAACCCCAAAACAGGGACATAGATATCCTGTGACGGCAGATAGCACATGTTGAGTCACTGTGTGCAACTTCACATTTGGGCTGGTGGAAATACCATTGCAAATTTGTTACGCCAAACAAAACACAAAAACAGGGGGGGTCACACTATTCGCCCGAAAATATATATAATGTTTTTATATTTTTGCTCAATCACATTCATTCTCTTTCTCATAATGTCCATTTCGCTACTGCATTCCATGATTTCTTGAATAATTATTTTGGCACTAGCACTCGAGAATGGAGGATTTTGAGTTCCTGACACACCACCACGTTCATTCCCTAAAAAAAAAAAGAGAAATTTAGAAATATGCACGCCTACATCTGTAGTTACCTTGAAGTTGTGTTGACAGACACTGACCTGTTGTGGGGATAAGCTCCACCTCTCTCTCCTCCACCTCCCTTTCCTCCACCTCCACTTCCTCAACATGATGATCTTGGGCTGCGTTGGGATCTTGGGGGAGTTTAGGTGGACTGTGCTTCCTCATCTCCTCAGATTGTTGTCCTCCCAGTCTCCTCTCCCCTATGGGAATGCCAAAAAAGGTATCCTTTAGCACACAGAGATTTTAGCGCAGAAATTATATACATTGTTTTGAAGTGGGGTACAATTGATATTTGAGCCTGAGTTCCAAGATGAACACATGAGATCTTGAGAACTCTACAAAGCAGCATGTTTTTTTCTAGGGGCCTAAAAAACTTGGAGAACCACCAAGGTATCCACTGGAGCACCTGTGTGTGACACCCCTAAAAATTTGGTCATGCGGGCAACACTATGGTATCTTGCTCCTGAACAAAAAGCTGTGTAACCAACTGCTTGAGTGTCATCTCCTTTACCCAGAATCCAGTTTAGCCTTTCATTCACATTCTATATTAACTTACAACACATCATCTAGCCAACAATGTGTAGATAAACATTGTTTTAGGAAAATGAGGCATGCCCACATGTAGTTTACGTGGATATGTGGCAAAAATATTTTGTGGAAGACGAACAATTTTTTTTTTTTTTTTTAAAACAAATAAGTGGACCCTCAACTTAACATTAAAGTTGCCTTTTTCAAATGTGAAACCAGTCAATCCAAGCACATGGTGCAAAACATGGAAGAATACATATTACGATGTGAAAGAACACAGTAAAAATAAAAGCTTACTTTTTTCAATGCTTTTTTTAAGCTTCCTATACTGCTCCGGCTCCCTCAGCTTCAGGTCAGACCACTTTTTACGGAGCTGCTCCTTGGATCTCATGACCCCATATTTCTGATAGAGAGTCTTCGCCACTTTGTCCATTATTTGTGACTTCCTGAGATTAGGGGTGTCGTATGGCCCATGCTTCCCATCGTAATCCTTCCTTCGCAGGATGTCCACCATCTCAGCAATTGACATATTAGTCGCCTTATATCTTTTATTCCTGGATCGGGACGTTTCCGCCACCGGGCTTTCCTCGTCATTACTTTTGAGTAAAGAAGCCACCTGTGTCACTGACATTTCGCCGTCTCCCACTGTGCGCCGAACGTTAAGGGGCAGGGAAATGCTGAAAAAGACCGTCATGGGTGGGCGACGCGGGCAGAGTTACACGCATGCGCAGGGTATAAAAATGGGAATTAAGTTATTAGGGTTGCGCGTAGTAAGAACGACCGGAAGTGCAGAAAAGACCACAACTAAGGTAAGAAGGGAACTGGGGCCTGCAATGGCCTATAATGGTTCATGATTGTAAAGGCCAATATTGTGATAAGTTGAGGAGAATCGAATCTGATCTGTCATTTTTTTCCCGGGGTTTTTTACTTGCAGACAGTCAAATATGCATAAACTACGTGAGGCGGATGTCATGCTGATTTTTATTGAGAAATATAAAGAAATGCGAAACCTCTGGGAACTTAAACATCCCTCTTACCACAAGAGTGCTTTACGTTGGGCAACAATTGAAAAATTTGCAGATTATATGAAGCCCTGGGTCCCAGACGCAGACTACACTATGATGAACAATAAGATAAACAACATGCGTAATGCATATAAAAAAATCTACAAAGAAGTCCGTGATTTGAAGAGATCAGGAGCAGCAGCAGATGATGTACTACAGCCCAAGCTGTGGTACTTCAAGCACCTGCAATTTCTGGATGACCAGATTGAGGCCAGGGAATCAATGTCCAGCCTTCCCTCAACCCTTCCTTCCACCCTTCCCTCCAGCGTTCCTTCCACCCTTCCCTCCAGCGTTCCTTCCACCCTTCCCTCCACCCCTGTAGAGGTGGAGGAGGAGCCACCTGAGCTTGAAGAGCCTGATCTTTGTATCTTCAGCCAGGTATAGTATTTTCGAACATAAATATTGGCCTCAAAGTACTATTGTGATGAACTTGATTTATTCTCCCAAAATAATAACATTCCCCCCCCCTCCCCAAAAAAAAAAAAAAGGGGACAAAAATTATTGTTTAAGTCACTAAAAAAAACAGGGAAAGAATAAAACTCTTTTCTATTTCTAAAACCAGAATATTGAAACAGTCATGAGATGAAAATTGTGTGTGATAGTTTCCACAAAATATCTAACTATGTGCCTTTTTTCTACACAGGATGAGGCCAGCCAGGAGGAAGAGGCGCAGGAATGTGGCAGGCAGGAGGAGGCAGGGGTGAGTGTCAGCCAGGAGGAGGCAGGGCCAAGTGGGACTCAGCAGGTCCCCAGGCCTAGGGGCAGAACAGTCTCACAAGTGGCTCCCCTCCACATCAGACCGAAAAAACATCGGCGGATGACACAGGTGGAGGAGGAGTCACTCAAGATGATCCGTGAGGCTGCTGCCATCATGAGGGCCCCCCTCAACCCTGTGGAGGGGTTTAGTTCGTATCTCGCAGACAAATTACTCAAAATGGAGGCGGGACAACGTGCCCCATGCGAGCACATTATCTACATGGCCGTAAACATGGGGGTGAGGGGGCAGCTGACTGAGGCCACCCATATCTCTCATCAGGCCAATCCTTCTCCTCCTTCTCCTCCTCCTCCTGCCACATTACCACCCACAGTGGCCCGGCCTGCAAGGGTGCATGGACGGGGCCGTGGAGGGAACGCTGCAGAGAGGCGTGGAGGGAACACTGCAGGGAAGCGTGGAGGGAAGGCTACAGGGAAGAGCAGGAGGTGATTCCCTGGCTTTGAGCTGCTCTTCCAGAAGTTGCAGTTTCATGGAGTACCACAGCTTGGGATGATGTATGTCTTCGGCTGCTGCTCCTGATTTCATGCTGTTGTTTATCTTATTGTTCATCATAGTCATGTCTGCCTTTGGGGTCCAATTACTTCATATTTTCTGCTAATTTCTGAATTGTTGCCCTTCGTTTTTTGTTTGATATTTTCCCAGAATAAATGGAGATTTGATTTCAGCCAAAATACTTGCCTGATGTGTTTTTATTGGGAGTAGCAATAACATTTCCTAAATACAATGTGTAATTAATAACGAGGGACACCAACCTCCATGAGGGAAAAATTAAATAATCAAATGTTGTTGTGAGAAATTAACACACAAAAAAATGCTAACAAAAAAAAAAAATTATTTAATTTGTGAGGTCGGCCTTTAATAATAAATCAAATTATTAAGAAGATCACAAGAAACAAGAAAGACATAAGTTAGTCAGAATTCGTGATAAAGAAGTGCAGCAAAAACAAGATTTTAAACACCATTCTAAAGCAAAAAACAATGCGCTGCATTAAACGAGGCAATAACTTGCAGAATGACAAATGTGCTCTCTCCATTAGGAATGCTAGTTTTACCAGAACGAGCGCTCCCGTCTCCTAATTCAGTCTAAGCATGCGTGGGTTTTTTATCCGATGGACTTGCCCATAGACGATCGGTTTTTTATCCATCAGAAAAATTTAAAACATGTTCTATTTTTTAAAACCGATGGAAAAAAGACAGATGGGTCCCATACACGATAGGTTTGTCTGATGAAAACAATCCATCGGACGGTTTTCATCGGTTAAACCGATCGTGTGTACAGGGCTTAAGAGTCAGGAAATCTTCAGCTAGCCATGTTGGTGCACATAAAGATTTGTAATCCAAAAGGTAGGGTGCAGAAAGGGATGTTAATTGAAACACACGGACTGACAGTACAAGGGGTACTAGTTTCCCCAAAGCGTTTAGTTTCTACGTGTAGAGATATAAGCACCCGCTATACAAGTGAAGCTTGTGTAGCACACCAATCCTTTTGCCCCCACTTACCTTCACCTGTGGGGGATAGGACACACCATGCCACAAGCCCGTGTCCTCCTTATCAGAGGTCAGACGGTGTTCACAGATTTGGGTCCTACAGCGAGGTAGATTCAGGCACACAACACCCGACTCACTCGTCGCCACTCGATCCCGAGTGGGTTAGGGTCACCCGGATAGATCCCTCTCACAGTCTAGCAGCCGGGAGTGGAGCTCGAACAGTACTATCACTTTGTCCCCTCCAGGGACGGGTTCAGGAGATCCTCTAATAGCAGCAGAATCCTGTTATTCCTGAATCCAGAACTTTCCTTAACCCTCTGTAGAATTTAAAGAACAGATGATGCCAATGGGCACTCTACAGGGTTAGTTTTGTTGAGTAAGGAATCCTTCCCTCTGACAGGTCACCAGGCCTTTCCCGAGACAGCGACTGTAACGGCACCCCAAGTATGAAAGGGGTTAACGCCGTTTAGGATATTCCCTCTCTGGACACACATCCACTGCCGATCCTCCACAGTTAGGCAGAGCTTCTTTTACCTGGTCATAGTCTTTAGCGTCCTCATCCTCCAGGGCCCGATACGCATCCGCCGCTCTGCCAGTTAAATTATTCGCCAGTGAGGCGACCCGATCTTGGGGCCGTACTTCATGTATCTGGCATAGTCTCTCAAAGTCCTGCAGGAACGCTTCAATTTCCTCCTCTCCTTCCTTGAATAGTTTGAACGCCCGAAAGGGAAACTTACGGACAGGCGCTGCATCTTTAGACGTTGTCTCCGATAGCCGTATTTGTGCCATTCTCCGCTCATGTTGCCGCTCTAGTTCTCTCTCTTGTCGCTCTAGTTCTCTCTCTTGTCGCTCATCCTGCAGCTGGATGTCTCTAATGGCTTTCTGTATGGCGGTCTCTGATGGGTTAGCCCCATATAATGCCAACCGCTCTCGAACTCGTTGCTAAATCAAGTCTTCAACTGACCGGGGTCCTGCATCACCATCCCTCTGATCCATCTCGGCTAGCTCCCTGATCAAGGTGGCCTTGTTCTTTGTCCCACCGGTCCCTCCACGGCTCTCAAGTAAGTCTTTCAGCATGGCTTTCCTGCAGGCTGCATAGCTGGTCATTCACTGTGGTGGTTTGGAGTGTCCCAGTAACTGGAGGGAAAATCCCACTGCTGCCACCAATGTAACGGCACCCCAAGTATGAAAGGGGTTAACGCCGTTTAGGATATTCCCTCTCTGGACACACATCCACTGCTGATCCTCCACAGTCAGGCGACCGCTTCCCATAGGATTAATCCTTCCAAACATACGAGACAAACGCTCTGTATGAAGTTTCCAACTGGACTGACAATCTTTAATGAGAGCAGGCTCTTTTTATACACCAAAATAATACTGCATTAATCTAAATGAACAACATCTCTTAGCTAATCCCTTTACATCGTAAATGACTATGCATGACCTTTATATTCACCAGACTGTCTGTCTGCTTTACAATACACACAAGTACAGAGTTAATTATCACTATTCACAATGAAAGGATCTGTAGCATAGTTGAGATTCATTAACATTACACAAGCAGACAGGTGACAGATCAGCATCTCTTAATTAACTTGTTGAGTTCAGAATCAAACAACCAGTACATTTTGTGGATTAATATTACTATCCCAATTTAAAACAATCCAAGACATTCTTAATGTCCATTATTTCCTGGCTCACCCTGTGCCCAAAGTGACCCCTGTCACACATCTCCCCTTTCGGCCGGAGACTAACACAGGAGGAGACCCCAGACGGGTTGACTCCGAAGTTAGTCCATATTTCCATTTGTCTAATGCCTGGACAACCCATCAGCATTGCCATTTTGCCATTTTGCTTACCGGGTCAGTAGCTGATGGTGACATTGTAAGGTTGCAGGGCTAAGCTCCACCGCAGCAACCTGCCATTGTCTCCTGAGACCCGGTTAAGCCAGACCAATGAGTTGTGGTCGGTGACTAGGGAAAATTCCTGTCCGTACAAGTAAGGGTTCAACTTTTTAAGGGCCCAGACCAGGGCCAAACACTCCTTCTCCACTGTCGCATAGCTCACTTCCCGGGGTAATAGCTTTCTGCTAAGGTATGCGACAGGGTGTTCTCCTCCATTATCCCCAACTTGGCTCAGCACAGCCCCCAGTCCAAACATGGAAGCATCTGAGTCTCAGCAGCAAGCGGGCCGGTTCCAGCAGCACTTGTCTGGGCACGGGTAGTCACTGGGTTGACTTCATCGAGGCCCATCGGGGCGTAAGCAGAAATGAGGGGGGCCAAATCATTCCCCAGTAGTACATCCGCTGGCAAATCCTTCACCACCCCCACATTCACGTGTCCCGAACCAACCCCCCAATCCAGGTGAACACGGGCAAGGGTAGCCGGAAGATGGTACCTCCCGCTACTCTTACGACTACCATGTCGCCGGTATGTTGGCTCTCTGGGATGAGGTTCTTCTGTAGTAGGGTCATGGTGGCGCCAGTATCACATAGGCCATTGGCTACCGTTCCATTAACCCGAGCAGTCTGCCTGTGTTGTTGCCTGTTGTCCCGGTTAGCTGCTTGTATTGGATCAGCCTCGTGCAGGACGCCCCAATGTTCTTCCTCCTCAACGCAGTGGGCCGCAGGCATGGATGTGCGGGGGCTCCCCCTTGCTGGCTGTCTCCATGACTGGGACTGGATGGCTAGATTTAACGGACAGTCTGGCTTTTTGTGCCCTAGCTGTTTACACCAAAAACACCTGATGGGTTGTGAGTAGTCCTGGGAGTTGAACCTGGGCTGCTGAGGATAAGTGGCCGCTGGAGGTGGTGCTGAAGTTGGGTTAGAGGCTGGTAAACTGGGCCGAGATAGTGGATAGCGTTTGCTTTCGCCTGACCTTCGAGAGTCCAGATATTCATCGGCCAAAGTAGCCGCTTGCTGTACAGTCCGTGGTCGCTTATCTCGCACCCAATCCCGTAATACCGGAGGGGTGTGGTTAAAGAACTGTTCTAAGAGTACTAGCCGGGTGATGTCCTCTATGGTATGAGCGTGGCTTCCCTGGAACCAGCCCTTAAGGTCTCGCTGCAGATGATGTGCCCACTCCACGTATGTTATGTGGGTTTGTTTCCGGGATTCTCGAAACTTAATCCGGCTGGCTTCGGGTGTAATGGCAAATCGGGCTAGCAGAGCTTCTTTTACCCGGTCATAGTCTTTAGCGTCCTCATCCTCCAGGGCCCGATACGCATCCGCCGCTCTGCCAGTTAAATTACTCGCCAGTAAGGCGACCCGATCTTGGGGCCGTACATCATGTATCTGGCATAGTCTCTCAAAGTCTTGCAGGAACGTTTCAATTTCCTCCTCTCCTTCCTTGAATAGTTTGAACGTCCAAAAGGGAAACTTACGGACAGGCGCTGCATCTTTAGGCGTTGTCTCCGATTGCCGTATTTCCGCCATTCTCCGCTCATGTTGCCACTCTAGTTCTCTCTCTTGTCGCTCATCCTGCAGCTGGATGTCTCTAATGGCTTTCTGTATGGCGGTCTCTGATGGGTTAGCCCCATATAATGCCAACCGCTCTCGAACTCGTTGCTGAAACAAGTCTTCAACTGACCGGGGTCCTGCATCACCATCCCTCTGATCCATCTCGGCTAGCTCCCTGATCAAGGTGGCCTTGTTCTTTGTCCCACCGGTCCCTCCATGGCTCTCAAGTATGTCTTTCAGCATGGCTTTCCTGCAGGCTGCATAGCTGGATATTCACTGTGGTGGTTTGGAGTGTCCCAGTAACTGGAGGGAAAATCCCACTGCTGCCACCAATGTAACGGCACCCCAAGTATGAAAGGGGTTAACGCCGTTTAGGATATTCCCTCTCTGGTCACACATCCACTGCTGATCCTCCACAGTCAGACGACCGCTTCCCATAGGATTAATCCTTCCAAACATACGAGACAAACACTCTGTATGAAGTTTCCAACTGGACTGACAATCTTTAATGAGAGCAGGCTCTTTTTATACACCAAAACAATACTGCATTAATCTAAATGAACAATGGTCCAACTCCACCCACAACATCACACAATGGTTACATAACGAGCTCCCAATACACATATTCTGACATCTCTTAGCTAATCCCTTTACATCTTAAATGACTATGCATGACCTTTATATTCACCAGACTGTCTGTCTGCTTTACAATACACACAAGTACAGAGTTAATTATCACTATTCACTATTCACAATGAAAGGATCTGTAGCATAGTTGAGATTCATTAACATTACACAAGCAGACAGGTGACACATCAGCATCTCTTAATTAACTTGTTGAGTTCAGAATCAAACAACCAGTAAATTTTGTGGATTAATATTACTATCCCAATTTAAAGCAATCCAAGACATTCTTAATGTCCTCTCCCGGCATGCACAGCAAGCGAAGCCCCGCCCACTGCATGGCAGCCGAGAGAGGACATCCAATCACGCCACTGTGTCACCTGAGGTTCGACCCTAGGCCTGGGCAACAGTGCCACCCACAGGCCAAAGAGGAACTGTACACCAGACAACACCACGGCAGAGCAGAGTCCAGTATCAAATTTAAAAGGCCTGAGCCAAACTATTGCCTAGGCCGTCCCTTAAATTTGGGCATAGCGACCCCCTAAATTTAGGGGTCCGCTACACTTGTGATAGTCACACTCCTGGCAGTAAGTTAACTAAGTTGATGGGCAAGTGCCCGCTCACCAAATGAGGACTTGTCTTGCTGCTTTTCCTCTCAGTCCGGAACCCTCCGTTAATGGCCCGTCTCTCGGTGTCACAAGGCTCCTAGATGCTTCACCCGGCCGTCCTCTGGATAGCGCTGGACAAAAAAAGGGCCTTGGATGCTGCGAGCTGCAGACCGATCTTCCTCCGGTTGATCAGCGAGACTGGTCAGCAGAGATCCCTCTTTGGCTAGGCAATCTGCTCTCAGTCTCCGTAGGCCCAGGCTTTTTGGGCCTAGGTATACTCACAGCAGGCCTTAGCACAGGCCTCCTGCCGGCTTGAAGATGGCGTCTAGAGAGAGCGTGCTATACGGCGCGCTGGCTTTTAAAAGGTCCTCCCATAAGGCTTTGCATGGCGCACTCCCCTCTGGTAACACAGTGGCCTTGTGGGCAATGTAGTCTCTGTGCTACTTACTGTAACGGAGTCTTTGTCTCTTGATAACTGAACCAAACAAGTTGTAACCAATTAGCATGAATAAAGGCTAAAGAGAGCCGAGTTCATATTTACAACACAGATTGCAGTCCTAAACGATGCTTGCAAACGTAACACCTTGCTACACTTTTTTGCATTGATACATGTCCCCTGGGGCAAGACCCAGGTCCCCAAACACTTTTTATGACAATAACTTGCATATAAGCCTTTAAAATTAGCACTTTCGATTTTTCATGTTCGTGTTCCATAGACTTTAACGGTATTCAGATGTTCGAACAAATGTATTGCTGCGAACCGAACTCATGTTCGGCTCATCCGTAATCTTTACCATACAGAAATCTGTCAGGAGTCTGTGACAGTAAGGTCTCAAGTGAGCAGGTGACGTGCGGGGGAACTGAGTGTAAATAGCAGAGCTCCTAATGGTGGGGATGGATTTTTCTGCATGCTGGTGCCAAGTTTCCACCCCCCAGGATCACTGCAGGTGTGGAGAAAAGCTGTGTAAGAGGATATGGAGGAGAGATGAGGAGGAGATCCAGGAATCAGGATAAAGGTCAGGACAAGCAACAGACGAGAGCATCCAAGAGATGATGCCGGGTCACTACACAGAAAATCAATCCAAGGAAACAACAGGCAGGACGAGGAATAGCAAGAAGGAGCTCAGAGACCAATGAGAATATTGTTCAGGCAATGGGAGATTATCTCAGCATGACCTACATAATGAAGGAGATGAGGGGGAGGGGAGAAAGTCACTTAAGGTGACCATAGATACATGGAAATTCAGCTGGTTTAGCAGGGATCGGTCACATTTCCCTCCATGTGTGGTCACTGCCTTGTGCTATATGTGAGTGTAGCGGGCATGCACTTTCCCAGTGTATTTAAACTGGCAGAGACACCAGTAATGTGCAGTTCCCTGCAGCTCAGTGGGTGGCGCTGTCGCCTTGGGCTGGGGTTGAACCATTGCTGTGTGCCGTACCCCTTTTTGTCCTCCCTCGGCAGTGGTATGGTGGGGCGGGGAACCCGCCGTGCTTGCTGGGAGAGGGTATAAAGGGGGCGGCCATCTTTGTCACTGTCGAGTCCTGGGCACCTTCAGCCTGTGGGCGGTGGTTCGTGTCGGTCCTCTAGGCGGCCTAGGCCTGGAGGACGTTCGGAGGTCGTGTTCCATCCCAGGCACCTTTAGCCTGGGGTGAGGTACTCGGATGGAGGTCTGGAGCTCAGTGCCCACCACTGAGTTCCGCGAGGGAAGGAGATCCTAGGGGACCCCGAGAGTGGGTACCCGAATCCAGAGGCGTAATGGACCGGGAGGGGGTACTTGCTTGAAGACCTGGTGCAGCATATCGCCAGTGACGGGTGAGCCTCTACCGGAGACCGCCTGGAAGGATATTCCCCCTCGATTGGAGACCGCAGCCCACTTTCGGGAAGGAAAGTGGAGAGTTCATTGTGTCTGGGCCTACTCGTATCCACACCCCTCTGTCTGTTCTACTTGTTGAGGGAGTCCAACTGTCTGTGCATTACTCTGTTATAGGAAGAATAAAGGAGTGTTGGACTTTATTGGTGTGGGGCTCATTTTCTGGCAGACATTGTTCAAGAAACCACCAGGAGGAGGCTCCAGATGCAGAACACCGACCCGAAGGTAAAAGAGGATTGTCTCTCACTGCACATACATCTGCAGGGGAACTTGGCCTGGTGACCTCGCACTCTCTCCTTAGAGGTACCCCTAGACCAGAAGAACTGATACAGAGAGAGAGAGAGAGAGTGGAGGCCGATACACGTATGTACTGTATATCCTTCCCTTTTCTCTCCTCCCTGAGTGTGTATGAAGAGGCGGAGCCCCTGAGTGTGTATGAAGAGGCGGAGCTCCAGAGTGTATGAAGAGGCGGAGCTCTGAGTGTGTATGAAGAGGCGGAGCTCCTGAGTGTGTATGAAGAGGCGGAGCTCTGAGTGTGTATGAAGAGGCAGAGCCCTGAGTGTGTATGAAGAGGCGGAGCCCCTGAGTGTGTATGAAGAGGCGGAGCTCCTGAGTGTAAAGAAGAGGCGAAACTCCTGAGTGTGTATGAAGAGGCGGAGCTCTGAATGTGTATGAAGAGGCGGAGCCCTGAGTGTGTTTGAAGAGGCGGAGCCCTGAGTGTGTATGAAGAGGCGGAGCCCTGAGTGTGTATGAAGAGGCGGAGCTCCTGCTGGAACAGCGGGCAGTGGAGGAAGCCGAGTCTAGGAGGGAGACTGACAGAAACCGCAGCAGACTTGCAGGAGTGAGCGAGGAGGATCCAGTTCCTTTGCCATCAGAGGTGAGGAGAGTGTGAAGGATGTTTGTGACTCTGGTAGATGAAAAGCTGGGAGTCATATTGCTCTGGTGAGTGGGGAAGCACTACTAAGGGGGCGCCCTCACCATCACGTGTGTAAGAGGTGGAAGAAGGCCGTGGCTACACTACAGATGGCACAGTTTGGAGCACGGAGCACTTCCACACAGACTTTTGTGAGCAAAATAAATTAATTGAAGTAGAGGCAAAGTGGAAACAGTGGACTTGCAGAGAAAACTATATTGAGCACAAAATATTGTATGTTTACATGAATTTGCTCAGATTTTTTGTTTTTTTGATATAGCAGACAAACATTATAGTGTAGCACACAGGATCTTCTTTTACCTACACTTTGGCTCACTGGCAGGGAAGACACACCATGCTACCTGCCCGTACCCTCTTGTGTGAAGAGGTTGAGCGGTATCACAAACTAGGGTCCTGCAGCAAGGTTCTCCTTTTAGTGTGCCCTTCCCTGCCAGTGAGCCTTACGGTCGGACCCAGTCTGGCTCCACCTGAAGACCTCGGACGGAGTCATGGCCCTGAACTATACAGACCTTGTGCGGATCATAAGGGATGAGGAGGCCCTGATGAAGGATCAAGAGCGGTTTGAGAGAGCCACCCCGCCTGTTTCGGTAGGAGTCAGAACGACAGTAGTCACAGAACGTAACCCAGAAGTAGAAACCTTGAAGTCTCAAATGGCCCAAGTACTGGACTTATTGACCTCTTTATTAGCCTATACTTCAGGCTGAAGTTGAACCCGGCTAGGGCGGCCAACCAACGGTGACCAGTGGCATCCAGCTTGGCCGTGGTGAAGAGATAGGTGAGTGGATTATTGTCAGTCTTTACTGTGAAGTCAGCTCCGTACAGGTAATCTCTGAGTTTATCCACGACTGCCCATTTTAGGGCCAGGAACTCCAACTTGTGGGTGGGGTAGTTCTTTTCAGCGGGTGCCAAACTTCTGCTAACATAGGCATCTGGGCGCAACTGCCCTTTATACTCTTGGTATAGCACCCCTCCTAGGCCATCATGGCTGGCATCTACATGCAGTTCATAAGGCTTCTTTAGATCAGCATAGGCCAGGACTGGTGCAGTGGTAAGACTCTTCTTTAACATCTGGAAACCGTGATGCGGACGCACTGTCCAGAAGAGGCCATGCACCCACCCACCATCCAGAAGATTGGACCCAGGTAACCCCAGATGGGGTACAGGCCCTGTGTCAAGGAGTACAGCTTCAAGGAAGTGGTGGGTCGAGGGCTGAAGAGATCGGCGTTTCTGCCGTGGGGGTGCCTAAGTGTTACTGCAATGTGACCCAAGTCGGAGAGGATGACCTACCCAAATTGTCCAAGAAGGACTTAAGGAGAGACCAGCTGGAAGATCCTTGGGGAAGATTAGCACTGGAGACATTGGAAGGCCAGGATCCAGACAGACTTTTGAAGGACCCCTCAAAGGTGGCCCAGTTGGTCCACAAGGAATGGGACAGGTTGCAGGTGCACCAAGGGGTGGTCTACCGAAGGGGCCCCTCTGATGACCTGGAAGATAAGTGGCAGTTATTTCTGCCGGAGAAGTACAGAAGAACCGTTTTAACTGCCTTACATGATGATCATGGCCACTTGGGGGCTGAACGAACATTCCAACTTATAAGGGATAGGTTCTATTGGCCTTTTATGCAGGCTGAAGTGGAAGAATACTGCCACTCCTGTGCACGCTGTATCCAGAGGAAGATTATTGCCACGTCAAGCTGCCCCAATGGGCCATCTGCAGAGTCAAGGACCCTTGGACTTGGTGTGCATTAACTTTCTCTGTCTCGAACCTGACTTAAGTGGACAAGGAAATGTTCTGGTGATAACCGACCATTTCACCCGTTATGCCCAAGCTTTTCCAGCCAAAGACCAGAAGGCCTCCACTGTAGCTAAAATCTTAGTAGAGAAATACTTTGTGCACTATGGACTGCCACAACGCTTGCACTCTGACCAAGGGAGAGACTTTGAGAGTCGATTGATCAAGAAACTGTTGGACTCTTTGGGTATCAAAAAGACCCGCACCACCCCTTATCACCCTCAGGGTGACGCTCAGCCAGAGAGGTTCAACAGAACTCTATTAAATATGTTGGGGACTCTAAGTAGTGAGCAGAAGCAGCACTGGAGCAAGCATATAGCGGCCATCGTGCACGCCTACAACAGTACCACTAGCGATGCCACAGGGTACTCTTCATATCGCCTTATGTTTGGCAGGGAAGCAAGACTGCCTGTGGATCTGGCATTCGGCAGATCCACGGATCGCACTTCAGCCACCTCACACAAGGGCTATGTTGACAGACTGAGGAAGAGTTTGAAGTTGGCTTTTGAACAGGCTCAAGTGGCCTCAGAACAAAGAGGAGCTCGGAACAAGAGGAACTTTGACCTCAAGGTTCGAATCCAGGACCTCCAGCCAGGGGGCCGAGTGCTGCTGCGCAACCTAGGAGTTCCAGGGAAGCATAAGTTAGCAGACAGATGGAGACCTGAACCATATGTGATCTGTAAGAAGTTACCAGATCTGCCGGTGTATCAGCTAAAACCAGAAGGGAAGATAGGGCCATTGAAGACATGGCACAGAAACCATATACTCCCACTTTCAGAAGCGGTTCGGATACCACCTGTGGAAGATTCCCCTGGACCGTCCTCAAGCTTGGAGACACCTAGGCCATACACTCGGTCTCAGGTCTCTCAGTCTGGAGAAATGGGTGTCTCGGAGCAGAGTTTGGAAGAAGAAGAGCTTGGATGGTTGTGGCCTTCTCAGACCCCAGAACCCCCGTCTATAGATCTTCCACCCTCTGAAGGTACTGTGGATAGTACACTGAATGTGGAAGCCACTGAGTTTGTTCCGTCTAGTCCTCTGGTTGAAGAATGGGAAGATGCCACATGGTCACCTTCCGCTAGGCATCAAGATTACTCCCTACATATTCCTACGTCTGATCTGGGTGTACCAGAAGCTTTGGAGCCCAATACCACCACTTTAGAAGAAGATACAGTGAGGGGAGAAATGGCCACCCCAAGAGAACAAAGAGCCAAGAGAATCATTCGCCCTCTTTGGAAGTTAACCTATACCCAGATGGGGAAAAGTTCTGAGGATACAGTGACCACTGCTCGTAGAACATTGCCAATAACTGATCCTTCTGCTGTGCATTTAGTGGAAGGCAACTCCAGCTCACGCTCTGACACAGTTAGACAGGTCAGCCCCTTTGATGTAACCAGTGGGCAGGACAAACTCCCTTCCCCGTTCTGGTGGAAGTTTCCTCTGCCGACCTCTCTAGCTGCCCTTAATGAGTTTGTGTTATCCTACTGTTGATGTTGTCTTTAAGGGACCAAAGATTTCAAGTGGGGGGAGTGTGTAGCAGGGTATCGTTTTACCCGCAAGACTACATTTCCCAGCATGCTTTGTGGCACCCAGGGTGCCATTCCCCGCGCAAGGACTGCTGGGGTGGACTTTAAAAGGGGAGAGGCGGGGTTCGCTCTGTCTCTTGGAACGCCGCCCTCCTTGCAAGAGGATCCCCTGCACTCACCTGCTGCGCACGCTAGGCCTGAAGCCTGGGCCTCGCGTTTTTGTTCCAGGGAGCCTTCCGTTCCGCTGGGGAGTTGGTGAGGCATCCGTTCCACCTGAGGTGCCATCATCTTCTGAAGAACCGAGGACTCGATGCATCGTGGACACGGTGACGCCACTCACAGTAGCGGAGGAACCTGACAGGAATCGGTCCGGTCTGGGTGAGAGAGCACCAGCTCAGAACCTTATAAGAATAACTTTGTGCCTATTGACTTTGCTTAGGACCCCCTCTTTGAACACAGTTATACTTTGAGAGACTGTTTGTGCTGAACTGAGTTTGTCGGTCTCTCCATCTTTGCCTGGTTGGCTAACATCTGTTACCCGTTTTACTGGATTACAAATTGGTTTCTCCATGTGCACCACCGACAGTTGCTAGTGAAGATTCTCCAGCAAATTATACCCTAAGTTATAGTCAGGCCTGACTGGGTAGTTTAGAACTTTGCTGGGCGCCATTTTTATGCTCACGAGGGAGGATTGCAGCAGTGGGATTGATGTGTTATTGCATTATTGACTGTCATACCCTTTTAATGTGCACATCTATACTGCAGGTATCTGCATAGAAAATTTTATACAAATTACTCTGTTATCTTTCTACTTCCAGTAAAGAATTATAGTTAAGTAATTTGGTGGTGAGTGTCAATTACTTGCTAGTATACAAAGGGGGTTGTACTGTATAATAGTGTATCGAGATAATACAATTATACCATCCTCCCCTTTCCTAACTGTGTCAAAGAGAATTCAGAGCCGATTGCCAGGGGTTGGTAGCAGTGCATTACAGGGCCCAAACAAACAAGCAGCCCTCTTAAGCTGGGGGTATCGCTACATTTGAAATCGGAGGAAGAGTAGCACGGTCTCCTGCACCCGGAAAGACAATTGCATCCGGAGACCTAGGCACTTTCACTGCCTTGAGTTTCAGCAAAGGGGCCCGCAATAGCACACGTTCCGCCACAGCAGCAGGCGCTGGCGACACAGGTGCAGATAGTGCAGGCATGGGATCATTCCTGTCCTCAGGCACATGGGCCTCCACCCGGGGTGTTGTATCCCCAGAGTCCATGGGTGAATCCCTCCTACTTCTGGATGAGGTTAAGGGGATTTTGTCCCAACCCTTCCTGGCAAAAAGTTTGTCTATCTCGACATCATCGCCAACTTCAGAGGAAGAGTCTATATCTGAGGTATCACACTCCTCTGCTGGCAAATAGTTCTTAGTGGAGGCAGACTCACTGTCTCCCGAAAATTCTCTAGGGTCAGGCACCCAAGCATCCAAAATGCTACGGACACGTATTTTTGTACCCTCCCCAGTAGGGTTGTCCCGATACCGATACTAGTATCGGGACCGATACCGAGCATTTGCGCGATTACTTGCACTCGCGCAAATGCTCCTGATGCTTCACCCGATACTTTTTTTTCTAGTGTAGTGTGGCTGGAGAGGGCGGGAGGAGTCAGTGGCTGGGGAGGGCGAGGGAGTGCGGGCGGAGTCTGGCTGGAGAGGGGGCGGGCAGAGTCTATGGAAGGAAAGTGTGGGCGGAGTCTGGCTGGAGAGGGCGGGCACAGTCAGTGGACAGATTTGGCTGGCACAGAGCGAGTCCCTCACCTGGTAAGCTGGCAGGGGTGTAGGGCACAGCCGCATCGGAATCGGTGACCGGTGCTGTCACATTCGGTCGCCGTCAGTGGCTGAACATCCCGATGCCCATCTTGGTATACCCTGCACTTGGCTGCAGTAAGCAGCAGCAGACATCTTGTTACACCCAGCCTGAGCTATATGGGCTGGGTGTAACAAGATGTCTGCTGCTGCTTACTGCAGCCGAGTGCAAGGTGTACCAAGATGGGCGTTGCAGCTTTTTGCATTTTTATTTTTATTTTTTATAAATCCTGTGTCATTTTTTGTAGCATTTCAGTGCCAGCCACCTATCGGTGCCATCTATCAGTGCCCACAAGTGCCACCTATCAGTGCAATCAGTGCCATCTGATAGGTGGCACTTGTGGGCACTGATAGATGGCACTGGTAGCACTGTTAGTGCAATCGGTGCCACCTATCAGTGCCCACAAGTGCCATCTATCAGTGCCATCTATCACTGCCCACAAGTGCCATCTATCAGTGCCATCTATCAGTGCAATCAGTGCCACCTATCAGTGCCCACAAGTGCCACCTATCAGTGCCATCTATCTGTGCCACCTATCAGTGCCCATAAGTGCCATCTATCAGTGCCACCTATTAGTGCCCATCAGCACCAGTCACCAGTCAGTGCCCATAAGTGCTGCCTATCAGTGCCAGCCACCTTCTGTCAAACTGTCACATGACATTGAAAAAAGAAGTATCGGTAATCAGTATCGGCGAGTACTTGGAAAAAAGTATCGGTACTTGTACTCGGTCCTAAAAAAGTGGTATCGGGACAACCCTACTCCCCAGACAGTCTCTGAACAGTCATGACCCCTGCCTCCTTACCTTCACCCTCCGTGGATCGCTTGGAGTTCCCTCCGACTGGACGATCCGGTTCGGGCAGGTGCTGGGATGTACCTCGACCACGAGAGGCTTTCACGTAGCCCACCTTCCGCTTGGGAGGTGGAAAGGAAGACTCGGTAATGACAGAGGCAGCATCCGCCGGCTTCTCCGTCTCTGGCTCCGCAAAGACCGGAACATCAGACCTGACTTCCTTCAAAGTCACAACAGTGCGCTTGGGGGTGGCTGTGGAAGCGCAGGTTTCCTCCTCTGGAGTGGCGGTGCCCGTCAGGCAATTCATCCGGTAGGCCCGAGGCTTCTCTGTAGACTGCTCCACCTCAAAGATGAATTCTCCGCACTTGGTACACCTCCGGAAGGGCCGCATGTGTACCACCAGTCCCTGGCATCCGGGACTGACCATCCCAAGGGCTTCCGCATGTCGGTAGACATGTGTCCATGCCTCACTGTGCCCCTGCCTCACTGTGCCCATGCCTCACTGTTCCCATGCTTTACTGTGTCCATGACTAGACTTACGTTAAACATGGGAGTATATGAAAGGGGTGCCCGAATTTGAAAAATCGTTTCTCCCCGGCCGTAGGTCCCCCAGACAGAAAACTTTGCATACTCGTGGAGGAGAACTGGGGCTACATGTGTGCCAAGTTTGAGGTCCAGAAGACCTACAGCCGGCTGGTACCGGGTCCACAAAGTTACCAGAGAAATTACCGTTTAACATGGGAGTCTATGAAAGAGGAGCCCGGCTTTAAAAAATTGGTGCTCCCCGGCTGTAGGTCCCACAGACAACAAACTTTGCATACTTGTAGAGGAAGAGTGGGGGTATATGTGTTCCAAGATTGGTATCCAGGGGATCTACGGCCGGCGGGTACCGGGTCCCCAAAGTCAGGGGGATCAGGCGCAAAAAGGTGACTTGAGTATAAGCCGAGGGGGGCATTTTCAGCACAAAAAAATGTGCTGAAAAACTCGGCTTATACTCGAGTATATACGGTAATTGCCCGAATCTAGGGATCAGGAGCCATTTCCACCCTTTACTCTCGGCTGGGGTTCTTTGTGTAGCGGCCTCCTCTCTCCCCTCTCTTCTATCAGCTCGTCTGTCTCTTGTCTAGGGGTACATCTGAGGAGAGAGTGCGAGGTCACCACGCCAAGTTCCCACTGCAGGTGTGTGTGTGTAGTGGGAGCAAAGTTCTTGTTTTACCTTCGGGTCAGTGTTCTGCACCTAGAACCTCCAATGAGAGTTACCTTGAACAATGTCTGCCAGAAAATGAGCCCCACACCATTAAAGTCCAACACTCCTTTATTCTTCTTGAATGAACACAATCAGTTAGACTCCCTTGTAGAACAGAACAGAAAAGGAGGTGTGGATGTGAGTAGGCCCAGACACAATGAACTCTCCACTTTCCTCCATGAAAGTGGGTTGCGGTCTCCCAGCGAAGGGGGAATTTCCTTCCAGGCGGTCTCCGATGGGAGGCTCACCTGTCACTGGCAATATGCTGCACCGGGTCTTCAAGTAAGTATCTCCCACCGGTCCATTACGCCTTCCGGATTCGGGTACCCACTCCCGGGGTTCCCTAGGACCTCCTTCCCTCGCGGAACTCAGTGGTGGGCACTGAGCTCCAGACCTCCTCCCGAGTACCTCACCCCAGGCTAAAGGTGCCTGGGATGGAACACGACCTCCGAAGTCCTCTAGGCCTAGACCCACCTAGGGGACCGACACGAACCACCGCCCTCAGGCTGAAGGTGCCCGGACTCGACTTCCTCCACCAAAAATGGCCACCCCCTTTATACCCCCTCCCAGCAAGCACGGCGGGTTCCATGCCCCACCATACAACCGCTGAGAGAGACCAAAAGAGGTACGACACTGCAATGATGACTCAACCCCGGGCCCAAAGCGACAGTGCCACCTGGTGGGCCCCAGGGAACCATACATCACAGTTTTCCCCACCAGATTCAAAAAAATAGAAAGCATATACCTGCTACACTTGTGTCCATATAACAGATGCATACCTCCCAACACGCACGGATTCTGCGGGAACTGCCCGCACGGACACTAAGTTCCCGCAGACCCGCGAGAGGATCTAATTTCCCGCAAGGAGGATCTCGGAAGACACGCAGGCAGCAGGCAGCAGCGGTAAGTCAGCCCCGCTCTGCTATCCTGATTTTACTTCCGTCAAAGGAAGCAGAACCCCCCCCCCCCCGCTCGGCAATAAAGCCTTCTTTTCAAAAAAACTCCGTTCCTTGTCAGACCCCCCCCCCCCCCCATTGAACAAATCAAAATCAAATCAGATCTATGAGATCTGAGAAATGAGAAATGAAACCTCCGTCCTGCGGTAGCTGGAGCACCCCCCCCCCCCCGGTCAACAGATCAGAACTGCAGTCAGTAGTGAGAAATGAAACCTCCGTCCCGCGGGCACACCCCCCCCCCCCCCGCTCAACAACTTTAATTGGAGGGGGAAAAATAAGGATAAATGTCCCGCAGTGGACATTTGAAAAGTTGGGAGGTATGCAGATGTTCTACATGACTAAATCTGACATCAATTTTACTGCAAAATCAAAGGTGCCAAAATGTCTCCCCCCGAGCAGTAATATATTTCTATCCCCCATGGTGGGAGTGCATATCTTCCAACTTTTTAAAGTCCCATCGCGGGACATTCCGATGTCCCCTCTCCCCTGCCAACTAGAGTTGTTGATGTTAAGCGGGGGGGGGGGGGGGGTTGGGTTGTGCGGGGCATTGTAAAAAAAATTTCGGCCATTAAACAAAAGTTGTTGAGGGGGGGGGGGCGCTCTTACATACAGTACATACACACACACAGCAGAGACTTTTCTTGGGGGTGCAGTTCCTCTGAGTTCCACAAGGTGGTGATCTCACATCCACCCAGACAGAAAGTCTCAATGGAAGACAGGAAGTGATGTCAGGTACAGGCAGGAAGTTCCAGGTGAGAGGTGAATCGGGAGGAAGTAGAGAGAAGACATCACTGGAAGTGGCAGCAGAGGAGGTAATAAGATCTTATTTTCTATTTACACCCAGTAACCCCGTCATGTCCGTCCTCTTCCTCCATAGTCACTGTGACGTCTTTTATCTCCAGCAGATGATGATACACACATATATAGTGTGGAAACCTAGATTAACCCCTTCAGGGGGATCAGTTGATGATTATTATATCTTTCTTCCAAAGCTGGTCATACATGGTTCAGTTTTATTGTTTAGCCAGTGGGGTGAGTGAAAAAAACAGAACCGATTTCCCCATCCACACATTGGAGGGGGATGGGGGAATCCTACCCGCTGCACTATTGTATTCTGACAATGGGGGGCGCTCCTCCACTCTCAGAATACACAGATCAGTCATGAAGCTATTGGCTGCAGCCGCTGATCGAGTGACTTTTATCTGGCAGTGACCACACATGGATGGAAATGTGACCGATCCCTGCTGGACCAGCTGAATTTCCATGTATCTATGGTCACCTGAAGTGACTTCCTCCCCTCCCCCTCATCTCCTTCATTATGTAAGTCATGCTGAGATAATCTCCCATTGCCTGAGCAATATTCTCATTTGTCTCTGAGCTCCTTCTTGCTATTCCTCGTCCTGCCTGTTGTTTCCTTGGATTGATTTTCTGTGTAGTGACCCCGGCTTCATCTCTTGGATGCGCTCGTCTGTTGCTTGTCCTGACCTTTATGCTGATTCCTGGATCTCCTCCTCATCTCTCCTCCATATCCTCTTACACAGCTTTTCTCCACACCTGCAGTGACCCTGGGGGGTGGAAACTTGGCACCAGCACTCAGCAAAATCCATCCCCACCATTAGGACAGACAGTCTGACTGGAGATAACTATTGTTCTTCTCTTTTTAGATCGCCCCCTAAGGCTATTGTTGCCGAGGTTCTCACCTTTATTTTTATTTTTCTCTAAATGATTCTTTATATAACTGATATGCACTTCAAGCTCTGCCTCATCTGAAGATTTCTTCTCTGTCCCAGCTGAGTCACATCCACCCGTAGCTGACAAACTGGAAACTGTTTGCTGTTACTGTGTCTGTGTGTATTTTGTTGTGTCGCCTTCACCATCTGTTCCCTGTCATTATGATGTTTGTGTTGCTCTGTAGTGTCTTACCTGAGTTTTATGTGCTGATCTTATCTTTACAACTCTGCTGGTCTGACTTTAGATGTGAAAGGCCTCTTCTGATTGTTAGACATCCTTATATTATCTTGTGATTCATTAATTAACAAAAAAACACCCCACCTTTGACTAGAGCACCCTTATGGGATCAGCACGGTGCTGGGGTTCTTTCCTTTAATGATTCTTTCTCTAAGCGATTCTTTATACAAGTGATATGCACTCCAAGCTCTGCACTTCAGTGATTGCAGAAAGTGAACATACATAGAAAACTGCACTAAAGCACCAAACAATCTGTAGGTGACCCATCTCTCTAGTAAGCGCTCATTCCACTCTGTAACATGCGCTCTCTACCACTTGTGTCCTCTTTCCTCCACCCCACAGCTTATTTATAACCCTCCTTTCGGTCCTCTCCCTATTACTGCACTTACCAACTCCTGCTACATCTACAACCACATGCCGATAAATCCCCCAGAACGCTGGAGCATGTCCCTTCATATAAATAACACTTCCACATTACCTCCCTCACCCTTCTGCATCTCCTAACCTCTGGTGACATATCCCCAAACCCTGGTCCTCCATCATTTAACTGTGCCCAACACTCCCATCACCTACACCCTCTGACAGCATCCGCAATCCACAGAACTTGGTTTCCATTCCTCTTCTGCCCAAAACCAGCCTCCCCTTCTCCTGCGCTCTCTGGAATTCCCTGCTCTGTCTGTAACAAACTCACCTCCCTCCGCAACCTCTTTATCACAAATCCCTTTAACCTACTTGCCATTACTGAAACCTGGCTTCATGAATCCGACACTGCTTCTCCCATGGTGGCATTCTCTGGACTTACTCCCCCAGACCCAGCAGATGGAAGGAAGGTGGAGTGGGAATCCTTCTAGCCCCACACAGCACCTATCAGGTACTTCACCCACCTCCTTCTCTGACACTCTCCTCTTTTGAGGCACATTGTATTTGTTTATTTTCTCCCGTTTATCTAAGAATTGCTGTCATCTACTGGCCCCCTGGACTAGTATCAACCTTCCTTGATGACTTCCTTGCCTGGCTACCCTACTTTCTCTCTTCTGAAATACACACAATCATTCTCTGTGACTTCAACATCCCTGTTAATGCAAATACTCCTGCTACTTCTAAACTTCTCAGTTTAACCTCCTCTCTTGACCTAAATTAATGGATACAGGCTCCTACTCACTCCGATAGCAACACCCTTGACCTTGTATTCTTCTATCTGTGCTCCCCATGCAACCTCTTCAATAATCCTGTTTCTCTGCTTGATCACCACCTTATTAGATTCTCTCTCTCTCTGTCTTCCACCTCATCTCCCTCCAACCGCCTAACAGTTACCCGTATACATTTTCACCACCTCAAACCTTCTCTTCTCTGCTACTGACCCCCTCTATGACAAAATCGTACCCCTGTCCTGCCCCAACCTAGCCACTTCTGTCTACAACAGCTCACTGTCATTCTCCCTAGACAATCTCAGCTCATCCCCCTCACCACACACAGAATCAGGTCCCGACCATAAAACCTTGGCAAACAGATGACACCAGAATTTTCAGAAAATGTAGCCCCACTCTTGAGCGTCTGTGGCATAAGACTAAGTCCCAGATAGACTTCAACCAATATAAATCTGCCCTCCAAAAATACAATTCCTGCCTCCTCAAGGCCAAGCAGACCGATTTTATCACTTCCATTAACACCTTCTCATCCAGTCCCATCAACTCTTCCCTACCTTTAACTCTCTACTCCGTCCTCCACTACCGTCACCCTCTAACTCACTGCCCAGGAGATAGCCAATAACTTCAAAAATAAGATTGATATCATTTGTAAAGGAGATCTCCAATGCGCAGATACCTCCACCATTTAAAACCCCATGTCCACATGTTCAATCATTACTTCCCGTATTAAACCCTGCTACTATAGACAAGGTTGCTAAACTTTTTTCTAACGCCCACCTAACCACCTGTCCCCTGGATCCTACTCCTTCGCAAATTCTATGGTCACCCTCTGGCTCCATTCTACACTCTCTAACACACATATTCAACCTCTCCCTCTCTTCTGGCATCTTTCCTAATGCTCTAAAACATGCACTAGCCACCCCCATACGTAAAAAGCTTTATTTGCAACTAGGGCTGCAACTAACGATTATTTTCATAATCGATTAGTTGGCCGATTATTGTTTTGATTAATCGGTTAATAACCATAAAGGGAAAAAAAAAAGGGAATTTTGCTGCGATTTGCATTTTTACATTTTTTTTTGGCCAATTTGTTGTTGGGCAGATTAAAAAAACACAAATTGATGCAAAAACGCATTATATACTTTTCTGCAGCTTCTCCATTAAAGTATATTGAACAAAAAAAAAAATAGCACCATTTTGCGTTTAAAAAAAAGTCCTTGCCCTTTCCAAATACGCAGCAGCTGAAAAAAATCATGGATGTGAACGTATCCCATAGGAAACCGTGTAAATGAACTGTAGTGCGTTTCTGCAAAAAGCACAGAGGTGTGACCCAGGCCTGAGATGTTTAGTAACATAATGGGATTAAAAAAACTAAAATTAGTACAAAAAGAGCAAATAATCGCTACTGTAAGGGGTACGTTTTTTTTTTTTAACACCGTTATGTTACTGGCCGATTAATCGATTATGAAAATGGTAATCGATTAATTTCATAATCGATTAGTTGTCGATTCATCGATTAGTTGTTTCGGCCCTACATCTATCCATCCCCACATGCCAAGGTGCTAGGTGTAATCCTGGACTCTGAACTATCTTTTTGGCCCCACATCCAATCACTGTCCAAAGTTTGCCACCTCAACCTCTGCAAAATCTCCAAGATACGCCCCTTCCTAATCAATGACACCACAAAGTTTCTTATCCACCCCCTGATCATCTCTCGCCTTGAGTACTGCAACTACCTCCTCATTGACTTACCTTTATCTGGGCTACCTCCACCTTACCAACCACTCAGTGTCTGCTACTCCTCTCTATCAATGTCTCCATTGGCTTCCACTCACCCAACAAATTTAATTGAAGATATTAACAACTTACATAGCCATCTACAACTCTGCCCCCAGATACATCACTAACCTAGTCACAAAATACCAACCAAATCGTTCTCTTCATTCCTCCCAAGACCTCCCGCTCTCTAGCTCCCTTGTCACCTCATCCCTTACTCACCTCCAGGACTTTTACAGAGCCTCTCCCATCCTCTGGAACTCTCTAACCCAATCTGTCTTGCTATCTCCTACTCTTTCCACGTTAAGATGATCCCTGAAAACTCATCTGGCCCCCGCCTAACAACTGTACTTTTATTTTCTCCATCAGCCCATCCAGCACAGTTATTACCTTTTTTGTATCTCTTGATCCTCCCTCTTAGATTATAAGCTCTAATGAGCAAGGCCCTCTGATTCCTCCTGTATTAAATTGTCTTGTAATTGTACTGTCTGCCCTTATCTTGTAAAGTGCTGCATAAACTGTCAGCGCTATATTAATCCTGTATTATAATAATAATTAGGAGCTGTGGAGAAAACTGTCTGCTATTTACACTCCGTTCCTCCGCACGTCACCTGATCACGAGAGCTTACATTCACAGATTCCTGACAGATTTCTGTATGGTAAAGGTCAAATTTCATTCTTCAGTTTAGGAGAGGTAGGACACACCCAGGAACACTGATTTGGTTTGCACGGGAGCCTCATATAGAGCACTCCTCAAATGTCCCTCCATGCAGAGTCAATATGTCCTATGACATCACACTGACCTCACAGCTCCTCCTCCCAATGTTCCTCGGTCCAGAATCAGCACATCCTATGACATCACACTGATTTTATACAGTAGTGCCCCAAAGCAAAACTATTCAAGAAGTCAGAAAATCCTATTCATTATTAAAGTGATACTAAAGCCTCATTTTTATTCTATAGAAATAACAAACATGTTTTACTTACCTGCTCTGTGCCGCCGTTGGTTTTGCACAGAGCATCCCAGATCCTCCTCTTTTTGGGTCCCTCTTCGGCACTCCTGGCCCCTCCCTCCTGCCAAGTGCCCCCACAGCAAACAGCTTGCTATGGGGGCACCCGAGCCGCAGATCTGTGTGTCCATTCAGACATGAAACCACGGTGCGACCCCCGCATCTGATTGGCAGCAGCGGGAGCCAATGGCGCCACTGCTGTGTCTCAGCCAATCAGGAGTGAGAGTCACAGACAGCCGAGGCACTTGTGCACATCGCTGGACCGAGATGGGGCTCAGGTATGTATAAGGGGGGGCTGCTGCACACAGAAGATTTTTTTTATCTTAATGCATAGAATGCACCTTCTGTCTTTACAATCACTTTAAGTCTATAAAGTTCCAAAACAAAATAAAAGAAGACCAGAACCAAAGTGCAGCCAACACAGAGAATGGAATTTTTGATCCAGGAGGCCAAATTTTATGAGACTCCCGGACCCCAAGAACCATACCAAACACTAAACTGACCATAGAGCTTAAATACATACTGACCTTCATATTACCGCCTGATATCCTCGTCCTATTATTGTACAACCAACCCAGATAATTCTCTGTTATCTGTCTACAGGGAAACCTTCATAGATGATGGCACCAATTAGCATGGAGGAGGACCGGAGTCACATGACTGAGAAGATACTAAACCTGACCCTGGAGATCATCTACCTGTTGACCGGAGAGGTGAGGAGGATTCTGGGAGGTCACATGACATCACTCTTATCTCTATTAATAAAACAGACCTGACCAGAGAGGGGAGGAGGATTCTGGGAGGTCACATGACATCACTCTTATCTCTATTAATAATACACAGACCTGACCGGAGAGGTGAGGAGGATTCTGGGAGGTCACATGACATCGCTCTTATCTCTATTAATAAAACACAGACCTGACCGGAGAGGTGAGGAGGATTCTGGGAGGTCACATGACATCACTCTTATCTCTTAATAGAACACAAACCTGACCGGAGAGGTGAGGAGGATTCTGGGAGGTCACATGACATCACTCTTATCTCTATTAATAAAACACAGACCTGACCGGAGAGGTGAGGAGGATTCTGGGAGGTTACATGACATCACTCTTATCTCTATTAATAAAACACAGACCTGACCGGAGAGGTGAGGAGGATTCTGGGAGGTCACATGACATCACTCTTATCTCTATTAATAAAACACAGACCTGACTGGAGAGGTGAGGAGGATTCTGGGATTCTAACATGATATTCCTATTGGTTCTCCAATACAGAGATTTCCTCTGGTGAAGTCAGGTGATCATATGACCATCACAGTGCCTCCATGTGACTCCCTAAAACCTGAGAGATACAACATGGAGAAGATTCTAGAAGTCACCAAGAAGATGATGGAGCTGCTGACAGGAGAGGTGAGCGGTGCCGGGAATTCTGGGACATTATCCAGTAACAGACAAGGGATGTGTCTGGATGGTGACTGTATCATTGTGTGTGTCAGGTTCCTATAAGGTGTCAGGATGTCACTGTCTATTTCTCCATGGAGGAGTGGGAGGATTTAGAAGGACACAAGGATCTCTACAAGGACGTCATGATGGACAATCAGCCGCCCCTCACATCACCGGGTAAGAGGAGACTTTATTGTAAAGGAGAGAGCAGTACGGAGGCTCCACCTAGATCCCCCATCATCTGATAAACACATAGAAACAATGTATTCAGGCAGTGTGTGTGTTTCCTACAGATGGATCCAGTAATGGGAACCCACCAGAGAGATGTCCCCGTCCTCTGTATTCCCGGGATTCCACACAGGAAGGTCACACCATCCCCCACCATCATCAGGTAGATGATTGTAAACTATTGGTAGTTCTGATTTATACACAGCATGATTGTTACAATGAATGTTTTATTATATATTCAGAGTGTAAACCTCGGGGATTATAATATTGTTGTTAAAGAAGAGTATAAAGAGGAGGATGAGGAGTATGGAGTGATGGAGGAGTTATCAGAAGGACACAAGGATATGATGGAGCCACCTAATACCAGGAACCCACCAGAGAGATGTCCCCGTCCTCTGTATTCCCGGGATTCCACACAGGAAGGTCACACCATCCCTCACTGTTACAAGGTTGGTGAGATGGAGCTTATAGAATATGGACTCGTTGAGGTGATGTCACAATATTGAAGCTCATGTTTCACTGATGGCTTTCTCTAATATTTTCTTGGTTTAGGGTGAAGATCTGATAGATATAAAAGCTGAGGGTAAAGAAGAAGAAGAAGAGAGGTATGTGAGGGATGATCAGCAGTCTATGGAGGAGGATGGAATAACGGGGACATTTATAGAGGAGGACACTCCTACAGAGATCAGCACAGGTGGGTCATTAACACTAAATCCATTCCTCCACCCATACTGCTCACTGATTGGTCCAGAGTAGGGCGGGGACTGGGTGATATCAGCCTGTAATCCCCTGGTCACTTTCCTGAGCTGTGTTCCCCGTCCTGTGTTCCTGTATTTCTCTCGGATAATCTTCCTTCTCTGTGCTGCAGACACAATTTATGTATCTAGACTGGATTTATGGAGATTCTGGGGTTCAGCTGGCAGCAAAATGTTGATTTTCATCATAGAAATTGCTGGATCTAGGCACCTGGAGCATGTGAGTTGAGTCTTATGCCCCATACCTGGGTATAGCAAGATCTCTGACAGAACAATTCTCCTCCCAGGATTACTTGTTCTGTTGTCTGCTGGCTGTGCCGGGTGGAGGGATATGTCTGTATAGTCTCAGACCCAAGTCACTGAGTGCAGTCTCAGGAGATGGGAGGCAGCGGTGTGGGACCTCTGCAACTTGTCTCATGTAAACATTTAAGTTTCCACTGATTACTGAATACCAATATTATAAGTCCTGACCCTTACACTGTATAATTTATATTGTACATTACATACTCCTGACCCCTGCACTATATACTCTATGTTGTACATTACACCATTCTGATATTGTATAGTCCTAACTTTTGTATCCTATATAATAAGTTGTATGTTACATAGGCCTTATTCTTTTGCAACCATTCTCTACCAGCTGGACATTTTATATCTGATGATTTGATTGGAGCACAGACTTTTACATGTTGATAATAATGTGATAACATCCTAAAAACTTTGGAACCTTAAACAGAAAGTGATAATGAGGGAGGAGTCAATAACACAATGATGGTGGTCTTCAGGATCAGTCCAGTCTTCATCTTGGTCGTTCTCCTCCCATCCTCACTCTCTGACCTCTGGTGGGGTTCAGCCCGCTGTTATTCATGACTAAATCATGGACTAAATATGGAAGTGCAGGACTTCTTGTGTTGGGAAGATGGCAATGAGTGATAGAGGGGGAGGGGACACTCGTCCTATAATCCCCTCATCACTGTCACTCCTATAAAAGACAGTTCTCGTTGTTTCCTCACTCTCTGACTAAGGTCCATGAATAAAGAAATGATCTGGTAGGAGATCAGAGGACCCATTTACTAGTTACCTTGAGGGGGGAATTGTAAGATCCTCAGAGACAAAGCTGCCTGATGTGGGCGGAGTCCTGGTTTAGGGGAACCAATCTGCTCATGTCTAGTAATAATCTTTGTATTTCTATTTTAGTAGATGGACGGGAGATGAGGAAAACCTCAGAGGATTGTCTCACTTTGTCTCCAGACTGTAAAGTAGAAGATGAGGACATCACACAGTATAGTCCAGGAGAAAACCCGACTACCTCAAATCTCCATCCGGCACCACACAGTGTAGATGGACCATCGTATTCCTCTTATCCTGAGGAACCTCAGACTGTGCGGGACGGTGCCGGACCATCGTATTCCTCTTATCCTGAGGAACCTCAGACTGTGCGGGACGGTGCCGGACCATCGTATTCCTCTTATCCTGAGGAACCTCAGACTGTGAGGGACGGTGCCGGACCATCGTATTCCTCTTATCCTGAGGAACCTCAGACTGTGCGGGACGGTGCCGTCCTTCCAACAGAGAAGAGGTTTTCCTGTACTGAGTGCGGGAAATGTTTCCATTCTAAATCCAAACTTAATGTGCATAAAAGATCTCACACAGGGGAGAAGCCACCTTCCTGTCCTGAGTGCGGGAAATGTTTTTCACAGAAGTCTGATCTTAATAGACATCAGAGATCTCACATGGGAGAGAAGCCATATTCCTGTCCTGAGTGCGGAAAATGTTTTTCACAGAAATGCGATCTTTACACACATCAGAGATGTCACACGGGGGAAAAGCCACATTCCTGTTCTGAGTGCGGGAAATGTTTTTCACGGAAGTCCCATCTTTACAGGCATCAGAGATCTCATACAGGGGAAAAGCCACATTCCTGTCCTGAGTGCGGGAAATGTTTTTTGCAGAAGTGCGATCTTTACAGACATCAGAGATCTCACACAGGGGAGAAGCCGCATTCCTGTCCTGAATGCGGGAAATATTTTTTGCAGAAGTGCGATCTTTACACACATCAGAGATCTCACACCGGAGAGAAACCACATTCCTGTCCTGAGTGTGGGAAATGTTTTTCACAGAAGTCCAATCTTTCCAAACATCAGAGGTCTCACACGGGGGGAGAAGCCGTATTCCTGTCCTGAGTGAGGGAAATGTTCCTCACTGAAATCCTGTCTTTCTGCTCATCAGAGATCCCACACAACCCTCGAGGTGTATTAGAGCCTTGAGTGTGGGAAATGTCTTCTATATGAATGTTGCTGGACATCACAGCTCTCATGTGGGGAAGAAGCACACCCTGATATACACCTCAGATATACTCCATGGCTGATCTTCATCATGTAAGAAACAGTTGATAAGGAGATCAGAGATCACCAAAGACGTGGATGAAGTGTTGTACCGTGTTGGCCATTGATAGCAGTAGAAAAATAAAAATGGAGTCATTACCTCTCAATGGCTGAGTACATTTTGTGGTGGAAGATTTCACAAACACTTAGAGGTCTGTTTTAAAAAAAATATATATATTGAATGAATGTGAGCGGCATTCACCCAGCTGTGATGAATATTGTCCGTATTTAATTTCATACTCTGATTTCCTTGGCTCCATCTAGTGATCTTAATGCGGTATTGTGCTATTTTTAACGGAGGAACGTCAGGAAAAATACCATATTATGGTCACTAGATGGAGCTGATGATCATAGGAAATCACTGTGTTCAATTGCATCCAGGTAGAAAAGGAAAATACTGCGCTAAACCAAAAAACAATGTGCATGCAAGCTGCCAACACTCAAACAAACAAAGTGTACAGGAATAGTGAATAAAAATAGTGTGGCGCTCAAAGCAATAAATACTTATAATAAGTGAATGGCTACTTAAAGCAATAGAACCAACAGTGCTCTAATAACACAATTATAAATGTGAGTCCGCTTCATAGGATATTCATATGAATTGTCCTCCTTGCGAACTATGTGATATACCGTAAAAGGTGAACTGTGAAAAATAGAATACAGTCCCAAATAACAAAATGTGTGTGATCATGGATGTCCTTCAATGGATAGCCTTGCCACAACGCAGACTGACAAAGGGACTTCAATGTAAATGATGAATCAAGCAAGGAGAAGACACTAGTTGTTATAGATGGGTACTCTTACCGCTGATGGTGGACCCACCTACCGTACGGCAGTGGGTCTTGCAGGCTTAGTGGTCACCAAGACCAGACGGGATATAGCTGGATGTCCTGGGTCCTCACTTGAACTCCAACCGGATGACTGAAGAGGCAGCTCAAACGATGGATGATTCTCACATGGGCCAGGTTCCACAGCAATCCGCGAAAAATATAAAGATGGAAGAAAACCAAAAAGACTCCAGATGGTGCAGGTCAATAAAAACCGATGGACAAAATATTTTTATTTAATAAAATTCCGGCAAACAGTCATGCAGACAAATAAAAAGTGATCACGAAATAAAAATATATTCAAAGCAATATGGGGTGCAGCGTCAGCAAGCCCTACGCGTTTCGACTACTACAGTCTTCAACAGGGGCATGACGCTGTACCCCCCATATTGCCAACATTTATAAGAATTTCACATACTCTGACACACCCCGGAAGGGGTGGAGTCAAAACAGGAAATGACATAAGGTCTCACAATCTCAATACGTAGTTTCATAATGTGCAACTAAAACAAATGAACTATGTGTATCAATTCAATAAAGCATTGGATAACCTGTATATTAAACATATCAAAAAATATATGTGCCTCCATAACCTAAATCTAGGTATAGGGCTGGGGATTTAATCATGACACCTGTATGGAACTTACCCTAATGAGGGCAACGCCCATTATGATCTTCTCATTATCTAGATAGTCTGTGTAGAATGATGTCCCAGGTTCACCACGGCATAAACCAGATTCCACAGGATGTCATGGTCCCACCTGACCGAAATCGTCACTGGGGACACCCTTGTGTATAGCACTGGGGACACCTCAGCATTGGGGACACTCCAACAATGCTGTGCCCCCATGTAACATCCCCCAGAATGCAATCTATACGTTGTACAGCTAAGTCTAGTACACTATGTGCAATACCTCTATGTTACCCCCTCTGGCGCTAAATCAGAGTCCCACTGGCGCTTCCCCTTGCAGCATCATCAGCAGATGTTTGCTGCACATGTCTATGGGGACACCAGTGAGACGCTACATGGCCGCGCTATGTCCGCGCGCGCATCCCGCGCATGCGCGCAACGACGATGTAGTCGCGTGATCGCGTAATGCATCACGTGATACCGGCCGGCGTAAATTTATGGAAAGAAACATGCTTCACGTCTCGCAGGGGGGTTAGAGTAGTGCAACCGTCCGATGCGCCCTCTTGTGGGGATTAAACAAAATACATGTTCAAAATACATGTTGTATAGACGGCAGCAGGTGCTGATATAAATAAAGCCCAAAAGCGCCTAGCTGACCCTCTTATACACATGTAGAATGGTAGTTCCTATATAAAAAAAATTAATTTATCCATAATTATTAGTAATACATCAAGCAATTACCTGATGAGGGATAAATCTGACTCACCTCTTAATTAATGATAATACATTCAACGATTTCCTGATGGGGGATAAATCTAACTCACCTCATGTCTGAAACCTAATTTTCATGGTAAGGGGAATATCCAACCAATAGGCCGATGAGCAGATACTGTACCCCCATATATTAATGGTAAACCAATAATTGAATGTAACCCCAAATATTAGTGTTACAAGGGGATCGCTAACAACAAAAGAAGAAGGAAAAAGGGAAAGGGAGGGGCAAAGGAACTCACAATCTAAGCAAGGGCAGAAAAAATACGTGGATATATTATTCTTTCACCCGAGTCGCCTATAAAGGCGCACACGGGGGATGCCTGCCCTATGGTCACCATTCCCCAAATATGGATACACGAGCCCAGGTGCCTCACGCCCGATTGATGAAACAGTTGAGATCCCACTCAACGTTCATACCATGGGGTGAGTAACACCTGAGCTCGTGTATCCAATAAGTTTCTAATCTCGAGACACCCCGTAGGGAGGAATCTCCCCTCCAGTGGGGAACGAACCTGTCAATCACTTGAAACTGGGTGCCTCTAGGGTCCTTTGCATGATGTTCTAAGTAATGTCGTGACACCATGTGTTTGTCACATCCCTTACGTATTTTGGCCAGATGTTCATTGACTCGAATGGAAAAATTACGTATTGTGCGCCCTACGTATTGAAGTTTGCACGGGCATGTGATGAGGTACACGATAAATCGGGTGACGCAGGTAGTAAATTGTGACATAGTGTAACTGCGTCCCGTGACACTGGAGCTAAATGTGTCTGTTTTGCGTCTCCCCAACACATTAACCATGCAAACATTACATTTTTTACAAGGGTAATATCCATTGGCTTCCGGAAAGAAAGAGATCCTTTTGGGGGGGTCTATTATATTAGGGGCCACCTCCCCCTGAACGGAGCGTGCACCCCTAAAAATTACGCCAGCCCGCTCAGGCAGGGAAGGGCCCAAAGTTCTGTCGCTTTGTAAGACCTTCCAGTGTCTATTTAGGATTTTCTTAATTTCCTTATGTTGGGTGGAATAAGATGTGACAAAAGACCATCTAAATCTATCCTCTTTAGCTTTCGCCTGTTTTTCAATAAGGAGAGATGGTCTTTCAATTGCCAATACAGAAGCAATGTCTGCATTTAACTGGACTGCTGAGTAACCCCTATCGATGAATCTTTCCTTCAAAATCTGAGATTGGGCCAAAAAGTCCTGTTCTCGGGTACAGTTCCTCCTCAAGCGGAGGAACTGTCCTCGAGGAACGGACTTCAACCATTGTTCGTGGTGGCAGCTATCGACGGGGATGTAGCCATTTCTGTCCGTTGGTTTAAAGTATGTTTTAAATTCCAAACGGTCATTGGCAACTATGATTTCTAAATCTAGGAAATGTATCGACGAGGAACTGGCCTCATATGTTAATGCAATACCACGATCATTAACATTAAGAGTCCTCATAAAGGTATCCAGTGATTCTCTCGTGCCCTTCCATAGGAGGAGGATGTCGTCTATATATCTAGCCCACAAGACCAATTCAGGTCTGTTAAGGGCATAGACGACATCCTCCTCCCACTGGGCCATGAAGAGGTTGGCAAGACTGGGGGCATATTTGGCCCCCATTGCCACACCCCTAATTTGGGAGAAGAATGTTCCCTGGAACCAGAAGTAATTATGCCTAGTGGCAAAATTGAGCAACTCCATGATAAAGTTCCTCTGTAATAAAGGATCCTATTATTGCTGCAGGTTTAAAAACAGTGGGGAGTTTCTGGAAAGAAACAACTCCACTGCCCCCAAACCCAATTGATGTGGTATGCAGGTGTATAATGAAGCCACATCTGCAGTGACAAGAATCAAATCTCCATGGTGCCGAACTTTCTCAAGTAAATTAATAGTATCCTTCGTATCTTTCAGATAAGAGGGTATCGATTTCACCAAAGGCTGTAGAAAGAAATCGATGTACTTTCCAATGTGTGAAGTAACCGAGTCAATCCCGCTTACGATAGGTCGCCCTGGGGGATTGACTGGGTCCTTATGTACCTTTTGGGAGGTAATAAATCACAGGAATACGTGGTGCAAGAGGCACCAGGTATTCCTGTTCTTTTTTATTAAGAACATTGAGAGAAAAACCCTCGTTGACAATATCAACGAGGGCCTTCTTGTATTTCAATGTAGGATCCCCAGGTAGGGGATGATATGTCGCTCGGTCCTCCAGGAGCCTATTCATCTCATTAACGTAGTTTGTCTTATCTAGTACTACTATTCCACCTCCTTTATCCGCAGGGCGGACAATAAGATTTTTATTACTGCATAAAGTTTTTAAACCTGCAGCAATAATAGGATCCTGGTGGACTCTTTTGGTGGGCAATTCATCAAGATCTTTTAGTACCAAAGTACGGAAGACGTTAATGGAAGGAGCTGAGCTCACTGGGGGGTTGAACAAAGAGGGATTAGAAAGCCCTGAACGTACACTAGTGGACTGATTCCCTAATTGTGTAGAAGGAATAGGTACTGAAGGCATAATAGACACTTCATCTTTCTTTTGGGCATCAGTTGATGGGAGTGCTAAAAAGTGCCTTTGAATGTTTAATTTTCTTATAAACTTTTGAAAATCGATAAAGGTGGAAAATTTGTTCAGTTTGCGCGGGGGAACAAACTTTAGACCTTTATCTAATACAGATTGTTCTTGAGGAGTGAGAACAGTAGAACTTAGATTAAAAATACCCGCACCTAATTTACCCTTGGTCTTTTTGCGCTGGATGCGCCGCCCCCCCCTTGAGCCACGTTTATTCTTGGGCTTCTGGGGGTGTGGAAGATAGGCTTGTGAAAACCCTGGTATTGTGGTGGACCAGGGTGATTGTAACTGTGACCATATACTGGTCTATGTAGTTCCTCACCCCACCCAGGGTTTGAGTAAGAGTCGTAATACGGGTCATACGGGCCTTCGCCCTGTGGTAGAGTATAACGGTTCTGGGTAGGTATAGGTGTACCCTGTATATAATTCGTATTAGAACCAGATCCATTATCCCTCCAAGGTAAGGGAGTTCTCCCTGATGGATCTCTTGGATACATCTGACCCCTATCGCCTTGTCCATAACCTCTACCCCGTTGAGGGTGACCTCTACCTCGGGGTACAGAACTATATCTACCTCGGCCTGGTTCGTGAGGAGCCAAGGCTGGTGTTTGTTTATTATTCTTGGGTGTATGTGTGCCACCCTTATTGTTCTGACCTCCTCGTAGAGATGTGGAGGGAGGTTCATAGATAAGAGTCCTATCTATAATTACATCAACTGGCTCAGAAAGATCCATGTTAGAATTATTTTCAGGGTTGTTTGTCTGATTGGCCAGTTTTTTCTGCCAGCCAAAGACTAAGTTTCCCTTATAGTCACCTGTATCTCGGTTGTACTTTTTTTGTTTCTTATTCCTCTGATCTTTCTCCTCCTTTTCAAGGATGGTTTTAAGAGCAGAGGAAAGAGATACATATTCAGGAGTACCACTAGAGGGAGAGAGCTTGTCTCTAATTTCCCTGATTTCTTTATCTAATGCGGACATCCTGACCCGCTTTTTCTCGATCAAAAAATTGAGAAGTTGTAGACCAGCATCATTAAAGTAATTAGCCCAGAGGATCATGTCTGACACTCCCTGTTGAGGGGAGACATCCCACCTGAGACCTCTGGGTACCATCTTCTCCTTGGTATATTGCTCAAGAAACGCAGTGTCCCATTGAAGGTGTAATTCTGAGATCATTGCGTTCTTGAGCCTAGCAAAGAGACCGCTTATTTCTGAGTCGGCGTTATGGATGGTAAAGACCCCCTGTGTGTTAAAGGACCTTGAGGCCCTGTATTCAAAAACATCCATTTGTACACAAAAAGGAGAAAATGTATATAGTGAGCAGCAGTAAATAATATGTCAAACAATACAACTGGGTAGAAAAGGAAAATACTGTGCTAAACCAAAAAACAATGTGCATGCAAGCTGCCAACACTCAAACAAACAAAGTGTACAGGAATAGTGAATAAAAATAGTGTGGCGCTCAAAGCAATAAATACTTATAAGTGAATGGCTACTTAAAGCAATAGAACCAACAGTGCTCTAATAACACAATTATAAATGTGAGTCCGCTTCATAGGATATTCATATGAATTGTCCTCCTTGCGAACTATGTGATATACCGTAAAAGGTGAACTGTGAAAAATAGAATACAGTCCCAAATAACAAAATGTGTGTGATCATGGATGTCCTTCAATGGATAGCCTTGCCACAACGCAGACTGACAAAGGGACTTCAATGTAAATGATGAATCAAGCAAGGAGAAGACACTAGTTGTTATAGATGGGTACTCTTACCGCTGATGGTGGACCCACCTACCGTACGGCAGTGGGTCTTGCAGGCTTAGTGGTCACCAAGACCAGACGGGATATAGCTGGATGTCCTGGGTCCTCACTTGAACTCCAACCGGATGACTGAAGAGGCAGCTCAAACGATGGATGATTCTCACATGGGCCAGGTTCCACAGCAATCCGCGAAAAATATAAAGATGGAAGAAAACCAAAAAGACTCCAGATGGTGCAGGTCAATAAAAACCGATTGCCGGAATTTTATTAAATAAAAATATTTTGTCCAACAGTCATGCAGACAAATAAAAAGTGATCACGAAATAAAAATATATTCAAAGCAATATGGGGTGCAGCGTCAGCAAGCCCTACGCGTTTCGACTACTACAGTCTTCAACAGGGGCATGACGCTGTACCCCCCATATTGCCAACATTTATAAGAATTTCACATACTCTGACACACCCCGGAAGGGGTGGAGTCAAAACAGGAAATGACATAAGGTCTCACAATCTCAATACGTAGTTTCATAATGTGCAACTAAAACAAATGAACTATGTGTATCAATTCAATAAAGCATTGGATAACCTGTATATTAAACATATCAAAAAATATATGTGCCTCCATAACCTAAATCTAGGTATAGGGCTGGGGATTTAATCATGACACCTGTATGGAACTTACCCTAATGAGGGCAACGCCCATTATGATCTTCTCATTATCTAGATAGTCTGTGTAGAATGATGTCCCAGGTTCACCACGGCATAAACCAGATTCCACAGGATGTCATGGTCCCACCTGACCGAAATCGTCACTGGGGACACCCTTGTGTATAGCACTGGGGACACCTCAGCATTGGGGACACTCCAACAATGCTGTGCCCCCATGTAACATCCCCCAGAATGCAATCTATACGTTGTACAGCTAAGTCTAGTACACTATGTGCAATACCTCTATGTTACCCCCTCTGGCGCTAAATCAGAGTCCCACTGGCGCTTCCCCTTGCAGCATCATCAGCAGATGTTTGCTGCACATGTCTATGGGGACACCAGTGAGACGCTACATGGCCGCGCTATGTCCGCGCGCGCATCCCGCGCATGCGCGCAACGACGATGTAGTCGCGTGATCGCGTAATGCATCACGTGATACCGGCCGGCGTAAATTTATGGAAAGAAACATGCTTCACGTCTCGCAGGGGGGATAGAGTAGTGCAACCGTCCGATGCGCCCTCTTGTGGGGATTAAACAAAATACATGTTCAAAATACATGTTGTATAGACGGCAGCAGGTGCTGATATAAATAAAGCCCAAAAGCGCCTAGCTGACCCTCTTATACACATGTAGAATGGTAGTTCCTATATAAAAAAAATTAATTTATCCATAATTATTAGTAATACATCAAGCAATTACCTGATGAGGGATAAATCTGACTCACCTCTTAATTAATGATAATACATTCAACGATTTCCTGATGGGGGATAAATCTAACTCACCTCATGTCTGAAACCTAATTTTCATGGTAAGGGGAATATCCAACCAATAGGCCGATGAGCAGATACTGTACCCCCATATATTAATGGTAAACCAATAATTGAATGTAACCCCAAATATTAGTGTTACAAGGGGATCGCTAACAACAAAAGAAGAAGGAAAAAGGGAAAGGGAGGGGCAAAGGAACTCACAATCTAAGCAAGGGCAGAAAAAATACGTGGATATATTATTCTTTCACCCGAGTCGCCTATAAAGGCGCACACGGGGGATGCCTGCCCTATGGTCACCATTCCCCAAATATGGATACACGAGCCCAGGTGCCTCACGCCCGATTGATGAAACAGTTGAGATCCCACTCAACGTTCATACCATGGGGTGAGTAACACCTGAGCTCGTGTATCCAATAAGTTTCTAATCTCGAGACACCCCGTAGGGAGGAATCTCCCCTCCAGTGGGGAACGAACCTGTCAATCACTTGAAACTGGGTGCCTCTAGGGTCCTTTGCATGATGTTCTAAGTAATGTCGTGACACCATGTGTTTGTCACATCCCTTACGTATTTTGGCCAGATGTTCATTGACTCGAATGGAAAAATTACGTATTGTGCGCCCTACGTATTGAAGTTTGCACGGGCATGTGATGAGGTACACGATAAATCGGGTGACGCAGGTAGTAAATTGTGACATAGTGTAACTGCGTCCCGTGACACTGGAGCTAAATGTGTCTGTTTTGCGTCTCCCCAACACATTAACCATGCAAACATTACATTTTTTACAAGGGTAATATCCATTGGCTTCCGGAAAGAAAGAGATCCTTTTGGGGGGGTCTATTATATTAGGGGCCACCTCCCCCTGAACGGAGCGTGCACCCCTAAAAATTACGCCAGCCCGCTCAGGCAGGGAAGGGCCCAAAGTTCTGTCGCTTTGTAAGACCTTCCAGTGTCTATTTAGGATTTTCTTAATTTCCTTATGTTGGGTGGAATAAGATGTGACAAAAGACCATCTAAATCTATCCTCTTTAGCTTTCGCCTGTTTTTCAATAAGGAGAGATGGTCTTTCAATTGCCAATACAGAAGCAATGTCTGCATTTAACTGGACTGCTGAGTAACCCCTATCGATGAATCTTTCCTTCAAAATCTGAGATTGGGCCAAAAAGTCCTGTTCTCGGGTACAGTTCCTCCTCAAGCGGAGGAACTGTCCTCGAGGAACGGACTTCAACCATTGTTCGTGGTGGCAGCTATCGACGGGGATGTAGCCATTTCTGTCCGTTGGTTTAAAGTATGTTTTAAATTCCAAACGGTCATTGGCAACTATGATTTCTAAATCTAGGAAATGTATCGACGAGGAACTGGCCTCATATGTTAATGCAATACCACGATCATTAACATTAAGAGTCCTCATAAAGGTATCCAGTGATTCTCTCGTGCCCTTCCATAGGAGGAGGATGTCGTCTATATATCTAGCCCACAAGACCAATTCAGGTCTGTTAAGGGCATAGACGACATCCTCCTCCCACTGGGCCATGAAGAGGTTGGCAAGACTGGGGGCATATTTGGCCCCCATTGCCACACCCCTAATTTGGGAGAAGAATGTTCCCTGGAACCAGAAGTAATTATGCCTAGTGGCAAAATTGAGCAACTCCATGATAAAGTTCCTCTGTAATAAAGGATCCTATTATTGCTGCAGGTTTAAAAACAGTGGGGAGTTTCTGGAAAGAAACAACTCCACTGCCCCCAAACCCAATTGATGTGGTATGCAGGTGTATAATGAAGCCACATCTGCAGTGACAAGAATCAAATCTCCATGGTGCCGAACTTTCTCAAGTAAATTAATAGTATCCTTCGTATCTTTCAGATAAGAGGGTATCGATTTCACCAAAGGCTGTAGAAAGAAATCGATGTACTTTCCAATGTGTGAAGTAACCGAGTCAATCCCGCTTACGATAGGTCGCCCTGGGGGATTGACTGGGTCCTTATGTACCTTTTGGGAGGTAATAAATCACAGGAATACGTGGTGCAAGAGGCACCAGGTATTCCTGTTCTTTTTTATTAAGAACATTGAGAGAAAAACCCTCGTTGACAATATCAACGAGGGCCTTCTTGTATTTCAATGTAGGATCCCCAGGTAGGGGATGATATGTCGCTCGGTCCTCCAGGAGCCTATTCATCTCATTAACGTAGTTTGTCTTATCTAGTACTACTATTCCACCTCCTTTATCCGCAGGGCGGACAATAAGATTTTTATTACTGCATAAAGTTTTTAAACCTGCAGCAATAATAGGATCCTGGTGGACTCTTTTGGTGGGCAATTCATCAAGATCTTTTAGTACCAAAGTACGGAAGACGTTAATGGAAGGAGCTGAGCTCACTGGGGGGTTGAACAAAGAGGGATTAGAAAGCCCTGAACGTACACTAGTGGACTGATTCCCTAATTGTGTAGAAGGAATAGGTACTGAAGGCATAATAGACACTTCATCTTTCTTTTGGGCATCAGTTGATGGGAGTGCTAAAAAGTGCCTTTGAATGTTTAATTTTCTTATAAACTTTTGAAAATCGATAAAGGTGGAAAATTTGTTCAGTTTGCGCGGGGGAACAAACTTTAGACCTTTATCTAATACAGATTGTTCTTGAGGAGTGAGAACAGTAGAACTTAGATTAAAAATACCCGCACCTAATTTACCCTTGGTCTTTTTGCGCTGGATGCGCCGCCCCCCCCTTGAGCCACGTTTATTCTTGGGCTTCTGGGGGTGTGGAAGATAGGCTTGTGAAAACCCTGGTATTGTGGTGGACCAGGGTGATTGTAACTGTGACCATATACTGGTCTATGTAGTTCCTCACCCCACCCAGGGTTTGAGTAAGAGTCGTAATACGGGTCATACGGGCCTTCGCCCTGTGGTAGAGTATAACGGTTCTGGGTAGGTATAGGTGTACCCTGTATATAATTCGTATTAGAACCAGATCCATTATCCCTCCAAGGTAAGGGAGTTCTCCCTGATGGATCTCTTGGATACATCTGACCCCTATCGCCTTGTCCATAACCTCTACCCCGTTGAGGGTGACCTCTACCTCGGGGTACAGAACTATATCTACCTCGGCCTGGTTCGTGAGGAGCCAAGGCTGGTGTTTGTTTATTATTCTTGGGTGTATGTGTGCCACCCTTATTGTTCTGACCTCCTCGTAGAGATGTGGAGGGAGGTTCATAGATAAGAGTCCTATCTATAATTACATCAACTGGCTCAGAAAGATCCATGTTAGAATTATTTTCAGGGTTGTTTGTCTGATTGGCCAGTTTTTTCTGCCAGCCAAAGACTAAGTTTCCCTTATAGTCACCTGTATCTCGGTTGTACTTTTTTTGTTTCTTATTCCTCTGATCTTTCTCCTCCTTTTCAAGGATGGTTTTAAGAGCAGAGGAAAGAGATACATATTCAGGAGTACCACTAGAGGGAGAGAGCTTGTCTCTAATTTCCCTGATTTCTTTATCTAATGCGGACATCCTGACCCGCTTTTTCTCGATCAAAAAATTGAGAAGTTGTAGACCAGCATCATTAAAGTAATTAGCCCAGAGGATCATGTCTGACACTCCCTGTTGAGGGGAGACATCCCACCTGAGACCTCTGGGTACCATTTTCTCCTTGGTATATTGCTCAAGAAACGCAGTGTCCCATTGAAGGTGTAATTCTGAGATCATTGCGTTCTTGAGCCTAGCAAAGAGACCGCTTATTTCTGAGTCGGCGTTATGGATGGTAAAGACCCCCTGTGTGTTAAAGGACCTTGAGGCCCTGTATTCAAAAACATCCATTTGTACACAAAAAGGAGAAAATGTATATAGTGAGCAGCAGTAAATAATATGTCAAACAATACAACTGGGTAGAAAAGGAAAATACTGTGCTAAACCAAAAAACAATGTGCATGCAAGCTGCCAACACTCAAACAAACAAAGTGTACAGGAATAGTGAATAAAAATAGTGTGGCGCTCAAAGCAATAAATACTTATAAGTGAATGGCTACTTAAAGCAATAGAACCAACAGTGCTCTAATAACACAATTATAAATGTGAGTCCGCTTCATAGGATATTCATATGAATTGTCCTCCTTGCGAACTATGTGATATACCGTAAAAGGTGAACTGTGAAAAATAGAATACAGTCCCAAATAACAAAATGTGTGTGATCATGGATGTCCTTCAATGGATAGCCTTGCCACAACGCAGACTGACAAAGGGACTTCAATGTAAATGATGAATCAAGCAAGGAGAAGACACTAGTTGTTATAGATGGGTACTCTTACCGCTGATGGTGGACCCACCTACCGTACGGCAGTGGGTCTTGCAGGCTAAGCCACTGCAGATGTGGCTTCATTATACACCTGCATACCACATCAATTGGGTTTGGGGGCAGTGGAGTTGTTTCTTTCCAGAAACTCCCCACTGCCTTTATTACAGAGGAACTTTATCATGGAGTTGCTCAATTTTGCCACTAGGCATAATTACTTCTGGTTCCAGGGAACATTCTTCTCCCAAATTAGGGGTGTGGCAATGGGGGCCAAATATGCCCCCAGTCCTGCCAACCTCTTCATGGCCCAGTGGGAGGAGGATGTCGTCTATGCCCTTAACAGACCTGAATTGGTCCTGTGGGCTAGATATATAGACGACATCCTCCTCCTATGGAAGGGCACGAGAGAATCACTGGATACCTTTATGAGGACTCTTAATGTTAATGATCGTGGTATTGCATTAACATATGAGGCCAGTTCCTCGTCGATACATTTCCTAGATTTAGAAATCATAGTTGCCAATGACCGTTTGGAATTTAAAACATACTTTAAACCAACGGACAGAAATGGCTACATCCCCGTCGATAGCTGCCACCACGAACAATGGTTGAAGTCCGTTCCTCGAGGACAGTTCCTCCGCTTGAGGAGGAACTGTACCCGAGAACAGGACTTTTTGGCCCAATCTCAGATTTTGAAGGAAAGATTCATCGATAGGGGTTACTCAGCAGTCCAGTTAAATGCAGACATTGCTTCTGTATTGGCAATTGAAAGACCATCTCTCCTTATTGAAAAACAGGCGAAAGCTAAAGAGGATAGATTTAGATGGTCTTTTGTCACATCTTATTCCACCCAACATAAGGAAATTAAGAAAATCCTAAATAGACACTGGAAGGTCTTACAAAGCGACAGAACTTTGGGCCCTTCCCTGCCTGAGCGGGCTGGCGTAATTTTTAGGGGTGCACGCTCCGTTCAGGGGGAGGTGGCCCCTAATATAATAGACCCCCCAAAAGGATCTCTTTCTTTCCGGAAGCCAATGGATATTACCCTTGTAAAAAATGTAATGTTTGCATGGTTAATGTGTTGGGGAGACGCAAAACAGACACATTTAGCTCCAGTGTCACGGGACGCAGTTACACTATGTCACAATTTACTACCTGCGTCACCCGATTTATCGTGTACCTCATCACATGCCCGTGCAAACTTCAATACGTAGGGCGCACAATACGTAATTTTTCCATTCGAGTCAATGAACATCTGGCCAAAATACGTAAGGGATGTGACAAACACACGGTGTCACGACATTACTTAGAACATCATGCAAAGGACCCTAGAGGCACCCAGTTTCAAGTGATTGACAGGTTCGTTCCCCACTGGAGGGGAGATTCCTCCCTACGGGGTGTCTCGAGATTAGAAACTTATTGGATACACGAGCTCAGGTGTTACTCACCCCATGGTATGAACGTTGAGTGGGATCTCAACTGTTTCATCAATCGGGCGTGAGGCACCTGGGCTCGTGTATCCATATTTGGGGAATGGTGACCATAGGGCAGGCATCCCCCGTGTGCGCCTTTATAGGCGACTCGGGTGAAAGAATAATATATCCACGTATTTTTTCTGCCCTTGCTTAGATTGTGAGTTCCTTTGCCCCTCCCTTTCCCTTTTTCCTTCTTCTTTTGTTGTTAGCGATCCCCTTGTAACACTAATATTTGGGGTTACATTCAATTATTGGTTTACCATTAATATATGGGGGTACAGTATCTGCTCATCGGCCTATTGGTCTATTGGTTGGATATTCCCCTTACCATGAAAATTAGGTTTCAGACATGAGGTGAGTTAGATTTATCCCCCATCAGGAAATCGTTGAATGTATTATCATTAATTAAGAGGTGAGTCAGATTTATCCCTCATCAGGTAATTGCTTGATGTATTACTAATAATTATGGATAAATTAATTTTTTTTATATAGGAACTACCATTCTACATGTGTATAAGAGGGTCAGCTAGGCGCTTTTGGGCTTTATTTATATCAGCACCTGCTGCCGTCTATACAACATGTATTTTGAACATGTATTTTGTTTAATCCCCACAAGAGGGCGCATCGGACGGTTGCACTACTCTAACCCCCCTGCGAGACGTGAAGCATGTCTCTTTCCATAAATTTACGCCGGCCGGTATCACGTGATGCGTGACTACATCGTCGTCGCGCGCATGCGCGGGATGCGCGCGCGGACATAGCGCGGCCACGTAGCGTCTCACTGGTGTCCCCATAGACATTTGCAGCAAACATCTGCTGATGATGCTGCAAGGGGAAGCGCCAGTGGGAATCACTGCAATTCAGGGACACTTTCAGATGGGATTATAATTAGGTATTTTTCCCTCTAGTGCCCAGTACTGGGACATCTACATCACTTTCTGTTAGTAGAGTGGATCCAATTCTCCTGTAGCAGAGGATCTTGGGACCTGTAGTCCTTTAGTCAATGCATACTGTATTCCTGAGTGCTGACTGAATTACTCCTGGCAAATCGGAAGGATTCCTGGAGAGGAGATATATTTGCAGGGGGCAGGCTCTCTCTCTTGACACAGGTTTCAGAGCTGGAAGCAGGGGTACTGCTATTCTGCTCAAGTGAAAGATTGCGGGCCTGTGGCTGTGGGACTCTGGGTGGCAGTTCAGCATATCGGTAATGCCAATCACCACACCAGGATCACATCAGTCTTTCTCTGCTCTGGGTCTGTCACTGTCCCGCCACACACAGACATCACTGCTTGCCTTGCTGACATGCTGTCAGGTGGCAATTGGCAATCCCTACACATCTCTGCAAATAGTCAAGAGTCTGTTCAAGAACTCTTGTTCCTTGGAGGCCGTGCTTTCCACAGGATTGGTAAGCAGCAGATACCCAACCTTTTACTGTCATCGCTCTAGAGACACTGCATGCAAACATCTTTTCACCTCAGTCACCAGGAGACCTTTGCTTTGGGCAGTACCACAGCCTATCTGTTCAGCATCGTTGGATTACCAGTATTCACCAATGTTTATGGGCCCCACCATTGCTAGCAGAATACAGCGCATACCACCATGTTCGGAACTTGTAACATCACAGGACTCAAGCTGCAATCTCTAGTAAAAGGACCTCTTCCTTTCTAGGGCCATTGTTAGTCAAACCAGGATACAGTATATGTATTGTCAGAATGTTTATACTGCAATAATAAAACAGTATTGTATTTATGAATTTATGCAAATCTTCGTTTTGGGAGATTTTTCCATAAATATCAACAAGAAATTCAAGTTTGTTTATCCTTGCTATTTTGAAGACAAGTGATACAAATGATATGCTTAAAAATATATATTTATTAACTAAAAATATAGTGCAAATTAATATCAGGTATATTTGCTGATAATACAAATAAATGGATAAACAAAGGTTTTTATTGATCAAAAGGTGCATACAGGTTAAGTATACTTTGCATATAAACTTGGTAACTGATACATTGAATGTCATACATTAGGTAGGTAAGGTAACAGGTACATTGTTGTTGCCATGTGAGCATGTTCTATAAGAATACATTGTACAGCCAAAGACTACCTAGGAAAACATGTGTCTGAGTATTCATTTCTGACTGATGTGGTTTTGTTATGCACAGGTATCAGACTCTTGAAGCCAACGGTCCCAAATCTTATTATATTTGTCAGGGCAAGCTCTGTTGATATAAATACATTTCTTGTATTATTTACTTCTATTTTCCATTCTACTATTTTGGGAGGTGTTTGTCTCATCCATTTTTTAGCAATGATTTTACTGGCTGAAAACAACGTCTCATGAAGAAATATTTTTGTATGTTGTATCTGTTGTGTCTGGTAACATTCCCAGAAGGCATTGTTTGGGGTCTAACACTAGGGGTGAGGCCATTTTGTCATGCAGAAATGTCACCATTTGTTTCCACAAACCTTGTATCTTAGGGCATGCCCAGATCAGGTGGAAAAATGTGCCTGTCTCTTGTCCACACATCAGACATGTTGTAGAATGGGTGCGTTTGTATATTGCCACTCTGAGGGGGTGTGAGGTACGCCCTATGTAGAATATAAAGTTGCGTAAGTCAATCGGATAGCTTGGGAGACACTACTTTACAGGACTCCAGTGCCTCCCTCCACTCCTCATCCTCTATTGGCCCCACCTCCCTCTCCCATCATGGTTTCAGATCGTACGCTATTTTGGTAGAAATAGTGGTGAAAAGCATATTGTAAAATGCTGAGATCAGTTTGTGGGGGTCCGTGCTCTTAAGTAATTACTGCCATAATTACACTGGGTGTGGGGTGTGGGACGGAGTCAGGAAATTGCGATTGTGTCGCGTGGCGGAGTTGTAAAACTCTAAAAAACATTCGGTTTTGAAGTGTAAATTCTTCTCTGAGTGAATCAAAGGTTTTATTATGCCAAAGGGGCGTGTAGTCATTGTATTGTGGAGTTCTGAGTTTGGAAGAGGCTAAGTCCCATATTTTCCTGTAGTGATATAACATGGTATGCCTATTTGTCCCCGGCTCCGCCCCTCCCGAGCCCGATGCTTTTGCATATATCGAGTCTTTGGTGTGCTGTGCCCACTTTGGACATAAGAGGGTGAGGAATCTCTCACTGTCCGTCTTATCCAAGTGAAATAGCTGTGACAACTGTGATGCAATATAATATAGATTGAAGTCAGGGAGAGCCGTGCTGCCAAGATCAGTCGGGTGCTTGAGAGTTTGCCATGCTAATTTATGTCTATTGGCTCCCCACACAAAGGGCTTGAGAAGGGCCTCCAAAGATTTGAAATGTTTCAGGGGTAGATACACTGGGGTATGCCACAAAACATATAGTATCTTAGGGAGTAAGACCATTTTAATTAGATTTATGCGGCCCCAGATCCCAAGTGGAAGTCGGGACCAGATCCGTACTTTGGTTTTAACCATGGAGAGAAGGGGTTCTATATTGAGGGAAATGTAGTCTGCTGGGGACCTAGATATATGAATCCCTAGGTTTTTAATGACACTAACTCTTTGTAGAGGTCATCTGGTTCGGGATTTCGGGGGTGGGAATCGATCGATGGACAGAATTTGGGAATTATCCCAGTTGATCTTAAGTCCTGAAAATATTCCAAATTTTTCGATCGTGTGGAGTGCAGTATGCAGAGATGGGCCTGAATCTGCTAATTATAGCAACGTATCATCAGCATACATACTGATTTTTTTTCAATCAGGGAGCCCAGTCTCAGTCCTCTAATCTCCGGGTTTGCTCGAATGGATATCGCAAGGGGTTCTTCCGCAAGAGCATATAACAGCGGGGAAAGGGGGGAGCCCTGTCTCGTGCCTCTCCTGAGGTTAAACATTCGAGACGGCCACCCGTTGGCCACCACCTTGGCTGTGGGTGCCTGATATAGTAATTGAACCCACTTAATGTATTTGGGACCGAAGCCATATCCCTCTAAGCATCTCCAGAGATATTTCCACTCCACCGAATCAAAAGCTTTTGCTGTATCCAAAGTCACTACAACTTGTGACCCAACCTCCTCATGCGTGGCTTGCAGATTTATATAAAATTTCCTAAGATTTAACAATGTATTATGGCCAGGCATTAAACCTGCTTGGTCTGTGTGTATTAAGGACAAGATGGCCTGATGGACAGTACTTTGGCTAGTAATTTGATGTCAACCTGTAAAAGGGATATGGGGCGGCACGATTTTGGGTATCCCGTATCTTTTCCAGGTTTGGGGATGAGGACTATTGTAGCCTCTGTCGTGGATGGAGGTAATACACCAGACTCGAAGAGATGGTTGTATAGAGCTAGTAATTTAGAAGCAAGAGTTTCGCTATATTGGGAATAAAACTCAATGGGGAGTCCGTCTGATCCCGGGGATTTAGACCTGGCAAAGCTAGCCATTGTCACTATGATTTCGTCTGTGGTGAGGGGTGCCTCTAAAAGGTCCATCTGTTCCCTGGTCAGTTGCGGGAAAGCGACCTCCTCTAGAAAGAGGGACATGGATTCCGTCTCGGTAGGGGCTGTCATTTTGTACCAGTCAGCAAAGAAGTCTCTAAACATGGAAGTTACCGTGGGAGGGTCCGTAATGTGTTGTCCTCCAGGGCCATGTAATGTGATAACCACTGGGGGCCCGTCTTCACTGTGTATCAGGTACGCTAATAACTTGCCCGCTTTTTCCCTGTGTTCAAACATTCTTTGTTTAGAGAAAAATCTTTTTTGTCTTGTTTTTTGGAATTGGAGCTGGGTGACTACTCTAGTGTGTAGCTTGAGCTGGCTTGCCTTTGCTGGAGTCGGGGCGGTGGCAAAATCTCGCTCAGAGGACAGGTCCGCCATCACCTTATCAAGAACGGTGGCGGAGTCAGCCTTAATTTTATTAATTCTGGTAGTTAGCATGGAGCGAGCGAACAGCTTAAAGGAGTTCCACACCGCAGAGGGTGATGCCGAGCTGTCATTCTCTGCAAAGTATAGTTTCCATTAATTCGCAAGCTCTTCATCCTCTGGTAGGAGCGAGAGCCAAAATGGGTTTAGACGCCAAGATCTTGGTGGTTTATTGATGGGTATGCTTAAAGTTATCCAGTAGGGACTATGATCTGAAAGTATTCTGGGGCAGAATGCGGCCTCTATTAATCACGGTGTCAGTCTATATGATATGAGTATAAAGTCTATGCGAGACATAGAATTATGGGTGGATGAAAAACAAAAGTATAAATTTTGTGTGTGGGAACTTGTGGCGCCATGTGTCCATTAAATGAAAGGTGAAAATGAGCTTATGAAACGTAGTTTCGTTGGGAGCGTTCGGGGTGGGAGGAGTCAGTTGTAACCTGTCCAGAGTGGGATTTAGCGTAGTATTAAAGTCACCCAACCAAACTGCAGATATGGCCGGGTGACGGGCCATAAACAACAGTCCCTCTTTGATTATGGTGATGTTGAACGGGGGTGGCACATAAAAGGCCAGTATGAGGATGGGTTCACCATATAGTTTAGCTAGGAGAAATACTCACCGCCCCTGTGGGTCAGTGGATAACTCAAAATGTACAGATTTGGCTATCAAAATTGAAACTCCCCTGGCATGGGATGTGTGGGTAGAAGGACGGCGCAATGCCATCTGGATGCTCCCCTCAACATGTGTCTCCACCAAGACTATCACATCAGCATATTGTTTCTTGAGGAATGTGAAGACTGCTGCATGCTTAATCTTATCTCGCATGCCCCTCACATTCCACGTAAGAAATTTTAAAGATGCCATAGGCAGAAGGTGTTGGAATCAAGTGACCTAGGCCTGTTATGCAAAATTCCCCCTGTGCAGGTAGCCCGTAGGTTCCCTATAGTCAGACATAGATGTAGCGGTGCTGTTTCACACAACATATATGAACACTCACATAAACATAGCTTTCGTAACGTTACCTGTTCTCTGAAGTTAGCATGCACAATCAAGTTCAACAAAACTGTAAACAAATTAACCCCCACCCCTCCCTGTCCTGCACCATCCCCAACTGGTGTGGGCATATTCCCTTAACTTGTGTGTCCCAACTGGGAAAAACTCTATCATCAAAACTGCATAAAGGAGGTAGTGTAGCTGGTGGGGCCTCTGAGATCTGGAGAAGTCAAGGGACACCTGCCGTATCAGTAGGTCAAGATGAAACAAAATAGTTTGGTCCCCTCGTTTCCTGCAGAGGGCATCAAACATGCCCCAGAGAAAGCCCCAGCAAACATGAGAATGATTGCCAGTGGTGTATGGGGCAAAGTCTCGCTGCACAGTGCACGTTGCTGGTGGGACCTCTGTATCCCCGGAACTCCTGTGGTCAATGTGGTCTGAAGTAGTGCGTAGGGTCTCAAAGATATAGTGGGCAGGAGTAATTGGACTCCTGTATAGCAAATGCCTGGGGTTTGTGTTTTGTACTCACGTTGGTGCACGATCAGTTCCATGTCACATCAAGGAGTGTGCTGTGTGGGGCACGAGACGTTCCACGTCCAGGAGTAGATAGTTTCAAGGAAAGTTCCATACGGCTTCAGGCAACTGTGCGGCTATGTGACTCTGGAGAAAAATAGCACTGCAAATGATTGTGAGCAAAATTAGTCATAGTTGTATACCTGGGACTTGATCAATCGGCTCTCTCATGGATGTCGCAACGTTTCAACCAGGATAGCACCTCCTCCGGATCCTCAAAGAAGACAGCACGCTGTCATGTTCTATTCTGAGGCGGGCAGGGAAAATCATGGAATACTTGTAGTGTTTGATCCGTAGCCTGTGTTTGGCCTCCGTGAAGCTCTGGCGGCGGCGCTGTACCTCTGCTGAAAAGTCAGGGAAAATTACTACTGTAACATTTCCCATAGGGATATTTCCTTTCTCCCTCGCCATTCTCAGAGCTGCATCTCGGTCCCTATAGTTGAGGAGTTTGGCTATGAATGTAAAATGGATATACTTCTGATATACTTAAGATAATATTCACATTTCTATGCAAGCTCTTATTATAAAATGCCACATTTCAATACTTGAATGATAACTGGGTACATTTTAGACTTGTTAACTTGTGAATAGCTTTCCGTGACTGCACGGACTTGTGTAAACAATTTTGTTTACCTTAACACTAGGATGTGACGCTTTCTCAAAACAAACAGACCATCTTCTAAAGCCCCGTACACACGGTCGGACTTTTGGCCAACAAACTTCATTTTGAGCAAGTTGGACCAACAATCTGACCGTGTGTACGCTCCATCGGACAAACTTTTTTGCTTTTTTTTTTGTTTTCATCGGACAAAAGTTCGGTCTGCAAACGGACAAACTTTTGGCCAACAAAAGTCCGATGGAGCAAAGTCCGACCGTGTGTACAGAAAAGCATTGGACTTTTGTCCGATGGACAAAACAAATAATGTTACAATCAACCAACAATAGCAGAAGTTGAGCAAAGGGTGGTGGTAAAGAGCAGAAAAGAGCAGAAAAAACACGTAATGTTGGAAAAAGTTTTGGGAAAGTTTGCAGAAAAGTCCGAGCGTGTGTATGCTATGGGTGTTCCGGACCAACTGCCTTCGGACAAAAATCCACGGAAAAGTCCGATGGAAGTCCGACCGTGTGTACGAGGCTTTACACTCTTAAATGCACAAACAAAAAATGTTATATTATGCACAGCTTGATAATACAATCAAGACTTATGTTAAATTTAGGATGAATCAATTTCTAAACACATATCATAATAAAACCATTGTACAAGCTTTAGCTTTTCAATGACAGACACAACTGTGTATGTCTCTTAATATTTGGAATATAATTATTTCATACTGCAGTTAAAAGTAATACAACTCCAATTTGCTTTGCCATATATTTAAATGGTTTTAGTAATGTATATTCAAAAAAACAATTCAATTACCAAAAAGGTATACATGAAAAGATTAATACTTTACCAGGACTTAAGAGTTCTGTCTTTTTGAGAAGCTTCAGTTAGGCGAGTCCCAAGGGGACCCCTTTCAACATTCCTACATCTTTGCGTTTCAAGATCTCCCCCTTCAGCCCGAGAGATAGCGAGAGATCAAGAGATCTTTTTCCTTCAGCCTAGCATCTCTTTCTGCTCTGGGTAGCCAGACATAGAGAGCCTCTCTTCCTTCCTCCTGAGAATCCCCCTCTGCTATCTGTAACACCATTTTATCTCACCCAAAAAGTGTGTGTATCTGTCCCTACTATGTAATTGACCAAGCTTAGAGGCCATCTTGAATAATTACCATTTTAACCTCTAGGGGCAGTGTTGTAAAAGAAATGACTTCTAATGTTATTCTTGTTTAGGTCTAATACAATTTATGATGCCCTTTGACCTAGGTTTCACAGAAAACCATATATATGACATTATTTGCTTAATTATGTAAATAAGTATTTCAATATAATAATACTATATACCTTTGGTCAATATATTACTTGTACTTGAGTAATATTATAATACGTTTCATTTGGTCGTATTTGAATAAGCCCTTTTTTTGTTTTGTGGTTTTATTCTGGAAATACTAATTAGATTTGTAAGCTCACTTGAAATACGATTCTCTAAACGATACACCGTCTGTGGAATCTCCCCTTATCTATAAGTGTCAAAGGCAAAAGATATATAACCTAGGATGATGATACAGACGTACTCCTTGCGAAACTTCTTTTAACACTGTCTATTCATGAGCTATGAACTTAATTTCAACTTTAGAGGGAAAATGGCTACCCTCATGTTCAATATTTATAAATATGAAAAATATACAATATACGGCTTTATATATATATTCTTTTACCCCAAATGTTCTGACAGTATGCCAGAGTATACATTTATTTAATTCTCTGCATACCTCTTGTAGTGCCGGGGGCCCAGAGGGAGCTGATAAGTCAGCAAGCCTTCTCTTTCTTCTCTTACCTCCAGTGTTGTATTACTCTTTTGAACAAGTCTTATATAGAGGTGTTACTAAAGAATTGTGTCTTTTGCAATATTATTCTCTACTTATTCTCTACTATTGAAATATGTCTGAGCATCAGAGGTGTCAGGAGGCCTGCAAAGTCAGGGCAACCACTGGGGAGAAGCATCATCAAGCGGCCCCTATTGGGGTAGAGCTACATAAGTATCATAGAAATTAGCACCATCTAATAGCCAAATGTGGTATCTTTCATTTTAAATCAGTGTGAACCATCTCAGCAAATAGCCTAGTAACTTTCAATCCTCCCATCCTATTCACACAGAAGGAATGTACATGCACTTCCACAAGGTAAATTGTATGCATTTTTTTATGAATAGCTCTTCACCTGGAGGTGTTCTGAAGCCCTGACAATAGCGAGGCTCTCCAGATGTGGACTTTTGAAGTCCAGGTTCAATGAAGACCTGGGCAAGTTTGTCTTAAGACCAAGGTTCTTCATGCAGCTGTGGTAGTTGCTCTGGTGACATTGTGGGATCAGTTATCCCTGCTTCTGCCTTCCCTCTGCTATCGCCTTCTCTCATTTGCTTCATTGGATTCAGGTGAAGGAAACTCCTACACTTCCAGTTATACTGACTTGGGCCAGGAAAATATGTTGTTCTGATATTGGTGTCTCTTTATCAAGCAGTGGAAAATAACTACTGCTGAGTTCTCCGGAATTCACAGAGGAGATCTCTGTAGATCGCTTTTCCTTTTGAGCACTTCAAACTATGGGGAATGCCTCCTGGTTCTGTATTCTCATGAGACATCAGCGAAACACAGAGGTGTCCGTTTATTAATAGCGGTAAATTACAACTGCTGAGTACATGGGCATTCTCAGAGGAGACCCTCCACCTCAGTACATCACACTACACATAAAATAATAAAGTCCCCCCTACAAAATATATATACATAAACATGGCAAGGGGACATGTTTACTGTCTCGAGGGGTCTGATTGAGGAAGGACGTCAAAAATCTTCCTCCTCATTTCTCCAAGTATTCTCTCCCTGATCCTCCGCCTCTGAGCTGGAGAATCTGGGAGGGAGCATACTGATAGAGATCGCCAGTGAAGTGCCGAAATCGCACCTTCATAAACTGGCCATTTCTGTTTCTATCAATGACAGAGTCTCTGTGTGCGGAGATGATCAGCGGAGAACATGTTCTCCCCCGATAGTCTCTGTTTCATAAACCAATAATGATCTGAGATGAGCTCCAATCATTATGATAGTGAACATACTAGATTGCTTATTTCAGGCAAAAAGGTTGCTGTAATGATAATGGGGGCTAAGCATCCCAAAAGGACACCATGTTGTTCAGAGGTCCTAGGCAACCATTACAGTTTGTAACAATTATTATACAGGATGTATATAATGCCAACAGTGTGTGCAGCACTTTTCAACGTGAGGACAGACAGTACAGTACAGTTACAATACAATTCAATACAGGAGGAATCAGAGGGCCCTGCTCATTAGAGCTTACAATCTAAGAGGGAGGGTCAAGTGATACAAAGGTAATAACTGTGGGGGATGAGCTGATGGAGAAAATACAGTAAATGTACAGTTGTAAGGTGGGGGCAGAATAGGCTTTTCTTCTCGAGGATTGCCTAAAAGCAAACTGAGTAGCAGACAGATTGTGGTAGGGAGTTTCATAGAATGAAAGAGGCTCAAGAGAAGTCCTGGAGGCGAGCATGGGAGAAGGAGACATGGTAGCTAGAGAGTAGGAGGTCATGGGACTAACAAAGAAAATTATTTAGTTGATATTTTGAGACTAGGTTAGTGATGTAGCTGGGAGCACAGTTGTGGATAGCTTTGTAAGTTAGTTATTGTTTTGAATTACATTTTTTGGGCGAGTGGAAGCCAGTGGAGGGATTGATAGAGAGGAGTGGAGGACACTGAATAAAGGCCAGTGGAGAGATTGACAGAGAGGGGTGGAGGACACTTAATGGAAGCCAGTGGAGGGATTGACAGAGAGGGGTGGAGGACACTGAATGGAGACAAGGGATGAGCTTTGTGTTCTAGTCGAACCCATGTTCGACTCGAACATCGCCTGTTCGCCGAATTGCGAACATTATGGGCCGTTCGTGCCAAATTCGAGTGGCGCGTCACAGCCCATAATTCATTGCGGCATCGCAGTGCATTGCTGGCTGATGATTGGCCAAGCATGCACTATGACCCGCATGCTTTGGCCAATCACAGCGCGGAAAAAACGGAGAGCCATAATTGGCCAAAGCCAGGGTGGCTTTGGCCAATTATGTCTCAGGGGGTTTAGTACACGCCCCACACTATATAAGGCCGTCTGCGTGGCGGCCTTGTGTAGTGTGTTGCGGCGATGGTTAAAGACAGAGAGAGATAGTGTCATTTAATTTGAGTTAGATAGAGCAGGCAGGCGAGTCAGTTAGCTGCAGTTACAGTGTATAGAGGATATATATGCATCCTAGGTGTTGTATATATATTTATACACTGTATTCAGTTTAGCTAGATCCGTTCCTGTTATTCTCTATACTGTGACAGGCAGGCAGGTGATTGTGCTAGCTGCAGTCAGTGTTTCACTTAGTGTACTGTGTGCTTTGCATAGCGTTCACCTAAAGCTTACCTGAATACAGTTAGTGACTAATAGTGGTGTTCTCATAATAAAACCATAGGCAGAGAGCTGCAAGTATTTTCAGTTAGTGTACTGTGGCCTCTGCACAGTTTTCACCTAAAACTAATTGAAGACAATTGCTGCTTTTCCCATACTAATACCACAGCAGGCAGTTGATTCTGATAGCTGCATTATCAGTACAGATTATATATATATATATATTGTGAGGGGGTTAGCTCGGCAGCGGGTGTGTGTGACCCCCGGGATGGGCTCCCCACACAAAAACAGGCCCAGCAAACGGAGGTTGTGGTTTTCAAAATCAAAAAAAAGGTGCGGTTTATTTTCTATTTACAGTGACAAAACACAGCAAAGCCAAAAGAAACATATAAACAAAATAAATCCTGGTCAACTTGACCTCTGACTAAACATACAGGTTTCCTAACTAACAACTGGGATCAGCCTAGTGCTGTCCTAGTCCCTAAGTCCCTGGTTTTAAATGTCCAAGCAAATAGCCACACAGGCTTTTTCTCACCGCACAGGGGTTCACTCTCCCTAGACAGTCCACACAGGTCTGGTTCCAGGCATGAGCTAACATCTAATGAAGCTGGGAGTTCTTATAGAGGCCTAAATGAGCTGACAAGCTTCAGCTGGCCTCATCAACTCCCTGCCTGCACGACGCCCAGCCCTCTCCCTAGAGGTATGAGTCATCCATGAGCCCACTAGCCTTAGCTGGGCTTATACAACTCTCCACCTAGTTGTATAAGTCGGCGTAAAGCCTGAATCTGGGCGAAATATATCTACCCCCCTGGATGCAACCAGGTGACTTTACCTTCCTGCTGTCACATACCCCCCCCTCTTGTTTTAACCTCGGGGTTGGAACACCAGCAATCAGGCATTCATGTACTCGAGACAAAGCATCCACATTCCCCATTTGAACGCCAGGGCGATGCTTTACTGTGAAGTTGAATTCCTGGAGGGCCAGGAACCACCTATTCACTCTTCTATTTGTTTCCTTGTTTTGAGCCATCCACTTTAACGGAGCGTGATCCGTAACCATGTCAAAGTGCCTACCTAGCAGGTAGTACCGAAGGGAATCTAGAGCCCACTTCACCGCTAAACACTCCTTTTCAACGGTGGCGTAATTTACCTCATGGGACTTCAACTTCCTGCTGAGGTAAATGACTGGGTGCTCTTCCCCGTTCCAGACCTGGGACAATACTGCTCCTAACCCCACATCTGACGCATCACTTTGTACGACAAAGTCTTTAGAGAAGTCGGGTGAGTACAACACTGGCTGGCTACATAAGGCTTGTTTCAAGAATTGGAATGCTGCCTCAGCCTCGGGGGTCCATTTAATCATGACCGACCCTTTCCCCTTCGTTAGGTTGGTTAGGGGCACAGCCTTAGAAGCAAAGTGGGGAATGAATCGCCGATAATACCCAGCGATTCCCAGAAAGGCTCGTACCTGCTTCTTGCTGTTGGGACGTGGCCAACTCTGGATGGCCTCGACTTTGTTGAGTTGGGGTTTTATTACTCCCCTCCCAATGGTGTACCCAAGATATTTGGCCTCCTCCTGCCCAATGGTACACTTCTTGGGGTTAGCCGTAAACCCCGCTTCCCGAACAGAGTCCAGGACTGCTTGCACTTTTGGCAGATGTGAGGCCCAATCTGTGCTATGGACAATTACGTCATCCAGGTAAGCCGCAGCATACTTCCGATGGGGCCTCAGCATCTGGTCCATTTTCCGCTGGAATGTGGCCGGCGCATTCTGTAACCCGAACGGCATTCTTTTATATTGGAACGCCCCGTCTGGGGTTACAAATGCGGTTTTCTCTTTGGCCAATTTGGCCAGGGGGATTTGCCAATACCCTTTTGTGAGGTCAAGAGTCGTCATGTATCGGGCTGTTCCCAGCCGGTCGATCAACTCATCTATACGTGGCATGGGGTAGGTGTCAAATTTTGTAACTTTGTTCAACTGACGAAAATCGTTACAAAATCGCCAGCTCCCATCCGGTTTAGGCACCAACACAATGGGACTAGACCAATCACTTTGGGACTCCTCTATCACCCCTAAGTTCAGCATTTTCTGTACTTCCTCCCGTATTGCCTCCCGTCGGGCCTCTGGGATCCGATAGGGTTTTAACTTCACCCTTTCACCGGGCGGGGTAATGATGTCATGCTCTACCCCAAATGTTTGTCCCGGCAGCTCAGAGAATACCTCCTTGTTGCGAAGCACAAACTCCTTAACCTCCTGTTGTTGGGGTTGTGACAAGGTGGCTGCTATTCCAACCTCAGGAATCACGCAACCAGTTTGAGCTGGTGACCAAGTGTCTGCGACTAGGGACTCTCTATCCCTCCAGGCTTTCAACAGATTAACGTGATAGATCTGTTCGGGCTTTCGCCTTCCTGGTTGTCTGACCTTGTAATTCACTTCACTCACTTTTTCCATTATCTCGTAGGGGCCTTGCCATTTGGCAAGGAATTTACTTTCAACCGTAGGGACAAGTACCAGTATCCTATCCCCCGGGGAAAAGGTACGGGTCTTGGCTCCACGGTTGTACACTCTCTGCTGTGCTAACTGCGCTTGGGCCAAATGTTCCTTCACGATGGGCATTACCTGTGCAATTCGGTCTTGCATCAGGGCGACATGCTCAATCACACTCCTGTGGGGAGAACTCTCACTTTCCCAAGTTTCCTTGGCAATATCCAACAGCCCTCTTGGGTGTCTCCCATACAGTAACTCAAAGGGGGAGAATCCCGTAGAGGATTGGGGCACCTCCCTAATAGCAAACATCAGATAAGGAAGTAGACAGTCCCAATCCTTTCCATCTCTATCCACCACTTTCTTCAACATTTGTTTTAGGGTTTTGTTGAATCTTTCAACCAGCCCATCGGTTTGGGGGTGATACACAGATGTACGTAATTGCGTCACTTTGAACAATTTACACAGCTCCTTCATAACCCGGGACATAAAGGGTGTACCTTGGTCCGTAAGCAGTTCTTTACAAATACCCACCCGGCTAAACACAAGAGATAGCTCTTTGGCTATGGTTTTGGCCGAGGTATTTCGGAGAGGGATCGCTTCTGGATAACGGGTGGCATAGTCCATTATAACTAATATGTACTGGTGCCCCCTAGCGGACTTGATTATAGGACCTACCAAATCCATGGCGATCCTCTCAAACGGGACCTCAATGATGGGTAGAGGGACCAGCGGGCTACGGAAATGTGGCATCGGGGCCGACCTCTGACACACAGGGCAGGAGGAACAATAATTTTCTATGTCCTTCATCACCCCCGGCCAATAGAATCTCTGTAATACCCTCTCTCGGGTTTTCTCTGTCCCCAGATGACCTCCAAGAATGTGCCCATGGGCCAACTCCAACACCAACTTCCTGTAAGGTTTGGGCACCACAAGCTGCTCAACGGTTTCTTCTGCCCTTTTTGCCACCCGATACAGTAGGTCCTTCTCTACGCTGAAGTATGGGTAAGTGCAGGTATTATCTGGGTTCACTAACTCACCATCTATTTTCACTACGTTTTCGCGTGCCTTTATTAGGGCGGGGTCTTTCAACTGTTCTGTGGCAAAGTTTTCCCTGTGAACCTCAAGATCAGAAAACTCCACAGACGGTAGGTTTTCGTCTGAGGAGGTGGGCTCCTCTCCAGTTTCTTGAGTCTCCCCTGCCAATACTGATAAGGGAAATTCCGGAGAGTCCTCACCACTCTCAGGGGAGTTCTGGCTATCACATTCCTGGTACATAGGGGCACCAGTGGGGGGCTCAGGATCATCCCACAGTTCCCAGAACTTCGGAAAATCCCTTCCCACAATGGCGTCATACGGTAACTGAGATACTAAGCCCACTGGATGAGAGAGGGTACCTTTGGGGGTCTCGAAACACACTGTAGTCACTGGATACTCTCGGGTGTCCCCATGCACACAAATAACAGCTACCTTGCTATTCCCAGAGACCTCTGTTTTAACTAACTCAGCCTTTATCAGGGTCACAAGGCTACCTGAATCCAGCAATACCACAACATTTCTACCATTAACACACATTTTGCATAAATGTTTCTCAATTCCTCGAATGGCAGTGCATGCGACTGTCGCACACAGCGACTGACGTCTGCCCGTCAGAAAATCACACTGCATGGGTTCCTCCACAACCGGGCAATTGGCTGCAATATGTCCCGCTTGCCGGCAGCGGTAGCAAACGATCCTTCTTGCCGCCTCTTGAGCCGCTGATTTCCCAGGCTGTTCTCGCCAAACTTGGGGTAGAGCTCCCACCCTCTCACTCTCTCCACCCTTACCCCTTGGAATCCTCTTATCCGCCCCTGGGGATGGTCTGGTCTTAGGGTGGAAAGTCAGAGTGTCTCTGGAAGAGGCCGTCAGGTTCTCTGTAGCCAAGTATTTCTCCACACGATCCACAAGACCATCGGCCGTCTCTGGGTCTCCATGGCTTACCCACTTTTGGATGGCAGTAGGAAGAGCTCTCAAAAACCGATCCATTACAACACGTTCCACAATCTTTGGTGCGGACAAAGTCTCTGGCTGTAGCCACTTTCTGCTCAGGTGAATGAGATCATACATTTGAGACCTGGGGGGTTTTCCAAGCTGGAAAGTCCAGTTATGCACACGCTGAGCCCGGACAGCCTGGGTGACACCCAGCCTTGCCAATATCTCAGCTTTTAGCATCACATAGTCTTTTGCTTGGTCAGGCTCTAGGTCATAGTAAGCCTTCTGCGATTCACCAGTTAACAGAGGAGCCACCAGTCCAGCCCACTGCTCCTCAGGCCACTTTTCTCTTTCAGCAGTCCTTTCAAATGTGGTCAAAAATACCTCTGGATCATCCTCTCCAGTCATTTTTGTCAATAAACGACTCACCCCAAAGGACGCGGTATTAGTGGGACGGCTTTCCTCACTGGTCTGCGGACGTTGCTGCATTACTGCTTCCATTTGTTGTAGTCTCTGCTCTTGCTTCTGTAACAGGTCTATGAAGCGGGCCTCAGATTGCTGCTGGGCTTGTTGCTGAGCTTCCAGACTCTGTTGGTGAGCTTGCTGCTGGGCTGCAAGGCTCTGTTGATGAGCTTGCTGCTGGGCTGCGAAGTTCTGTTGTTGAGCTGCAAGGCTCTTTTGCAAACCTGCATTTGTCTGCTGTTGATTGGCATTTGCTAGAGCCAGCTGCTTCAGTATCTCCTCCATGCTGGCTTAAAAAAAACTGCCACTGGTTCTCCACCAACTGTGAGGGGGTTAGCTCGGCAGCGGGTGTGTGTGACCCCCGGGATGGGCTCCCCACACAAAAACAGGCCCAGCAAACGGAGGTTGTGGTTTTCAAAATCAAAAAAAAGGTGCGGTTTATTTTCTATTTACAGTGACAAAACACAGCAAAGCCAAAAGAAACATATAAACAAAATAAATCCTGGTCAACTTGACCTCTGACTAAACATACAGGTTTCCTAACTAACAACTGGGATCAGCCTAGTGCTGTCCTAGTCCCTAAGTCCCTGGTTTTAAATGTCCAAGCAAATAGCCACACAGGCTTTTTCTCACCGCACAGGGGTTCACTCTCCCTAGACAGTCCACACAGGTCTGGTTCCAGGCATGAGCTAACATCTAATGAAGCTGGGAGTTCTTATAGAGGCCTAAATGAGCTGACAAGCTTCAGCTGGCCTCATCAACTCCCTGCCTGCACGACGCCCAGCCCTCTCCCTAGAGGTATGAGTCATCCATGAGCCCACTAGCCTTAGCTGGGCTTATACAACTCTCCACCTAGTTGTATAAGTCGGCGTAAAGCCTGAATCTGGGCGAAATATATCTACCCCCCTGGATGCAACCAGGTGACTTTACCTTCCTGCTGTCACAATATATATATATATATATATATATTCATATATATACATCCCAGCTTTGTGCAGCTACATCTCACTGCAGGCCATTAGTATGTCTGGAAGGCAAACAAGGAGAGGCAGACAGTCACGAAGCAATAAAAGAGGGCAAGCAGGCTCTGTGTCTAGAGGCAACAGTGCTGGTCGTGGACACGGTGCATCCTCATCAGCACGTGGCCGTGGGATTTTCGCTTGTCCTTCTTTTCGGCAGCTGGCCAAGTTGAGCCGCAACATGCCAAAGACTTGGTAGAGTGGATGACCAAGCCGTCCTCATCCTCTCTCACCCAGGCTCAGAGTTCTTTGTCTGGCAAAGCAGCTGCCAAAGCGGCATCTTCCCTAGCCCCACCATGTCCTCCTGAGGAGTCCCCCAAACTGTTTGACCACAGTGTTGGGTACATTCTCCATGAGGATTCCCAGTGTTTTGAAGGCTCTGATGATGGAACCCAGCTGGAGGAAGGCAGTAACGTGAGCCCAGAGAGAGGGGGTGCCCAACAAGGACAGCTATCTGGCAGTCATGTTCCCCCAGGTGCAGCATACTGCCAGATTTGCTCCAGTGATGAGGAGGGAGGGGATGATGAGGTCACTGACTCCATGTGGGTGCCTGATAGGAGGGAGGAGGAGGCACATCTCTAATGAGGCAGGATGCCCTCCAGGGGCCAGCTTAAGTGCAGCACACCGACTGCATCACACCGCAGAGCTCCGCATGTGCAGGGCGCTGCTGTCTCTGCACGTTATTCCCAAAAGTTCTTTGGTGTGGGCCTTTTTTCAGACGTGTGCAGCAGATCACACCGTTGCCATTTGCAACATATGTCTAAAGCGTATCTCGAGTGGCCAAAACATCAGCCGCTTGGGCACCACGTGCTTGACCAGACATATGTCGACCTGCCATGCAGTCCGTTGGCAAGCGTACCTTAAAGACCCACACCAAAGAACAAAGCGGACCTCTCCTTGCTCCTCATCAGCTGGGATCTCCAACCCCACTATACCTTCAGCCCTCTCTGAAACCTGCACTGAGAGGAATGAAGGTGTAGAATTAGGTGTGTCACAGCCAAGTACTTGCGGGCAATCTGCTATCGGTACACCGACGTCCGATTGTACCAGGCAAATTTCCCTGCCCCAGCTGCTGCACCGCCGAAAGAAGTTTGCTTCCAGCCATCCACATGCCCAGCGGTTGAATGCTAGCTTGGCTAAATTTCTAGCACTTCAACTGCTGCCTTTTCAGTTGGTAGACTCTGCCCCCTTCCGTGAGTTTGTTGAATGTGCGGTTCCTCAGTGGCAGGTTCCCAAACGCCACTTTTTCTCATGGAAGGCGATTCCGGCTCTCTACCGGCATGTGAAAGGCAATGTCTTGGCCTCGCTGGACAGGGCGGTCAGCGGTAAGGTGCATATTACCGCTGACTCATGGTCCAGCAGGCATGGACAGGGACGTTACCTACAGTCAGGTCCATAAATATTGGGACATCAACACAATTCTAATCTTTTTGGCTCTATACACCACCACAATGGATTTGAAATGAAACAAAACAAAATTTGCTTTAACTGCAGACTTTCAGCTTTAATTTGAGGGTATTTACATCCAAATCAGGTGAACGGTGTAGGAATTACAACAGTTTGGATATGTGCCTCCCACTTTTTAAGGGACCAAAAGTAATGGAACAGATTAACAATCATAAATCAAACTTTCACTTTTTAATACTTGGTTGCAAATCCTTTGCAGTCAATTACAGCCTGAAGTCTGGAACGCATAGACATCACCAGACACTGGGTTTCATCCCTGGTGATGCCCTGCCAGGCCTCTACTGCAACTGTCTTCAGTTTCTTGTTCTTGGGGCATTTTCCCTTCAGTTTTGTCTTCAGCAAGTGAAATGCATGCTCAATCGGATTCAGGTCAGGTGATAACATTTCACTTCTTTCCCTTAAAAAATTATTTGGTTGCTTTCGCAGTATGCTTCGGGTCATTGTCCATCTGCACTGTGAAGCACCGTCCAATGAGTTGTGAAGCATTAGGCTGAATATGAGCAGATAATATTGCCCAAAACACTTCACAATTCATCCGGCTACTTTTGTCAGCAGTCACATCATCAATAAATACAAGAGAACCATTTCCATTGGCAGCCATACATGCCCACGCCATGACACTACCACTACAATGCTTCATTGATGAGGTGGGGTGGGGGGGTCAGCCTATCAGTGCTCAGACCATATGCCGCACACTGCATCAAATTGGTCTGCATGGCTGTCATCCCAGAAGGAAGCCTCTTCTAAAGATGATGCACAAGAAAGCCTGCAAACAGTTTGCTGAAGACAAGCAGACTAAGGACATGGATTACTGGAACCATATCCTGTGGTCTGATGAGACCAAGATACATTTATTTGGTTCAGATGGTGACAAGTGTGTATGGCAGCAAGCAGGTGAGGAGTACAAAGACAAGTGTGTCTTGCCTACAGTCAAGCATGGTGGTGGGAGTGTCATGGTCTGGGGCTGCATGAGTGCTGCCGGCACTGAGGAGCTACAGATCATTGATGGAACCATGAATGCCAACATGTACTGTGACATACTGAAGCAGAGCATGATCCCCTCCCTTCAGAGACTGGGCCGCAGGGCAGTATTCCAACATGATAATGTCCCCAAACACACCTCCAAGACGACCACTGCCTTGCTAAAGAAGCTGAGGGTAAAGGTTATGGACTGGCCAAGCATGTCTCCAGACCTAAACCCTATTGAGCATCTGTGGGACATCCTCAAATGGAAGGTGGAGGAGTGCAAGGTCTCTAACATCCACCAGCTCCGTGATGTCGTCATGGAGGAGTGGAAGAGGACTCCAGTGACAACCTGTGAAGCTCTGGTGAACTCCATGCCCAAGAAGGTTAAGTCAGTGCTGGAAAATAATGGTGGCCACACAAAATATTGACACTTTGGGCCCAATTTGGACATTTTCACTTAGGGGTGTACTCACTTTTGTTGCCAGCGGTTTAGACATGAATGGCTGTGTGTTGAGTTATTTTGAGGGGACAGCAAATTTATGCTGTTATACAAGCTGTACACTCACTACTTTACATTGTAGCAAAGTGTACTTTCTTCTGTGTTGTCACATAAAAAGATATAATAAAATATTTACAAAAATGTGACTGAGGGGTGTACTTACTTTTGTGAAATACTTTTTAAATTAGCACAAAAGTCTAAAGCCTAGTACACACGACCGGGAATCTCTTCAGGAAAAAAAACGTTGTTTTTCTCGACGGGATTCTTGTCAAGCTTTCCTTGCATACACACTGTCAATCCAAAATCTCGTCGTTGTAAAGCGCGGTGACGTACAACACGTACGGCGGCAGTATAAAGGGGAAGTTCTATTCCAATGGCGCCACCCCTTGGGCTGCTTTTGCTGATCTCGTGTTACCGCGTGTTAGTAAAAGTTTAGTGAGAGACGATTCGCGCATTTCAGCCTCGTGCTTTCAGTTCGTTACATCATGAGGAATGTGCTATCTCCATTACGAATGCTAGTTTTACCAGAAGGAGCGCTCCCGTCTCATACTTGATTCTGAGCATGCGTGGTTTTATATGACTCGGAAAAGCATACACACGACCGGTTTTCTCGTCGGGAAACAGACCGACGAGAAAAACGAGTATCCTGACGAGAAAATAGAGAGCAGGTTCTCTATTTTTCTCGTCGAGATTCCCGGCTGTTTTCTCGACAGGAAACCATACAGACTAACGGTTTTCTCTGCAAGAAAGCTCTCCCAGCAGTTTTCTTGTCGTTTCTTGCCGAGAAAACCGGTCATATGTACGAGGCTTAAAGGGGTTGTAAAGGTTTGTTTTTTATTTTCTAAATGGGTTCCTTTAAGCTAGTGCATTGTTGGTTCACTTTTCCTTCCATTCCCCTTCTAAATGTTTTTCTTCTTTGTTTTCTTTGTCTGAATTTCTCACTTCCTGTTCCTCCTCAGTAAGCTGTTCTGGCTGACTCAACACCACTCGGATGATGGTGTGAAGTTGAGTGAGGAAAAACAGGAAGTGATAAATTCAGACAAGGAAAAAACATTTAGAAGGTAAATCGAAGGAAAAGGTAAGTGAACCAACAATGCACTAGCTTAAAGGAACCTATTTAGAAAATAAAAAACAAACCTTTACAACCCCTTTAAGGCCCCTTTCACACATGCGGACCAATTGTTTCATCAGTTCAGTCAAGTTTTTTCAAAAAAACAACGGATTAAGTTTACATCAGTTTTTCATCCATTTTTTTACATGCGCCAGTTAAAGTCCTTAACCACTTGAGTCTGGGAAAAAAAAATTCATGCAAAAACAACTACTTTGTCCGTTTTTAATTCATTCTGGGTTTTTTTTTATGTTGATGGATGCAGTGTAAACAAATGTAAATGGGTGACCATTCCTTTACATCAGTTTATCCATAGACACATTGATGTCCGTTTTTCATCTGTCAATGGATGGGTGAAAAATGGACAAATGGTCCGAATGTGTGAAAGGGGCCTAAGAGTACAAATATTTGTGCAACAGCAAAAAATACATTGCTACTTATGGCCGATATACAAGTAAGGGACAACAGCATGTCAGGTTGGGATAAGAGAGACCCAAAAACAACAATGCACCCACCTGGACTGACCTTTTTTTCCACTTATCTTTGAGAATTTTATTTGACCTGTGAGATGAAAGGAAGGTGAAGGTTGCCTTCATTTCCTAGCAAGAGTCCTTTAAGGAGGTCTGAAAAGTAAGTGCAGGTGGGAGGTCCATCATAGACCAAGAGCCCCCCCTCCCAACCTTAGAGTCCCCCTGAGCCCTACAACCTCCTCTTTCCTCAGCGCTCTGCTGCCCTCCAACCCTATCATAGGCCCAGAGTCCTTCAACTACACTATCCCTCATAGCCATTCCACCCCAATACCCCTTCAGGGGCAACAGAGTCCTTCAACTACACTATCCCTCATAGCCATTCCACCCCAATACCCATTCAGGGGCAACAACGTCCTTCAACTACACTATCCCTCATAGCCATTCCATCCCAAAACCCATTCAGGGGCAACAGAGTCTTTCAACTACACTATCCCTCATAGCCATTCCACCCCAATACCCCTTCAGGGGCAACAGAGTCCTTCAACTACACTATCCCTCATAGCCATTCCATCCCAAAACCCATTCAGGGGCAACAAAGTCCTTCAACTACACTATCCCTCATAGCCATTCCACCCCAATACCCATTCAGGGGCAACAACGTCCTTCAACTACACTATCCCTCATAGCCATTCCATCCCAAAACCCATTCAGGGGCAACAGAGTCTTTCAACTACACTATCCCTCATAGCCATTCCACCCCAATACCCCTTCAGGGGCAACAGAGTCCTTCAACTACACTATCCCTCATAGCCATTCCATCCCAAAACCCATTCAGGGGCAATAAAGTCCTTCAACTACACTATCCCTCATAGCCATTCCACCCCAATACCCCTTCAGGGGCAACAGAGTCCTTCAACTACACTATCCCTCATAGCCATTCCATCCCAATACCCATTCAGGGGCAACAAAGTCCTTCAACTACACTATCCCTCATAGACATTCCATCCCAATACTCATTCAGGGGCAACAGAGTAATTCAGCCTCAGTACACCCTGCATTGCCTCTCAATTTTTATGCTTCCCTCAGTATTTTCCTCCCTCTGACACCAATGATGGAACATATTCTTCATGGCAGGCTGGGGAATGTTTTCTTCCTCCTGACCAGCAATGTAAGGGGCTCTATGCTCCATACTCCTGACCCCTGCACTCCATCGTTGTGTTAGCTGCATATTACTAACATTTATAGGCAAAGTTGATCCAGGGAAAATTTGATTGCCTCTCGGGGGGATCAGGAAGGAATTTTTTCCCCTGCTGTAGTAAATTGGATCGTGCTCTGCTGGGGTTTTTTGCCTTCCTCTGGATCAACTGTGGGTATAGAATTGGGTATATGGGATTGTATGATATATATTTTTTTTCTTTTTTTATGGTTGAATTAGATGGACTTGTGCCTTTTTTCAACCTGACTAACTATGTAACTATATTGTAATGATTGCCGATTGGCTGCCTGTGTAGTGTAATAATTGACCTTTGTAGGCCATGTATGGTCAGGTTGGTCTTTGTCTTGTCTATTTATTGTCAGTGTTGTTTGTTTAGAGGATCATAGTTCTAGAATTTATTTCCAAAATGATTCCCCATAAATGGGGAAATGTTCTGACCCTGAAGGAGTTAATCTACATTTCCACACTATATATGTGTGTATCATCATCTGCTGGAGATAAAAGACGTCACAGTAAGGATCCTTTCACACAGGCTTTCAGATCAGGTCCGCCTGTCAGTTTTTCAGGCAGACCTGATCGGACCTTGCAGTCTCCTCTATGGAGCTGCAGATGTCAGAGAACACACATCCCCTGACACCCGCCGCCATCCGATCCGATCCTGTCCGCAAAATCCAGACGGATGGTGGTTCTACTAGGGGGAGAGAAGAGGGCCCTCTGGTGAGGCTGGGTATCCGGTCCTTAGTAGCAGTGGAGAAATGGCACTGAGGGCAGCACTTTGTGGAGGAGAAGCAGCTCTGGAGGGTCATAAAGGAAAGAGAAGAGAAAGGCGCCTCTAAGTGCAGTAGGTAAAAGATTTATTCCAGGCACAATGGGACTAAAAACACTTACAAGATAGTAAGAGGTCATAGGCATATCATGATTAGTGCTAATGTGGATCTCTGTAATCCTCATCTGTCTCATACATCATTAACATCCACTGCAATCCTTGCATAAGGTACAACTCACAATACTGTGAACAATTCAATTCTTCACTCAGCATCAAATGAACTTGACATTCAACATCGAATGGACTTAACATCTTTCATCCAACATTGAATGTACTTGACTTTTCCCATTCAACATTGAATGTACCAAACAAATGCCGATTCCTCCATAATCACACAGGAATTGTAGGAAAGGTGCCCCAGAGGTATCAGAAATACAATATAAGTGAGCAGAGCCAGAGCCCCAATAGGAGACATTGATATCACCTCTCTGCCGTCTTGTTGACATAAGGCCTGCCTAACCATATAGTGGGACTGATGCTGATACATCAATCCTGGTCAGCTAAGAGAGCACTGTGCACTGGTTACCCTGGGTGATCACCCAGCGTGCCAGTGCCCACTGCTGCCCCCATCAGGAAGGAGTATGCATATGTTGCTACCAGGTACCTTTTGTGACCAGTCATTGTGTCTACCAGTAGGGGTCATCCAGGTTGCAACCATGTAGGTGTGTGAGTCTGTGGGGAAGAAAACGGCCAGCTGCTTAAAGCATTCAGAGATTCTTCATGAATACTCTGGATTCATGGCCGTGCCACCTGACAGACACAGGCGCCACCTCACTCCTGACATACCCCGCCATTCTGCACATGAACGCATGCAGCACAGCATTAAGAGGTTGGGGGTGGAGAAAGAATCCTGACACCTCCCAGTTGATGCAAAAAGTCACCTAGGCCCTCCCTGAGAACAACTTTTACTATGTAGTGCTCCTGAGGGGCAGAGTGTAGCTCCATCTAGTGTCCATAATGTGGTATTACTACCGCAGTGCCACACCATTGCCACTAGATGATCATAAGAAATCACAACATAAAAACAGAATACAGGCAATAATGGTCATAGATTGGGAAATGTGCGTCATATTTATTCATTCCCCTTTTTGTAAAACAGACCTCTGAGTATTTGTGAAATCTTACACCACAAAATGTACTCAGCCAATGACTCAATTTTTATTTTTCTACTGCTATCAATGACCAACACGGTACAACACTTCATCCATGTCTTTGGTGATCTCTGATCTCCTTATGAACTGTTTCTTACATGATGACATTTCTCCCACTTAGGACAGGAATACGGCTTCTTCTGTGTGAGATCTCTGATGTGTAACAAGGTTTGATTTTTGTGCGAAACATTTCACGCAATCAGAGCAGGGAAGTGGCTTCTGTCCTGTGTGAGATCCATGATGTCTATAAAGACTAGAATTTAATGAAAAACATTTTCCACACTCAGGACAGGAATATGGCTTCTCTCCCGTATGCAATCTCTGATGTGTGTAAAGACTGGACTTCTGTGAAAAACATTTCCCGCACTCAGGACAGGAATACGGCCTCTCCCCTGTGTGAGATCTCTGATGTCTGTAAAGACTTGAGTTGTCTGAAAAACATTTTCCACACTCAGTGCAGGAATATGGCTTCTCACCTGTGTGAGATCTTTTATGCCTATTAAGTTCAGATTTAGAATTAAAACATTTCCCGCACTCAGGACAGGAATACGGCTTCTCCCCTGTGTGAGATCTTTTATGCACATTAAGTTTAGATTTAAAATTGAAACATTTCCCGCACTCAGAACAGGAATATGGCTTCTCCCCCGTGTGAGAACTTGTATGCACATTAAGTTGGGATTTAAAACGGAAACACTTCCCACACTCAGTACAAGAAAACCTCTTATCTGTTGGGAGGATGGCCCCGTCCCGCACAGTCTGAGGTTCCTCAGGATAAGAGGAAGACGATGATCCATCTACACTGTGTGGTGCCGGATGGACATTTGAGGTAGTTGGGTTTTCTCCTGGACTATACTGTGTGATGTCCTCATCTTCTACTTTACAGTCTGGAGACAAAGTGAGACAATCCTCTGAGGTTTTCCTCATCTCCCGTCCATCTACTAAAATAGAAATACAAAGATTATTACTAGACATGAGCTGATTGGTTCCCCTAAACCAGGACTCCGCCCACATCAGGCAGCTTTGTCTCTGAGGATCTTACAATTCCCCCCTCAAGGTAACTAGTAAATGGGTCCTCTGATCTCCTACCAGATCATTTCTTTATTCATGGACCTTAGTCAGAGAGTGAGGAAACAACGAGAACTGTCTTTTATAGGAGTGACAGTGATGAGGGGATTATAGGACGAGTGTCCCCTCCCCCTCTATCACTCATTGTCATCTTCCCAACACACTTCCTTATTTAGTCCATGATTTAGTCATGAATAACAGCAGGGCTGAGCCCCACCAGAGGTCAGAGAGTGAGGATGGGGGGGGAGAAGAACCAAGATGAAGACTGGACTGATCCTGAAGTCCTCCATCATTGGGTCATTGACTCCTCCCTCATTATCACTTTCTGTTTAAGGTTCCAAAGTTTGAGGATGTTATCACAGTATTATCAACATGTAAAAGTCTGTGCTCCAATCACATCATCAGATATAAAATGCCCAGCTGGTAGAAAATGGGTGTAACAAAAGAGAATACATATTATGTGTATATATAGCAGTGGGTAGAGGGGAGAGAGAAGTCAGGACTATGTAATGTACAACATATTGTATAAGATACAACAGATAGAACTATATAGTATCAGAATGATGTAATGTGTCAGGATTATGTAATGTACAATATAAATTATATAGTGTAACGTTCAGGACTCATAATATTGGTATTCAGTAATCAGTGGAAGCTTAAATGTTTACATGAGACAAGTTGCAGAGGTCCCACACCGCTGCCTCCCATCTCCTGAGACTGCACTCAGTGACTTGGGTCTGAGACTATACAGACATATCCCTCCACCCGGCACAGACAACAGAGCAAGTAACCCTGTCAGAGATCTTGGTAGACCCAGGCATGAGGAAGAAGACCCAAATTACATACCCCAGGTGCCTAGGTCTAGTAACATCTATGGTGAAAATGAACATTTTGATGCCAACTAAACCCCAGAATCTCCATGAATCCAGTCTAGATACATAAATTGTGTCTGCAGCAGAGAGGGAAGTTTTATCTGAGAGAAATCCAGGATAACAGGACCGGGAAAACACATCTCAGGAAGGTGACCAGGGTATTACAGGCTGAAATCACTCAGTAGTTGCCCTACTCTGGACCAATCAGTGAGCAGTATCAGTGGAGTAGAGATGGGCCAAACGACCCCCTGTGCGGTTTACAGCAGAACTTTGCAAAAGTTCGGAGCTGAATAATGAACCCCATTGACGTCTATGGGACCCGAACTGGAAAAATCAAAAGTGACTATTTTAAACCTTATATCCAAATAATTGGGCATACATTGTTATGGGGGTCTGGGTACTGCCCTGGGGGGGACATGTATCAATGAAAAAAAAGTTTGTAAAAAACTTATTTTTAATGAATAGTGATTTACTGATGCTTAAAGCGAAACCATCAAAATGAGAAATAACAAAAATAAAATAAAAAAAATCCTTTAAATATGGTGTCTGGGGGGTCCCCTTAGTCTGGCTGTAAAGTGGCACATCTTTACTGTGTATAGAACATGCTGCAGCAATAATGACATTTATAAAAGTAAAAAAATTCAAGCTTTCTTCATATTATAAACAACAGCTTGGGGAGACAGTCTGTATGATGAGGCCACAATTTAGTGCACTCAGAACAAGATTAGAAATTTTTTGGATACATTTTGGTGTCTCTTTCGCAGACTTTGGATAGAAGTAACAGGTAAATGCTTCCTCTGTGGGGACGGAATGAGTTCTGAGACTTTCCTCTTGTAACAATTGTCAACCAATAGTGATCCTTCTCCTTGATGCATTTAGATGCTGGGCATGTGGGTGGCAGTGACTGTTATTTATTTTAGCTGCAGCAAATGGGGCAGAGTAATTTGCCTGCTATAGTCTACAGCTGGTGTTGTGCTGCAAGGACCTGGGACACCCTGCACTATACCATCATCCCTGTCAGTGGAGGCTGCTGAGAGGTCATGAGGCATAGCAGGGGTAGACTGGAAAGGTGAGGAATGAGGAGGAGCAGAATTGCGTCACTTGTGTGGCTTTCAGGTGGTGGGAGGTTAAATGCCTTGTCAAGCATGTGGTACCCAAATGGCTGGTGCTTTTGCCACGCTTGATGTGCTTGAGGCAAAGTTTGCGGGACTAAGAGCAATGAGCCATGATTGTATAGAGTCATCATTACTTTCTCCAATCATAGCTCAGACAGTGCTCTGTGCCCTGATTAGGCAAAGCTTTCATTGCTTCAGCCAATCAGGGCTTCCAATGCACTGTGCAGCGGTACAGTGCATTGTGGTCATTCAGCGGGCCGAACAAACGGTTGAACGCCCCGATATTTTGGGTGTTCATTGAACAGGTAGGTGAACAACTCATGCTCAGGCTGAACCGTTCACCCAACTCTATGGTTGAGGAAAGTATTTAGTGTTAATGACCCACCTGTGCTGATCTCTGTAGGAGTGTCTTCCTCTAGAATTAGCCTTATTATTTCATCCTCCTCCATAGACTGCTGATCATCACTCACATAAGTCTCTTCTTCTTCTTTAACCTCAACTTGTATATCTATCAGATCTTCACCCTAAACCAAGAGAATGAGAACAATATCATCTGTAACATATAAGATCACATAAAAAATCCACACATCATCTCTAGGATAGGGATGAGCTTCATGTTCGAGTCGAACATGAGTTCGACTCGAACATTGGCTGTTTGCCCATTCGGCGAACAGCGAACAATTTGGGGTGCTCGCGGCAAATTCGAAAAGCCGCGGAACACCCTTTAAAAGTCTATAGGAGAAAACAAAAGTGTTAATTTTAAAGGTTAATATGCAAGTTATTGTCATAAAAAGTGTTTGGGGACCCGGGTCCTGCCCCAGGGGACATGTATCAATGTAAAAAAAAGTTTTAAAAACTGACGTTTTTTCAGGAGCAGCAATTTTAATAATGCTTAAAGTGAAACAATAAAAAAGTGAAATATTCCTTTCAATTTTGTACCTGGGGGGTGTCTATAATATGCCTGTAAAGTATCGCATGTTTCCCGTGTTTACAACTGTCCCTGCACAAAAAGTCATTTCTGAAGGGAAAAAAAATCATTTAAAACTACTCGCGGCTATTAATGAATTGTCGGTCCCGGCAATACAGAGAAAAGTCATTGAAAAAAATGACAGGGGTCCCCCCCCCCCAGTCCATTACCAGGCCCTTTGGGTCTGGTATGAATATTAAGGGGAACCCCTGCCATTTTTTTCCAATGACTTTTATCTGTATTGCCGGGACCGACAATTCATTAATAGCGCGAGTAGTTTTAAATGATTTTTTTTCCTTAAAAAATGACATTTTGTGCAGGGAACCATAATTAAAAAAAATAAATAAAAATGTTGATGGGGACAAGGGCCTCATCCCCACAACCCTTTCCCAGTGGTTGTGGGGGTCTGCGGGCGGGGGGGGGCTTATCATAATCTGGAAGCCCCCTTTAACAAAGGTGACCCCCAGATTCCGCCCCCCCTATGTGAATTGGTAACGAGGTACATTGTACCTCTACCATTTCACAAAAAAAAAAAAAGAAAGTAAAAAACACACAGACAGCTTGGGACAAGTCCTTTAATAAAAAAAAAATAAAAAAAAAAATCCCAGCAATGTATATCCTTTCACAACCTGGACCCGCCACTACGAACGATACAGCCTCCTCCATAGAAGGCTCCCGGGCGAATGACGCGTGAGCCGTGTGACATTTCTTTTAAAACCGAGGGCGGGGCCACCCGTGACCCCACCCATTCTGACGTAACGGGGTTTCCGGCGGCTTCCAGATCACGATAAGCCCCCCACTCGTAGACCCCCACAACCACCGGGCAAGGGTTGTGGGGATGAGGCCCTTGTCCCCATCAACATGGGGACAAGGTGCTTTGAGGGGTCACAGACCCCCAAAGCACCCTCCCCATGTTGAGGGCATGTGGCCTGGTACGGTTCAGGAGGGGGGGGCGCTCTCTTGTCCCCCCTCTTTTCCTGCTGCCTGCCATGTTGCGTGCTCGGATAAGGGTCTGGTATGGATTTTTGGGGGAACCCCACGCCATTTTTATTTTAAAATATTACGCGGGGTTCCCCTTAATATCCATACCAGACCTGAAGAGCCTGTTATGGGATTTGGGGGGGACCTCCACACATTTCTTTTAATTTTGGTTCCCTGCACAAAATGTCATTTTTTAAGTAAAAAAAAAAAAAAAAAAAGTAATTCAAAACTACTCGTGCTATTAACGAATTGTCGGGTCCCGGCAATACAGATAAAAGTCATTGAAAAAAAATGTCAGGTCGCGAGCAGTTTTAAATGACTTTTTTTTTCCTTCAACTGTGCAGAGACAGTTGTAAACACGGGAAACATGCGCTACTTTACAGGCATACTATACACACCCCCTAGGTATGACATTTAAAGGAATATTTCACTTTTATGGTTTCACTTTAGGCATTATTAAAATCACTGCTCCCGAAAAAACTGCAGTTTTTAAAACTTTTTTTTTGCATTGATACATGTCCCCTGGAGCAGGGCCCAGGTCCCCAAACACTTTTAATGACAATAACTTGCATATTAACCTTTAAAATTAGCACTTTTGATTTTTCATGTTCGTGTCCCATAGATTTTAATGGTGTTCGCGCGTTCAAACAATCTTTGTTCGGCTCATCCCTACTGTAGGAGTCCATGTTCTAGATGCCCGTCCCACCAACCTTGTAACAGTGAGGGATGGTGTGACCTTCCTGTGTGGAATCCCGGGAATACAGAGGACGGGGACATCTCTCTGGTGGGTTCCTGGTATTAGGTGGCTCCATCATATCCTTGTGTCCTTCGGAAAACTCCTCCATCACTCCATACTCCTCATCCTCCTCTTTATACTCTTCTTTAACAATAATATTATCATCCCTGAGGTTTCCACTCTGCAATATGGAAAATTACATCCATGGTAAATTGTCAATTCCCCCCCAAACCGCTGTACCTATTTGAGACTCTCCTAGGCCAGGTCCCTCTTTCTCGGCTGAAATTGCACCCAAGTACCTTTGTTAAATGTATATTGCACCATAAGACCCATCACAGAGCAAAATTTACTTTTCTTTCGCTTGGACCAAGGGCGGTCTGGGACCCACCTGACCTGTTAAAATATTATTATGCCTCTCAACTCCACATGTTTATGTCCTAGTCTGTCCATCACCCATCCAATTGTTGGTCTGAAATAGAATTTGGACTTGCATACCCCACACACCAATGCTCTTTATTATGGTCAGCCGATTCCACCTCATCCACTCCACTGACACAATCCTCCTTCTCCACTATACTATTTATGTTGTCCATATGGCAAAAAATAGGATTTTTATAACAGCTTACCTGTAAAATCCTTTTCTTGGAGTACACCACGGGACACAGAGCTAGTCATTACATAATGGGTTAAGGGTCACCAGTGGTGATTGGACACTGGCACAACCAATGGAAGACAGTTCCCCTCCATATAACCCCTCCCATCAGGGAAGTACCTCAGTTTTGTAGCAAAGCAGTAAGGTTCCCATAAGAAGGGGGGGACCTCTGTGTCCCGTGGTGTACTCCAAGAAAAGGATTTTACAGGTAAGCTGTTATAAAAATCCTATTTTCTTTATCGTACACCACGGGACACAGAGCTAGTCATTACATAATGGGACGTCCCAGAGCAATGCTCATATGAAGGGGGGGAGACACAGATCAAAACAGGCCGCTTGCGGACCAGAAGCCCTATACTGCTGCCTGCAGCACACTTCGCCCAAAGGCGGAATCCTCATGTCCTTTCACATCTATTTGATAGAATTTGGAAAATGTATGGACTGAAGACCAAGTTGCAGCTTTACAGATCTGAGCCATCGAAGCCTGGTGGTGCACTGCCCATGAAGCACCTATCGCCCTGGTAGAGTGCGCCTTAACAGGAAAAGGAGGAGTCCTGTTCTTTAAACCATAAGCTTGAACAATTACCTGTCTAATCCACCTGGAAATGGTGGATTTTGATACCGCTTGGCCCTTCTTGGGCCCATCTGGTAAAATAAACAAAACATCTGTTTTACGTATCTGAGCGGTTGCTTGCAGATACACCTTTACCGCTCTCACTAGATCTAGAGAGTGTAATAATTTTTCCCCCGCCGTCCGCGGGTTTGGAAAAAAGGAAGGCAGAACAATGTCTTGATTCAAGTGAAAAGCCGACACCACCTTAGGTAGAAAAGCCGGATGGGGTCGTAGTACGATTTTGTCCTTGTGACAAATTAGATAAGGCTCTTTACAAGAAAGAGCTGCTAGCTCTGATACTCTCCTAGCAGAAGCTATAGCAATCAGAAAGGCCAACTTCCTACTCAATATAATTAAAGGAATATGGCGAATAGGTTCAAAAGGTTGCTTTTGCAACACTGACAATACCAAATTCAAATCCCATGGACACAAGGGAGTCCTAACTGGAGGATTTATCCTCAGTACCCCCTGAATGAATGTCCGAACTAGGGAGTGAGATGCCAATGGTCTCTGAAAGAAGACTGATAGAGCCGATATTTGCCCTTTGATGGTGCTAAGGGCTAAATTCATATCCACTCCTAACTGGCAAAAAGCAAGAATCCTACTTATTTCATACTTCTGAGGATTCCAACATCTGGATTCACACCAGGAAACATATGCTCTCCAGACTCTATGATAGATGAGTCTGGAGGCTGGCTTTCTAGCATTAATGAGCGTAGAAAGAGCCGGACCAGAGACCCCTCTCTTTTTAAAAATGTGGGTCTCAGCAGCCAGGCCGTCAACTTTAGCCTTTGTAAGGAAGGGTGGAATACTGGACCCTGTGACAGCAGGTCGTGTCGAAGTGGAAACTTCCAGGGCCTTCCTATCGCCATTTTTACAATCTCGGCGTACCAAGGCCTCCTGGGCCAGTTTGGGGCCACTAGGATTACTGGTATTCCCTCCTCCTTGATCCTGCGAAGCAGTCTTTGTAGAAGAGGGATCGGAGGGAATGCATAGATCAGTGAGAACTGATTCCATGGAGTTATTAGAGCGTCTGTATTATTAGAGCGTCTGTCCCGTAGGCTAGAGGATCTCTCGTTCTGGACACAAAGTTGTCCAATTTCTTGTTGAACCTGGCAGCTAGCAGGTCTACATCTGGGTTTCCCCATCTCAGACATATGGCCTGAAAGATCTCGGGGTGAAGAGACCACTCTCCTGGTAGCAGCTGCTGACGACTCAGGTAGTCTGCTTGCCAATTTTCTATCCCTGGAATGAAGATTGCAGAAAGGCAAGGTACATGCTCTTCTGCCCATGCCAGGATCCGGTTCACCTCTCTTTGGGCTGCCCGACTGCGGGTGCCTCCTTGGTGATTGATGTAAGCTACTGCAGTAGCATTGTCGGATTGAACCCGAACTGGGTAGCCCTGTAACCTGTATGTCCAGGTTTTGAGGGCTAGATATACCGCCCGGATCTCTAGCACATTGATGGGCAGGATCCCTTGAGTCTTGGCCCAGGTTCCCTGGGTAGAAGCCTCCTCGAATACTGCACCCCAGCCCGATAGGCTGGCATCCCTAGATACCACCTTCCAGGCCACTGGGAGGAAGGACTTTCCCTTCCGTAAATTCCTGGCTTCTAGCCACCAATCGAAGCTGTGGCGTACTTGTGAGGACAGGCGCATGGGTATATCCAGAGCTTGGCTCTTCCTGTTCCAGGAAGCTAAATATTGCCTTGAAGTAGTCTCGAATGAAACTGGGCGTAAGGGACCGCCTCGAAGGAGGCTACCATCTTTCCCAATAGTCTCATGCAAAGGCGAATAGACGGCCTCTTGTTTGCTTTGACCTTGTGGATCAGGTCTTTCAGAGACTGTATCTTCGGTTCTGGCAGGTATACCCCGTTTTGGGCTGTATCTATGATCATGCCCAGGTACACTATCCTTCTTTGGGCCTGGAGAGAGGATTTTTGTAAATTTATAATCCATCCTAAATGCTCCAGGTATCCTACTGTAGTGTGTACAGCGTGACCCAATCCCTCCTTTGACTGATCTATTACTAGTAGATCGTCCAGATAGGCTGTTACCGCAATGCCCCGTGTTCTTAGGTTTGCTAACAGAGGAGCTAGCACCTTTGTGAATACTATGGGCGCGGTGGCTACACCAAACGGCAGAGCCACAAATTGAAAGTGGCGATCTTCTACCGCAAACCTTAGGAATCTTTGGTGAGCGGGGAGGATGGGTATGTGTAAATGTGCGTCCTTGATATCTATGGGCGCCATGAATTTTCCGCCCTTTAAAGTGGCGGCCACGGATCGGATCGTTTCCATTCGAAAATGGCGATCGTTCAGGAACCGATTTAGGGATTTTAGATCCAGGATGGGTCTGACATCTCCATTTGGCTTTGGAATCACAAAGAGGTTTGAGTAAAAACCTGAACCTCGCTCTTTTTGGGGTACGTCTGTAACTACCCCTTGAGCCATTAAGTGATTCAAACATTTGAAGAAGGATTCTCTTTTTTGTGGATCCTTGGAGAGTCTTGAACCTCGGAATTGAGAAGGTGGGATCTCTCGAAATTCCAGTTTGTACCCTGAGGATATTGTGTATACCACCCAATTGTCCTGGATTTCTGACCGCCAAGTCGCTGAGAACTGACAAAGCCTTCCTCCCACTCGGCCGAGCGGGGGCGCCCCTTCACTGAGAGGTTTTGGGGGCTTGCTTATTAGCTCTTGCACCCCACGGCTTCTTGTTCTTCTGAGCTTGCCCCTTGGCTTTTGTGGGCGGCTAAAACAGGCCGCCGCCACTGGTTGGAGTCAGATTTCCCGGGAGCTGGGGAGAGAGAGCGTTTAAAACAAGATCTCTTGTTTTTCTTTCTCTCAGGTAAAAGTCGTTTTACCACTTGATATCTTCTGTATATATTTTTCTAAATCTTCCCCAAATAGGCGTTCGCCATGGAACGGGAACTTGCCAACAGCTTTTTGCATGGGGTTTCCACTGACCAATGCTTAAGTCAAAGTACTCTGCGCATCTGTACCAGCTGGAGTGTAAGGCGTGATGCCTGTATGATAGAATCTCTCATGGCATCCACTGTGAAGCATAAGGCTTTAGGCAAATTTTCCCAATTTCAAGCCTGCTCTGAAGGCAGATCCTTCAGCCCCTGCTTTACCTGTTGGCTGATGACCTGACACATACCGACTGCTGCTACTGCAGGTTGGGTAATTGAGCCGGCCAAAAGGAAGGAGGATTTCAACTTCCTCTCAGAAGGATCTTTTAAACCCTTGTACATTATCCACCGGACATGTCAGGTTTTTATTTACACAAGAAATAGCCGCAACTACCGCAGGCAGGCTCCATTTCTTTAAAAAAATTTCCCCCATAGGATAAAGAATGTTAAACCTTTTTGGAGGTGAGAAACGCTTATCTGGATGTTGCCAGTTTGCGTATATTAGATCCTCTAGTAACGGATGAACCGGGAAGGAGCATGCACCTTGCAGGGATCTGAATGACCCTAGGGAGGAGACAGGTAATTCCGTTACCTCCGCAGAGGTTAACTTAAATGCACTGCTATAGCATTGTACCTGTGACCTTAAAATCTGGCTCCTCATCCTCTGCTGATGTAGCCTCCTCCTCCTCATCCTCCTCCCTCAGGTACTTCTGAAGGGAGGTCCAATACTGGAAGAGACCTGCTTCGCTTATTGTCCCTTTTTAGAGGACTTAGCGATTAAGGTAGCAATTTTTTCCTCCAGATTATTTAGGGCAGCTGATAAAGTGTCCTCAGTGACATATACAGGCCCAGGCTTCACTGGGGAAGCCGCCATACCTGACAGAGGTAATGGCTCATCCTGAACAGGTGCATTTAGCAACACAGGAGAGAAAGGTACCGAGTCAGCACAGTTAGAGCCTCCTCTCAGGCGGTGGTGCTTTCTTATCTCTTTTTGTCCGTATTACTTCCCCTGGAAGGCTTACTGTTTAGACAAAATACAAGGTACCTAAATGCATATACTACCGTGTTTAGTTTAGCAAATACATTAAGTATGCAACTTTTAACACATAACTATGCATAACATGGATGTCTTCTAGGAAGTACCCAATCCAACCACATGGAGTCTTACGTCCCTGTATAGCTGCTGTGTTTCTCTGCCAGGAACAAGAGAACTAACGAGCTTGCTTGCTGCTGCAGTGCTTCTCACACTGACAGTCTTTTAAATTTGGCGCCGTTTCTGTGCCTGCGCGCGCCACGTGCCCGCGCACGCCTTCGCCCCCCCCCCCTCCGATAAAGCGCGCTCCCGCGCGCGCGGCCCTTAGCGCTATGGCGGTGGCCATAGTGAGAGAGGACTCTCATCAGCCCTTGTTCCCACTTACCTGCATCTGCAGGTGTCTGGTCGGCCACCGAAAGGAGGATCGGGGTGCCCCAGCAAGCTCAGCAGCGGAGGTGACGAGCAGTGTACTTCGCCGAAGCCGACACTGAACAGAGTGAGGTGAGTATATTCAGCTCTTTACTCCCCCCAGTGGTGGAAAAAAAGAAGACATCCATTTTTTGAAAAAGGTCCCAACCTAGTTATGGACCTTCTAATCTCACCTTATCCACGCCGCAGGTTTTTCTGCTGAAAGATTTCAGACAGATACCAAACTTCACCCTTCACGGTGGGCTATGTGTGCCAACCTTCAGGGATATGGGTTCCTATTTAAAGGATACCTCTCCCCTGGGCCTTGTACAAGACTCTTACCAGGACTTTATAGCGAAATAGCGAAAGTGCTGGATCTTAGAGCCCAGTCCTCCGAAGAGAGACATTACAGGCGACGCCTCATGGATGAGGCCCGGATCCCATCCAGATTCAGCTCATTTGTAGGCATCTTGGATGGATCCGAAAGCATAGCTCTTTTACCCCCAGAGGGTCTCTTTGGTAGAGCTTTCCTTTAGCACCTCCTAACGCGTCCAACACCTTTCGACACTGGCGAAAAAACTGAGGTACTTCCCTGATGGGAGGGGTTATATGGAGGGGAACTGTCTTCCATTGGTTGTGCCAGTGTCCAATCACCGCTGGTGACCCTTAACCTATTATGTAATGACTAGCTCTGTGTCCCGTGGTGTACGATAAAGAAATGTCATACACAGTATTTTCTTTCTTCACCATGTTCTCTCCTGCTTAACCTTTGGTATAATCCTTCAATCCCAGACTCCCTATCCTATGGAAGAATCCTGCCCTGGGCTGAAACCAATAGATTTCAGTTGGGCAATTTTATAAATCCAGTCACATGCAAACTCATACCCTTGGGGGAATTGCACACTAAGCACCATATTCCCAATAACCTCTTTATTTCTTATATTCAATTCCTCCCTCTCTCCATTATTTATCTTTAAACCGCCCAACTAAATTTGAGCACACATGAATTCAAGGCTCACACCAACTACACCTCATATCCTCAAACTATTACACAAGGCATATACATGGAAGTGGACCCAAAATCTCCTATGCCTTATCCCTGTGAAACCTTGGGAGGGAATGTGGCTTCTAAATCATCTAGATATGTGGTATATAGGGAGAACATATACAAAGTTATGATGGACTGGTACAAGACATCTGAGGTGCTCCATGCCACTAACCCTCCTTTACCCGACTCCTGCTGGACATGTGGCCAAGACAAAGGTCTTTATTTTACTTAGTATGGACATGTCCCGATCTCCAGCTTTTTTGGCTTAATGTTATATCCATGCTTGAAAAGTTCCTTGATGCCACCTTGAGGCCGCATACACACGACCAGTTTTCTTGGCAAAAAAAGACAAGAAAACTGCCGGGAGAGCTTTCTTGCCGAGAAAGCCGGCTGTGTGTACGCGGGTTTCAGTTTTCTCGTCAAGAAAACTGCCCAGATTCCCCGACGAGAAAAAAAGACGACCTGCGGTCTTTTTTCTCGTCGAGAATCTCGTCAGCCTGTTTCTCGACGAGAAACCCGAGCGTGTGTACACTTACCTGTCGCCGTGGAAACCCGCGCATTCTCGAAATGACTGACGCATTGGCGGTAGCTTCCTAGGCATAGGCATAGGGTGTAGCAAGATGGCGGCGACGGCATCAAATGTGAGGAGCGCACGCTCGTCGTAGTCGATGACGTCACCGCGTTCGTGCCATTCAAAAGAACGGCAGTTCTTTTGAATCATATGTGTGTACACTCGGCCGGGACAAGTTTCTTGTCAAGATTCTCGTCAGGAAAAACAACGTTTTTTTCCCGACGAGCATCTCGGCCGTGTGTACAGGGCTTGACTGACGGCCCCATCCACTACCTTCTGGGGTTACCCTTTTTAGACATTTCTAAACAATCATAACAGCAGCTAGAAAAGTAATCTCTAGGTTTTGGCTTTCTACTTCTCCCCCCACCCATCCCATAGCCAATTCATACATACTATAACTATGGTTCGAGGCCTGGAGATATTACCACAACCTTAAAGTAGAAGTCCAGCCTAACGTGTTAGGCTGGACAGTGGTGTAGTGGTTAGCACTTTCACTTAGCAGCAAAAGGGTCGCTGGTTCGAATCCCGACCACGACACCATCTGCCTGGAGTTTGCATGTTCTCCCTGTGTCTGCGTGGGTTTCCTCCGGGTACTCTGGTTTCCTCCCACACTCCAAAGACATGCTGGTAGGTTAATTGGATCTTGTCCAAATTGGCCCAGTATATATGTGTGTACGACTGTGTGTCCCAAGCGTGTCGAAATCCTACGGGGTAAAGTGACCGCACCAGCCAAGCAGACACTGGCTGCAAAAAGCGCATAGAGGGGATTCAGTTTGCATGTGAGCGCTATACAAGTCATTCATTCACTGATTCATTCATTCATCACTAAAATTGCTACAGCTATAGACATCCACGATATAATACTAAGCTATCTAGCCTTGCAAAGAAGAAATCAGTATACATACCTTTCTAAAGCCGCTCCGGTCCAGTCCCACACTAAGCTGTGGAGGAGGGTGCAGAGGAGGCAGCCTACAATGGAAGCCCCATAGTAACTCTATGGGTGACGTAACTTCCCAGTCAGCTGTGTCCTCTGCAGAGCTTCCACCGCTGGAGACCGGACTGGAGTGGCTTCAAAAAGGTATTCATACTGATTTCTTCTTTACAGGGCTAGATAGTGTTAGATCATGGATGTCTGTAGATGTAGAGATTTTAGTGTTAGGCTGGACTTCCACTTTAACTGACAAACTGGATCTATTCAATAAAGTCCAACACTTTGAGGGTTGCTCTGACTTATTTCAGTTTATTGTATATACTGTGCGAGTATGTTATATACTGTATCTATGGGCTATTGCAAGCTGTAAATACCTATATACCCTCTTCATGCTGTAATACCTATATACCCTCTTCACGCTGTAATGCCGTGTACACACGACCGTTTTTTCTCGTTGAGAAAAACGATTTTTTTTCCTTTTGACGAGAAAAACGATCGTCTGTGGGCATTTTGTCGTTTTTCTCGACGAGAAAAACGGCATTAAAAACTACGAGAAAAATTAGAACATATTCTAATTTTTCTCGTCGTTTTTCCTGACATTTTTTCTGCGGCAGTTTTCCCATAGGGAAACACTGCCGCGGAGCCCACAGACGGTCGTTTTTCTCGACAAGAGAAAAAATAGGATTTTTATAACAGCTTACCTGTAAAATCCTTTTCTTGGAGTACATCACGGGACACAGAGCGACATAGTCATTACTAATGGGTTATATAGTTACCGTCAGGTGCTGGCACTGGCAACTTCCAAAACCGGAAGTACCCTCCCCTATATAAGCCCCTCCCATCCGGGAGCACCTCAGTTTTGTAGCAAAGCAATAAGTGTCCCCAAAGAGGGGTGGGAGCTCTGTGTCCCGTGATGTACTCCAAGAAAAGGATTTTACAGGTAAGCTGTTATAAAAATCCTATTTTCTTTTCGTACATCACGGGACACAGAGCGACATAGTCATTACTAATGGGATGTCCTAAAGCAATGCCAAATGAGGGGGGGGATACACCATATATAAGCTGAGCGCTATCAGACATGAGGATCTTTTGCGGCCTGCAACACACTGCGCCCAAAGGCGACATCCTCCTGACTTCTAACGTCCACCTGGTAGAACCTAGTAAACGTGTGTACCGAAGACCATGTTGCGGCCTTACAGATTTGAGCCAGGGAGGCCTGGTGATGCACTGCCCATGAAGTTCCAACTGCTCTCGTGGAGTGCGCCCTAACTTTGAACGGAGGCGGTCTACTTCTCAAGCTATAGGCTTGTATTATGACCTGTCGAATCCACTTGGCTAAAGTAGATTTTGACGCTGCCTGACCCTTTCTGGGGCCTTCCGGCAGAATAAACAAAGTATCCGTTCTGCGAATCTGAGCAGTGGCTTTTAGATAAGGTTTAACTGCTCCTACTACATCCAAAGAATGCAATAACTTTTCCTCTACCGAAGTAGGCTTGGGGAAAAAAGAAGGAAGAACCACATCTTGGTTCAAATGAAAACTCGATACCACCTTAGGAAGAAAGGCTGGATGAGGACGTAACACTACTCTGTCCTTATGGATAACCAGATATGGCTCCTTACAGGACATAGCTGCTAATTCCGATACTCTTTTAGCCGAACAAATGGCTACTAGAAAAATCAATTTCCTGGTGAGAAGCACCAAGGAAATATGCTGTAATGGTTCAAATGGTTGTTTCTGTAGAACCGACAGAACCAAGTTTAGATCCCATGGACATATGGGAATATTAACCGGAGGACTAATACGCATCACTCCTTGTATAAAGGCTTTGACTAGTGAATGCGAAGCCAAGGGCCTTTGAAAAAATATTGACAAGGCCGAAATCTGACCCTTGATAGTACTCAAGGCAAGCTTCCTATCTACAGCCCACTGTAGGAAGTCCAGAAACCTACCTATTACGTACTTATGTGGATGCCATTTCTTGGCCTCACACCACGCGATGTACGCCTTCCAGATTCTATAGTAGATCTGCCTGGATACCGGCTTCCTGGCATTGATCATGGTAGATACCACAGTATTAGAGAGCCCTCTCTTTTTTAGAATGTGGGCTTCAATAGCCAGGCCGTCAAACCTAGGGCTGGTAAGGAAGGGTGGTATATCGGTCCTTGCGAAAGCCGGACGACGTGGGAGAGTCCAAGGACTCCCCACTGAAATTTTACAATCTCCGCGTACCACGCTCTTCGGGGCCACGCTGGAGCCACCGGAATCACTGGTTTCTTTTCTACCCTGATTCTGCGGAGTAATCGAGGTAACCATTGTGGCGGTGTGAATGCATATATCAGCTTGAACTGATCCCCAGGGAACACTAGGGCATCCGAGCCGCAAGCTAGGGGATCCCTTGTCCGAGAGACAAACCTATCCCCCTTTGCGTTGAATCTGGATGCTAGAAGATCTACATCCGATGTTCCCCACCGCTGACATATTGTCCAGAAAACCTCGGGGTGAAGGGACCCTTCCTCTGGGCCTAATTGCTGGCGACTTAGAAAGTCCGCCTTCCAATTCTCCACTCCTGGAATGAATACCGCAGATATGGCTGGGACATATTTTTCCTGCCCATTTCAGGATGTAATTTACTTCCCTCTGGGCTGCACGACTCCTGGTGCCCCCCTGATGATTGAATTCTGACAGGGGACCCTTGGAGTTTGGATGTCCATGCTACTAGGGCATACCGGGCTGCTCGTATCTCTAAGAGATTGATGGGCAGGGCCTTTTCTGCATCCGACCATCTGCCCTGGAGAGACTATTGCTCCAGTACTGCTCCCCAGCCTATAAGGCTGGCATCTGTAGTGACCACCTTCCAAGAAATCGGACTGAAGGATTTCCTTTTTTCCAGATTCTGGGGAACCCACCACCAACGGAGGCTCTTGCGAACGGAAGGGGACAAGGACATTGTAAGTCTAGGGCCTGAACTTTTTTGTTCCAGGCTGACAGTATGGCCCCTTGCAAATTCCTTGAATGGAATTGACCGTAGGGTACTGCTTCGAATGATGCCACCATTTTTCCCAGCAGCCTCATATACAGGCGTATGGACGGCTGTCTTTTTTGTACCCACTAAGTGGATCAAATCTTTCAAAGACAACACCTTTCCTCGAGGCAAGAATATTTTTCTCTGGCCTGAATCCAACCTTAGCCCCAAGTATTCCAGACTTTTGACTGGTTTTTAGGGCTGACTTGTCTCGGTTGATAATCCAACCGTGAGATTCCAGATACTTGATCGTCTTGTGAACGACCACGTCTAGTTTTTTCACTGAGTGGTCTATCAGCAACAAGTCATCCAGATATGCCATTATCATTACACCTTGTGTTCTTAGATTGGCCAATAAAGGGCCAGAATTTTTGTAAACACTCGTGGTGCTGTGGCCAAACCGAAGGGTAAGGCTCTGAACTGAAAATGGCGCCCTTCTACTGCAAAGCGTAGAAATTTTTGGTGGACTGGAAAGATGGGAATGTGCAAATAAGCATCTTTGATGTCGATCGTGGCTAACCAATCCTCCCCTTGTAGGGCAGTGGCCACCGATCGGATCGACTCCATCGGAAAGTCCTGATATACAGGAATTTGTATAGCCCTTTTTGAATTAATATGGGCCTCCCGTCCGCGTTTGCTTCGGGACTGTAAAGAGGTTTGAGTAAAACCCGAACCCTCATTCTTCCAGGGGAACTTCCATAATTACTCCTTGGAGCAATAGTTGTTCTAGTGCCAACAGGAGGGACTCTCTCTTCCGGGGATCCCTTGGCACGTTTGACCTTAAAAATGGGAAGGAGGAGAGTCTTTTAACTCCAAACTGTATCCCAAACCTACTGCGGAGAGCACCTATCTGTCTTGATCGTGTCCCGCCAGGTCTCCTTGCGAACAACTGGAGTCCTCCCCCCACCCGACTGAGTCGGGGCTTCAATGAATTTAACTTTGGGGGAGGTTTTGTACCTCCCCTGACCCAGGGTTTCTCATTACCCTGCTACTGTCCCTGTTTTTTACCCCCGGGATTTGACCGAGGAGGCCGTCGGAACTGTTACACAGCCGATGCCCCAGGGACTGGAGAAGCAGGCCCCTTAAAGAGGGACCTCTAACTCTGCTTTTAACCGGCAAGAGCGTATTTTTACCGCTGGAAATTTTCTGGATATATTTGTCCAGGTTTTCCCTGAATAAGCGTTCACCATGAAATGGGACGCTAACCAGCCATTCTTTACAGGGAGCTTCAGCAGACCAGTTTCTGAGCCATAGGAGCCTACGCATATGTCTATAGACAGCGTAAGGCGGGAGGCCTGATGGACTGAATCCTCTATGGCGTCAACCGCAAAGCCTAAGGCTCTAGGTAGATCAGCTAGGGCAAAGCCTGCTGATCTGTCAAGTCCCTCAAGACCTGTTTCAACTGATCCTTCACTGCTTAGCAGACCCCAATAGCTGCTACTGCTGGTTGTATCACCAAGCAGATTTTCATAAGGACTCCAATCTTTTATCTATTGGGTTCTTGAACATTTGGACATTATCCACTGGACATGTCAGTGATTTATACATACAAGAGATGGCTGCGTCCACTGTAGGGACCTTCCATTTTTTTTTTTTTTTTTTTATGAACTTATCCTCCATGGGATAGACCACCGGAAATCTCTTGGGGGAATAAATATTTTCTCAGGACGTTCCCAATCCTGGTAAATGAGCCCTTTCAGTAAAGGGTGAAGTGGAAAAGAACAAACAGTCTGGGGGCTTCTAGCGACCCCAACGAGGATACAGTAGTGGTTGATGGTTCCGCAAGGTGCATTTTTAAATGCTGATCGGACCATGTTAGTCAGAGACTGAACCCATAATCTTTCAGCTTGAGATGCTGAGAAAAGGTTCCCCCACTGTTGATTCCTCTATAACAGAATCAACCTTATCCTGATCCCCTTCAGGCAGGTCGATCCCTGTATGGGACTGTTGCTCTGCTAACAGGCACTCTGAAGGAGGAGACGGAGATCGGGCGTGCTTTCCCTGACAGGGAGGCAGCGATAAATTTTGACAATCTCTCTCTAATCCTCCCAGAGCTGAGGAAAAAACCTCCTCTGTTACATACACAGGAGCAGGTGAACTGAGGACAGCCACAGTACCAAGTACCCCTGCGGGGTCTCTACGGTCACTTACCTCTGAACTTCAGGGGAGACTGGTGCAGCAAGAGTATGCCCAAGATCCTCAGAGCCCGATGAGACCCCCTTCGCTTCCTGGAAGATTCAGTTCCGGAGCTACTGGACGGCATATTCCTAAGCCTAAAGCTGAGGTATTCCAGCCGTAATACACCACTTTTACTGAGAATAGTCTAGCACAATTGCTGCTATATCACAGTTGGTGTCTACTAATGTGCCCTTCTAGGGGATGCCTGTATCAACCGCTTGCTGTATGCCTTTAAATGTTGCCAGCTCTGTCTCTGTACTTCATAGCCAGCTTACTGCAATAATGTGGCTTTTTAAAAACCTGCTGGGACGCCCGCACATGCGCAGAAGCGCTGCGGCGCGCACAGAGCGTCATCCCCCAGGCCCCGCCCCTTTTTCCGGCCACCTCTATATATAGAGGCGCGTGCACGCGCACGCGCGCGGCCACGTGCGCCTCGGCGCTAATTTTCAAACATGGAAACCAGGGACAGGAGCCAGGGCCCCCTTTGCCGCAGGCCGGGGGATAGACGAACACTGCAACATGGCAGAGGAAACAGTTTCCTGTAGGAGAACTCACCAGCTGCCTGGACTTTGCTCTCTGAGAAGAAACTAGTCCATATGACAAGAAAAACATTCCACAGCGGCCTCTAGTGGACAAACACAGGTACCGCAGTTTAATATACTAAACATATATAAAAAAACATTCTTCTTTTTTTTTTTTTTCTTGACCACCATTAAAAATTATTACATTTTTTTAGTAGTTACAGGCATGCACAGATATTAGCGGGAATACCGTTAGGTAACAGACAGAAAGACAAATTAGGCTTGGGGGTCCCCCAATAGAACCAAGTTCCTGGGGGCCCCCACTTACCTGTTCCCCGCCGCAGGACTTTGTTTGGTCCACAAAAGCCCAAACTTCACCTATCACGGCAGGCATTGTAATCAAACCTTCAGGGACCGGGTTCCCAAGGATTCCACTCCCCTGGACCTGTATAGCACCCTGCACAGAAAACATCTTGGTCGTGGGTATGACCAGAGCTCTGGATCCCAGGGTCCAGCTCTCCTAAGAGAAGCATTACAGGCAGAACCTTGCTCTTCTCTGCAAGGCCCGGGTACCGACCGTTTAGCTATGAAGCTTTTTTGGTCGGATCCGGAATAGCTTACTGAGGCCCAAAAGAACCTGTACGCAAGCTCAGTGAAAAACACATGTTTCTTCTTGGCCAACACCTTAGACACTGGCAAAAAACTGAGGTGCTCCCGGATGGGAGGGGCTTATATAGGGGAGGGTACTTCCGGTTTTGGAAGTTGCCAGTGCCAGCACCTGACGGTAACTATATAACCCATTAGTAATGACTATGTCGCTCTGTGTCCCGTGATGTACGAAAAAGAAAATGTCGTGAAAAACGACCGTGTGTGGGGAACAAGCCGTTCCCTTGTTTTTTATGTCATTATTCACGGCGGTTTTTTAACCGCCGTGAATAATGATCGTGTGTACGCGGCATAATACCTATATACCCTCTTCACGCTGTAATACCTATATACCCTCTTCACGCTGTAATACCTATATACCCTCTTCATGCTGTAATACCTATATACCCTCTTCATACTGTAATACCTATATACCCTCTTCATACTGTAATACCTATATACCCTCTTCATACTGTAATATCTATATACCCTCTCCACACTGTAATACCTATATACCCTCTTCACACTGTAATACCTATATACCCTCTTCACGCTGTAATACCTATATACCCTCCTCACACTGTAATACCTATATACCCTCTTCATGATGTAATATCTATATACCCTCTTCATGATGTAATATCTATATACCCTCTTCATGATGTAATATCTATATACCCTCTTCATGCTGTAATACCTATATACCCTCTTCATATTGTTTGTGATGTTGTGTAATTCATACTACTGACTGATTCTCCACTACTGTTTTGTGACATACAAGGGATGTAACTTATTTTTTTGTGAAATTCAATAAAAATATAATTACAAAAAAGAATTCCCGACACCGCTCACCTCTCCTGTCAGCAGCTCCATCATCTTCTTGGTGACTTCTAGAATCTTCTGCATGTTGTGTCTCTCAGGTTTTAGGGAGTCACATGGAGACACTGTGATGGTCATATGATCACCTGACTTCACAAGAGGAAGTCTCTGTATTGAGGAACCAATAGAAATATCATGTTAGAATCCCAGAATCCTCCTCACCTCTCCGGTCAGGTCTGTGTTTTATTAATAAAGATAAGAGTGATGTCATGTGACCTCCCAGAATCCTCCTCACCTCTCCGGTCAGCAGGTAGATGATCTCCAGGGTGAGGTTTAGTATCTTCTCAATCATGTGACTCCGTTCCTCCTCCATCCTCATTGGTGCTGTCATTTGATCTATACAGGTCTCCTTGTAGACGGATAACTTTGGGAAATGAAGGAAAGAATTATTAGGATGGTATTGGAAATACAATAATAGGATGTGGATGTGAGGGGGTAATAGGAGAGTTGCTGTACATTCAAGAACTACTGCCCCATGGGAACACATTATTATTGTTATACAGGATTTATATAGCACCAACAATTTGCACAGGATGAATCAGAGGGCCCTGCTTGTTAGCGACTACAATCTAGGAGGGAGGGTCAAATAATAAAAATTGTGATAACTGTGGGGGATGAGCTGATGGAGAAAATAAATGTACAGATGTTAGGTGTGGACAGGATAGACTTCTCTGTAAAGGAGGGTTTTTAGTAATCATCTAAAAGCAGAGTAGGAGATAGTCAGACAGATTGGGGTATGGAGTTCCATAGGATGGGAGATGCTCGGGAAAGTCCTGGAGGCGAGCATGGGAGGAGGTGACAGGGGAGCTAGAGAGCAGGAGGCCTTGGGAGGAATAAAGAGAACAATTTGGTTGGTATGGGGAGACTAGGTTAGTGATGTAGGTGGGGGCTGTGTTGCGGATGGCTTTGTCAATTATGGTTTGTATTTAGAATTGAATTTGTTGGGTGAATGGCAGCCAATGGATGGATTGGCAGAAAGGGGTGGCAGACGATGAGCGGTATGTAAGGTGGATGAGCCTTACAGGGAATGATTGTGGGGATTTCAGAAGAGAGAAAGTAGGGTAGCCAGGCAGAGAAGTCATCCAGGAAGGTTGATACCGGTCCAGTGGATTACAGCAATTCTTAGAGAAACGGCAGAATATAGACAAATACAATGTGCATCAAAAGAGGAGAGTGTCAGAGAAGGAGGTGGGTAAAGGTGCTGTGTGGAGCTAGAAGGAATCTCACTCTGCCTCCCTTCCATCCACTGGGTTTGGGAGAGTGAGTCCAGAGAAGGCCAACATGGGAGTGATATATATAAAGCTGTGGGGTGGAGAAGAGGGGTGGAGGAAAGAGGACACAAGAGGGCTAGGGAGTGTATGTTACAGAGTGGAAGCAGCGCTTACTAGAGAGATGGGTCACCTGCAGTCTGTTTGGTGCTTTCCAGTGCAGTTTGCTATTTAAGTTCGCTTTGTGCAATCACTGAAGTGCAGAGATTGGAGTGCATATCACTTGTATAAAGAATCACTTAGAGAAAGAATCACTAAAAGGAAAGAACCCCAGCAATATGCTGACCCCATAAGGGTGCTCTAGTGTTATACTGTCAAAGGTGGGGGTGTTTTTTTGTTAATGAATCATGAGTTAATATAAGGATGGGTAACAATCAGAACAGGCCTTTCACATCTAAAGTCAGACCAGCAGAGTTGTAAAGATAAGATCAGCACATAAAACTCAGGTAAGACACTACAGAGCAACACAAACATCATAATGACAGGGAACAGATGGTGAAGGCGACACAACAAAATACACACAGACACAGTAACAGCAAACAGTTTCCAGTTTGTCAGTTACGAGTGGATGTGACTCAGCTGTGACATACCTGTGGAGGTACAGAGAAGAAATCTTCAGACGAGGCAAAGCTTGAAGTGCAAATCTCTAAATGATTCTTTATAGAAGTGAACAAAAATAAAGGTGAGAACCTCGGCAACGTGCCCCCCAACAATGATAGCCTTAGGGGGCGATCTAAAAAGAGAAGAACAATAGTTATCTTCAGTCAGTCTGTCTGTCCTAATGGTGGGGATGGATTTTGCTGAGTGCTGCTGCCAAGTTCCCACCCCCCAGGATCACTGCTGGTGTGAAGAAAATCTGTGTAAGAGGATATGGAAGAGAGATGAGGAGGAGATCCAGGAATCAGGATAAAGGTCAGGACAAGCAACAGACGAGCGCATCCAAGAGATGAAGCCGGGGTCACTACACAGAAAATCAATCCAAGGAAACAACAGGCAGGACGAGGAATAGCAAGAAGGAGCTCAGAGACAAATGAGAATATTGCTCAGCCAATGGGAGATTATCTCAGCATGACTTACATAATGAAGGAGATGAGGGGGAGGGGAGGAAGTCACTTAAAGCGCAGGTCCACTCACGTGTTTTTTTTTTTTGCCAACCTTAACACAATCATACATTAACACTTTCAAACTCACTGTTTAGGATAAATAGCTTGCCCGATGTGCGTTTTCATTGAAAAGATGAAGTTATATCAAATCATAACGGCCGTTCTCAACTTGCTTGTGGGCATTTGAAGCCCACAAGCATTTACTTCCTGATTCCAGGGATTGCTGATCTACCAGCATCCCTTGCTCGTTCCTACGCATGCTCACTTGTAAATATGTGGAGCACCGTACAGTTCATGGTTGCCATCACAACGGACGTTCCGTTTTCTAAATCCCGCGATAACTCGCGGCAGGCATCCGCAATGACTCCTGGGAACAATGACACAAACTCCCAGGAGTCAGTGCGGTGGAAAGGAAATGACACAATACCCGCCCTTATCCGCAGTGGCAACAGAAAAGAACAGGAAAAGCCAGGTACACTTGAAAAAAAAAATGCCATTTGTAATTGAAGACAATGCTACAATGTGATTGAGAATATGTTTTAAAATAGGGTGGACCTCCGCTTTAAGGTGACCATAAATACATGGAAATTCAGCTGGTTCAGCAGGGATCGGTCACATTTCCATCCATGTGTGGTCACTGCCGGATAAAAGTCACTCGATCAGCGGCTGCAGCCAATAGCTTCATCACTGATCTGTGTATTCTGAGAGCGGAGGAGCGCCCCCCATTGTCAGAGTACAATAGTGCAGCGGGGAGGATTCCCCCATCCCCCTCCAATGTGCGGATGGGGGAATCAGTTACATTTTTTCCCTCTCTGCCCACTGGCTGAACGATAAAACTGAACCATGTATTGTTTTTTGTATTCATGTATTTTGCTTTGGAAGCAAGATATAATAATCATCAAAAGATACCCACTGAAGAGGTTAATCTACATTTCCACACTATATATGTGTGTATCCTCATCTGCTGGAGATAAAAGACGTCACAGTGACTATGGAGGAAGAGGACGGACATGACGGGGTTACTGGGTGTAAATAGAAAATAAGATCTTATTACCTCCTCTGCTGCCACTTCCAGCAATGTCTTCTCTCTACTTCCTCCTGACTCACCTCTCACCCGGAACTTCCTGTCTGTACCTGACATCACTTCCTGTCTTCCATAGAAGTAGAAGTGAGATCACCACCTTGTGGAGGTCAGGGGAACTGCAGAAACATCTGGTAGTGTGAACACGGCCTTGTGCTGTGTGTGTATGTACTGTATATCCTTATAGATGGGTCATCTCCACTCCCACCAAGGGGGATAGAAATATATTACTGCTCGGGGGAGGGGGGAGACATTTTGTTCCCTTTGATTTTGCAGTAAAATTGATGTCAGATTTAGTCATGTAGAACATCTGTTATATGGATACAAAGATCCCCAGCCGAGAGTAAAGGGTGGAAATGGCTCCTGATCCCCAGATTTGGGAAATTATGTCACCAATATAAATAGAAAAAAACCTGCGCTATGTGTAACAACTCAAATACCTACAGAAATAACTTCTACCGGACTGCTGCTGTAACAAAGGTAAGTATTCCCTTTATCACCTAGAAGAGCATTATGTGTCACAGCGCTGTCCTATTGTGTGTGCGCATAAATTATCACCAATACACTAAAATATGTGGAGACATTCATATATAAAGTGCTAGGGGCTCAAATAATATTCTCTGCAGATCCACTGCTTCCGCTTTACACCTACTTCATTCATCTTATGGTGTTTATCAATAAAACAAGTAAACTGATCCATGTGCAAATTCATATACAACATAAAGTGCTTTGTGCTCGAGATGCTGTTCCCTGCAGATCCACTGCTTTCGCTTTGCACCTACTTTTTTAATCCTGTGTAGCGGGGTGTTCAATTTAAGGGAAGTCTCTGAGTGGTAATTAGGCTCAGACACCTTGATTGTTAGTGGCTATGGACCAATTTTTGTCCTCAGGGGATAATGCTGGTGATGAGTTCCCTGTGGCCTGCGGGTGGCGCTGCCATTTTGGGCCAGGGTTGAACCACAAGCGTAGTGCTGTGCATTTTGGGTCCCCTCTCGGCAGCTGTACGGTGGGGCGGGGAACCTGCTGTGCATGCCGGGAGAGGATCTAAAAGGGGCAGACGTCTCCTGATCGGGGTCCACCCCCGGGCACCTTCAGCTTGGGAGTGCGTGTGGCTCATCTCCGGGTGCCCTAGGCCCGGCAGCTGTGTTCCGGTTCCATCTCCGGCACCTTTAGCCTGGGATGAGGTACTACCCTGCTGTCCTGATCGCCTGGGTATGAAGACCCAGGGGATGCGGAGAAGGCCCGGGGCCCAGCACCTTCAGCTGGGGTCCACTAAGAATTGAGGAGTCCAGGGTGCCGCCTTGCGAGGGGACCCGCACCCTAGGAGAAGGGAGGATCATTCCGAAGGACCGATGCGGGAGTCACGGTGAAGGAAGGGTCTGTTGACTCTCTGGGGGGACGTCTTCTCCTTGACAGGGGCCATGTTCTAAGAAGGAAGAGATTAAGGTTCACCAGGTCAGTGGCAGGGGCCTTATTCACCAGGTCAGTGGCAGAGACCAACCTCATGGTCTGTGGCAGAGACTGTGCGTCTAAAACTGTTTTGAGAAAACCGAACAGTCAAGAGTTTGAGCTGCGTTTGTGCCTGGACCTCCTCCACACCTTGAGCTGTCCTGTTTCCTTGCTCCAACCTTTCCTCTATCCAAGAGAATGTTTATTGCAAAGTGAGAATAAATATTGAGTTGGACTTTCAGCTGGTGTGGACAATTACATTACTGGGGAAGTCAAGGACTTGCCTCTACCCACGGTAGAGGTGAGAATCATTCTCAGGAGGACTTTGACTCTGGCTGCAGACAAGACCCAAAAATAACACCGCTCAACCTCCTTACACAGGAGGGTACGGGCTTGTGGTGCGGTGTGCCTGTCTCCCCCTGCAGGAGCCGAGTTGAAATGCAGGAGGGGGATAGGTGGGTGCGCTACACCTATAATATTTGTCTGCTATATTAAATAAACTAAAAAATTTGAGCAAATTCATGTAAACATATAATATTTTATGCTCAATATAGTTTTCTCTGCAAGTCCACTGCGTCCACTTTGCATCTACTTCAATTAATTTATTTTGCTCAAAAAAGTCTGTGTGAAAGTGCTCCGTGCTCCAAACTGTGCCAGCTGTAGTGTAGCCACGGCCTTCTTCCACCTCTTACACACGTGATGGTGAGGGCGCCCCCTTAGTAGTGCTTCCCCACTCACCAGAGCAATATGACTCCCAGCTTTTCATCTACCAGAGTCACCAACATCCTTCACACTCTCCTCACCTCCGATGGCAAAGGAACTGGATCCTCCTCGCTCACTCCTGCAAGTCTGCTGCGCTTTCTGTCAGTCTCCCTCCTAGACTCGGCTTCCTCCTCCGACCGCTGTTCCAGCAGGAGCTCCGCCTCTTCATACACACTCAGGGCTCCGCCTCTTCATACACACTCAGGGCTCCGCCTCTTCATACACACTCAGAGCTCCGCCTCTTCATACACACTCAGGAGCTCCGCCTCTTCATACACACTCAGGAGCTCCGCCCCTTCATACACACTCAGGAGCTCCGCCTCTTCATACACACTCAGGAGCTCCGCCTCTTCATACACACTCAGAGCTCCGCCTCTTCATACACACTCAGAGCTCCGCCTCTTCATACACACTCAGGAGCTCCGCCTCTTCATACACACTCAGGAGCTCCGCCTCTTCATACACACTCAGGAGCTCCGCCTCTTCATACACACTCAGGAGCTCCGCCTCTTCATACACACTGAGGAGCTCCGCCTCTTCATACACACTCAGGAGCTCCGCCTCTTCATACACACTCAGAGCTCCGCCTCTTCATACACACTCAGAGCTCCGCCTCTTCATACACACTCAGGTGCTCTGCCTCTTCATACACACTCAGGAGCTCCGCCTCTTCATACACACTCAGAGCTCCGCCTCTTCATACACACTCAGAGCTCCGCCTCTTCATACACACTCAGAGCTCCGCCTCTTCATACACACTCAGGAGCTCCGCCTCTTCATACACACTCAGGAGCTCCGCCTCTTCATACACACTCAGAGCTCCGCCTCTTCATACACACTCAGGAGCTCCGCCTCTTCATACACACTCAGAGCTCCGCCTCTTCATACACACTCAGGAGCTCCGCCTCTTCATACACACTCAGGGGGGAGAGAAATGGGAAGGATATACAGTACATACACACACAGCACAAGGCCGTGATGACACTATGAGATGTTTTCTAGGGGCTGCAGTTTATCTGAGCTCCACAAGGTGGCGATCTCGATTTAAACAGGCAGGAAGTCTCTATAGAATACAGACAGGAAGTGATGTCAGGTACAGCCAAGACATCCCATTTGGAAAGACGTAGAGAGAAGACATTGCAGGAACTGGCGGCAGAGGAGGTAATATGTAGATTAACTCCTTCAAGGGGATCAGTTGATGATTATTATATCTTCCTTCCAAAGCTGGTCATACATGGTTCAGTTTTATCGTTTAGCCAGTGGGGTGAATAAAAAAAACTGAACCAATTTCCCCATCCACACATTGGAGGGGGATGGGGGAATCCTCCCCGCTGCACTATTGTATTCTGACAATGGGGGGCGCTCCTCCGCTCTCCGAATACACAGATCAGTCATGAAGCTATTGGCTGCAGCCGCTGATCGAGTGACTTTTATCCGGCAGTGACCACACATGGATGGAAATGTGACCGATCCCTGCTGAACCAGCTGTATTTCCATGTATCTATGGTCACCTGAAGTGACTTCCTCCCCTCCCCCTCATCTCTTTCATTATGTAAGTCATGCTGAGATAATCTCCCATTGCCTGAGCAATATTCTCATTTGTCTCTGAGCTCCTTCTTGCTATTCCTCATCTTGCCTGTTGTTTCCTTGGATTGATTTTCTGTGTAGTGACCCCGGCTTCATCTCTTGGATGCGCTCGTCTGTTGCTTGTCCTGACCTTTATCCTGATTCCTGGATCTCCTCCTCATCTCTTCTCCATATCCTCTTACTCAGCTTTTCTCCACACCTGCAGTGACCCTGGGGGGTGGAAACTTGGCACTAGAGATGAGCTATCTGTTCGAGTCGAACATCGGCTGTTCGATTGTTCGACGAAGATCAAACATTATGGGCCGTTCGCGCCAAATTCGTTATCGCAGTGCATTGCTGGCTGATGATTGGCCAAACATGCACTATGACCCACATGCTTTGGCCAATCACAGTGCCGTCAGTGAAGAGAGACATAATTGGCCAAAGCCAGGGTGCCTTTGGCCAATTATGGCTCAGGTGGTTAAGTCCACGCCCCACACTGCACGTCGGCTGTGTGTAGTGTGTTGGTGGCTTTGTTGAGAGAGAGAGAGAGAGTCATTTAATTTAATTTGAGCAGGTAGGCGATTCAGTTATATATATATATATATATATATATATATATATATATATATATATATATATACGGTGTGTGTATATATATATATATATATATATATACACACTGTATACAGTTTAGCTTGATCTCACTGCAGACCGTTCCTGGTGTACTGTTTCTAATATACTTCAGGCAGGCAGTTGATTCAGCTAGCTGCAGTGCTATATATATATATAGTGTCTAGCTAAGCCTATACCTGACTGTAGGCCATTCTTGGATTATGTGTTCAAAGACACTTTCAGGCAGGCAGGTGCCACTGAGCTTCAGTGCATAAAATATATACCCACTGCATTCTATTCCAGCCAAGCCTATACCTGACTGCAGGCCATTCCTGGTGTACTGTTTTTAGTAAACTCCAGGCGTCGTTTTGCTAATCTAATTGTACAATATGTCTGGAAGGCCACCAAGGAGAGGCAGACGCTCACAGGCCACTAAAAGAGGGCAAGCAGGCTCTGTGTCTACAGCCAACAGTGCTAGTCGTGGACACGGTGCATCCTCAGCACGTGGCCTTTTTTTTTCGGCAGCTGGCCGTGTTGAGCCACAACATGCAGAAGAGTTGGTAGAGTGGATGACCAAGCCATTCTCATCCTCTGTCACCCAGGCTCAGAGTACTTTGTCTGCCAATGCAGCTGCCAAAGCGGCCTCTTCCATCGGCTCAATGTCATCAGTCACTCCTTCCCTAGCCCCACCATCATGCCCTGAGGAGTCCCCCGAACTGTTCGACCACAGTGTAGGGTACATGCTGCAGGAGGATGGGCAGCGTTTTGAAGGCTCTGATGATGGTACCCTGGTTGAGGATTAAGGCAATAACGTGAGCCCAGGGAGAGGGGGTGCCCAAGAAGGACAAGAAACTGGCAGTCATGTTCCCCCAGCCACAGCATACTGCCAGGTTTGCTCCAGTGACGAGGAGGGAGGGGATGATGAGGTCACTGACTCTACGTTGGTGCCTGATAGAAGAGAGGAGGAGGCACATCTCCAACGAGGCAGGATGCCCTCCAGGGGCCAGCTTAAGGGCAGCCAACCAACTGCATCACACCGCAGAGCTCCGCATGTGCAGGGTGCTTCTGATTCTGTGCGTTTTTTTCTAAAGTTCTTTGGTGTAGGCCTTTTTTGAGATGTGTGCAGCAGATCGCACTGTTTGCTGTTTGCAACATATGTCTGAAGCGTATCAAGCATGGCCAAAACAGCAGCCGCTTTGGCATCACATGCTTGACCAGATATATGTCGAGCTCCATTGGCAACAGTACTTAAAAGACCCACACCAAAGAACAAGGCGGACCTCTCCTTGCTCCTCATGAGCTGGGATCTCCAACACCACTATACCTTCAGTCCTCTCAGAGACCTGCACTGAGAGGAATCAAGGTGTAGAAATAGGTGTCCCAAGTACTAGCTTGGTTAAATTGCTAGCACTCCAACTGCTGCCTTTTCAGCTGGTAGACTCTGCCCCCTTTCGAGAATTTGTGGAATGTGCTGTACCTCAGTGGCAGGTTCCCAAACGCCAATTTTTTTCTTGGAAGGCCATTCCGGCTCTCTACCGACATGTGGAAGGCAATGTCTTGGCCTCGTTGGACAGGACGGTTAGCGGTAAGGTGCATATTACCGCTGACTCATGGTCCAGCAGGCATGGACAGGGACGTTACCTTTCTTTCACGGCGCACTGGGTAACCCTGCTGGCAGCTGAGAAGGATGCATTATTGTTGAAGCTTGTTCTGCCATCATGCCTCGAAAATGCTGGTAGTGGTGATTCTGCCACACCTCTCTCCTCCACCCCCTCCTCTTCTTCTTCCTCTATGGCCTCTTCCTGTGCAGATTTTTCCTCGGAACCAGCGGTGCTCTGTAGGCATTCTAGGGGCTACGCAAAAAACATGCCATGCGGTGCTTGAGTTGGTCTGCTTAGGGGGCAGAGATTGTCAGCTCTGCAGGGGCAGGCTCAGAGGTGGTTGACGCCACGCCAGCTTCAGCCAGAAATGGTGGTTTGCGACAATGGCACCAACCTCCTCTCCGCCCTTCGACAGGGACAGTTGGCTCACATCCTTAATTTGGCGGTGTAACGGTTCTTTTGCAGGTACCCGGGCTTACAGGATCTCCTGAGGCAGGCCAGGGGAGTATGTGGGCATTTCCACCGGCCATTTAATGCCAGTGCTCGGCTGGCTGACCTTCAAAAGGAATGCAACCTGCCCAAGAACCGCCTTATCTGTGACATGCCCACCAGGTGAAACTCAATGTTGGCAATTCTGCAGTGGCTGCACATGCAGCAGAGGGCCATCAATGAGTACCTGTGCGAGTATGGCACCAGGACAGGGTCAGGGGAGCTTGGCTTTTTTTTGCCATGCCGGTGGCTCATGATCAAGGATGCATGCACTGTCCTGTCACCATTTGAGTAGGCCAAGAGGATGGTGAGCAGTGACAGTGAATGCATCAGTGATACTGTCCCTCTTGTCTTCCTGTTGGAGCACACGCTGCGTGGAATAATGGACAGGGCACTTGAGGCAGAACAGAGGGAGGATGAGGATGAGGAGGACTTCCTTACCTCTCAAGGCCCCCTTTATCCAGACAGTATTCCTGCGGGCCCGCCGCTCATACAGGAAGAGGAGGAGGAGGAGGAGGATTGTGTCAGCATGGAGGTGGAGCCTAGCACTCAGCAGCAGTCTTCAAGGGATCGTTTACAGTCCCAAGAAACCCATGGACTTGTACGTGGCTGGGAGGAGGTGGCTGCGGATCATGTCACCCTTAGTGACCCAGAGGACTCCGGACCGAATGCCTCAGCAAACCTACGCTGCATGTCCTCCCTGATCCTGCAAAGCCTGCGAAAGGACCCTCAAATTAGTGTGATCAAGGAGAGGCATCACTAATGGCTGGCAACCCTTCTTGATACACATTACTAGGGTAAGGTTGCAGAACCTATCCAGCCTTCGCAGAGGATTAAACATCTTCGGGAGGCCTTGCAGAAAGGTTTGTGCAATGCGTTTCCAGAGCCTGGGAGCTTACAATTTCATGGTCCTCCTGGACAATGTGTTGCTGAGGCTTCGGTCAGTCACAGAAGGAGCGGTGGAGAAGGTGGCCATCTGACCAATGTGTTCAGACAAGTTTTTAGTCCGGAGCCCAAGGTCTGATTGGTTACAGCAACCATTGCCAGCGTCTGATTTACATGGTGCAGGAATACCTAGGGGGGAAAATCAGACTTGGAGACCTTTCCAACCGAAAATCCACTGGGTTACTGGGTCTTGAGGATGGATCACTGGCCAGAGCTTGCACAGTATGCAATTGAGCTACTGGCCTGTCCTGCATCCAGCATTCTTTCGGAATGCACATTCAGTGCTGCTGTAGGCTTTGTAACCGATCACAGAGTACGCCTATCCACAGACTCGGTTCATCGGCTCACCTTCATAAAAATTAATCAGTCTTGGATCACCAGCTACTAAGCACCTGATGCTAATGTAACCAATTTTTTTTTTTATGAATGACATCCCTTGAAGACTGCCTATGCTGATGCTGAGTGACTATTCTGTTATGCTGAGTGACTATCCTATTCCTCCTCAATGTTCATGTTGATAGCTTCTAAGAACATTTTTGGTTCTGGGCACCATCAGTGGCTAAAGCCCAATTTTTCTGCCCCTATTTAACAGGGGCATGTAATTACAATTTTTGCTGTAATATTTTGCAGCAGGGCCCGTTCCTGCGCTCAACAAGTGTATCTGTGAGGCTTTACAGTGTTGTGTCACCTCCACCACCGCCATCTAAATCCCAATTTTCCCCCAGTCGTCTTCCAAGTCAGCCCTTGAGAGATGGAGCTCCTCCTCACAATCAGGAAACACATTGCCATTAATTTTTCCCTCCCTTTAAGAGGCGGTCCCTCAGGTCCCTGGTCAGTCTTAGTGTTTCATCCGTCCGGAGGAGACATGTTGCCAAAAGGACCTGAGGGGGGGCTCCATCTCCCATGGGCTGACCGGGACAGGTGTCTGCGGGTGCAGCAGTGGGTGTCATCAGGGCTGACTGTGTGGAGTCTCTGCGGCAGGGGGTCAGTGGACCTTACCGGAGCCGCATCACTGGCGTGGAGGAGGACGGTTCTTTGACCACGGGCAACCCTCCTTAGGCTGTGGGCAGGAGGTGTCCCGGGTTCGAATTTCCTCTGTGCCCAGGTGAGGAGAAAGGCGCCATTGCTGCGTTCCCTTGGCGGCGTCAGCGGGGGGGCGTGTACCCACGTCTGAACGCCGCTTGACCCGGAAGACGCGGGGCGTCACTTCCGGGTAGGAATGACGCAATCGGCGTGCGCCGGGGAAGCTGGTCCAGTCCCCTTAAAGGCGCGGGAAATTCGAACGGTCGGCTGGTGCTAGTAGCGTGGACGCGGCTGCAGACGGCAGTATCGAACGCCACAGCAAGCCAGGATGCTGGAAGAGGATGAGATTCCATCGGCCCAGGCTCCAGAAGGCAAAAGCACCAGCAGGATGCAGGTAGGCACCAGTGGGTGACCTTTGTATCCTTTGTATTGGGACAGCAGCTAGGTGGTGATGGTGCACTAGCAAGCTGGGGCCAGGGGGTTACTAATGTCACTGGGTGTGCACTTTAGTATTGTTTGGTGCAGTGTGTATTTTTTTCTCACCGCCATGGGTCCCCCTGTGTTTATCTTTTGGCAGGTGAAACCACCTAAAGAGCCAAAGCCCACTCCCAAGAAGCGGTGTGCAAAGTGTAATACCAAGATGCTCTTGGAAAACACAGAACCGCTATGCAAAACATGCATTGATAAACTGATTGAAAAACAGTCAGATGCAGTTTATGCGAAGATTTTTGGATCCGTAAGCGATGATATGGCTAACACCTTTAAGGATCTCAAAAAGTTTATCGCAGAAGTTAAACCTCCAGCAGTTCCTATTGGAGTTTCCTCTCCCATGGCCTTACCCAGATCAGAAGTCGCCTCAGGGTCGCACGAGTCGGTGAGAGAGCGAGCGGGCAGCAGCACAGCTAGTGTTATGGCTACCGATAGCTCAGATCCAGAGCAGGAAGATGGGAGAGAAGAAAGAAAGGGACCCAAATACAAGTTATCTCTAGAAGACGTGGATGATTTGCTTGGGGCCATTTACGAAACTTTGGAAATTGAGCAGGAAAAAGAACTGCCTTCAAAACATGACCTGATGTACCAGGGTCTGAGGAAGAAAAAACCCAAAGTATTCCCAGTTCATCCGGTAATGTCAGATACCGTGACAAACGAATGGGCAGACCCAGAAAGGAAACCTTTTTTTGCGGCCAGTCATAAAAAGCGATTTCCTTTTAGTGAAGATCCAAAAGAAGTTTGGAATAAAAATCCCAAATTGGATGCGCCACTTTCTAAGGTCTCAAAAAATTCTTCATTGGCATTTGAAGACATGGGACACCTAAAAGATGGCATGGATAAAAAGGGCGACATTATCCTAAAAAGAGCTTGGGAGACAAGTGTCGCTAGTCTGAAGCCAGCCCTAGCCACCACTTGTGTGGCAAGAAACTTCGAGTTTTGGCTCTCACAGCTGCAAGACCATATTAAAAATGGTATGCCTAGGGAGGAGATTCTGAATACACTTCCAGTTCTCTCCAAAGCGGTTGGTTACATTGCGGATGCATCCGCAGAATCAGTGAAGCTAGCAGCAAGGTCAGGTGGACTAGCAGTTGCAGCAAGACGTGCGATTTGGATGAAGACCTGGACAGGCGATGCGGCATCCAAAACAAGGCTGTGCAATCTCCCATTTACTGGGGATTTGCTTTTTGGTTCCGGCCTGGACGAGGCCTTGGAAAGAACAGCGGACAGGAAGAAAGCCTTTCCGGCTGAAAAACGAAAACCTCCACAAAAGAGGTTTTTTCGTGGGCGAAGAGATCGTCCCCAAGAACAAAAGAAAGAGTACCCTAAGAAAAACTGGACAGGTCACAAGGGGAAACCAAAGAGTAATGTCCTCTTTGGCTCTTCTAACCAAACTGCCAAACAATGACAACAGAGTGCCAGTAGGGGGAAGACTGGCTACCTTCCTACCTCAATGGCAGAAGGCGACAGCCAATCAATTTATTTTGGACATTATCGCAAGGGGCTACTCTCTGGAATTCAATTGTCATCCTCCAGAGAGATTTCTAGTAACGAGACTTCCCAGGGATCCAGAGAAAGCCAAGGCTCTTCCACTGTTGCTAGGGGAGATGGTGGACCAGAAGGTCCTTACTCCAGTCCCAGAGAAGGAAAAAAGAAGGGGTTTTTTACTCTCTCATTTTTGTGATCAAAAAACCTTCCGGGAAGTTTCGGTTAATACTAAACTTAAAACCGTTAAACCAAGCGATTCAATACAAAAAATTTCGCATGGAATCCATATTTTCGGTCAAAAACATTCTACAACCAGAAACCTTCATGGCGACCATGGATCTCCGAGATGCATATCTCCACATTCCCATCCGACAGGAGTCACAGAAATATCTGAGGTTAGCAGTGGAGATAGAGGGAAAGGAATATCATTTCCAGAACAGAGCTCTCCCTTTCGGGTTATCCTCATCCCCAAGGATATTCACCAAAGTGTTAGCAGAAGCTCTGGCCCCTCTAAGGTTAAAAAAGATGACCGTAATACCATACTTAGACGATCTACTATTTGCAGCGCCTTCGAAAGCACAGCTGACAAAAGACCTCACAGAAGCTCAACTGTGGTTAAAGTCACTAGGCTGGATTCTAAACGTAGAAAAGTCCAATCTGTGTCCCACTCAGAACATTCGGTTCCTGGGATATCTGCTCAACTCCATAGAACAGAAGACTTCCCTACCGGAGGAGAAAATCCAAAACCTCATCAAGAGGGTGAGTTTAATACAGAACAACCTCCCAATATCTATCAGGGAGCTGATGTCGGTTCTGGGTCTGATGACATCATCGATACCAGCAGTCCAGTGGGCAAAATACCATCTAAGGTCACTTCAAGTATTTCTCTTAAAAAACCAAAGAGAAGATCTGGACATGTCAGTTTTACTCCCGACATCCGTAAAAAGGTCGCTGTGGTGGTGGAGGATCCACACGAACCTAAATCAGGGTCTGGCTTGGTCATTTCCGACCTCACAGAAATTGACCACAGACGCAAGCAGTTGGGGTTGGGGAGCTCACCTAGCAGGGCAACCTGCTCAGGGGAGATGGTCCCCAGAAGAAGCCAAGGCATCTTCGAACTGGAGAGAACTTATGGCGATAGCCAAGGCCATGGAGTTTTTCCAAAACCAACTCAGAAGTCGTCACATTCTGATTCTTTCGGACAATGCCACAGCAGTGGCTTATGTGAACAAGCAAGGGGGCACAAGAAGCCCATCCCTAAGCCACATCTCTAACCAAATTTGCAGGTGGGCAGAAGGGAATCTGCTGTCACTAGGAGCAGTCCATCTAAAAGGGGAAGACAACCAAGTAGCGGACTTCCTCAGCCCCCAGGAGATCTCCCAAGACGAATGGGTATTACACCCGGAGGTGTTCAGGGAAATTACAGCCCGCTGGGGAATGCCAAACATAGACCTGTTTGCCTCTCGGAAGAATGCTCAGGTGAAACATTTCTTCTCGCTAACCCAGCAAGATCAGCCTCTTGGGATAGACGCTCTACAAAACCCTTGGAACTTCAAGCTATGCTATGCCTTCCCTCCGGTTCATCTGATACCGCGGGTGGTAAAGAAGTTTCTACAGGAACAGATGAAACTGATACTGATCGCACCATACTGGCCCAAGAGAACCTGGTTCTCTCAACTCCTCAGTCTCTCGGCAGCAGAGCCGTGGCTTCTACCTCACAGGGAAGACCTGATGTGTCAGGGACCCCTGACAGGCCTAAAACAAGTGGGCGGCCTGGTTACTGAGGAGGACCTCTTGAGATCTAAAGGACTCTCAGATAAGGTGGTGACAACGCTTCTGAGCGTTAGGAAACCAAACACCAGAGCCATCTACAGAAAGACCTGGAGAAAATTTAACAGTTGGTGCACTGAAAATAAAAGACTAAAAATGGATACACCCACCATCCTTGAATTTTTACAACAGGGAGTTGATAAAGGGTTAACGCTCAGTACTTTGAAAGTACAAATTGCATCGCTATCGGTGTATCTAGAAAGGACACTACAAGAGGACCCTTTGGTCTCTCGTTTTTGCAGGGCATTGGCAAAATACAAAAAGCCCAAGATACAAAAATGTCCCACTTGGGATTTGTCAGTGGTCCTCAGGGGAATCATTAAACCTCCCTTCGAGCCACTACAAGATACATCTTTAAGATTGACTCTTAAAACAGTTTTCCTAGTAGCCATCACAACGGCACGTAGGATAGGGGAAATACAGGCTCTATCCGTTAGAGAACCTTTTTTGAAGATTCACGACGATCGAATCGTCCTTCAAACAGATCCGGGATTTACTCCAAAAGTGACGTCAACTTTTCACAAATCCCAGGATATAGGCCTCGTACACACGGCCGAGATTCTTGTTGAAAAAAACATGTCTTTTTTTCTACGAGATTCTTGGACAAGAAACTTGTCCCGGCCGAGTGTACACACGCTCGTTTCAAAGAACCCGCGGTTCTTTGAAAGGAGTGTACGCGGTGACGTCATCGACTACGTCGAGCATGCGCTCGTCACATTCGATGTCGTCGCCGCCATCTTGGTATACCCTACGTATGCCTAGGAAGCTACCGCGCATGCGTCAAATTCATTTCGAACATGCGCGGGCTTCCGGGCGGACAGGTAAGTGTACACACACTCACTTTTCTCGTCGAGAAACATGCCGAGGAGAATCTCGACGAGAAAATAGAGAGCAGGTTCTCTATTTTCTCGTCGAGGTTTCTTGTCGGTTTTCTCGACGAGAAACCCGCTAGCAGCGTACACACGACCGATTTACTCGGCAAGACATCTCTGCCAGCAAGTTTCTTGCTGGTTCTTGCCGAGAAAATCGGTCGTGTGTACGAGGCCATAGTCTTCCCTTCATTTTGCAGTTCACCCAATAACAGCAAAGAGCAGGAACTAAGTCTTCTTGATGTCAGAAGGTGTCTACTTCAATATTTAGAAGTCACTAATGAATTTAGAACATCAGATGCCCTATTTGTCTTATACGCAGGCCAACTAAAGGGTAAGCAAGCGTCCAAAAAGACAATAGCTAGATGGATCAAGACAGCCATACTAGAGTGCTATAGTGTCATGGAAATAACACCACCTAAAGAACTTAAAGCTCATTCAACAAGGGCTTCAGCAGCCTCATGGGCAGAAAGGGCAGGAGCCACTCCAGAACAAATCTGCAGGGCTGCAACCTGGTCAAGATTCTCGACCTTTGTTCAGCATTACAGACTGGATCTGATTTCCAGCCAGGATCAGGCTTTTGGTAGGAAAGTCCTCCAAGCCGTTGTCCCACCCTAGATTTGGTGAGTTCTTGGTTATCCTCTCAAGGGCTGACTTGGAAGACGACTGGGGGAAAAGCAGAGTTAGTTTCTTACCGGTAACTCTGTTTCCGGTAGTCTTCCAAGGCAGCACGATCCCACCCTAAAATGTCTAACCTCGTGGGGTTGTGTTGTGTATTATATCATTTCAGATTCCGGCCTTCGGTTCTCGTGGATGACTGACCAGGGACCTGAGGGACCGCCTCTTAAAGGGAGGGAAAAATTAATGGCAATGTGTTTCCTGATTGTGAGGAGGAGCTCCATCTCTCAAGGGCTGCCTTGGAAGACTACTGGAAACAGAGTTACCGGTAAGAAACTAACTCTGCTTTTTCTGCCCCTGTTTAACATGGGCGCGTAATTAAAATTTTTGATCTAATATTTCACAGCAGGGCCCATTTCTGCGCCCACCAAGAGTGACTGTGAGGGCTTACAGTGTTGTGGCACCACCAACACCTAAGGCCCAATTTTCTGCAGAGTATATAGGGCAGGCCATATAGTATATACAGGCGGTCCCCTACTTTCAAACATCCGACTTACAAACGGAGAAAGACAACAGGAAGTGAGATAAAATCTACCCCTGGGAAGGGAAATTCTCTCCAGTAAGAGTTAATATGGGAAAAAGGTGTCTTCACTGATGCTTTATCACCAATCCTTGTTTCCCTAAAAACCCAAAATTTACAAAATCCAATTGTCATTGGGACAGAAAATTAGGTGAAATCTTCTGAACAGGGGCACAGACAGCAAAACAAATGTTACAGGGGTGATAACCCTTCCCTATGTTTTCCAAAAAGCTTAAAAATAGATTTTCTGTCTGGAGCTAAACTTACACGTACAAAAAAATTTACCTGTTCCAAATTACAAACAGATTTAACTTAAGAACAAACCTACAGTCCCTGTCTTTCTTGGGTCCTCCTGTATACTGCTGTTCAGGGTATATAGGGCCTGGGGGCCCCACGCCTTTTCTTAATTTGGGTGCAAGGGGTTGCCATTTTTCTCAATAATTTTCATCTATATTGCCGGGACCCAACATTACATTAAAGCCGTGAGTAGTTTTAAATGACTTTTTTATTCCTTTTACAAATGTCATTTTGTGCAGGGACAGTTCTAAAACATGGGAAACACGTGCCACTTCAAAGGCATACTATAGACACCCCCCAGGTACGATATTTAAAGGAATATTTCACTTTTATTTTTTCCCTTTAAGCGTCATTATAATCACTGCTCCCGAAAAAACTGCAGTATTTAAAACTTTTTTTTTGCATTGATTCATGTCCCCTGGGGCAGGACCCGGGTCCCCAAACCCTTTTTAGGACAATAACATGCATATTAGCCTTTAAAATTCACACTTTTGATTTCTCACGTTCAAGTCCCATAGACTTTAACGGTGTTCGAATGTTCGCGCTAACTTTCGGTCCGTTCGCATTTTCTGGATGCGAACCGAACCGGGGGGTGTTCAGCTCATCCCTACTTGGCACCAGCACTCAGCAAAATCCATCCCCACCAATAGGAGCTCTAGGGAAAATTGTCTGGTATTTACAGTCCGTTCCTCCGCACGTCACCCGCTCACATAAGCGCTTACTTTCACAGATTCCTGACAGTTTTCTGTATGGTAAAGGTCAGAGTTCACTATTCAGTTTAGGACGCACCCAGGAGCAATGATTTGGTTTGCATGGGAGCCTTATATAGAGGACCCCTCAAATCTCATCATCCAAATGTCCCTCCATCCAGAGTCTATATGTCCTATGACATCACACTGACCTCACAGCTCCTCCTCCCAATATCCCTCCATCCAGAATCGGAGAATCCTATGTGTTATAAAGTCATTAAGAAAAATAATAATACATTAAAAAAAAAAAGTTACTGGAAAAAATGTGAGGTTCGTTTATATTAGGGTTGTCCCGATACCACTTTTTTAAGACCGAGTACAAGTACCGATACTTTTTTTTCAAGTACTCGCCGATACCGATTACCGATACTTTTTTTTAATGTAATGTGACAGTTTTCAAACCACAATACAGACTAATGATATCTAGGCAGTCAGTGGGAAGAATGCCCCCTACATTGGCGGTCAGTGAAAAGAATGCCCCTTACAATGGTGATCAGTGGGAAGAATGTTCCTTACATTGGCGGTCAGTGGGAAGAATGATCCTTACATTGGCGGTTAGTGAGAAGAATGCCCCTTACATTGGTGGTCAGTGGGAAGAATGATCCTTACATTGGTGGTCAGTGGGAAGAATGCCCCTTACATTGGTGGTCAGTGGGAAGAATGCCCCTTACATTGGAGGTCAGTAGGAAGAATGCTCCTTACATTGGTGATCAGTGAGAAGAATGTCCCTTACATTGGTGGTCAGTGGGAAGAATGCCCCTTACATTGGTGGTCAGTGGGAAGAATGCCCCTTACATTGGAGGTCAGTAGGAAGAATGCTCCTTACATTGGTGGTCAGTGGGAAGAATGCTCCTTACATTGGTGGTCAGTGGGAAGAATGTTCCTTACATTGGTGATCAGTGGGAAGAATGTTCCTTACATTGCTGATCAGTGGGAAGAATGCTCCTTACATTGGTGGTCAGTGGGAAGAATGCTCCTTGAATTGGTGGTCAGTGGGAAGAATGCTCCTTACATTGGTGGTCAGTGGGAAGAATGCTCCTTACATTGGTGGTCAGTGGGAAGAATGCTCCTTACATTGGTGGTCAGTGGGAAGAATGCTCCTTACATTGGTGGTCAGTGGGAAGAATGCCCCTTACATTGCTGGTCAGTGGGAAGAATGCCCCTTACATTGCTGGTCAGTGGGAAGAATGCCCCTTACATTGGTGGTCAGTTGGAAGAATGCTCCTCACATTGGTGATCAGTAGGAAGAATGTTCCTTACATTGGTGATCAGTAGGAAGAATGCCCCTTACATTGGTGGTCAGTGAGAAGAATGCCCCTTACATTGGTGGTCAGTGGAAAGAATGCCTGCCTTGCAGATAACGAATACATTCATTGGGGTCACTATTTTATTATCTGTGAGTTGGAAATGGAAACATTGATCACTGCTGAAGAAACCCCCGGCAACCTCTTTAGGAACCTCTCATTTTTCACAACAAGTTAAAAAAGACTGGATTACTGATTATTAAGCACTATAGTACTTGCAATATAGAAGAGCTGTCAGCGGATGGCACTGCAGTTCAGGTGATTCCAGGGAAGAAGGCGATATTGTTGCACTCTCTCTCTGAGCTCACATCCTGCCCTCCTTCCTAACTAGTAATGAGCTGAACACCCCCGGGTTCAGTTCGCACCAGAACCCGCGAACGGACCGAAAGTTCGCACGAACTTTAGAACCCTATTAAATACAATGGATGCGAACGTTCGAAATCTAAAGTGCTAATTATAACGACTATTATGCATGTTATTGTCCTAAAAAAGGGTTTGGGAACCCGGGTTCTGCACCAGGGGACATGTATCAATGCAAAACTAAGTTTTAAAAACGTCCGTTTTTCGGGAGCAGTCATTTTAATGATGCATAAAGTGAAAAAAAAAGTCAAATATTCCTTTTAAATATCGTACCTGGGGGGTGTCTAAAGTATGCCTGTGAAGTGCCACGTGTTTCCCGTGATTAGAACTGTCCCTGCACAAAATTACATTTCTAAAGGAAAAAAAGCCATTTAAAACTGCTTGCGGCTTTAATGTAATGTCTTGTCCCGGTAATATGGATGAAAATCTTTAAGAAAAATGGCATAGCTACCCCATGACCCCCCCCCCCCTACCCCAGCCCATTACCAGCCCCTTTGGGTCTTGTATGGATATTAAGGGGAACCCCGCACACAAAATAAAAAAGGCCCTATATACTCTGAACAGCCGTATACAGGCGGTGCATACAAGACAGGGACTGTAGGTTTGTTCTTATGTAGAATCTGTTTGTAATTTTGAACAGGTACATTGTTTAAGTGTAGCTCCAGCCAAAAAATCTATTTTTAAGCTTTTTGGAAAACATAGGGAAGGGTTATCACCCCTGTAACATTTGTTTTGCTGTCTGTGCCCCTGTTCAGAACATTTCACCTCACTTTCCGTCCTAATGACAAATGTTTTTTGAAAATTTGGGGTTTTTATTGAAACAAGGATTGGTGATAAAGAATCAGTGGAGAGGAGACACTTTTTCCCATATTAACTCTTACAGGAGAGAATTTGCCTTCCTAGGGGTAGATTTCCTCTCACTTCCTGTTGTATCCTTCCGTTTGCAAGGAGGAGTCGTTTGTAAGTTGGATGTTTGAAAGTAGGGGCCTGCCGTATATACGCAGATGAAATTTGCCCCTTACATGTTGGTGTTGCCACAACACTGTGAGCCCTCACAGTTACTCTTGGTGGGCGCATGAATGGGCCCTGCTGTGAATTATTAGATCAGGAATTGTAATTGCATGCCCCTGTTAAACAAGGGCTGAAAAATTGAGCCTTTGGTGGTGGTGGTGTTGACACAACACTGTAAGGCCTCACAGTTACTCTTGGTGGGCGCAGGAATGGGCCCTGCTGTGAATTATTAGATAAAGAATTGTAATTACATGCCCCTGTTAAACAAGGGCAGAAAAATTGGGCCTTAGGCACTGGTGCCACAACACTGCAACCCCTCACAGATACTGTACTTGGAGCACAGCAATGAGCCCTGTTGCAAAGTATTGCATCAAAAATTGTAATTACACGCCCCTGTTAAACAGGGGCTGAAAAATTGGGCCTTAGTCACTGGTGGCGGCACCCAGAAACAAAAATGTTCCAAGCTATCATCATCAATCGGATCATTGAGGAGGAGGAGGATAGTCAGTCAACATAACAGGACAGTCACTCAGCATCAGCATCAGTCTTGAAGGGATGTGACATTTGAAAATAAATTAGTCTGTTATATCAGCTTCAAGTGTTTGGTAGCTGGTGGTGATCCAAGACTGGTTCATCTTTATGAAGGTCAGTCGATCAACCGAGTCAGTGGACAGACGCACCCTGTGATCCGTGACAAATCCTCTAGCAGCACTGAATGTGCGTTCTGAAAGAACGCTGGATGCAGGACAGGCCAGTAGCTCAATTGCATACTGTGCAAGCTCTGGCCAGTGATCCATCCTCAAGACCCAGTAAGCCAGAGGATTTTCGGTGGGGAAGGTGTCCAAGTCTGACCTTGCCCCTAGGTATTCCTGCACCATGTATATCAGACGCTGGCGATGGTTGCTGGAACCGATCATACCTTGGGGCTGCGGACTAAAGAATTGTCTGAACGCATCGGTCAGACGGCCACCTTCCCCACCGCTCCTTCTTTGACTGCCCGAAGCCTCAGCAACTCGTTGTCCAGGACCAGGAGTTTGTAACCTCCCAGTCTCTGGGAACGCGTTGCACAGACCTTTCTGCAAGGCCTCCCGGAGTTGTCTCATCCTCTGCTCCCTCTGCGACGGTAAGATAAGGTCCGCAACCTTACCCTTGTACCATGGATCAAGGAGAGTGGCCAGCCAGTAATGGTCCCTCTCCTTGATCCGAAGAATACGAGGATCCTTCCGCAGACTTTGCAGGATCAGGGAGGCCATGCAGCGTAGGTTAGCTGAGGCATTCAGTCCGGAGTCCTCTGGGTCACTAAGGACGACATGATCCGCAGCCACCTCCTCCCAGCCACGTACAAGTCCACTGGTTTCTTGGGACTGTAAATCATCCCTAAAAGACTGCTGCTGATGATGCTGAGTGCCAAGCTCCACATCCATGCTGACACAATCCTCCTCCTCCTCCTCCTCCTCTTCCTGTGCGATGGGTGGGACAGAAGGAACACTGTCTGGGTAAAGGGGGCCTTGAGAGGCAAGGAAGCCCTCCTCTTCCTGCCTCTGTTCTGCCTCAAGTGCCCTGTCCATTATTCCACGCAGTGTATGCTCCAACAGGTGGACAAGAGGTACAGTGTCACTGATGCATGCACTGTCACTGCTCACCATCCTCGTGGCCTCCTCAAATGGTGCCAGGACAGTGCATGCATCCCTGATCATGCCCCACTGGCGTGGTGAAAAAAACCCGAGCTCCCCTGACCCTGTCCTGGTGCCGTAGTCGCACAGGTACTCATTGATGGCCCTCTGCTGCGTGTGCAGCCGCTGCAGCATGGCCAACGTTGAGTTCCACCTGGTGGGCATGTCACATATAAGGCGGTTCTTGGGCAGGTTCAACTCCTTTTGCAGCTCAGCCAGGCGAGCACTGGCATTCTAAGATATGCGGAAATGCACACAGACTTTCCTGGCCTGCCTCAGGACATCCTGTAAGCCCGGGTACCTGCCCAAGAAGCGCTGCACCACCAGGTTAAGGACGTGAGCCACACAGGGCACATGGGTCAGTTGTCCCTGTCAGAGGGCGGAGAGGAGGTTGGTGCCATTGTCGCAAACCACCATTCCTGGCTTAAGCTAGCGTGGTGTCAACCACCTCTCGGCCTGCCCCTGCAGAGCAGACAGAACCTCTGCCCCAGTGTGGCTTCTGTCCCCCAAACACACCAGCGCAAGCACGGCATGGCATCTTTTTGCCTGCGTACTTGCGTAGCCCCTTGAACGCCTACGGAGCACCGCTGGTTCCGAGGACAAAGCACAGGAAGAGGCCATGGAGGAAGAAGAGGAGGGGGTGGAGGAGAGAGGTGTGTCACAACCAGTAGTAGCATTTTGGAGGCGTGGCGGTGGAACAACCTCCAACACTACTGCACCTTGTCCTGCATCCTTCCCAGCTGCCAAAAGAGTGACCCAATGGGCCGTGAAAGAAAGGTAACGTCCCTGTCCATGCCTGCTGGACCATGAGTCAGCGGTAATATGCACCTTACCGCTGACCGCCCTGTCCAGCGAGGCCAAGACATTGCCTTCCACATGCCGGTAGAGAGCCGGAATCGCCTTCCGTGAGAAAAAGTGGTGTTTGGGAACCTGCCACTGAAGAACCGCACATTGCACAAACTCACGGAAGGGGGCCGAGTCTACCAACTGAAAAGGCAGCAGTTGAAGCGCTAGCAATTTAGCCAAGCTAGCATTCAACCGCTGGGCATGTGGATGGCTGGGAGTGAACTTCTTTCGACGGTCCAGCAGCTGGGGCAGGGAAATTTGCCTGCTAGAATCGGACGTCGGTGTACTGCTAGCAGAGTGCCCGCAAGTACTTGGCTGTGACACACCTAATTCTACACCTTCATTCCTCTCAGTGCAGGTTTCAGAGAGGACTGAAGGTATAGTGGGGTTGGAGATCCCAGCTGATGCGGTGCAAGGAGAGGTCCGCTTTGTTCTTTGGTGTGTGTCTTTAAGGTAGGTTTGCCAACGATAAAAAAATGGTAATCAATACAAGCCGCCCTAGTGATTACCCCACCGCGCTGTTTTAACAGAAGAATACAGTGCATCAAATACTAGCAGCAGCCACTTTAAATATATATAACCCTGTGAAAAATATAGTCAACACACTAAAATAGAATGACAAACTATAAGTGGCGCTAAGTGAATATAACAATTATATTGGTATAAACTGTGAAAAAAGTAATAGTGAAATATACTTAAATCTTAAAAATGAACAAAAGACATAAAGAAAAATTCCAAAAAATGTGTATAGAGTGACAGCACAAATAAAGTCCATATAAGTGTATAGTGATAGTGTTCAAAATTAGATGATAATCTTCTTCTCTTCCACCACACCACAGTGTTCAAGTGAGTCAAACCCCCTTCAGATAGGACACTCACCGCAATGCAATGCCTCACACTCTCGTGTTTTGGCAAATGAGCAGACAGCACCTCTCAACTAGGTGGATTGGTTCCACATCCAATGCAGTGATCCTCAAACAGGCTCCACATAAATGCAAAAATAAATGCAAAGGATAGTGTAATACTGCAAAGTCAGTTTTATTGGTACTACAAAATCTTCAAATATTGCACTCACATGATAACCAGTAAAAGTAAGCCAAAATCACACTGCAACCGAATCCACAGCATTAACTTCACACTGTCACAACCAACGAATGATGGTCACGGCGGACCCAGGATCAGCGCAGGTCACAAAATAGTATATAAACCACTCTCTACCTGTCCTCTCCACTTGCGAACGCCGTTTCCAAAGGTGGCTGATAATAAAGTCTGTAACACACGGCACTCCACACACGCTTGATCAGATTGTCAATAGCCTGCCGTGTAGCCACACCCCGACATGTTTCGTAATTGATACTTAATCCCATGATTACGAAACATGTCGGGGCGTGGCTACACGGCAGGCTATTGACAATCTGATCAAGCGTGTGTGGAGTGCCGTGTGTTACAGACTTTATTATCTGCCACCTTTGGAAATGGCGTTCGCAAGTGGAGAGGACAGGTAGAGAGTGGTTTATATACTATTTTGTGACCTGCGCTGATCCTGGGTCCGCCGTGACCATCATTCGTTGGTTGTGACAGTGTGAAGTTAATGCTGTGGATTCGGTTGCAGTGTGATTTTGGCTTACTTTTACTGGTTATCATGTGAGTGCAATATTTGAAGATTTTGTAGTACCAATAAAACTGACTTTGCAGTATTACACTATCCTTTGCATTTATTTTTGCATTTATGTGGAGCCTGTTTGAGGATCACTGCATCGGATGTGGAACCAATCCACCTAGTTGAGAGGTGCTGTCTGCTCATTTGCCAAAACACGAGAGTGTGAGGCATTGCATTGCGGTGAGTGTCCTATCTGAAGGGGGTTTGACTCACTTGAACACTGTGGTGTGGTGGAAGAGAAGAAGATTATCATCTAATTTTGAACACTATCACTATACACTTATATGGACTTTATTTGTGCTGTCACTCTATACACATTTTTTGGAATTTTTCTTTATGTCTTTTGTTCATTTTTAAGATTTAAGTATATTTCACTATTACTTTTTTCACAGTTTATACCAATATAATTGTTATATTCACTTAGCGCCACTTATAGTTTGTCATTCTATTTTAGTGTGTTGACTATATTTTTCACAGGTTTGCCAACGAGCTGCATGGCAGGTCAACATATGTCTGGTCAAGCATGTGGTGCCCAAGCGGGTGATGTTTTGGCCACGCGATATACGTTTCAGACATATGTTGCAAACAGCAGCTGTGCGATCTGATGCACTCGACTCAAAAAAGGCCCACACCAAAGAACTTTTTGAATAACGGGCAGAGGCAGCGCCCTGCACAGGCGGAGCTCTGCGGTGTGATTCCGTCGGTGTGCTGCCCTTACGCTGGCCCCCCGAGGGGATCCCGCCTCGTTGGAGATGTGCCTCCTCCTCCTCTCTCCTATTAGGCACCCACGTGGAGTCAGTGACCTCATCATCCCCTCTCTCCTCATCACTGGAGCCAATCTGGCAGTATGCTGCAGCTGCTGGAACATGACTGCCAGATTGGTGTCCTTCTTGAGCATCCCCTCTCTCTGCTCTCACGCTACTGCCTTCCTCTAGCTGGGTATCATCATCAGACCCTTCGAAACGCTGGGCATCCTCCTGGAGCATGTACCCAACACTGTGCTCAAACAGTTTGGGGGACTCCTCAGGAGGACATGGTTGGTCTAGGGAAGGAGTGACTGATGATGACATTGATACCAGGGAAGAGGACGCTTTGGCAGCTGCTTTGCCAGTACCCTGAGCCTGGGTGAGATAGGATGAGGAGGGCTTGGTCATCCACTCTACCAAGTCTTCGGCATGATGCGGCTCAACACGTCCAGCTGCCGAAAAGGACAAGCATGTCCCATGGCCACATGCTGATGGCGATGCACCGCGTCCACGACCAGCACTGTTGTCTCTAGACACAGAGCCTGCTTGCCCTCTTTTATTGGCTCCTGACTGTCTGCCTCTCCTTGTTTGCCTTCCAGACATTCTAATGGCCTGCAGGGAGATGGGAAAACCAGCAATAAGGCCTAGCTTCAGGAGTATATTTTGCAGGAATCACACTATGCCTGCTGTAAGTGCTGCAAATGCCTGTTGGTGTAACACACCAGGAAAACACAGCAATACGGGCTAACTTCAGGTGTATAATGTGCAGGAGGCACACTCCGCCCGCTGTAAGTGCTGCAAATGCCTGTTGGTGTAACACACCAGGAAAACACGGCAATACGGGCTAACGTCAGGTGTATAATGTGCAGGAGGCACACTCTGCCCGCTGTAAGTGCTGCAAATGCCTGTTGGTGTAACACACCAGGAAAACACAGCAATACGGGCTAACTTCAGGTGTATAATGTGCAGGAGGCTTAGCAACAATGACACTCACACTGTCCCCTGCCTATCCTTCTCTCTCCCTGCACACAAGGTTTATCAAAGAATATGACACTGACACTCTCCCTGCCTATCCTTCACTCTCCCTGCACACAAGGTTTAGCAAAGAATATGACACTGACACTCTCCCTGCCTATCCTTCTCTCTCCCTGCACACAAGAATAGCACAAAGAATATCACACTGTCCCTGCCTATCCTTCTCTTTCCCTGCGCCGGAACACACTACACAAGGCCACCGCGCTGGCGGCCTTTTATAGTGTGGGGCGTGTGCTAAACCCCCTGAGCTATAATTGGCCACAGGCAACCTGCCTGTGGCCAATTATGGCTCTCCTAGCTGCCGGCGCTGTGATTGGCCAAGCATGCGGGGTCACAGTGCATGCTTGGCCATACACAGCGCCGGGATTGCACTGCGATGGCGCAGTGTATTGTGGGCCGTTCGCGTCACTCGAATTTGGCGCGAACGGCCCAAATCGTTCGATGTTCGTCGAACAGCCGATGTTCGAGTCGAACTTATGTTCGACTCGAACACCGAGCTCATCCCTATTCCTAACAGTTCTTAATTATTCCCCAGAGAAAGGCAGGACCCCCCCCCCCCCCGCCCTCCCCTCCCCCTGGGCTGTTCTCAGTGCTGCTGATCAAAACTCCCTCCCTCACAGTATCGAGTCACCTACTGAACAGCAGAAGCTGCAGAACACACGCTGCTGTTTTCTGGATGATGAGAAAGACATGTTACAGTTCAACGGTTTACTTTACTAAAGTTTTACTTACACGCTGAGGACTCGCTCTCCGCCCACTCTGCTCTCCGCCCGCTGACTCCGCCCATCTAAGGTATCGGTAAAGGCATCGGGAGCATTTGCGTGAGTACAAGTACTCACACAAATGCTTAGTATCGGTCCCGATACCGATACTAGTATCGGTATCGGGACAACCCTAGTTTAGATGAACTATGAATGGAACTATTTCTCTTGAAACCAGTTAAGGCAAGATGATGGTCTCAAAGTCTATGTGGATTAGCCATCTATACCTTTTTACAAGGCTTGTGTTGAATCAGAAACAATGATGGTTTTTGTAACCAAACAAGATGTTTAAGGAGACAATTCTGCCATAGGAAAAGATCTATAGATGGCTAACTGGGTTATAAACCTTACAGCCAGAACAAATAAACCCATTGTGAAGTAGATTTTAGTAGAAGGCCCAATGTTGATTCTAGCTGCTTTAGAGACTATAGCTGTATTGGCTAAGAAGTATTGATAAGAAGAATCTGTTTGTACAGCTGAACTGTTTGCCCAGTTCTCAGTCTAAAGTCCAGGTCTGACCATCAAGAGAAACTTTCATATGTATATATTTTTTTCTTTCTTTCCCTCATATATATGTGGATATATATACTGATCATAAGTGACGCCTATGCCACTTTTCAGACATTTTAAGAACACCTCTGTATACATGTTGCATTATAAATACACATAATTTTAGAAATATATATATATATATAAAGTGTGATTATAAATAGAAGTGTTTTAAAGCAGAGTTCCACCCAAAAATGCAACTTCCGCTTTTCGGAACCCCCCCCCCCCCCCTCCGGTGTCACATTTGGCACCTTTCAGGGGAGAGGGGGGTGCAGATTCCTGTCTAAGACAGGTATTTGCACCCACTTCTGGGTATTGACCCCCGCGGGAGTCACGCCCCTTCGCATCACCCTGCCCCCCGCTGTCTTCTGGGAAATGCACTGTTCCCAGGAGAGAGCGGGGACCAGTGACGGCGCGCCGCGCTACTCGCACATGCGCAGTAGGAAACCGGGCAGTGAAGCGGCAAGGCTTCACTTCATGATTCATTCACTGAGAATGGCAGCGGCGGCAGCATCCGAGGGCCGAGCGACTGCTCGACCTCGTCTGCCGACATCGCAGGCGCTCTGGACAGGTAAGTGTCCATTTTTTAAAAGTCAGCAGCTGCAGTATTTGTAGCTGCTGGCTTTTAAAAAAAAAAAATGTTGGTGGAACCTCCGCTTTAAAGAGTTAAATAGCATTATGAAAGACCTCAAATTGTGATTCTAAAAATATAAAGTAACCTGCATTTAGAGATTAAAGGGGGGGTTGTAAAGGTTAGTTTTTTATTTTCTAAATAGGTTCCTTTAAGCTAGTGCATTGTTGGTTCACTTACCTTTTCCTTTGATTTACCTTCTAAATGTTTTTTTTCTTTGTCTGAATTTCTCACTTCCTGTTTCTCCTCATTAAACTTCACGCCATCATCCGAGTGGTGTGGAGTCACCCAGAACAGCTTACTGAGGAGGAACAGGAAGTGAGAAATTCAGACAAAGAAAACAAAGAAAAAAAATATTTAGAAGGTAAATCAAAGGAAAAGGTAAGTGAACCAACAATGCACTAGCTTAAAGGAACCCATTTAGAAAATAAAAAAACGAACCTTTACAACCCCTTTAACACGTATTCAAAATATATAGATAATTATTTTTGTGTGATATTGATTGATATATAATCTGTACCCTGTTTAGAAAAAAACAGTTCAAAAGATATGCATTTAGACAGAAATATAGAACCATGTTATGTTATATAAATGAATCAAAAAGTATATAAATCGTATGTTATGTATACCAGTTACCAAATTATAAAATATATATATTAGGGCTGTTACTGATTAAAATTTTCGTGTTCGATTAATCGATTTTTATTTTTATCGATTAATCGACTAATTTCGATTAATTATAATGCACATACAGATCCAACTACTTTTAGCTGATCTCCTTGCAGGCCGATTCCCAGTGCAGCTACCAACCACTGGAAAAATGGATCGCAGGATACAAAAAACACACAAAGGCAGCGCTCGATGGGAATAGCATTAAAACTTTTATAATCTTCAAGTAGATAACAAAATAAATATTGCACTGGAGATAAAATCGATGAAGCTACATAAACTGTAAAAATGGTGCGAGTAATACCAAACGGTAGCAAAAGCAGTCATAAAAACATGTAGCTAAGTATGATACTGGTATAAAAATGTGTACAACGATACCACTGCTGAATCCAGATGAGGAGGGGCCAACATCAGTCCGTCGGCATGTAGATGTCCCATGAAGGGAACTATCACAACTCCCAGTGGATGGCTGTAGAATCCCAGGTTGATAGAGGGAAGTGATAGAGGGAAGTGTAACAGCCCTTGCGTGTGGCAGATAGTAAGGTCCCACCGGCATGCAGATATGAAGGCACAGCAAAGGAGCCCTTGAGATGGACACGGCAAGCCCAAAGAATTTTGATCGATCAAAGCAATTAATCGAGGAATTGATAGTTAATTTCCAAAGCCCTAATATATATAATATGTATGTGTATGTATGTAGCGGCCTCACCTCTCTCCCTTGCTTTCTCGGTTATGTGGCTGTTGTCTAGGGGTACCTGGGAGAGAGAGATGATACACACCACGGCCCATGTCCTCCGTAGCTAAGAGGTGAAGGCCAGAAGATTGGGCTTTTGTGTAGGTGTCCTAGAGTCAAGTCCAGTCCTTCGTCCCTGACTCCTTTGCTTCAGTAACCCAAGTTCCACACAGTGAATAGGTACAACTCAGTTTTATTCTTCCTGCCAAGCAATAAAACAGTCTTTCTCCTTTTGGATAATGGGGGGACAGATTGAGGCACAATCCTTTCCCTTCTTGCTGCTGCCCACTGTGCTGTCACCAGTGGTGAATAGTCACTGCCACTGACTAGGTAATATAGAACGTGAATTACCTTCGCTCACTTTGCCCCTGTCAGAGGAAGAAATCCGTCCAAGGGAGAAATGGAGGCCTCTCCGTCACCAGCGATACTGCGCCAGACTTTTCAGAGAAGTTACTGCGCACCAATCCTCACAACCTCAGACACGGGCACCCAAGGCATTAGGGCCCCCTCAGGTTCCTCCACCCTCGCGGAACTCAGTCGAAGGTACCTCACCCCAGGCATCCGCTATAGTACCTCACCCCAGGCTAAAGGTGCCTGAGATGGACTCCATCCCTGCTCCAGTTAGGCCAAGGGCACCTAGGCCTGGAACACTGGAACGCCAGCACCCAAGCTAAAGGTGCCTGGGTGCGGCCGCGTCCTCCGACTCTTTTCCCAAAAACAGGGCGTCCGCCCCTTTTATGACCTCTCCCTTTGCGTCCCAGTGGGTTCCCCGCCCCGCCGTGCCAGCTCCAGGGGAGGACAAAAAGGCACGGTTCGCGGTGTGAGTTCAACTCCGGCCCCAGGCAACAGCGCCACCCAGGGGCCCCAAGGAACCTCACACCACCAGAGTCCTCACATAATTCAAATACCCGCTACATATATATTCTTCCCAGCATTTTATAAACTTGTACACATTCTGAAAATATATTAAAGTGTATGTAAACCCAATTTTTTTTTTCTTTTTTGCTGTCACAATGTAGAGTATAAGATTTCCTATCACTTGTGCCAGGTCTTGCCACAAAAAGTTAATCCAGCTCTGAGCAATCCTCTTTTATTTTTCAGTGAGATAAAACGGACAAACAGAGAAAAAACCTTTGTCCGTTCCGCCCCCTAGCTTTGAGTGACAGGTTATTTACATATCTCGTGCACTAGCTTTAGACAGGCATTATTTTTTAATTCCCACCCCCACTCCTTTTCTGAAGTCATGTGGTTACTTTTCTGGATTTTGACTGGATGTTAGTGATCATAGCAGAAGGAATACACAGTAGAAAATGTATGTTGACAAGGGGAGTGTAGAGGTGGGCGGGGAGTCTACTGACATCACGACTCCACCCACCGAGCTCCAGACAACAGATCCACCCACAGAATCTGCAGTTTTTCAGTTCTTATAACAGACAGGGGGGAGACATTTGACAGATAAGGATACATGCAGGAGGCATCTATATCCTTATAGATCAGCACTATGGCAGTACTTTAGAAAGGATGAGAGTGGCTTTACATCCACTTTAACTTAAAGAGATAACCTCAAAATACATGTGAGACACCTGGTGGTTGAAGGTGATATTACTTGAAAATCTCAAAATTCCAGAGAACAGTTAATTATTAAGTTGTCAACCAATAGAAACCGAACACATAACTTTTGGGCAGTTTACTCCCATATCTGCAGCCACCAATGAATTAGGAACACATACTTTTTTGGCAGAACTTAGTATAATTTTTTATAATCTTAAGCCTCGTACACACGGTCGGACTTCTATCGGACTTTTCCGTGTTTTTTTTGTCCGAACGGAGTTGGTCGGGAACACCCATAGCATACACACGCTCTGACTTTTCTGCAAACTTTCCCAAAACTTTTTGCAACATCACGTGGTTTTTCTGCTCTTTACCGCCACCCTTTGGTCAACTTCTGCTATTGTTGGTTGATTTTAACATTAGTTGTTTTGTCCATCGGACGAAAATCCGATGGTTTTCTGTACACACGGCAGGACTTTGCTCCATCGGACTTTTGTTTGGCAAAAGTTTGTCCGTTTGCAGACCCAACTTTTGTCCGATGAAAACAAGAAAAAAGCAAAAAAAGTTTGTTCGATGGAGCGTACACACGGTCGGATTGTTGGTCCAACTTGCTCAAAATGAAGTTCGTTGTCCAAAAGTCCGACCGTGTGTACGGGGCTTTATTGTCCGGAGATAGCACTTAAGACAAAAAAAGTAAGATGACAGGACAGACACTCAGGGACACACCCTGACAGACGCATTCACTCCCAGAAGACTCCCTCCCATAGGGAGACACTGAGTGGGGGACACTCACTCAGGGACACATGCACCATGCATGAAGACATATCTTTACTCTCATGAAGATTCCTAGATACCTGAAAGCCACGGCCGCCATCTTAACTCTGGTCACTTGCCAGTAGGAAATAATAGCCATTTTGGAATGGGTAATTATGTCATTTTGATTTTTATCTTGAATTCATTGTTGTTCTCAATAATATTGAAGTATTGAATATTCTGCAATTGATGATTTTTCTCCCGAGTTAATAACCTGGTAGATTTTTCTCTAAAGTTAAAATTTGTCATTATATTTTTCTTTTTGCATAGTTCCAATTTTAGTGACAAAACAAACGTCCAATTTATTTCACATTGTTAACCACTTACTTACCTGCAGTATAGTAACGGTTAGATGTGTGAAATACAGACGTTCTGTTTCATTGTCATTTACACAAGGTTATTAATTCTAATGAGAATTTATCATGACAGCATTATGTCTAAGGGACTGCATGCCCATTTTGCGGGTAATTTTATTGATTTTCAAGTCGTTCATGTAACGCAATTGGTATTTTAATTTCATGTAAATATTAAAGTTTGTCTACCAATAAAAGTAACTATTTTGTATGATCACACGTCTCCGTGAATACGTTTCATATGCATAGACTGTGTCATATAGATTGACTTGTATTCTTAAAGATATCTTCGTTAAAAATTACTTAATAAATATTGTGCCGGCAAACTGTCCCTTAAAAAGCACAACATATGACATCACACTGACCTCACAACTCCTCATCCCAATGTTCCTCCATCTGCCTTTTTTTTTTTTCTGGTGCTCTTAGAATGTGGGCGGACCCTGGGCATCCTCACTAGCGAAGTAGGACTGTTGGTCCTGTGTTGTATGTAATGACATCAGAATGCCTGCTATAAGCTTTTCACCTGCGTAATGTGGGGGTCCTGTGTGTGTAAATTGTACATGAGTCTGAAGTGGGGCTTTAATACCGTGTTTCCCTGAAAATAAGCCCGGGTCTTATATTAATTTTGGCAACAAAAGACCCAGTAGGGCTTATTTTCGGGGTAGGTCTTACCATGTAATGTGCTGTCTTCTCTCCCCCTCTCCCTCCCTGCCTGACAGGAATCCCCAGTGTGAACTGAGTTAAAATGCATGTAAAATCCTAGAATCAACTCTATTACAGTATTATATAATGTACAATGTGTGTGTTTCTGTAATATAATTGTGCCAAGTACCTTCGTTTATAGCGCCGCTCTGCGCTTCTGTGACCCGCCGGAGCTCTCTTCCCCGCAATTATATTACAGAAACGCACACATTGTACATTATATACCACTGTATTAGAGTGGATTATAGGATTTTACAAGCATTTTAAACTAGGGCTTATTTTCGGGGTAGGGCTTATATTACAGCCCTTCTGAAAAATAACGATAGGTCTTATTTTCGGGGAACACAGTAAAATTGAGAGGTGAGGAGGATTCTGGGAATATCATTTGATTTTGCTCTTTGTGTTCAGATCTAGAGTTTTCCTCCTGTGAAGTCTGGAGATCATATGACCATCACATTGCCTCCACCTCCCTCCCTGATAGAATAGAGAAATACAAAGAAGATTCTAGAAGTCACCAGAGAGATGATGGAGGAGAGGTGAGCGGTGCCGGGAATTCTGGGACATTATCCAGTAACAGACAAGGGATGTGTCTGGATGGTGACTGTATCATTGTGTGTGTCAGGTTCCTATAAGGTGTCAGGATGTCACTGTCTATTTCTCCATGGAGGAGTGGGAGGATTTAGAAGGACACAAGGATCTCTACAAGGACGTCATGATGGACAATCAGCCGCCCCTCACATCACCGGGTAAGAGGAGACTTTATTGTAAAGGAGAGAGCAGTACGGAGGCTCCACCTAGATCCCCCATCATCTGATAAACACATAGAAACAATGTATTCAGTCAGTGTGTGTGTTTCCTACAGATGGATCCAGTAATGGGAACCCACCAGAGAGATGTCCCCGTCCTCTGTATTCCCGGGATTCCACACAGGAAGGTCACACCATCCCCCACCATCATCAGGTAGATGAGGAACAATCACTGATACTATCATTAGGATCTGTACATTATCTGCATTGTTACCATTGATGTGATTTTTATTCTATATTCAGAGTGGAAACCTGAGAGATTGTAAAGTTGAAGTTAAAGAAGAGATAAAAGAGGAGGATGATGAGGATGGGGTGACGGAAGAGTCAGAGTCTCTAAAAGAGCACAAAGATCTGTACCAGGACACCATTGTGGAGTCATCCAGCTACAGAAACCCACCAGAGAGATGTCCCCGTCCTCTGTATTCCCGGGATTCCACACAGGAAGGTCATACCATCCCTCACCATCATCAGGTAGATGATTGAGAATTATTGGTAGTTCTGATTTATACACAGCATGATTGTTACATTAAATGCAGTGGCGGCTGGTGCTCAAAATTTTTGGGGGGGCGCAAACAAACTGAAAAAAAAAAAAAATCAATTGCCACCACTGTGCCCATTAAACGCAGCCACTGTGCCCAAACGCCACCAGTTTGCCCCCTCAAATACAGCCAGTTTGTTTCCATATACAGCCAGTGTGCCCCCATAAATATATATATATATATATATATATATATATATATATATATAGCCAGTGTGCCCCCATATATATCCAGTTTGTCCCCATATACAGCCAGTTCCCCCCAAATGCAGCCAGTTTGTCCCCCATATACAGCCAGTTCCCCCAAATGCAGCCAGTTTGTCCCCCATATACAGCCAGTTCCCCCCAAATGCAGCCAGCGTGTCCCCCATATACAGCCAGTTCCCCCCATATACAGCCAGTTCCCCCCATATACAGCCAGTTCGTCCCCCATATACAGCCAGTTCGTCCCCCATATACAGCCAGTTCCCCCCATATTCAGCCAGTTTGTCCCCCATATTCAGCCAGTTTGTCCCCCATATTCAGCCAGTTTGTCCCCCATATTCAGCCAGTTTGTCCCCCATATTCAGCCAGTTTGTCCCCCATATTCAGCCAGTTCCCCCCATATTCAGCCAGTTCCCCCCATATTCAGCCAGTTCCCCCCCATATACAGCCAGTTCCCCCCAAATGCAGCCAGTTTGTGCCCCATATTCAGCCAGTTCCCCCCATATTCAGCCAGTTTGTGCCCCATATTCAGCCAGTTTGTCCCCCAAATGCAGCCTGTCCCCCCCCCCCCCAGCCCTGCACTTACCTTCCTCGGTCCGCACCGTCCTCGATGTGTTCTCCCGCCCTCGGTGTCGCTTCAGCCAATCAGGTTACCGGTAACCAGATCCGGTGAATCTGATTGGCTGAAACCTCCACACAGTCTTCTTCCAGGAACGCACCCCCGTGCGTACCTGGGAGGAGTTTTTGGAAGCTGAATACAGCCTGAGAGCTGTATTCGGAAAGCCTATCAGAGCCAGCGGCTCTGATAGGCACTTCCAAGTTCCACCCACCGCCGGCCGCCGCTCTAATTCATATGGCCGGCGCTCACCAGGAGGCCGGCCATATGAATAGTGGGCAGCGCGGCAGCGGTGACAATACATAGATTCATGCAATGCATGAATCTGTGTATTGTCTTTCAGTGGCGGTGCGGGAGCGAGAGGGGGCGGCGCTCCGGCGCCCTCTATGGACGCACCGCCACTGATTGAATGTATTATTATATCTTTCAGAGTGGAAACATTAGCGATGATAATATTGATGTTAAAGAAGAGTATAAAGAGGAGGATGAGGAGTATGGAGTGATGGAGGAGTTATCAGAAGGACACAAGGATATGATGGAGCCACCTAATACCAGGAACCCACCAGAGAGATGTCCCCGTCCTCTGTATTCCCGGGATTCCACACAGGAAGGTCACATCATCCCCCACTGTTACAAGGTTGGTGGGATGGAGCATCTAGAACGTGAACTTGAGAAGACTGGGGGGATTTATTTACTTAAGGCAAATCCACTGTGCACTTGGAAGTGCAGTTGTTGTAGATCTTAGGGGACATAAAAAAACTGCATTTTTTCTTGGACATGGGTAGTGGTGTATCGTTTTACCCGCAAGACTACATTTCCCAGCACGCTTTGCGGCACCCAGGGTGCCATTCCCCGCGCAAGGACTGCTGGGGTGGACTTTAAAAGGGGAGAGGCGGGGCTCATTCACTGTCTCTGAACGCCGCCCTCCTTGCAAGAGGATCCCCTGCACTCACCTGCTGCGCGCGCTAGGCCTGAAGCCTGGGCCCCGCGTTTTTTTGTTCCAGAGAGCCTTCCGTTCCGCTGGGGAGTCTGTGAGGCATCCGATCCACCTGAGGTGCCATCATCTTCTGAAGGACCGAGGACTCGATGTATCGTGGGCACTGTGACGCCACTCACAGTAGCGGAGGAACCGGACAGGAATCGGTCCGGTCTGGGTGAGAGAGCGCCAGCTCAGAACCATATCAATAACTTTGTGCCTATTAACTTTGCCCAGGCCCATTATTGAACACAGTTATACTTTGGAGAGACTGTTAGTGCTGAACTGAGTTTGCCAGTCTCTCCAGCTTTGCCTGGTTGGCGAATATCTGTTACATCTTTTACTGGATAACAAATTGGTTTCTACATGTGCACCACCGACAGTTGCTAGCGAAGATTCTCCTGCGAATTATACCCTAAGTAATAGTCAGGCCTGACTGGGTAGTTTAGAACTTTGCTGGGTGCCATTTTTATGCTCACGAGGGAGGATTGCAGCAGTGGGGTTGATGTGTTATTGCATTATTGACTGTCATACCCTTTTAATGTGCACACCTATATTGCAGGGATCTGCATAGAAAATTTTATACAAATTACTCTGTTATCTTTCTACTTTCAGTAAAGAATTATAGTTAAGGAATTTGGTGGTGAGTGTCAATTACTTGCTAGTATACAAAGGGGGTTGTACTGTATAATAGTGTATCGAGATAATACAATTATACCATCCTCCCCTTTCCTAACTGTGTCAGAGAGAAGTCAGAGCCGATTGCCAGGGGTTGGTAGCAGTGCATTACAGGGCCCAAGCAAACAAGCAGCCCTCTTAAGCTGAGGGTAACGCTACACATGATTGGATGATAGAAATCAGCAGATCTTCCCCTCAGACCTACAGCGACTGCACTTCCAAGTGCACTTGTAGTGTGTAGTGGATTTGCCTTTAGTAAATCAACACCAATGTGTAGATTTTTTTTATGTGATGTCACAATAATAAAGCTTATATCTTACAGATGATATTTTCTCTCATTTTCTTGATTTAGAGTGGAGATCCAATAGATATAGAATTTGAGGTTAAAGAAGAAGAAGAAGAGAGGTATGTGAGGGATGATCAGCAGTCTATGGAGGAGGATGGAATAACGGGGACATTTATAGAGGAGGACACTCCTACAGAGATCAGCACAGGTGGGTCATTAACACTAAATACATTCCTCCACCCATACTGCTCACTGATTGGTCCAGAGTAGGATGGGGACTGGGTGATATCAGCCTGTAATCCCCTGGTCACTTTCCTGAGCTGTGTTCCCCGTCCTGTATTCCTGTATTTCTCTCGGATAATCTTCCTTCTCTGTGCTGCAGACACAATTTATGTCTCTAGACTGGATTTATGGAGATTCTGGGGATCAGCTGGCAGCAAAATGTTCATTTTCACCATAAGCTTTACTAGACCTAGACACCTGGGGTATGTACTTTGGGTCATTTGCCCCATGCCTGGCTCAGGCAAGATCTCTGACAGAACAATTCTCCCCAGGTTTCTTCCTCTGTCTGCTGTCTGTGCCGGGTGGAGGGATATGTCTGTATTGTCTCAGACCCAAGTCACTGAGTGCAGTCTCAGGAGATGGGAGGCAGCGGTGTGAGACCTCTGCAACTTGTCTCAAATGAACTTTTTTAGAGTGGTTTTAACCTCTTCCGTATACCCAGTGAAGTGAATAACCACAGATGATACACAGAGATTAAACAAATCCTCCTACATAAGTTGTACCTGTTTATCTGCATTCCTCTTTTCTCTAAATCTGTTCAAAGTCCAGATTTAGACAGCTTGTCTAAACAGTCAGAAGAAAGGGGGCATGGAGGAGAAGTTACACCTTGTCCTAAATAAGGGCTACTATGTCATTTTAGTTTTTGGCTGGGCTGTACTTATTTGGTCAGTTTTTCGCCTGGTTTTTCCCTAAGCTTAAAGTGGATGTAAACCCGATTCATGAAATATGAGCTGGGCACATATGAATGAATGAATGAAGGAATGAATGCGTACATATATCTGCAGTGTTTTTCTTATCCCTCTTCAATGCACTAAGTCCCATAGCTGTCTCCTGTTCCGTTCTTCTGTTATCATCCTGATAACTCCTGACAAGTTCTCCATCACATGTGATAAAGGCAGCCAGAGTTTTGTGTTGGGGAGGATGCTATAAATAGATTTGTACAGAGCTGAACGATTCAACAACACAGAGCTGAACGAATCAATGAACAGAGCTGAAAGTCTCTACCTATGAGGAGAGGGGGTGTGTGCTTGGGGAGGATGCTATAAATAGATTTGTACAGAGCTGAACGATTCAACAACACAGAGCTGAACGAATCAATGAACAGAGCTGAAAGTCTCTACCTATGAGGAGAGGGGGTGTGTGCTTGGGGAGGATGCTATAAATAGATTTGTACAGAGCTGAACGATTCAACAACACAGAGCTGAACGAATCAATGAACAGAGCTGAAAGTCTCTACCTATGAGGAGAGGGGGTGTGTGCTTGGGGAGGATGCTATAAATAGATTTGTACAGAGCTGAACGATTCAACAACACAGAGCTGAACGAATCAATGAACAGAGCTGAAAGTCTCTACCTATGAGGAGAGGGGGTGTGTGCCTTGTCTCCAATCGGCTGTATTGGCTGTATGCCCAGGCTTCACACACCTCCCAACTTTTCAACATTGCGCTGCGGGACACTTGGGGAGCAGGGCAGGTTGAGAAGAAAAAGTTGTTTTTGAGCGGGGGGGGGGGGTGCTATCGCGAGTTCGCCAGAAATGTAGTTGTTTTGAGCGGGGGGGGGGCTGTCACGGCTTCTTCCGGCACAAACTTTTAAGTGAGGGGGGGGGATTCTTACCTCTTCCTCCTCCCGTGCTGCATTATGCGGGAAAATTTCATGTACTGCGGGAGCGCTGGAAAAATGTATCAATGCGGGAAAGTCCCGCCCAATCCGTGACGGTTGGGAGGTATGCTGCAGTATTAACCAGGAAGAGAAAATCTCTGAACACGATGTGCACTTTCTAAACAGAATATAAAGATGAAGACAGCAGATATACATGTAATGCTTATGTAGGGAGATTTGGTTAATCTCTGTGTATGATCTGAGGCTGTTCACTTCACTTGGTATATGTGAGGGTTTACATCCACTTTAAGTTGGGTTGTGATTTCTCACTGTGGCCTGTAGATTTCACTGCTACTGTTCTGACTCGACTACAAGGCCATACACTTTATCTCCAGCTTCATATAGGGCTTATACAACCTGGTGATCTATTTATCCCTTGCATAAATTCAGACAATTTAATTTGATGAATAAACTCATATGTTGAGGGGACAGACGATGAAGCCTTTCGAATGTTACGTTTAACCACTTCCCGCCCGGTTAATAGGAGACTGACGTCCGGGAAGTGGTTGTTTTATCCTGACTGGACATCTATTGACGTCCTGCAGGATAACAGCCGGCGCGCGCCCGGGGGGGGCGCACATCGCGGCGATTGGTGGAGCGGTGTGTCAGTCTGACACACCGCTACACTGATCTCGGTAAAGAGCCTCCGGCGGAGGCTTTTTACCACGTGGTCAGCCGTGTCCAATTACGGCTGATCACAATGTAAACAGGAAGAGCCGTTGATCGGCTCTTCCTCACTCGCGTCTGACAGATGCGAGTGAGGAGAGCCGATCGATGGCTCTCCTGACGGGGGGTTCGCAGCCCCCCCTCGGATGCCCACACTGGACCACCAGGATGCCGCCCAGAACCACCAGGGAAGCACCTAACATGTGGATGGCCAGGTAAGTCCCCCATGGACATCCACATGTATAAATATATGCCTAACTTATGCCAATCAGTGCCCACAAATGGCACTGACTGGCACCATCTTGGCACAATTTTTTTTTGTGATGCCCAGCAATGCCACCCACCAGTGTTATCAGTGCCCTTCCGTGCCACCTATTAGTGCCACCCATAAGTACCCATCAGTGCCACCCATAAGTGCTCATCTGTGCCACCCGTCAGTGCCGCCTTATGAGTGCCCGTCAGTGCAGCCATATTCGTGCCCGTCATTGAAGAAGAAAACATACTTATTTACCAAAAAAGTTTACAGAAACAAAGAAAAACTTTGTTTTTTTTTCAAAATTTTCGCTCTTTTTTTTATTTGTTGTGCAAAAAAAAAAAATCGCAGAGGCGATTAAATACCACCGAAAGAAAGCTCTATTTGTGGGAACAAAATGATAAAAAATTTGTTTGGGTACAGTGTAGCATGACCGCGCATTCAAATGCATCAGTGCTGAAAGCTGAAAATTGGCTTGGGCAGGAAGGTGTATAAGGGCCTGGTATTGAAGTGGTTAATAAAGGATATTCATAGGTAGAAAAACATTGATGTTGTAACCCCTTGAAATTTTCCACATTTTGTCATGTTACAACCAAAAAATTGAAAATTGTATACTCACCTTTCCGTAATTTTCCTTTCCTGATGCATCTCATGGCAGCACACACGCTGGGTTGTGACTCCGCCCCCACAATCTGATAGGGCTGATTAGCTATAAGTGTTGAGAAGGAGCCCCCCCGCCACATTCTCAGTATATATTACCTCATACGGGTGGGTATCTGTGTGCTGCCATGAGATGCGTCAGGAAAGGAAAATTACGGAAAGGTGAGTGTACAATTTTCCATTTTCCTGACGCATCATGGCAGCACACACACTGGGAAATAACTCGCAACAAGGGTGGGTGCTTTCAAACGCGTATATTTTTTTTTTTTAATTTGTCTACAAGATATGGAAGAATTAGCTTCAATGACCGCTCTTCCAAATTCCACCGTCGTTAATCGCGCCGGGTCTATTCTGTAGTGGGACATAAATGTGGTTCTAGAAGACCATGATGCTGTCTTGCATATTGTCTCTGGTGACACTCTACAATATGCTGCCCAAGATGTCGCCACTGCCCTAGCCGAGTGAGCCTTTAAGTCGTTGGGTATTGGAAGGAGTTGAATTGCATATGTTCTTTTGATGACTTTAATCAGCCAAGATGCTATTGTCCTGGAGGAGGCTGCTTGGCCTTTCTTAGGGCCGTTTGGTATGACAAACAGACTCTCCGATTTTCTAAATGGTTTAGTAACCTACAGATATGAAGAGATAATGGACTTGATATCCAATGGATGCGGATCCCCCTGGCTAGTGAGAAAAGCTGGTAGGCTGATCTCTGGATTGAAATGGACGGCAGATGTTACCTTCAGTATGAATTGTTCGGATGGTCTTAGAATGACTCTGCCGGAATAGAAAATGTAATGAGACGCTTTCATGGATAATGCTTGCAATTCGGATACTCTCTTTGCGGAGGTTATTGCGACCAAAAAGGCTAATTTAAGTGTTAGGTCCCCTAAAGATTTCGACTCTAAATGAAAAAAGGGTTGTTTTGACAAGGCTTCTAGAACTATTGACAGGTCCCATGTTGGGAAGGTCGGCTTTCTTGGTGGTCTTATCTTTAAGCATGCCCTTTGAAATTGAATTATGAGGGGATTAAATGCCCATTTGATTCCCGTCATGGCTGACAAGGCAGATGTTTGAACTTTTAAGGTGCTTGAACTTGGGCCTCTATCCAGGCCTAGCTGAAGGAATTCAAGAACTTGTGCCACCGTAGGAGAAAGTGGATTCCATGACTGCTGTTGCGCTAATGCAGTGAATCTTTCCCAAATTCTGCTATAAACGCTCTTAGTTGATTTTTTTCTGGCCTGTTGCAATGTAGCCACTACACTTAGGGAACAGCCTTGATCTAATAGCCTCCCCCTCTCAATTTCCAAGCCATTAGGTGGAGCCTTTCTGGTGCTAGGTGTAGGAATTGGCCTTGAGAAAGCAGGTCCGGTGTCACTTGGAGAATCAGTGGATCTTCTATACTCAGCTGTAGGATAGTCGTGAACCACGGCCTCCTTGGCCAAAAAGGTATCACCGCTATCACTGTAGACCTTGAGTTCCTCAGTCTGGCCAGGAACCTGGCTATCAAGGGAATGGGAGGAAATCTATAACCCAGACGAAACCTCTAAGGGTGAAGGAGACAGTCGACCCCTGCTACCATTGGATAGGCAGTTTGCTTTAAAAATCTAAGACATTTGTTGTTCATCGGAGTTGCTGCTAAATCGATGTTGGGAATTCCCCACTTCTGTGTTATAAGGGAGAATGCTCAGTGACTCAGCGACCATTCGTTGTTTGAGATGTATATCCTGCTTAGATCGTCCGCAAGTTGGTTCTGGGCCACTGGAACGTATACCGCCTTCAAATCTTCCAGGTAGACTTGGGCCCACTCGAATAGGGCGCACCTCCTGTATAAGAGAGTTGCTTCGCATTCCGCCCTGTCTGCGGATGTAGTTCACTGCTACAGTATTGTCCATGCGCAATATAACACTCTTTTCTGTGAGAAATGATCTGATCGCTAGTAGCGCTTGAAAAGCGGCCCTGAGTTCCAGGATGTTCGAGACTACTCCCTGGCGACGGAATGACCAGTGACCCTGTACTGCCAGATCCTGGTAATGTGCACCCCAGCCCTGGAGGCTGGCATCTGATGTGATTATTTCCACCCGAGGGGGTACGATGTGTCAATGTCGCTTTAAGTTGTTGACTCGTGTCCACCATGCCGACTGTTTCACCGATTTGCTGATGAGGATTCGTTGGGTTAAAGATGTCCCGTTCCATTGCCTCAGAAACTAAACCTGGAATGTCCTTGTATGCCACTGGGACCACTGGACCATCGGGAAGGTGGAGGACATGGAACCTAGAATGCTTAGGCATGTTCTGGCTTGCAGGTGCGTCGCTGCCATTAGTCCTTTTTTATTTTCTGTATCAGCGGTCCTATTTTTTCTTGAGGTAGACTCACAGTGTTGGCATTGGTGTTGATTTCCGTGCCTAAGAAGATCATTGACTGGGTTGCTCCAGACTGCTTTTCTTCCAATTTATTATCCAGCCGAAGTGTTGTAAGGTAGATATTAGTATCTCTCAATGCTGGAGCAATAGCTGCTGGCTGCCGGCCAGGAGGAGGATATCGTCGAGATTGTGGTGGACTCTGAGTCCCTTCTCTCTCAGATATGCTATCATCGGAAGCAAAATCTTCGTAAACGTCCTGGGGGCCGTCGATATTTCAAACGGAAGGCTCCGAAATTGGAAGTGTTGATGTCCTATTGCAAAGCGTAGGTACTTTTGGAAGTCTTGGTGTATGAGAATATGGAGATAGGCGTTGGAAAAATCTATTGATAACATCCAATCTTTTGTATTGACCGCCAGTAGTATGGATTGGAGACTCCATTTTGAAGGATTCTACACGTATTGATCTGTTGAGGTTCTTTAGATCTAGAACCGGTCTCCGATCCCTTGTCTTTTTTTCTTTACGAGAAAGAGAGGGGAATAAAAGCCTTTGGTTTTTTGGTGTTGGGGTACCTCCACCACTGCTTGCTTCTGAGTTAACTCCAATACGTATTTGATTAGAAGTTTTCTTTTTAGTAGGGATGATGGGATCCGGGTAACTTGAAAATGGTCTTTGGGGGTTCTGCTTTTGAAACCCCATCTGTGGCCTTCTCTGATCGTGGATATTGTCCATGGGTCCTTTATATGGTCTGCCCATACCCGTGTAAATAGTTTGAGCCTGGCTCCCACTGGTACGGGTTGGGTGACCAATCCATCAAAACAACTTCTGTTGCTCTCCTGTAATGGGAAGCTTGGGTTTCTGTGTTCTCAAATAGGATGATTGGGTATTTCGCCAATTTCGTTTGAACTCTTTGCCCGGTCTATATGACCTTGCTTCCCTGTATCTTTCCGGGAGATTTCTTCTAAAAGGAGGAGGCCTTTGCTGTTTTGGCCTTCTATCTGAAGGAATCAGGCCTGATTTCCCATCTGTGACCTTTGATATAGCTAGGTCAATTTGGGACCGAATAAGTTGGTTCCATCGTAAGGCATCTTACACCAGTTTGATTTGGATGTTGCGTCTGCGACCCACGGTTTTGGCCAGAGAGCTCTTCTGGACGTAACTGATGCTAGCATTGCTCTCGCTGATGATCTTATAATGTCCACCAATGCTTTGGCTACGAAGTCCCCTGCCAGACTAAGCTCTTGTAGTGCAGAAATTATTCTGTCCTGATTCGCTGCTTCCAATAGTAGTTTCTCAACGTTTGATGTCCAGTTGGTAATTGCTCTGCCTACCGCAGCTAGGGCGATAGCTGGCCTGCAGGTACCTCCTGCCGATAAATAGGCTTTTTTCAGTTCAAGGTCAATTTTCCTGTCAAAAATGTCTCTGAAAGTTACCGCATCCTCTATTGGCAGGGTCACGTGTCTAGCCAATCTCATTAGAGACGAGTCTACTATAGGAGCTGAAATGAGGGGAGTTACTGCTGGCTCTTTTAAAGGATATAGCTTTGCTATCCCATTGTTAAGGCTTGTTTTTTTGTCAGTTTTTTCCCACTCATCCTTAATTAAATCCTCGAGTTCGTCAATGAAGGGGAAAGTTTCAGGGTCGCTCTTTAGGTTGGGGAAATATTTCCTGAGCTTGCGAGGTGTTTCTTTAGATTCCTCCCAGCCAATAGCTTCCTTTACTGATCTTGTAAAAGGATCTATTAGGGCAAAATCGAAACCAATCAATACTGGAGACTCCTCTTCAGCTACGGACTTGTCTGATCTTTGCGGAATGTAAGAGGTTGATGCTGGTGTTGCCTCGGCCAACCTCACCGGTTCTGTGACAGAGGCTTCTAAAATCGACTCTAACAGAATCTCTGATAATATTTGATACCTCCATTGCACCCGACTCCTTGTCTCTGGTGGCTTCGTCAGCACAAGATTGGCATGCCAATTTATTAGGAAGAGCCTGTGCTCCGCATACCTAGCAGGCATTAGCCGCAGGATGGGTTTGATGGCTATCCCTTGCTTTGTGGGAGGACGATCTTTTACTATGGTGGTGAGAGGAGGTTCTTGATCTGCTTCTTCTGGAATGCGAGTGTCTTAAGGGAGATCGTTCCCTGCGTCTGGAATGAGATGATCTTGAAGATCTGCCAGGGCTATCAGAAAAGTGATATTAATGGCTTAGCTTCTCTTTTTTGTCTCCTCTTCACTACTTACCACTTTGTTGCCTCTTACCTTACTGGCTGTGGATGGTCTGCTGGGGCAGCGGCCTCCATAGGAGATGGAGAGAGTGTACCTAAAGAAGAAAGAGCAGAGAGATTCCAGCAAAGGAGTATGTTCGCACAAGGTATGTGCAGCTTAAACCTCACTTACCAGGTTAAAGAAGCCTGGTTTAGGAAGTGGCAGCAGCGTATCTGCAAAGCGTGGTGTGTGCGGTCCTATGTGCGGCCAGAATACTGACATTTCAGTATTTTTAAATAAGCCGCCATCGGTGTTGGACTGACGCGGCGCCGCGCATGCGCACTAGCGGTTTGCTGCACCGAACACCATCTTTGGAACTGGCGAGGTGAGAAGAGCTATGATATCACTTCCGGTGCGAAGCCGAGGCGTCCGCTGCCATGATGGAATGGGTCAGAGAGCCTGTAGGACTAGAGAGTCCAGCAAGAGCGCTGAGAGTGAGAGAAAGAACAAAGAAACATGGAGAAAAGGTAAAAGGGATAATGGAGGCCGTGCCAAGTGGTTTAAAGCCTGTTTAAGGCTTGTGATAAAGTAAGATATACTCACAGTTCCCCTGAGACCATCAGAGTGGGGTCCCCGCATAAAGCTCATTTAGAGACTGTACAGTCAGGGCTTCCGAACTAGGAGAGGCTGAACCTAGCTGGGGCGAAAAGCGGTAAGAGGTCTGCTACTTAATTGTCAGTCCTAACAGATGAGGAAAAAAAAAGGAGAATGTGGTGGGGGGCTCCTCTTCAACACTTATAGCTAATCAGTCCTATCAGGTTGTGGGGGCGGAGTCACAACCCAGTGTGTGTGCGGCCATGATGCGTCAGGAAACGTAAATGTATTTAATTGTGAATTTATGTGATAAACCAACACAAAGTGGCACATAATTGTGAAGGAAAATGATAAATGGTTTTCAAAATTTTACAAATAAATATATGAAAAGTGTGGGGGGCATTTGTATAGCGCCCCCCTGAGTCAATACTTTGTAGAATCACCTTTCATGGCAATTACAGGTGCAAGTCTTTTTGGGGATGTTTCTACCAGCTTTGCCCATCTAGAGAGGGACATTTTTAGCCATTCTTCTTTGCAAAATATCTCAAGCTCTGTCAGATTGGATGGAGAGCGTCTGTGAACAGCAATTTTGAAGTCTTGTCACAGATTCTAAATTGGATTAAGGTCTGGACTTTGACTGGGCCATTCTAACACATGAATATGCTTTGATCTAAACCATTCCATTGTAGCTCTGGCTGTATGTTTAGGGTCGTTGTCCTGCTGGAAGGTGAACCCCCCCCCAGTCTCAAGTCTTTTGCCGACTCCAACAGGTTTTCTTCTACGATTGCCCTGTCTTTGGCTCCATCCATCTTCTCATCAACTCTGACCAGCTTCCCTGTCCCTGCTAAAGAAAAGCATCCCCACCACATGATGCTGCCACCACCATGTTTCATGGTGGGGATGGTGTGTTCAGGGTGATGTGCAGTGTTAGTTTTCCACCACACATAGCGTTTTTTGCTTTTAGGCCAAAAGTTCAATTTTGGTCTCATCTGACCAGAGCACCTTCTTCCACATGTTTTCTGTGTCCCCCACATGGCTTCTCACAAACTGCAAACAAGACTTCTTATGGCTTTCTTTCACCAATGTCTTTCTTCTTGTCACTCTTCCATAAAGAGCAGATTTGTGGAGAGCACGACTAATAGTTGTCCTGTGGACAGATTCTCCCATGAGCCTCTTGGCTGCTTCTCTGATGAATGTTCTCCTTGCCCGGCCGGTCAGTTTAGGTGGACAGCCATGTCTTGGTAGGTTTGCAGTTATGCTATACTCTTTCCATTTTCCGATGATAGATTGAACAGAGCTCCATGAGATGTTCAAAGCTTGGGGATATTTTTTATAACCTAACCCTGCTTTATACTTCTCCACAACTTTATCCCTGACCTGTCTGGTGTGTTCCTTGGCCTTCATGATTCACAAAGATTCTCAAACAAACCTCTGAAGGCTTTGCAGAACAGCTGTATTTATACTGACATTACATTACACACAGGTGGACTCTATTTACTAATTAGGTGACTTTTGAACACAATTGATTCCACTAGATTTAAGTTAGGGCTATCGGAGTCAAGGGGGCTGAATACAAATGCCCCCCACACTTTTCACATAATTATTTGTATAATTTATCATTTTCCTTCTACTTCACAATTATGGGCCACTTTGTGTTGGTCTATCACATAAAATCCCAATAAAATACATTTATGGTTTTGGTTGTAACATGACAAAATTTAGAAAATTTCAAGGGGTATGACTACTTTTTCAAGGCACTGTATACATCATGACAGGAAACAGTAGAATTATTCCAGTGAGAAGGAACGGGAGGGGATATACAAAAGTACGGTGAGAGAGAAAGAGTCCAGATTAGATGGAAGAACACAGTTTAAAGACACAGAGTAATGATGAGCCAAATAGTGTAACACAACACTCCCCATCTGAAATCTTTAGATTTCATAACCTTAATATATATATATATATACCGTATTTATCGGCGTATAACACGCACTTTTTTCCCCTTAAAATCAGGGGAAAATCGTGGGTGCGTGTTATACGCCGATACTCCGAATTCCCCTGCTGAAAATGAGCGAGAGGAGCGAGCGGAGCCGAAGCCGAAGTACAATCGGCTTTACTCGGCTCCTCTCGCAGTCCCGCCCATCTCTGACTGCGCCGCTGACGGAGAAAGCCGAGTGTACTTCGCCTAGTCTCGGCTCCTCTCGCAGTCCTGCCTGTGACTGTGAGCAGACACGAGTCTAGGCGAAGTACACTCGGCTTTCTCCGTCAGCGGCGCAGTCAGTGGAGATGGGCGGAACTGCGAGAGGAGCCGAGTCCAGCCGAAGTACACTCGGCCCCGCTCGCTCCTCTCCACAGAAATCGGCGCCAAATTTTAAAAACCGCCGCGACTGACACGATCGCAAAGGCACTGGGCACGGCTGCAGATGGACAGATGAACACTGGTCACGGCTGCAGATGGACAGATGGACACTGGGCAAGGCTACAGATGGACACTGGGCACGGCTGCAGATGGACAGATGGACACTGGGCAAGGCTGCAGATGGACAGATGGACACTGGGCACGGCTGCAGATGGACAGATGGACACTGGGCAAGGCTGCAGATGGACACTGGGCAAGGCTGCATGCTGCATTTAAATGTAAGTTTTTTTTCCTTGAATTTCCCTCCTAAAAGTTTTTTTCCTTAAAATTCCCTCCTAAACTTGGGGTGCGTGTTATACGCCGGTGCATGTTATACGCCGATAAATACGGTATATATATATATATATATATATATATATATATATATATATATATTTTTTTTTTTTTTCAATAAGTCCAATATTGATACAGTACATGCAACAAGCAAATATAAACATGAGTTCAACAGGATTGCAGAACACGTAGTAATCCAACATATGACCTCTTCTAGGACCTTTAGTTGGCAGCAATGTATTCCTTGCTGTGCCTATAGCATGGCTAGTCCTTGCAAAAGTCACTCACCTGGCAAAAGGGGTACTAACTCTGTAATTGGTCATGTCGATCCTCCCTTGGTTACCTTGACCTCTACCTTCCGGACACTGTTATCATCACTGGGCATAACTTTAATAACAAGACTCATAGGCCATTCATTCCGATAAACTTCCTTGTCCTGTAGAAGAATGAGATTTCCAACATAGGTGAAGGGTGGATCTGTACTTAGGCGATCAGCTGGGAGACTTGCAATTTGTTGCTGTTGATGTTTTCCTCTTAACTTGTGATATTTGATGCACCTGAAGTGCAGGACAAAGACGCACCTTCTCATAACGACAAACCACAAGCCAGCTGACCTGATGGCACCTTCTGTAAACTGACAGCTTTGGTGTTGCACCCATTCATGTTGGTGATGAAGCAGGTTTCTGCTTGGTCAACCCAAAATACTTTTTTATCTTATTGTTACTCAAGGTGAAAAGACTCTACTTGTAATTACTGGAAATAACCTCACATTAGTGTTTACCAGGTTAACAAGCCACCACGGAAAAATGTGTTTAGTTTCGGTTTGTTTCTTGTGCACAACGGAAAAATTTGTTTAGTTTCGGTTTGTTTCTTTTCGGTCCTGTTGATTCTTAATTGTTCGTAATTTTGCTAGATGGGATTTTTCGTGTTCGGACTAATTCGTACTTTCGGTAGAGTACATTGTTTTTCGTTGATTCTGGACACAACTCCTACTTTCGTAACTTTTTTTTGGGTTCGTTGATTCGTAATTTTCTGTGTCCCTCTCACAACGACGCTGCCTATTATGCCTAATGTGCTTCGAATGGATTTGTACTTTTCTAAATACATAGCGGTTATTTGTAACGATTCGAAATCTCGTATTTTACTTTCATTTTTTTACATGCGGCTATAGCCTCCGCCCCCTGTACACCATTTTGAGAAGGAGTTCAGCACGGTGAGGGAGAAGCAGAGAGCAGAGCAGAGTGTTATTGTGCTTCAAATGGATTCGTACATTCGTAACTTTTTTTCATAACGAATTATGCCCGAAAACATTCGGGCATTCGCTATTTGCGATATAATTGATTTTGGATTCGGTTTTATTCGTAATTGCTTTGTTCGGAAATTCGAATGCTTCCGAAAGTTGCTAAATTCGGACGAATTTGGATTTGTTACAAAACAAATTGCACAAGCCTAATTTCCATGAATACCCCCTCAAGTCTGATTACCATCAATAAATACTTCTTCTATGGTCCTTTATCATCCTTATGTATGTGAACAATGTACCCTTTGAAATGCGTAATTAGATCAACAGATACCAATGTGGCTTTGCCCAACATTAACATCCTTTTGATGTGTAAAATGCATTTTTCAACTGCTTGTCCTGGAATGTTTGTATGTGAACACATCACAATACATGTATACATATAATTAATAATATAATATCCTACATAAATTGACCAACATATTACAACACAGGTAGTCCGGGTAGTTTAGGGTCTGCCTTGGCTAGCTGAAGCTTGAGGAGAAGGTCACTCAGTCTCTGGAACTCCTTGTTGTCCTTACTAGATATCTTTGGGAAAGTTTTTAGACACATGACCAAAGCGTTTTCTATAGCTGCCTTAACTTTGCTCTAATCGTTCGCATGCAGCTTTGAGGCCTGCTGTAAGATTGTCCGTGAAAACCGATCTTAATGGCTTAACATGTGCAGCAGATAGAGGAATGAGCCATCTTATCAGCAGATCCAATTCTTCAGCAGCTGTAATACCAAGATCACTGATTGCAGTTCTGAAGTCACATTTCCAACTTCTGTAGTTCTCAGGTGAACTTGTGAGATCAATCTTTGTGAGCTCTCTGCGAAGTACGCACCTCACAAACTCTGCTGTCTCAGTTCTCTCTGCCTTCATGCAAGACGTTGGCTGAACGGTGCTGATTTTGCTATCTTTGACATTGTTATTAACCACTTAAGCCCCGGCCCAATACGCAGCATAAAGACCAGGCCCTTTTTTGCGATTCGGCACTGCGTCCCTTTAACTGACAACAATTGCGCTGTCGTGCGAAGTGGCTCCCAAACAAAATTGACGTCCTTTTTGTTCCCCACAAATAGAGCTTTCTTTTGGTGGTATTTGATCACCTCTGCGGTTTTTATTTTTTGCGACAATTTTGAAAAAAAATGCTATATTTTTTCCTATAATTAATATCCCCCCCAAAATTTTTTTTTTTCCTCAGTTTAGGCCGATACGTATTCTTCTACATATTTTTGGTAAAAAAAATCACAATCGGCGTTTAGAGATTGGTTTGCGCAAAAATTATAGCATTTACAAAATAGGGGATAGTTTTATGGCATTTTTATAAAAAAAAAAAAAAAAAAAAAATTTCACTAGTAATGGCGGCAATCAGGGTTTTTTTTTTTTTTTCCATGACTGCGACATTATGGCGGACACATCGGACGCTTTTGACACATTTTTGGGACCATTGTCATTTTCACAGCGGTCAGTGCAATAAAAATGCACTGGTTACTGTAAAAATGACACTGGCAATGAAGGGGTTAACCACTAGAGGCGCTGAAGGGGTTAAGTGTGCCTAGGGGCATGTTTCTAACTGAGGGGGGGCATGGCTACAAGTGACACGTCACTGATCTCCGCTCTGATTACACAGAGCGGAGATCGGTGACAGTGTCAGTAGGCGAGCGGGGAGATGTTGCGTTTACAGTACACTAACATCTCCCCGCTCCATCCCTCCGTGAGACGCTCGCGGGGATCCCCGCGGCAATCGAGTCCGCGGGACCCGCGGTCCAACTCACGGGGATGAATGCAGGGTCGCGAGCGCGTGGGCGACCACACGGCAGGCAGTTAAAGGGGACGTACAGGTACGTGATTGTGACTGTATGTGCCATTCTGCCGACGTATATATGCCGTGAGCGGTCCTTAAGTGGTTAAAGGACACAAAGACATTTGGTGCAGCAGATGCATTCAGGTGAGTTGCTTGCTTGAAGTCAATTGTTTCAATGGCATGTTGATTTGAGGCTGTACTGATGACAGGAGATCGATGACTTGCTTGCCGCTTGCTCTGATGCTCTGTGATGTATGAAGGAAGGTTGGGTAGGCAGGCAGGAAAGGCACTGGAGTGATTTTGCATGCAGGAAGTTGCTGGAACCTCTTTGACCTGATGCTGTGAAGAAGTCTCTATGTTGTCAGGGGCATTGGAGACAATGGCGTTTACACTGCAGTGGCTTGGGACATGGTCTTTAGTGCATTTGAGGGGATCTTCCATATCTGCTATGTTTAGGTTGATGCTGTCTCTCACTTGCACCTTCATCTGCACTGATAGCTTGCACTAGGACCCTTCGATTTGCCATAGCTGCATCATGTTTACACTGTTCCTTTAAAGTGGTTGTAAACCCACTTTTTCAACTTGCACCTACAGGTAAGCCTAGATTAAGGCTTACCTGTAGGTGCAAGAAATATCTCCTAAACCTACACGGTTTAGGAGATATTTACTAAAATGACAAGCGCCGCTATCTACAGCGCATGCGCGCCGTAGACAACGGCGCATTTATGGGGTTAATCCCATCCACATACTCGGCTACTTCCCAGCAATCGCTGGGCGTAGCCGAGTGGGACGCCTCCCGCGCGCATGCGCAGAGTGACGTCTCCGCCGCTCCGGCCAATCACAGCGCCGGAGCGGCGCTGTGATTGGCTGGTGCGGCGATACCCGGAAGTAACATTCCGGCTATCGCCGCAGTGATGTCTGCGGCTGGACAGAGGGACGAGGACGGCTTCGGGGGCCCCGATCTAAGGTAAGTGGAACCTAATGAGCTATTATGCTAGTCATAATAGCTCATTATGCCTTTCTCTTGCAGGTGGGCCAAAAAAAAAAAAGTGGGTTTACAACCACTTTAAGATTTCTATTGCTGCTCTGTGACACCCTGTCTGAGCTTCCAACTCTGCTCTTTGACGTGCTGTCTGTACTTCCAACTCTGCTCTTTGACGTGCTGTCTGCAATTCCAACTCTACTATTTCATGTGCTGTCTGTACTTTCAACTGTACTCTTTGACGTGCTGTCGGAGCTTCCAACTCTGCTCTTTGACGTGCTGTCGGAGCTTCCAACTCTGCTCTTTGACATGCTGTCGGAGCTTCCAACTCTTCTCTTTGACGTGCTGTCGGAGCTTCCAACTCTACTATTTCATGTGCTGTCTGTACTTTCAACTGTACTCTTTGACGTGCTGTCGGAGCTTCCAACTCTGCTCTTTGACGTGCTGTCGGAGCTTCCAACTCTGCTCTTTCATGTGCTGTCTGTACTTCCAACTCTGCTCTTTCACGTGCTGTCTGTACTTCCAACTCTACTCTCTTTTCGGCATATGCGACCTGCACCTTGCTGGCTTCCGCTGCAGTGTGGGCATTAGTAAGTCACTTACTGAGTGTTGAGGATCTTGAACTATGGGATTTAGAGGACTTTTTAGAATGTCTGGGGGAAACGGCGCTGTGAGATGCAGTGTCCTGTAGCAGCTCTATATTTGCTTCTGCCTTTATTTGGTTAGCTGGATAAAGCCATCTCTTTCTAGATCAAGAACCTGAAAGCTGTTTAATTCCTCCAGTGAATGTTCTTCTGTGTTCATACTCTGTAAAACATTAATGAACTTATTGCAGGTAAACTGATAAAGCTCATATGAGGTATAAAGTTTTTTAATGGCGCCCTCTAGTGGCAGTAGATCACGTACAACAGACAGTGTATTAAATTGAGTAACAACCTTTTCCCATAATAACTTTAGGCTAATTGTCAGTTCAGTTCTTAAAGCTTGATAATTCTCCATTGCTTTCCAAGTTGATTTGACTGAGCATTTGGGTAACTCAGCTGGCTCAGGGTCTTGTGTTGGGGCTGCTGTGTGTTCACATTCAGAGCCTTTGTAACTCGTGCTGACCTGAGCATGCAGCTTGGACTCGTGTTATTTAGCTCACACATGCTACTCTCTTGTTCTTCCTTGCAATGAGGTCAGTAAATCTTGTCTGTATCAGTACTGTCACCCAGAAATCTTGTAATTGGGCTGTGAAACTAAAATTTTCTACTGTTCTGACTCAACTACAAGGCCATAAGCTTATCTCCAGCTTCATATAGGACTTGTGCAATCTGGTGATCTATTTATCTCTTGTATCAACTCACAGTTTACCTCGATGAATAAATTCACATGTTGAGGAGACAGACGATGAAGCCTTTTGAATGTTCTATTCTAATGAAGGATACTCGTAGGTAGAAAAATGTTGATGTAAGCCACATGGAAGGATGTATACACCATGACAGGAAACAGTAGAATGATTCCAGGAGGAAGGAAGGGGAGGAGATATACAGAAGTACGGTGAGAGAGCTCAGCTTAGACAGAAGAATACAGTTTAAAGACACAGAGCAATGATAAACCAAATGATGTAACACGACAGCTATGACATTTCACAAACCAAACTAAAATTATATTAAACCCAAAACCAAAAATGTCATATATTGCAGCTTACCAATCATTAGATGGTGGCTGCATTACTTTTATTTTTAAGGATTTTTGCCCTCTGTTTTAACCTGGTGATCTGGCCAGTAACACACCTCCTATATTAGAGCACCCCCACTCTGGGGGGGGGGAGTGTTAAGCCCCGTACACACGGTCGGACTTCCATCTGACTTTTCCGTGTTTTTTTTTGTCCGAACGGAGTTGGTCGGGAACACCCATAGCATACACACCACAGGACTTTTCTGCAAACTTTCCCAAAACTTTTTCCAACATCACGTGGTTTTTCTGCTCTTTCCCACCACCCTTTGGTCAACTTCTGCTATTGTTGGTTGATTGTAACATTATTTGTTTTGTCCATCGGACAAAAGTCCGATGGTTTTCTGTACACACGGTCGGACTTTGCTCCATCGGACTTTTGTTGGGCAAAAGTTTGTCCGTTTTGCAGACCCAACATTTGTCCGATGAAAACAAAAAAAAAAAAAAAGTTTGTCCGATGGAGCGTACACACGGTCAGATTGTTGGTCCAACTTGCTCAAAATGAAGTTTGTTGGCCAAAAGTCCGACCGTGTGTACGGGGCTTTAGATGTATTAGCAGATTTAAAAACAGTAACCAATTGAAGCCAAACTCCATCTCACACTTTATAATCAGTTACAGCAAACAGTTTTCTTTTTCCTTCTGGGATAAAGGTTTTACAAGAAAAAAATAAAAGCTGATCATTGTAAGCACCTTTGTCAGTGGTAAATAATCTGCCCCATCCCAGCAACTGATACATTCTTCTTTAGAGTTGGAGCATTTATAGAACAGATTTACTGGCCAGATCACCAGATGAAAATATAAGACATCCTAAAAAAGAAAACATATGCAGCCGGGGGGGGGGGGGGGCGTGGCCAGCAGCCGAGGTGAATGGCAGCTTGAGGAGAGAGCTCCATCTGAATCCAGAGCAATCCAGCGACTAGAAGCAACACCGGACGGCTGTGTGAGGAGATATCGCCTGCCTGAAAGCCCAGCTACCATCTGCCATCGAGATGTACAAAAGAAAGCGGGAGCGGGGCCCAAAAAAGCTGACTGATTTCTACACTGTGGAATCTTGTGGGCCTCAAGATGGCACCGAGGCCTGCAACTCACGGCGAGGACGTGGAGGTGGATTATCATCTAAGATGAGTGGCCAGTATCAAGCATCATCCCCCAGGACACAGCAACAGGTCCTCCCCGGGAGCATCCCCTGTACAGAGCCCGCAGAAAGCTACAAAGAAGGGGTCGGAGGAGCACAAATATCCAGGTGAGCTGGGGGGACATGACACCTCACAGGACAGCACCAGGGAGTTTATAGAGCAAATGCAGGATTTCCCCACCCTGGATCAGCCACTTACTGATACCTTAATGAAGGAAATGCTAGTGACTTTAGGGGCTCATTACACAGGGACCTGATGGAGTGCACAACTCAGCTGAAAGCTGAAGTAACTGCCATAGGGGACAGAGTCTCCCATGCTGAGGACAAGATGGGGGAGTTTGCTTCAGCTCATAACGAGCTTGTTGATGCACATAATTAAGCAGAGGATGAGATAAAGGCAATGAAAAGCAAAATCGCAGATTTGGAAGATCGTTCCAGAAGAAACAACGTGAAATTGAGAGGGGTGACTGAACCTGTTATGCCTGTGGACCTTAGGAAGTATGTTCAATAATTTATATCTACACTGCTGCCAGAAACACCAGAGGGGGAAGCGAATGTAGATCGTGCTCACCGTTTGCCTAAACCTAAGCACTTGCCAGATAAGGTGCCTGGAGACGTTATAGCACGTATACATTTTTTCCATGTAAAGGAGGATCTGATGACATATACCAGAAAAAAATCCCCATTGCCTGACCCCTATGCTGACATTTCAGTCTATTCGGATATCTCACCATGCAAGTCCGCAGGAACCTATTTCAAAATTCCTTACACATGGGGATTTCCAACAAAAATTATTGTCACAAGAGATAACAAAACCTATGCCATCACTAATCTGGAAAATGGATTGAGGCTGGCCAGACAATGGCAGCTTCTCCCGGATGAAGAGGAGGTCCCCACTCCATCTCCCTCTAATAAAATCAACCCGGAGTGGCAAAAAGTTTGAACAGGATGACAAAGAATGACTAATCTATCTATTAGCCCAACCTGAATTGGGTACTGGATCTCAGGGAGCACAGACCCCCTAACTGTGCAGAAGCAAAAGTTTTACTTTTCGCACAACAAGTTGAGTTTTATTTGTTCTTTATGTTACCTTGTTCTTTTTCTATTATTTTTCTTTGTTTTACATGTACCACTAACTTATGATTCATACTCTGTTTGGAGACTGATTGTGACTGCAATTCGAAAAGATATATACAGAGCTTCCAATTTCCAGCAATCCACTTCCTATCCTTTGCTGCCACCTTCAGATAAAAATAACACATTACATTGCAATTTCAGCTGTATTGATGTCTATCTAGCAAAATTCCTACAGACTCACCATGACCATCAAATTGATCTCTCTCAATGTGAACGGTCTTAATAGTCAGTTTAAAAGGAAAGCAATGTGTCAGGAAGCAAAGAAGCTTAAAAGGGAGATCTTATGTGTTCAAGAGACACATTTCTCCCATGATAAGCAACCCAAATGTTCAGATACTTTCTTCCCTCATGTAGCGGGGTCCCCAAATTTAACCCCGCTATACCTAAATTTAGGGGTGACCAGAGCAATAGTTGGCTCGGGTCTTTCGATTATTTTGGACTCTGATTTACTGCTGTGTCACCTGGCATGCAGCTCCCCTTTGGGAGTATAGGTGGTGTTGTCACCTATACCCGGGGTTGAACCACAGGTGATAGAGTAGGTATTGGATGTCCTCTCTCGGCTGTCGTTGGTGGGCAGTTCTGGTTTGCTGTGCATGCCGGGAGGGGATATATAAGGGGCAGACGCCATTACAGAGGGAGCAAAATTCCGGGGCCCATGCCCGGAGAGCCAATTCCCGGGGGCCCATGCCCGGAGGAGAGTCAATTCTGGGGGCCCTTTGCCCGGAGGGAGCTACCCCTCAGAGGGGGGTGCGCCCCACCTTGATCGAGGAGTCTCGGGCACCTTTAGCCCGAGGCTGCGGAGTTCCAGGTGGGCCCAGTACCTTTGACTGGGTCTACAACCGAAGAGGAGTCCCAGGGAACCCACGTGAGGGTAACCACTCTGACACAGAGGAAACCAGGGGAGGATCGATCCTATAACAAGAGGGCGAGTAATAGAGTATTGCTGACTCGGGAAACGCCTGGTGACCTGTCGGAGGGAAGGATTCCTCACTTCGCAGACTGCCTCTGCGGAGTGTTGAAAGTTCAGGAGGGATCTCCTTGACTTGGTCCTTGGAGGGGACTGAGTCATTGTTCCAGCATCACGCCGGCTGCTAGTGCTATTGAGTGACTATCCGGGTGAGCTGTACCCACTCTGGACCGAGTGGCGACGAAGCCAAGAGTGTGCCTGAATCCACTTCTATCTGCTAACCTTTTCTCACTTCAACTCTCTGGTTCCTGAAAGCAAGATAAAATAAACACACGTTGGAGTTGATATGTTGTGTGGACATTGACCTCATTTGGGAAAGATAAAGACTTGCCTCTATAAACATAGAGGGGAGAACCAGAAGACGGGAACTACTAACTGCAGGACCCAAGTATGTAACACCGCCTGACCTTTATAATCTAGAGGACACGGGCATGTGGCATGGTGTGTCTTATCCCCCTACTTGATAAGGTAAGAGGGGGAAGAAGATCCGTGTGCTAAACTCATATTTTCCTTGCGTGTGCCTCTTCTAAGAAACGTGGAACTATGATTGCTGTGAATAAATCAGTTGCATTTAACCTACATGAAGTTATTACAGACTCAAAAGGAAGGTATATCATCTTAGTATGTGAACTGAATAACTTGTTGTATACCATAGTGAACTTATATGCACCCAATACAAGCCAAGCCTCATTTTTGAAATCCCTCTACCAAAGGATAAAAAAACATAGCAAAGGCTCTTTGCTTATGTGTGGAGGTTTTAACTGTGTTGTGGATAAAAATATGGACTGTTTTACCTACTGGAGCATTCATAGGCACGAGATGAAACCCTTTCTCACAGAAACCAACTTATATGACTCGTGGAGATGCACCAATGCATCAGAACGTTATTACACGTTTTTCTCAGCCCCTAATAATTCCTACCCAAGGATTGACCTAATCCTAATTGACATCACCCTACTACAAAGGACCCTGGAAGTAAAGATACATACTATAACTTGGTCAGACCATGCTCCAGTGACTATTACAATAAACAAACAAAACTCATGCAACCCTACCTACCTCTGGAGGAACAATGTATCTTTGCTTTCTAACATATATAACACAGAAGGAAAATATGTAAAATGCTGGATGAATATTTTAAACTTAATGATAACAGTGAAACTAATGCAATGTATCTATGGTGTGCCCATAAGGCGTACAGCAGGGGTTTGCTAATACAAGCAGCAGCTAGGGAAAAGAGGAAGAAGGCTAAAAATCTCGATACTATTTTGTCCAACTTAAATACCCTGGAGTCACAAAATAAACAGAACCCTTCCCCTATTGTTCAAAAGGCACTTTTAGATTGCAGACAGCAGCTTCGTCAGACTTTATTAGCAGAACATACAAATTCTCTGAAACGCTTTAAAGCTAATTATTATGCCCACGGCAATAGAGCAGGTAAACTTTTGGCCAACTACATCTGCAAAATTCTAGATTAAGCTCCATAATTGACCCCCACACAGGCACTACAGTGCATCACCCAACTGAGATAGCTAATGCTTTCCAAAAATATTATAGTAATTTATACAATTTAGCATTAGATCCCAATACTCCACAGCCCAATGATCTCAATATTAATTTCTTTTTAGACTCAGTAAATCTACCCAAACTTAAAAAGGAAGCCCTGTAATCTTTGAATAATCCAATCCTAGAAAAAAAATTTGGACACAATTAAATCACTCCCGAAATCTAAATCTCCCGCTAGCGATGGCTTTTCGGCAGAATACTACCAGGCCTTTGCAACTACTCTTTCGCCATACTTACAAAAAGTGTTCACTTAAACCCTGTACACACGATCGGATTTCCTATGGATTCCAATCCGATGGGTTTTTCCATCGGAAATCCGATGAAGCGGACTTCCATCAGTCTTGCCTACACACCATCAGTCAAAAATCCGACCGTCCCAAACGCTGTGACGTAAAACACTCCGAAAAGCCCAGAAAAATGAAGTTCAATGCTTCTGAGCATGTGTCGACTTGATTCTGAGCATGTGTGTGTTTTTTGTCCGATGGAGTTCCACACAGACGATCGGAATTTGCGATCGTTTTTTTTCCCCCATTCCTTAGATCATCTCTTCCCTTCCTCTTCTTCCTCTTCCTCCTACTATTCATTATTTTTAAATACTGCTTTTCTCCTACTACTTTTTCCAGATTTTATCATATTTTTTAAGAGCACCTTGTTTAACCACTTAAGGACCACCGCCTGCACAGGTACGTCGCCTTTAAGAAGCCCAGCCATGGGTCGCGGGCACGCTGCCGGCGACCAGAGCTGAAGAACGGGGAGAGGTGAGTGTAAACAAACCTTTCCCCATTCTTCTCCGTGGCATGTCAGTGATCGTCTGTTCCCTGTCATCGGAACAGACGATCAGTGATGTAACGTACAGCCACGCCCCCCTACAGTAAGAATCACTTCCTAGGGAACACTTAACCCCTACAGCGCCACCTAAACCCTTCACTGCCAGTGTCATTTTCACAGTAATCAGTGCATTTTTATAGCACTGATCGCTGTAAAAATGACAATGGCCCCAAAATGGTGTCAAAAGTGTCCGATGTGTCTGCCATAATGTCGCAGTCACGCTAAAAATCGCTGATCGCCGCCATAACTAGTAAAAAAAAAATATTATTAAAAATGCCATAAAACAGTCCCCTAGTTTGTAGAAGCTATAACTTTTGCGCAAACCAAAAATATGTAGAAGAATACGTATCGGACTAAACTGTGGAAAAAAAAAATTATATATTTTTTGGGGATATTTATTATAGCAAAAAGTTAAAAATATTGAATTTTTTTTCAAAATTGTCGCTTTATTTTTGTTTATAGCGCAAAAGTTAAAAACCGCAGAGGTGATTAAATACCACCAAAAGAAAGCTCTATTTGTGGGAAAAAAAGGACGCTAATTTTGTTTGGGAGCTACGTCGCATGACCGCGCAATTGTCAGTTAAAGCAACGCAGTGCCGAATCGCAAAAAGTGGCCTGGTCCTTTAGCTGCATAATGGTCCGGGTGAATTGGAATATATTCCTTCAGTATCGTTATATTCATACTTTGTTCCCATTCTTTACTGGTCGGTGGGAGGACTGTTTGCCATCTCTGTGCAATCAGCTTCCTTGCCTGGAATAGGCATCTCCAGGATTGCTAGCTGGTTATTACCAATTTTCCCCTCTCCATCTGCCCAGCCCAGTACACATTGTATTGGCTCCAGTTCTATACGAGCTTCAAAAATCTGCTCAATAATTCCCACTACCTCCCTCCAGTACCGAAATAGTTTCAGACATCTCCAAAACATGTGGATCGTATCCCCCTCTGTTCTTCCGCATCTGGAGCAGCTGGCGTCTGGTCTGCGACTAGGGTTGCCACCTGTCCAGGATTCACCCGGACAGTTCGGGTTTGGAATCATGCGTCCGGGTTCCAGACTGCCTGAAACCCGGACACATTATTCAGGATGGACTATGGCTTCCCAGCAGGGTTGCTGGCTGCAATTGTCTAAGCTGAGAGTGTTTGTTACACTCTCCTTCACACTGCCCAAAGCCAGCACTAACAGTTCACCCCACATAAAGATGGGAGGGGAGAGAGGGCTCAATCTGCTCCTCTTCCTCCCGCCCCTACCCCTCTGTATCTGCCCACACTCCAATCCCCAGTGCTGTGCCTTTAGAAAATAAAAGTTGGGGCCAAAAATTTGAAGTCCAGCAGCCTCATCTGCCAAGGGGTGAGTGAGCTCACCATCCATCCCTGTCTGTGACTGAAGTCTCCCCCCTTCTCTCTCCTGCCTCTGAGTGAGTACACTAAGGCAAATCAGGGCTCTCAGAGCACCCCTTACTTCAGAGTTCCCCTTTACACCAGAGGCCACAGTGTTTCCACTTACATCAGAGTCTTCTCCGTACATCAGTTCTCAGTGTTCCCTCTTAAATCAGGGTTCCCAGAGCATCCATTATGTCAGAGGCCCCAGAGTTCTCCCTTACATCAGAGTCTGCAGAGTCCCCCCTTACAGTGTAAGGGAACTCTGCAAGTTCAAAAGTAAAAGGGGAACTCTGTGGACTCTGATGTAAAGGGGAACTCTGTGGACTCTGATGTAAAGGGGGGACACTTGTTAATAACTTCATATGATTAGAAATGTTATTTAATAGCAAAATATATGTATAGTTTATACTACAAAAAAAATTGCTGTGCGCCGCTAAAGTGTTCGGGTTTGACTTCAAGAAAAGGTGGCAAGCCTATCTGCGACTAAACCGGAAGAGCTTATACGGTGTATAATAAGCTCTAATAAAAACAGGTGAGACATGCTCTGGGAGGGAGATAGTGAGACCAATGAGGCAAGTTCCAGGATTCTCTCCCACTGTGTCTCAGATATATTCCCAACATCTCTTTCCCACTTCTTCTTATATGTCGGGTCTTGTATTCCTCTCAGGCTCCCCTTGTATATACTAGGATAAACTTTTGATATTAAGCCCTTTGATGTTCTTGTTTTGATAATTTCCTGGAGCAGTGGGATCTTACTCCATCCCATTACCGTTCCTTTATACTGAGCTGCAAGAGCGTGCCTTATCTGTAAATATCTATAGAAAGATTTGTTTGATATTGCATATTGTTCTCTTAAAGTGGTGTTCCAGCTGAAATTACACTTTTTAAATAAAAATACCCCTATAATACACAAGCTTAATGTATTCTAGTAAACTGTATACTGTATATAAGCTCCGTTTTGTGTTGAAAATAACTGTGAAAATGAAAACTCTGGTGGGTGTAACAAGATGTCCGCTTGCCCCCTTCTCACTCTATCATTACTGTGCAGGAGTGTGGGGTGTAGCAAGATGGCGGCGCCGAAACGTCCCTTCCGGAGCAATCTGTGATGGGGAGCCGAATGTGACGAGACACCGCCCCTTCTCTATGCAAACCTCTCCTCCCCTCCTCCCTCCAGGAAATATACTGCATTTAGAACAAAGAATATTATTCAAGAAATATAAATATATATATATATGTGTTATATATTTATCTTGTTCTGTGTGTATGTATATACACACACACACATATTTACACTCAGCGGCTACTTTTTTCTGTACAGCTTTTCATTTAAATAAATAATAATAATCTCAGCAACAAAATTAATTTATGCATCTAGATGTATTGAAGACGACTTTATGAAGTTTAAACTGCGCATAATAATGTTGAAAAATGGGGCTTGTGTTTTCGTGTTTATATGGGATGGTGGGAGTATTTAAAAAACTGCTTATTTACAACTATTTGCAAGAACAACTTTGTCTGTTATATAGATAATTGTTAAAATTGAGTAAATATTCCCCCATCGCATCGCCCCCCACCAAATTGCATCGCTCCAGCCATCGCATCGCCTAAGCACATCGCATCTGCCCCATCACATCGCCCCCGCCAAATTGCAGCACATCGCATCGCCCCCCCACCAAATCACATCACCCCCGCCAAATTGCATCGCCCCAGCACATTGCATTGCCCCGCCTGCCAAATTGCATCGCATCGCCCCAGCACATCGCATTGCCCCCCACTAAATTGCATCGCATCATCCCAGGACATCGCATTGCCCCAGCACATTGCATTGCCCCCCGCCAAATCGCATCTTCCCCATCGCATCGCCCCCCGCCAAATTGCATCACATTGCCCCAGCACATCGCATTTCCCCCGCCAAATCGCATCACATCGCCCCAGCACATTGCATCACCAAATTGCATTGCATCGCCCCCCCCCCCCAATATCGCATTGCCCCAGCCCACTGTATCGCCCCCGCCAAATTGCATCGCATCGCCCAAGCACATTGCATTGCCCTGCGCCAAATTGCATCGCCTCGCCCCAGCACATCGCATCGCCCCCCCACCAAATCGCATGGTCCCAGCACATCGCATTGCCCCCCCACCAAATTGCATTACCCCCGCCAAATTGCATTGCATCGCCCCCCACCAAATTGCATCGCCCCAGCACATCGCATTGCCCCCACCGCATCGCATTGCCCCAGCACATCGCATTGCCCCCGCCAAATTGCATCACATCACCCGAGCGCATCGCATCCCAGCCCATCGCCCCCAGCACAGCACGTTGCCAACATCACATGTCCCCCAGCACAGCACATATCCCCCAGCACAATATAACACAGTGAGTTTTTAATAATTTTTTTTATTAAAAGGCCAATTCTGAATAATGGGACCGAACTGCAGGGGATGAAGAAAACTTGTAAAAGAGGGTGGAACTCCACTTTAATGCCTGAAAGGTTTTTAACCACTTAAGCCCCGGACCATTTTGTAGCTAAAGGACCAGAGGTGAATTCAGAATTTTGCACTGCGCTGCTTTAACTGTAAATTGTGCGGACATGCAATGTTGTACCCAAACGAAATTTGCGTCCTTTTCTTCCCACAAATAGAGCTTTCTTTTAATGGTATTTGATTGCCTCTGCGATTTTTATTTTTTGCGATATAAACGGAAAAAGACCGAAAATTTTGAAAAAAAATGATATTTTCTACTTTTTGTTATAAGAAAAATCGAATAAACTCAATTGTAGTCATACATTTAGGCCAAAATGTATTCAGCCACATGTTTTTAGTAAAAGAAATGTCAATAAGCGTATGTAGCGCTACCCCCAGTTAAGAGAGCCGCTGATATTGATTTGGGCCCTGCAGTGCACCGCTGTCAACCCCCGGCAATCGGCTCTAACCTCCCTTGGCACAGCTGGTGATAGAGAGATAGGACCGCGTGATCGCAACTGTTGGTGACGCAGTCCTATAACAAACATACACAGAATATACTTTAAAACTCCTATTAAAGTAAGCGGAACTGACACCAAATGTACTTTACCCAGATATTTTACTGAGGCTAATGGGCAAGTAATAAACAACAGTATAACAAGTTGCAGATCCCTGCAATAAACAGTAATAAAGATAAACAGAGTAATCAGAATAATAAAGTATTGCTATGCAACTCTAGCGCTGCCCTTTTACAGCTACTTCCCCTCATGGGTAGACTAACACCCAGCAATGTCTACCTATGCAGTCAGGCCTGACTGATCTAAATGGAAGTTCAGTGAAACAATATTCGCTAGCAATCTTTTCGGTGGTGCACTTGAAGAACAACTTTGTAATCCCAACGAATAGTAAAGATAAAGTATCTGTCTTTAAACAGCTCTCACCACCCGGACAAGTCCAAATCCGTTTCCTCCATCGATTCGTCTGGGAACAGGAATCCACCGACATCCAAGTCTTCAATCCTTCTGGTGTACTGCAGCAAGGAGGATTAGATGTCTCTAAGGCTCTGCTAGGCTGGCAGAGGGCTCTTTGGAAAGGAGCACACGGCCCAGGCTTCAGGCCTTGTGCACACAGCAGTTCAGCACAGAGATCCTCTTGCTAGGAGAGGGGTGTCCAAAGAGGCCGACCAAAACTCCGCCTCCCCTTTATAAAGTCTGCCCCAGCAGTCTCTGTTCTGGAGCAATGCACCCTGGGTGCTGCAAGATGTACTGGGAGATGTAGTCTCTCTCTCCTCTGCTTTCACTTCCATAATGTCTCTTTACTTCCTCCCGACTCACCTCTCACCTGGAACTTCTTGTCTCTCTGCATTAAAGGGGAACACCCCGCTACACACTCCCCCCACTTGAACTCTTTGGTCCCCAAAGATAAACTTCAACAAATACTGTTTACCATTTTGGACAATGTCGAGCATGATGTTGGCATAGGGAATTCCCACCAAAACTTTGGGATGGAACTCTCTTGCCCACAGGTCACACTACCATGAGTGGCCTGCCTAACTGTGCCAGAGAGTGAGCTGGGGTTGCCCTCCACCAAATGGACGGTGGAAGGATCAGGTTGTTCAACACTTCTCCTAGCCGTTACAACAGAGTCCTCTGAGCTCGTCCCCATTTGGGGGTAAGTTAGTTTCTTGGGAGGCCTGATGACTCTGCGAGCCCTCTGCTCTCTTGGTGCTTCTGACTCTGGCACCACAGGCTCTTCTTCAGGAGTAAGTTCAGGTAACATTGCTGGTTCTGGAACCTCTGATTCAGAAGTCGACTGACGTATGGAATCTCTAGAGTCCTCCTCTGCGCAAGTGTCAGGAACATCTTCCCAGTAATCAGCTGAGGGACTGAAGGGTATGAATTCAGTAGCCTCCGGATTCAGCGTTGCATCTGGGGTATCCCCTCCATTTGGGAGATCTATGGCGGACGTTCCCAGAGTCGAGGGAGGCCACAGCCAGTCCAGTTCTCCACCTTCTTCTGTACTCAATTGGGAGGCCTCCCCATCTTTGGCTCGAGAGGTCTGGGACCGAGTGTTCGGCCTAGGAATATCCAGGATAGAGGCCGGTTCAGGGGAGTCTCTCACGGGAGGTATTCTGACTGCCTCAGCAAGTGGGAGCAGGTGGTTCCGATGCCACGTCTTCAGTGGACTCACCTTTCCTTCTGGCTTTAGTTTGTAGACAGGCAAACCGGGCAACTTCCTACAGACAACATAGGGCTCAGATCTCCACCTGTCGGCAAGCTTGTGTTTTCCAGGGACCCCCAGATTGCGTAGCAGTACTCGGTCCCCGGGCTGCAGATCTTGCACTCGAACCTTCAGATCAAAATTTCTCTTGTTGCGGGCCCCCCTTTGATCCGAAGCCGCCTGGGCTTGTTCATAGGCCACCTGCAAGCTACGTCTAAGTCTGTCCACGTATCTCTTGTGGGATGTAGCTGAGGTATTGTCTATAGAAGTGCCAAAGGCCAGGTCCACAGGTAGCCTTGCTTCTCTCCCAAACATAAGTCGATAAGGGGAGTAGCCAGTGGCGTCACTTGTGGTACAGTTATAGGCATGTACTAGGGCTGATATGTGCTGACTCCAGTGTTGCTTCTTCTCTGTTTCTAAGGTTCCCAACATGTTGAGCAGGGTCGGGTTAAATCTCTCCGGCTGAGCATCTCCTTGTGGGTGGTAAGGCGTGGTTCTGGTCTTCTTTATTCCTAATGAATCCAAAAGTCTTCGGATCAACCGACTCTCAAAGTCCCTTCCTTGATCTGAGTGGAGTCTCTGTGGTAGTCCGTAATGGACAAAATACTTCTCCATAAGTATCTTGGCCACGGTGGATGCCTTCTGGTCTTTGGTTGGGAAAGCTTGAGCATAGCGGGTGAAATGGTCGGTTATTACCAGAACATTCCCCAATCCACTCAGGTCGGGTTCGAGGCAGAGAAAGTCAATGCATACCAGATCCATTGGGCCTTGACTCTGTAAGTGGCCCATTGGGGCAGCTTGATGGGGTAGGGTCTTTCTCTGAATGCATCGTGCACAGGAATGGCAATACTCCTCTACTTCTGCCCTCATGCAGGGCCAATAGAACAGATTTCTGACAAGCTGGAAGGTCCTTTCTGCCCCTAGGTGACCATGATGGTCATGCAGGGCAATTAGTACAGTCTCTCGGTGCTTCTCTGGAAGAAATAACTGCCACTTATCTTCTGAGTCATCAGAGGGGCCCCTTCGGTAGACCACTCCCTGATGTACCTGTAGCCTGTCCAATTCCTTCCTCAACAGGCGAGCCTCCTTTGAGGGGTGATGTAGGAATTTGTTGGGATCCTGATTCTCCAGGGCTTCGAGGACCAATCTCCCCATGGGGTCTTCCAATTGGTCACACCTCAACTCCTTCTTGGACAGTCTCGGTAGGTTGTCTTCCTCCAGTTGAGTTACCCCACAATAGTGTTTGGGGACTCCTACCATGGTAACCCCTATTTCTTCTGCTCTGGAGCCTCCTCTGGCTTGGAATTCAGCCCCTTGACAAAGGGCCCGCACCCCGTCCGGTGCCACTTGGGTCCAATCTTCCCAGTCATTTGTCGTGGCATGAGACCTCCGGGACAGGGCATCTGCATCCCTATTTCCGGCTCCTGGTCTGTACTTCAGACTGAAGTTGAATCCAGACAATGCGGCCAACCACCTGTGTCCGGTGGCATCTAGTTTCGCGGTGGTGAAGAGGTAGGTCAGGGGGTTGTTGTCTGTCTTCACAGTAAACTCTGCCCCATACAAGTAGTCTTTTAGCTTGTCTACTACCGCCCATTTGAGGGCCAGGAATTCCAGCTTATGAGTGGGGTAATTCTTTTCTGAGGGGGTCAGGCTCCTGCTCACATAGGCCACTGGTCGCAGTTGTCCTTCATGTTCTTGGTAGAGTACACCACCTAGACCCTCATGGCTGGCATCCACATGTAATTCATAAGGTCTGGTAGGGTCGGCGTAGGCCAGGACTGGGGCAGTGGTTAAGCTCCTCTTCAGAGCATGAAAGGCCTCTTCACACCTTGGGTTCCACTGATCTTGAACTGACTCACCAGGCCTCCTGGGCCCTGAGTCATCCTCTTCCCCTTCTGCCTTTAGCAATTCATTCAACGGGCGGGCAATCCGAGCAAACCCCTCCACAAACCTCCTATAATAGGAGCAGAACCCCAGGAAGGATCTGAGCTCTGTTACTGTGGTGGGTCGTGGCCAGGAAGTGACTGCTTCCAACTTCTCAGGATCTGTGGCCACCCCTTCTTCAGACACTATGTGCCCCAGATAGTTCACAGAAGACTGGTAGAACCGACACTTCTCGGGGGAAAGCTTAAGTCCCTCTTCGCTGAGTCTTCTCAATACTTTCTCCAACCTGGCTTCATGTTCTTCCAAGGTTCTTCCAAAGACAATGACATCGTCCAAGTACACAAGGACTTCTATAAGATTCATGTCTCCAACAGTCTTCTCCATAAGGCGTTGAAAGGTAGCAGGAGCTCCAGACAGACCCTGAGGCATCCTATTGAATTCGAAGAATCCCACCGGGGTTATGAAGGCTGTCTTCTCCCTGTCTTCTGGATGCATAGGGATTTGATAGTACCCACTCTTGAGGTCCATCACACTGAACCATTTGGCTCCAGACAAACTTTGTAGGGCATCTTCTATCCTTGGCGTGGTGTATTGGTCAGGGATGGTTCTCCTGTTGAGAGTCCTGTAATCGATACAAAGCTTCAACGACCCATTCTTCTTTCTGACCACCACGATTGGGGAGGCATAGGGACTTCTAGACTCCCGGATCACACCAGTCTTCTTTAGTTCTACAAGTTGTTCCCTCAGATCCTCCAGATCTGCCAGGGGGACCCGCCTGACCCTCTCTCGGAAGGGCTTATCTTCTTGGAGGCGGATCCGATGGGTGGCACTTCTTGCACACCCCACATCGAATTCATCTTCGGAAAAGATCTTCTCCCACCTGGTCAGCTGGGCCTTGGCTCTTTCTTTCCAAGCCCTGGGTAGGTTCGGGTTTTCCACGGACAGTTTCTCCCAAACATCTCCTCCGTCACCCGTCCCCTTGACTTCGGACCAAGTGACCGGGGCAGCAGGGCTCACCTGACCAAGCAACACTCTGGCAGGGATCTCCATGGGTCCTCCCGTAGTGTTCCTAACACTCACCGGAACTCTGCCATGGGCCTTCTTCAGGGCCTTGAACGGAATCACTTCTGGTATCACTTCCAGGCCTGAGGACTCTTCCCTTGGGTCTGATTCCAGCATGACAAAGGGGCCAGGTTGTTCCCACGAAAGCTTCACAGTGGCCCTAAGACAGGTTACTTCTCCGGGCTGTAGCACTACTCCTTCTCTGCCAAGTCTCCACACCTTCCCTATCCCCTCTCCCGGGGTCTTCTGCTCTAAGACCAGTCGTTGGTAGGCCGTCTTTAGCATGGGATGGATTTTGGTGGCTGAATGGTTTCTCTCTTTCACTAGAGGGGTCAGGAGTCTCCTGACTAGATCCGTGTTTGTCCCAATGATCAGGGAAATCTTGCTGGCTCCAGGCGGCCGGGGACACACAACTGCCAGGGTGTCAAACACTTCAGCCTTCCCAGCCACGGATGGGTCGAAAGTCATCTTTATGGGCAGGTACCCATCATAAGGGAAACTCTGGGTTCCAAGTCCCCATATCTCCAGCTCTTCTATCTTCTGGATAGGCAGATGACTCAAGTGCCTATCATAGAAGTCCCGGTATAGTAAAGTCACCTGTGCTCCGGTGTCCAAAAGAGCTTTAGTATAGACTCCTTCCACTTGAATGGGCACAGTAGGAGACGGGCCCACCAGTTCCTTTGGGTATGGCTGGACTGGGGTCACCTCTTTTTTTTGGCTTTCGACCCTTGCCCTGCTCCTTTTGGACTTTAATTTTTCCTGAGCCTGGCATGCATTGACTTTCTCCCTCTCAATGGGGGCACAAACCCGCTGAGGGATGTTATTGTTCCTTTTAGGTGGATGTTCCTTCTTTGGGGTGCTGTACTTCCACTGAGGGGTCTTGCCCCCTCCCTCTGGGGTACATCTTGGTGGGGGTGTACTATACCTCCTCCTAGGAGTTTTGTCTCCTCCATTCTTGGCCTTTTTTTTTAGTTTGGAGCGCACTGAAGATGATGGGCACCCGGTTGACTCCTTCACCGGGGCCCTTTGGAGTTTCCCGCCGGCTTGCAATTATCTGTTCTCTTCTTCTTTGGGCTGGAGCATACGTTAGCAAAGTGGCCACTCCCTCCGCAGTTATAGCAAATCACCTCTTCTCGGTCCTGTAGGGAGGCCGGTGCTGAGGTGTTCGGGAACAACTCCTTTCTTGGGCTTGGTTTCTCTCGTCTTCTCTGATCTTTCTCCATCAAAGAGGTCAGCATCTCCAACACTTGGGCCATTTGCGATTTCAGAGTGTCAACCTCCGCATCTCTTTCTGGGCTCTTGACCGAATGGACCAACACTGGTACAGGTGTGACATTCGCCTTGGCCACCTGCTGATCTTCCTGCAGCGCCTCTTCGTCCCTAATAATTTTTATTAGATCAGAGTAGGTTAGTGACATTCCTCCTCCTGAGGTTTTCAGGTGCAGCCAGACCGGGTCTGAGCGCCGCGCTCCCCTCATGATCTGCTTCATGCGTGCTTCATCTGCATCTTTGGGCAGCATTCCCTTCTTCAGTACAATCTTGCATAACTGCCTGTTCAGCCTTCTAACATATTCTGACAGTTTCTCATTCGGCTGCTGGAGAGTGTGTTCAATTTGATAAATCATCTCTGACACCTTCTCCAGCTGACCAAACTCTTCCTGCAGCATGGCCAGGCAATCTTGAGCTGTACAGTTTTCATTTCCAAACCGGAAGCTCTTCACCGCTTCTGCCGCGGCACCTTTCAGACTTTCTAAGACTCGCTGTCTCTTCTGTGCCTCAGGCACCTCCCATGCTTCTACTGCCTGCAATGCCTGTTCCACCCAAGTGTCAAAATCTTCCTCCCCCGCAGGGACGGGGAGCTTCCCTGAGAAGGTGCTAAGCTTCCGGTAACCGGCCTCCACATGCACCGTACTGCTTTTCTGGCACTTAATTACAAGGTCTCCTAGAGCATTCAACAATTCAGGCCCTATAGCGGCCAGCGGTGATCCCGGGCTTAATAGTTCCTTAAGCTTTTCTGCTTTAGGGGATAGTGGTGGAGATAATTGTGGGAGTGATGGCTTTGGTGTCTGAAACCATTCTTCCTTCACTGGCAGCGTATGTATCAAGTGATAGATCTGATTATCTATGGCTTGTATACTCTGACTTTTAAAATGCTCTGGGATTTTGTTTTTCCATTCTACCAGTGCGTATGTAAACGAGATCACTGGATCTGGCCTAAAATCCATCACCCATGCTTTGTGGCTCGGAGACAGTAACAATACGAGCTGTTTTATCTCCTCTTCCTTCCATCTTTCCCCTGGGAGTACAATGACTACCGCCGCGGTTGGATCGGCGCCAATCGCTGCGCACCACTGTGACATTGCCAGCGGGTCCATGCTGGTACTTCTGACCGGCTTGATTGCAGCGTGCAACGTACAAGAATCCCGGACTCGAGCCCCCACGTGTAGCGCTACCCCCAGTTAAGAGAGCCGCTGATATTGATTTGGGCCCTGCAGTGCACCGCTGTCAACCCCCGGCAATCGGCTCTAACCTCCCTTGGCACAGCTGGTGATAGAGAGATAGGACCGCGTGATCGCAACTGTTGGTGACGCAGTCCTATAACAAACATACACAGAATATACTTTAAAACTCCTATTAAAGTAAGCGGAACTGACACCAAATGTACTTTACCCAGATATTTTACTGAGGCTAATGGGCAAGTAATAAACAACAGTATAACAAGTTGCAGATCCCTGCAATAAACAGTAATAAAGATAAACAGAGTAATCAGAATAATAAAGTATTGCTATGCAACTCTAGCGCTGCCCTTTTACAGCTACTTCCCCTCATGGGTAGACTAACACCCAGCAATGTCTACCTATGCAGTCAGGCCTGACTGATCTAAATGGAAGTTCAGTGAAACAATATTCGCTAGCAATCTTTTCGGTGGTGCACTTGAAGAACAACTTTGTAATCCCAACGAATAGTAAAGATAAAGGATCTGTCTTTAAACAGCTCTCACCACCCGGACAAGTCCAAATCCGTTTCCTCCATCGATTCGTCTGGGAACAGGAATCCACCGACATCCAAGTCTTCAATCCTTCTGGTGTACTGCAGCAAGGAGGATTAGATGTCTCTAAGGCTCTGCTAGGCTGGCAGAGGGCTCTTTGGAAAGGAGCACACGGCCCGGGCTTCAGGCCTTGTGCACACAGCAGTTCAGCACAGACATCCTCTTGCTAGGAGAGGGGGGATCCAAAGAGAGCGACCAAAACTCCGCCTCCCCTTTTATAAAGTCTGCCCCAGCAGTCTCTGTTCTGGAGCAATGCACCCTGGGTGCTGCAAGATGTACTGGGAGATGTAGTCTCTCTCTCCTCTGCTTTCACTTCCATAATGTCTCTTTACTTCCTCCCGACTCACCTCTCACCTGGAACTTCTTGTCTCTCTGCATTAAAGGGGAACACCCCGCTACACGTATATTTATTGGTTTGCGCAAAAGTTATAGCGTTTACAAACTAGGGTACATTTTCTGAAATTTACACAGCTTTAAATTTATGACTGCCTATCTCATTTCTTGAGGTGCTAAAATGACAGGGCAGTACAAAACCCCCCCAAATGACCCCATTTTGGAAAGTAGACACCCCAAGGAAATTGCTGAGAGGCCTGTTGAGCCCATTGAATATTTTTTTTTTGTCCCAAGTGATTGAATAATGACTAAAAAAAAAAAAAATTACAAAAAGTTGTCACTAAATGATATATTGCTCACACATGCCATGGTTATATGTGGAATTTCACCCCAAAATACATTTTGCTGCTTCTCCTGAGTACGGGGATACCACATGTGTGGGACTTTTTGGGAGCCTAGCCGGGTACGGGACCCCGGAAACCAAGCACCGCCTTCAGGATTTCTAAGGGCGCAAATTTTTGATTTCACTCCTCACTACCTATCACAGTTTCGAAGGCCATAAAATGGCAAAATGGCACAAAACCCCCCCAAATGACCCCATTTTAGAAAGTAGACACCCCAAGGAAATTGCTGAGAGGCCTGTTGAGCCCATTGAATATATGTTTTTTTTTGTCCAAAGTGATTGAATAATGACAAAAAAAAATAAAAATTACAAAAAGTTGTCACTAAATGATATATTGCTCACACATGCCATGGTTATATGTGGAATTACACCCCAAAATACATTTTTCTGCTTCTCCTGAGTACGGGGATACCACATGTGTGGGACTTTTTAGGAGCCTAGCCGCGTACGGGACCCCGAAAACCAAGCACCGCCTTCAGGATTTCTAGGCACAAATTTTTGATTTCACTCCTCACTACCTATCACAGTTTCGAAGGCCATAAAATGCCAAAATCGCACAAAACCCCCCCAAATGACCCCATTTTGGAATATAGACACACCAAGCTATTTGCTGAGAGGAATGGCAAGTATTTTACAGCTCTCATTTGTTTTTGAAAATGAAGAATGAAAAAAAAATAAATATATATATATATATATATATATATATATATATATATATATATATATATATATATATATATATATATATATATATATATATATTTTCTTTCTTCATTTTCAAAAACAAATGAGATCTGCAAAATACTCACCATACCTCTCAGCAAATAGCTTGGGGTGTCTACTTTCCAAAATGGGGTCATTTGGGGGGGTTTTGTGCCATCTGGGCATTCCATGGCCTCCGAAACTGTGATAGGCAGTGAGAAGTGAAATCAAAAATTTACACCCTTAGAAAGCCTGAAGGCGGTGATTGGTTTTTGGGGTCCCGTACGTGGCTAGGCTCCCAAAAAGTCTCACACATGTGGTATCCCCGTACTCAGGAGAAGCAACAGAATGTATTTTGGGGTGTAATTCCACATATGCCCATGGCATGTTTGAGCAATATATCATTTAGTGACAACTTTGTGCAAAAAAAAAAAAAAAATTGTATTTTTTCCGCAACTTGTGTCAACATATAAAATATTCCATGGACTCGACATGCCTCTCAGTATATAGCTTGGGGTGTCTACTTTCCAAAATGGGGTAATTTGGGGGGGTTTTGAACTGTTCTGGCATTTTATACACAACATTAGGAAGCTTACATCCACTCTTCTAACCACTTGAAGACAAAGCCCTTTTTGACACTTTTTGTTTACATGAAAACATATTTTCTTTTGCAAGAAAATTATGTTGAACCCCCAAACATTATATATATTTTTAAAGCAAAGGCCCTACAGAATAAAATGGTGGGTGTTGCATTTTTTTTTTCTACACAGTATTTGCGCAGCGATTTTTCAAACGCATTTTTTTGGGAAAAAATACACTTTTTTTAATTTTAATGCACTAAAACACACTATATTGCCCAAATGTTTGATGAAATAAAAAAGATGATCTTAGGCCGAGTACATAGATACCAAACACGACATGCTTTAAAATTTCGCACAAACGCGCATTGGCGACAAACTACATACATTTTTAAAAGCCTTTAAAAGCATTTACAGGTTACCCCGTTAGATTTACAGAGGAGGTCTACTGCTAAAATTACTGCCCTCGATCTGACCTTCGCGGTGATACCTCACATGCATGGTGCAATTGCTGTTTACATATGACGCCAGACCGACGCTTGCGTTCGCCATTGGGCAAGAGCAGGGCAGAACAGGGGTGCTTTTTTTTTTTTTATTATTAATTTTGCTTTTTTATTTTATTTTTAAACTGTTGCTTCCATATTTATTTATTTTTATCACTTTTTATTGTTATCTCAGGGAATGTAAATATCCCCTATGATAGCAATAGGTAATGACAGGTACTCTTTTTTTGAAAAAACTGGGGTCTATTGGACCCTAGATCTTTCCTCTGCCCTCAAAGCATCTGACCACACCAAGATCGGTGTGATAAAATGCTTTCCCAATTTCCCAATGGCTCTTTTTATATCCGGGGGGGACATTCCCTCCCACTGCTTGTAAAAGCAGTCCAGAGGCTAATTAGCCACTAGGATTGCTTTTACATGAAATCCGGCCGCTGGCTGAAAAGAATGATACCAAGATGATACCTAAACCCGCAGGCATCATTCTGATATAAACATTCAAAGTCCAGCAACATACCAGTACGTTGCTGGTCCTTGTTGGACATGTATTGTTATCTTTTTTTTCATGCAGCCTGTTGGCTGAACGAAAAAAAAAGATTGATCGGTGGGTATGCCCACCATTAGAATACCGCCCTTCATCCACCCACTTCTAATGATGGGCATACATGCACCATTTATATATGCCGAAGCATGGGGGCATCTTCTCGCAAAAGTTATGCCGCGTACACATGGTCAGACTTTTCCACGGGCAAGCCTCCGTCGGAATTTCGACCGTATGTACGCGGCATTAGGAGCAAAATCGCTCCTCCGCCCCTGCTGCCCCAATGCTTCGGCATATATGCTTTTTTTTTTTTAACTGTGGTGGTGAAATCACCTCCTACAGCACTGGAGTCGCAGGGATCAGGCCTGTCTCTGCGAACGCTGCAGTTATGTGTGTTGTGTTTTGCAAGTGACAGTGATCGATCGATACTGCACTTCGGTGGCCTGGGATGGACGGAGGGGCAAAACGCAGGTGCTAGCAGGTATCTGGGCTGATCCCGCTAACACTGCGTTTTTGGGAACCCTAAACTGCTGGGGACGCTAGTATAGATCTGATCAGATCAGATATTGAGCTGATCAGATACTATACCACTAAGGGGGGTGTATGCTTCACGTGTGGGTGTTAGCGCTACTGGCACTAACCTGACGCTGCCTGGGGTGTGACGCAGACCCTCTCTGACGCTAAAACCTAACTGATATCACCCGCCGGGCGATCAGGGGGTTAAACCTTTATTGGGTTATATACGGCGGGTGCCCTGACACTATAAAAAGCAAACTAACTAACCAGCGTCACCCGTAACACTTATATGGTGATCACTGGTGAAAGGGTTAACTAGGGGCAATTAGGGGGTTAAAACCTTTATTAGGGAAATATATGGGGGTACCTGACGCTATATAAAAACCTGCGGCGAACATAAAAAAAAATTACTGGCTACCTATCGGCATCACCGACACTAAGACAACGATCATAAAAACGATTGCTTAGCGACAGTGGTGATAGGGGGTGAAAGGGTTACCTGGGGGGCGATCAGGGGGTTAAACCTTTATTAGATAATATATGGGGGTACCTGACGCTATAAAAACCTGCGGCGAACCTAAAAAAAATTACTGGCTACCGATCAGCATCACCGACGCTAAGACATCGATCAGAAAAATGATCGCATAGTGACGGCGGTGCTAGGGGGTGAAAGGGTTACCTGGGGGGTGATCAAGGGGGTTACACCTTTATTAGGTAATATATGGGGGTACCCGACGCTATAAAAACCTGCGGCGAACCTAAAAAAAATTACTGGCTACCGATCAGCATCACCGACGCTAAGACATCGATCAGAAAAATGATCGCATAGCCACAGCGGTGCTAGGGGGTGAAAGGGTTATCTGGGGGGTGATCAGGGGGTTAAACCTTTATTAGGGGGGGTTAGGGGGCTACACTGGACCTAAAACTAAATGTAGTGACACTTTTACAGTCACAAATGTCACTGATTGCAGTGACCATTTATTTAGTGATCACTGCAATCAGTGACACTGTGGCTGGGGGGTGATCGGGGGGGGGCCTGGGGGGGCGATTTATGTGCCTATGTGTCCTGGTGTCAGTGTGCTGTTTTGTGTACTAGCCTGCATCTTCTCCTGTACGGCGCTCAGTATATGTGAGCGCCGCAGGAGAGATGACATCACTTCCTCCTTCCTGGCAGGCAGGGGAAGCTCTCTCATTCGCCGGGAGCGATCGAGAGGGGGTGGCCGGAATCGAACGGCCGTCCCCTCATGCCGGATCGCTCCCGAAGGTAAAACGACCACCCACTGTAAAGAAGGGAGGTCCGATCGGACCCCCCAACTATACAAAGGCAATCACGTACATATACGTGATACTGCCTGTCGGTGCCATTCTGCTGACGTATATTTACAGTGGGCGGTCGTTAAGTGGTTAATATACCATCTTGATACAGCTGGATAATATATTTTATTCCTTGTCTCTCCCATTCCCGGTTTACATAGGGGCGACTCGTCAGGCGACTCAGTCGCCCGACGAGTCGCGTCCCGCTCTGTTGAATGGAACCGTTCTAATAGGAGCGACTCAGGTCGCTCCGACTTAGAAAAAGGTTCCTGTACTACTTTGGGGGCGACTCAGGACGACTTGCATTGACTTCTATACAGAAGTCATTTTGCAAATCGCCTCTCAAGTCGTCTTGAGATCGCGTCGCCGAGTCGCCCCCAAAGTCGTGCCGCCCCAGTGTGAACCGGCTGTAATTGTCCCCATCTTCTGTATTTCCCCTAAGTTGACGTTTTACCACAAGGGTGTGTACTCTGTTTGTCCGTTTATATCCCAATGCTGCCTTCACTGCCTTCCATATTCTCAACATAAGGTCTAATGTTGGTAGTTTCCGAGTAAAGGATCCTGATTCCATAGTTTCTATTAAGGAACTATGTATAGTATTATGTAGGAGTAGCCTCCTCTCTATTTCTCCTCCTCCCGTATTACATCCCTTCATATGCTGGAGCTGTGCAGCAAGAAAATAACTAAACGGATGTGGACGTGCCACACCTCCTTCCTGCTTTGATCTTTGTAAAGTGTTTAATCAAATTCTTGCCACCCCTCTTTTCCAAATTAGTTCCCTAAAAATTGTATCTATGTTTTGGAACCACTTTTTATATATCCAAACTGGGGAGTTTTGTAAAACATAAAGAAGTTGCGGCATCCACACCATTTTAATTAGATTACATCAGCCCGCCACTGATAGTGGGAGCCACTTCCATACTTTGATTTTCCTCTTATATTTACATTTGTTGTATGTTATAGTATGTTGTACATTACATAGGCCTTACTACTTTTGCATCCATTCTCTACCAGCTGGACATTTTATATTGCGTGATTTGATTGGAGCACAGACTTTTACATGTTCATAATAATGTGATAACATCCTCAAACTTTGTAACCTTAAACAGAAAGTCAAAACGAGGGAGGAGTCAATAACCCAATGATGGTGGTCTTCAGGATCAGTCCAGTCTTCATCTTGGTTGTTCTCCCCCCCCCCCCCCTCACTCTCTAACCTCTGGTGGGGCTCAGCCCAGCTGTTATTCATGACTAAATCATGGACTAAATAAGGAAGTGCAGTACTCCTTGTGTTGGGAAGATGACAATGAGTGATAGAGGGGGTGGGAACACTCGTCCTATAATCCCCTCATCACTGTCACTCCTATAAAAGACAGTTCTCGTAGTTTCCTCATTCTCTGACTAAGGTTCATGAATAAAGAAATGATCTGGTAGGAGATCAGAGGAGCCATTTACTAGTTACCTTGAGGGGGGAATTGTAAGATCCTAGAGACAAAGCCGCCTGATTTGGGCGGAGTCCTGGTTTAGGGGAACCAATCAGCTTATGTCTAGTAATAATATTTTTCTTTCTATTTTAGTAGATGGACGGGAGATGAGGAAAACCTCAGAGGATTGTCTCACTTTGTCTCCAGACTGTAAAGTAGAAGATGAGGACATCACACAGTATAGTCCAGGAGAAAACCCGACTACCTCAAATGTCCATCCGGCACCACACAGTGTAGATGGACCATCGTATTCCTCTTATCCTGAGGAACCTCAGACTGTGCGGGACGGTGCCGGACCATCGTATTCCTCTTATCCTGAGGAACCTCAGACTGTGCGGGACGGTGCCGGACCATCGTATTCCTCTTATCCTGAGGAACCTCAGACTGTGCGGGACGGTGCCGGACCATCGTATTCCTCTTATCCTGAGGAACCTCAGACTGTGCGGGACGGTGCCGGACCATCGTATTCCTCTTATCCTGAGGAACCTCAGACTGTGCGGGACGGTGCCGGACCATCGTATTCCTCTTATCCTGAGGAACCTCAGACTGTGCGGGACGGTGCCGGACCATCGTATTCCTCTTATCCTGAGGAACCTCAGACTGTGCGGGACGGTGCCGGACCATCGTATTCCTCTTATCCTGAGGAACCTCAGACTGTGCGGGACGGTGCCGGACCATCGTATTCCTCTTATCCTGAGGAACCTCAGACTGTGCGGGACAGTGCCGGACCATCGTATTCCTCTTATCCTGAGGAACCTCAGACTGTGCGGGAAGGTGCCGGACCATCGTATTCCTCTTATCCTGAGGAACCTCAGACTGTGCGGGACGGTGCCGGACCATCGTATTCCTCTTATCCTGAGGAACCTCAGACTGTGCGGGACGGTGCCGGACCATCGTATTCCTCTTATCCTGAGGAACCTCAGACTGTGCGGGACGGTGCCGGACCAACGTATTCCTCTTATCCTGAGGAACCTCAGACTGTGCGGGACGGTGCCGGACCATCGTATTCCTCTTATTCTGAGGAACCTCAGACTGTGCGGGACGGTGCCGGACCATCGTATTCCTCTTATCCTGAGGAACCTCAGACTGTGTGGGACGGTGCCGGACCATCGTATTCCTCTTATCCTGAGGAACCTCAGACTGTGCGGGACGGTGCCGGACCATCGTATTCCTCTTATCCTGAGGAACCTCAGACTGTGAGGGACGGTGCCGTCCTTTCAACAGAGAAGAGGTTTTCTTGTACTCAGTGCGGGAAGAGTTTCCATTCTAAATTCAATCTTAATGTGCATAAAAGAACTCACACAGGAGAGAAGCCGTATTCCTGTCCTGAGTGTGGGAAATGTTTTTCTCAAAAGTCTTATTTTCAAATACATCAGAGGTTCCACACAGGTGAGAAGCCATATTCCTGTCCTGAGTGTGGAGAATGTTTTTCCCAAAATTCTAATCTTAAAAAACATCAAAGGCTCCACACAGCTGGGAAACCATATTCCTGTCCTGAGTGTGGGAAACTTTTTTCACAGAAGTCAACTCTTTACAGCCATCAGAGATCTCACACAGGGGAGAAGCCATTTTTATGTCCTGAGTGTGGAAAATGTTTTTCACGGAAGTCCCATCTTTACAGCCATCAGAGATCTCACACGGGGGAGAAGCCATTTTTATGTCCTGAGTGCGGGAAATGGTTTTCCCAGAAGTACCATCTTTACAGCCATCAGAGATCTCACACGGGGGAGAAGCCATTTTTATGTTCTGAGTGTGGGAAATGTTTTTCACGGAAGTCTCATCTTTACACACATCAGAGATCTCATACAGGGGAGAAGCCGTATTCCTGTCTTGAATGTGGGAAATGTTTTTCAAAGGAGTTCAACCTTTACAAACATCAGAAATGTCACACAGGAGAGAAGCCCCTTTCCTGTCCTGAGTGTGGGAAATGTTTTTCAGACAAGTTCAGTCTTTACACACATCAGAAATCTCACACAGGGGAGAAGCCATATTCCTGTCCTGAGTGCGGTAAATGTTTTTCAGTGAAGTCCAGTCTTTGCAGACATCAGAGATCTCACACAGGGGAGAAGCTGTATTCCTGTCCTGAGTGCAGGAAATGTTTTTCACAGAAGTCCGATCTTTCCAGACATAAGAGATCTCACACGGGGGAGAAGCCACTTTCATGTCCTGAGTGAGGGAACTGTTTCTCACGGAAGTCCTATCTTCCTGTACATCGGGGATCCCACGCAACCCTCAAGGTGTATTAGTGCCTTGGGTGCGGGAAATGTCTTCTATATGAATGTTGCTCTCATGTGGGGAAGAAGCACACCCTGATATACACCTCAGATATACTCCATGGTTGATCTTCATCATGTAAGAAACAGTTGATAAGGAGATCAGAGATCACCAAAGACATGGATGAAGTGTTGTACCGTGTTGGCCATTGAAAATAAAAATGGAGTCATTATCTTTCATTGGCTGAGTATATTTTGTGGTGTAAGTTTTCACAAACACTTTGAGATCTATTTAAAGAAATAAATAAGTTGAACGCATGTGACCAGGACACAGGGAGAATGGCCATGTAAACAAGGCAGATTGCCATTCTGGGACAAGGGAAGGCATTGATCCTGTGTTTCTGCTGAGCAGGACCACAAATCTCTGCCTCGCCACAGTTCAAGCACCCCACAGTTAGCTCTATTTGTGGGAAAAATAGGACATACATTTTATTTGGGTGCAATGTTGCACGACCAAACAATTGTTAGTTAAAGTAACGCAGTGCCGTATCGTAAAAAATTACCTAGTCTTGAAGGAGGACAGGGCCGAATTAACATAGGGGCTATTGGAGCTGCAGCTCCAGGCCCCTTTCTCAAGATAGGCCCATTTGCCCAAAATGTAGCTTGGTGACAGAAACCCCACATTTGGGGGGCAGGTAGCTGAAGACCCACCCCACCACTGGTTAAAATATGGGGCTGCTATCATTAATGGTTCCGGACATACGGGGCTGCTTGCCTATCCTGTTAGAAGCTACATACAGAGCTGTCAGTATAAGTACAAGCTGACACTGCAGCAGACTGAGAGGATGATCTCAAAGTGCTTATAATAATTATTTGTATATTACTTATAGTAATTAACCCCTTGTCACCCAGGCCAATTCTGACACTTCTCTCCTACATGTAAAAATCATCTTTTTTTTTTTTGCTAGAAAATTACTCAGAATCCTCAAACATAATATATATTTTATATATATAAAATAAATTGTTTTAGCAGACACCCTAGGGAATAAAATGGTGGTCTTTGCAATTGTTTGTTACACAGTATTTGTGCAGCAATTTTTCAAACATGTTTTTTTGGAAAGAAACTGTTTCATTCATAGAGAAATAAAACACTGAAGTTAGCACAATTTTTTTTTTTTGTATACTAAGCAATGCTTTAATTGTTTTTAGAGGTTACATGTTTAGAGTTACAGAGGTCTAGTGCTAGAATAATTACTCTCGCTCTAACGATCGTGGCGTATGTAAACCTGTGTGTATCTGGCTCTGATACTAGCCAGTGCCTACCCAGCCACTGACGAGTATCCCTCCCCAGCCTGTCCCCACACACCCTCTCACCTGCTGACCTGCAATGTTATTGTGTTCTGCCAGTGAATACAATGATCAGTGTTGCGAACTATAGCTGGCAGCACTGATTGTTTTGGGAAAAACCTGACAGGCTGGTTGTACTTAAGTCGGTTAATAGGTTGACTTGTGTACCAGCTAGCCCATACATGGGTCAACTATGGCTGGTCTCTGCTTAATTGGTGTAATTTCAATCCACGTATGGCCTGTTTAACCACTACGCAGTCCCTAAACATCCTTCCACAAACCTTTACATTTTTTCTACCCAGATTCCTTCATCCTCCTCACCTGTACATAGTGCCCACTGTCATACCCTCCACACTCCTCTCCTGTACATACTGCTCACTGTCATACCCTCCACACTTCTCTCCTATACATAGCGCCCGCTGTCATACCCTACACACTCCTCTCCTGTACATAGTGCCTGCTGTCATACACTTCTCTCCTGTACATAGTGCCCACTGTCGTACCCTTCACACTTCTCTCCTGAAAATTATACTGAATATCCTCAATGTCACCAGCTCTAGAATGGGCAAATTTTGTTAGTTCAACTAAAGAAAAACTCAGTCCTCATATTTGTTCTGCCCCATTATTAGTACTCATTTCATTTTGTGATTACTACTGTGATGTATAGAGGAACATAGGGGATCTCAGCTACTCTAAATATAGCACTTGTAAAATAAAGTGTCCCTGAAAATATTTTTGAAATGTTGGCAACTATGCACTTAGGCACTGCCCAAGGGCCACCGGGTCAGTAGGGGGCCCCATGAGAGGCTCCTGGGATCCTGTGATATTAAAGCGGTAGTACATTTTGCTAACATTACTACTTTTTTTAGAGGCCCTGAGGTAGGTTATGCCATAATGTACAAGTATGCACAGCAAATAAGCACATTAGGGTACACCTAAATTGTCAGACTGAGCCCTCCAGTGCTGCGCTGTGATCAATCCGGCGGGCCCCGGGCGTTTCCATCTTCACCCGGTCTTCCTTCTGGGTTCTGTGCCTTCAGTCCCTTGCCTTGGTCGGGCTGCGTTGATGTCATTCCCATGCATGCTTATGTGCATCCTCTCTCTCTCATCCTCCCTTACCCCTCACCCCTCTCTCATCCCCCCTCTCGCTCTTTAATTTAATTTGTTATAATATTTATAAAAGGCCCCACCAAAATCCTCAGCACCAGGCCCATGATGTTCTTAATCTGGCCCTGAAGGAGGGGTAAACTTTCCAGAGCTGAAGTGGTTGATACACAATTTCATGTTGTATTGCGCTATTTGTACTGATTGAGGAATTTCAGGTTTCAGCGTTCTGATCACTAGATGTAGCTGACAATCATAGGAAATCACTGTGTTAAATTATGGCCAGAATTTGTAATGGTTGGATAAATTTTTGCCACATTTGTTTGATACATTTTCTTTAAGTAGAGCCCTTGGCTTTCTTCATCAGGCATGGCTTCATACAACTATATGAGATCATACTCCGTTATGAGTACAGTACACACTAAAGTAAATAAGTATATGTAATAAAGAGCGAGGTTGGGACTTTATATGAAGCATGCAGTTAGGAAGCAAAAAATACATTATATTTCTTTAATGATGTTATATTTATTTTTATATTACACATGTATACACATAAAGGCACAGATATACATACAAGGCACAGTGATTCATGATACATTGTCATTATCAGTTTCTCAATTCATGTTAACGTATTACATATTTTGAGATTGATCCAATTATATTGAAATTAGACATGTGGCATAGAATAAAAATAGATCTAAGTTGTAAACGCATGATTGTAACAGCTGTAGCTCAACGCATTTCGTGGCTATGCCACCACTCATCAGGAGCAGATGTATAATGGATGTCTAAGAAAGTTATATTAAAACAAACAATAAAAAAATCAGACTTACATAAGAGAGGGGGGAGGGAAAGGAAAGACAATCCACCCATACTTACAGGCCGATTATGGATGAAATGTGTGGCAGCGAGCACTGAGGTAATTGAGGGCATTGTCTAGCAAGGGAGCTGAGGTGGCACAACATATGGCTCAGTAACAGGAAAATGTGAGAAGGTGAGTGTGACTGAGAGGGTGGTCCTCACCAAACAATGGTGATATATATTAAATCATCTATGCCATCTGTGAATGAAGTCATATAAAGTCCCAACCTCGCTTTTTTTTGCCAAACGGGGATGGAGGCAATTTGACGTAACTGTCTTAGGCCTCACACAAAGTCCCAACCATTTCTCTTCTATAAGTTAAAGTATATGTAAACCCTTGTAACAAAAAAAATGGGGGGAGTGGGACTTTAAATGAGGTGCAGAACATGCAGTTGGCATAAATTGCATTTTTTGTATAATCTGTATTTATTGAGCAAAAACATATACACATAAACAAAAGTGCAACTTATGGCATACATGGTCCACATCAAGCATACAATCCTGTACGGTGCAAAAGGTATAACTCGGCATCAAAAGAGACAGGTACCATTTTCCAGACAATGAAATGAAACCATCGGGGGGAACCTCACCCCCGTAACTTGCTTACCAGTCCGCTAACAATTACCGGGGTCATGGACTGAGCTTATCAAGGGGATCCCACATCCCCGTGCCCCATATGGGGAGAGGGGGCCCAAGTAGCCTCCATCAAACCCTCCCCGGGCCAAAACCGGCCCTTGGACACAAAGAGGTGGGGGAACCCTGCTCGTCTAGGAGCCTCCCCTCCCAAGCAGAAGGAGAGGAGACTCCCCCTGCTTAATAAGAGTTGACCCGAGCATGGGGCCGACCCCTGCAGCCAGTAAACAACCTGAGCTGAACAAATAAGTGAGGATCCACATATTGAGTTAATAATAAAAATAAAAGCACAGACAAGACAAACAAACATAAACGGGAAACAGCAGGGTAAGAAAGCCAGAAAGGGGGAATAGAAGAGAGAAGTATAGGGAAATAGGACCTCTTCCATCAGACATGCTCCCCCTGCGTCATGTGACTCCGCCAGCCCAGAAAAGGCTGGCAGTGCTTATCCCACTAGCCGGGCTCCCACATCATCAGACTCCGTCTCCGGGGCCTGCGCCACTACAACCCTACGTCCCCGAAGGGAGGGCTCTGCAAGTACCAACAGGGTAGTATCCAGATTAGATGGAACCCACTCCTCACCTGAAGTGTGCTGCAACCAGGCAGCCCAGATGACCTGAAAGCGCTCACTCTTGCTACTACAGTTCGCCACCCATTCTTCAGCTTCCTTAATTTCCCGTACCCTCTTGGACCAATCCTCGAGCCCCGGAACATGAGCCCGCTTCCAGTAAATAGGGATCAAACGCCTAGCGGCGTTCAGGAGATGTGGCAGTACGCATCCCCTGTAACTACTGGTCGACACAGACGGCACATGGAGAAGGAAATGTATGGGCAAAAGTGGGACATCTATATCCAGTATGGCCTTGATTTGTTGCTGAATTGTTTCCCAAAAGGGCTGAATTTTCGGGCATTCCCACCATATATGAATCAAAGTGCCACGGAGGCCACAGCCTCTCCAGCATTGATCAGATACAGTGGGGTATATGCGTGAGAGCACAGCAGGCACCCTGTACCACCTTGTCAGTAACTTGTAATTCGTTTCTTGCGTTCTAGACTCTATGGAGCTAGAGTGGGTTAGTCGGTACAGGGGAGCCAGCTGCGCCTCCGTGAACTCTGTCCCCAGATCACGCTCCCATTCCCTGATGTAGGCCGGCTTAGTCTCTGTCACGGATGAACCGAGTAGCTGATAGAGCTCAGATATCATGTGGGAGATGGGCTCCTCCGCAACAAAGAGAAGCTCAAAGGGCGAGAGTTGAGATGGGGTACGAATAGGGGTGACCTGCGTCGCAAAAAAATGGCTAAGCTGCGCGTATCGCCAGAAATCCATTGGAAAAGTCCCATGGCGTGCCCTAAACGAATCCAACGGGGGGAGTCTCCCACCCTCCAAAAGTTTGCCACAGGGAGCATTAGGGTCATCCAACCAGTTCCCAAAAAAGGCTCTCTGCTCCCCCGGGGGGAACCAACAAAAGCCCCCTAGTGGGGCCAATGGGGACCCAGGAGGAGCTAAAGAATATAGCGTGTTAATCCTGTCCCAAACCCTAAGGGCCTGTCTCGTTAGGGGGGATGACAAATCAGACAGCCCCCTATGCTCCTTCGCTAGCCATGGGGCATAGGCCAAATCTCTTCCCGCCATGCTCTTCTCCAGGGGAACCCAAAGTCTAGTACGGGTGTGGAACCTCCAGTTCAGAATCCTTTGAAGGACAATGGCCCTGTAATACCGTCGAATGTCTGGGATCCACAGACCCCCAGCCCTCTTAGAGCGCTTAAGCACCCTCATGGCTATTCTAGGCTTCTTTGCACTCCACACAAAATCTATGAGCACGCTATTAATTGAAGTGAAGAAGGTGCTCGGCAGAGGGACCGGCAACATCTGCAAGTAGAAAAGGACCCTGGGGAGCACATTCATCTTAACAATGTTAACCCGCCCGAGCCACGTAAAGGCTGTTTTAGTCCAATGAGATAGGTCGGTTTTGATGGTCGTCAATAGGGAGGGATAATTGGCCTGATACAGGGTCTCAAACCGGTCGGTCAGCTGGATACCCAGGTACCTTATGGAGGACCTAGCCCACCTGAAAGGGAACGCCGCTTTCAAGCTTTCTTTGAGTGACAGGGGAAGCACTATCGGCAGAATCTCAGACTTTGAGTAGTTGATTTTAAAATTGGACAATGCTCCAAACTCATGGAGTTCTTTCATGAGGTTCGGCAACGAGATAAGGGGTTCAGTGAGATGAAACAGGACGTCATCTGCATAAGCCGATAGCTTATGCTCCATGCTCCCCACTGTCAATCCCTTAATGTCCTGGTTGGCCCGCACCCTGCGCAACAGAGGCTCCAGGGTAAGGGCAAACAGGAGGGGCGAGAGGGGGCAGCCCTGTCTTGTACCATTTTTAATCAGAAACCGCGAGGAGAGGATGCCACTCACCCTGACTTGGGCGCTTGGGGTAGCGTAAAAGGCCATGATCCAAGTCAACATGAATGGGCCCAGACTCCAGGACCGCACGCAGAAAGGACCAGTCAACCCGGTCAAAAGCCTTCTCCGCATCCGTTGAGAGGACCAGGTATGGGGACTGTTTTGGATTAGAGCGCGCCCAATGAATCAGGTGTATAGCTCGCAGCGAGTTGTCTCGGGCCTCGCGCCCCGTGACAAACCCTGTTTGGTCTGGGTGTACTAAATTTGGAACTAGATGTTTAAGGCGATTAGCCAATATTTTAGCAAGGATTTTAACATCCAGGTTCAGTAGCGATATTGGTCTATAACTCTGTGCCAGAGAAGGGTCCTTGCCCTCTTTGGGGAGAACCGATATATGAGCCAGCAAGGCCTCAGGAGGGATCGGGTCTCCCCCTGCAATCGAGTTAAAATATCTACACATGGGGCCGACTAAAATCAGGAGAAATGTACTGTAGTACGCCTTTGAGTATCCATCTGGCCCCGGGCTTTTCCCAGTCGGCAAGGATTTAACAATCGCCTCGATGTCGGAGGGCTGCACAGGGGACTCCAATTCCGCCTGCTGCACCTCCGACAAGGAGGGGAGCCCCGAAGTTACCAAATATTCCTTAACAGCACTGTATCTAGAGGCTGCGGACTCCGGTGTAGCATCCGAATCCAAAGAGTAGAGCTTCGCATAGTAGTCCCGGAACAGAGAGGCAATCTTGGAGGACTGACAAACAACTCCACCTGAAGCGGATTGAAGTCTGTGGATATAAGTCTGGGCCCTGCGTTTTCTGAGGGCCCTAGCAAGCATCCTACTGCATTTGTTACCATGCTCATAATACTTATGAGAAAGGTAACGGAGCTGTCTGCAAGCCCTACGGTCCAAGTATTGAGAAAAAAGTCCCCGAAGCTCCAGCAGTCTCTCCAAAGCCTCCGAGTCCCCATAACGCTTATGACGAAGCTCTGCCTGTTGGAGATTGGTCAAGATCCTCTGAAAATCTGCTTGTCGCGCCCTCTTGCATCTAGCCCCTTGTGAAATCAGCTCCCCCCTCATGACAGCTTTGTGGCCCTCCCAGACCATCCCCTCACGTACACCATCCGTAGTGTTTTCCTGAAAATAGTGCAACATGACTTCCGAGACCTCCGCCACTGCTACAGTGTCATCCAATAGATTCTCGTTCAGGCGCCATGACCATGGGCGCTGCACGCCCTGAGACACCTCAAAGGTGATTGTGATCGCAGCATGGTCAGAAATAGTTATGTTCTCTATGGATGCCGCCTGCAGTAGCTCGAGGGTGTGCTGATCCACAAAAATGAGGTCTATACGAGTGTACACGTCATGCACACTAGAATAATAGCTATAATCTCTCGCTGAAGGGTGGAGCACCCGCCAGCTATCGAACAGGAAATGGGATTGTATAGTTTTCTTAAACCTTTTTAGGAACGCATGAGAATGAGCTGAGCGACTATGAGAAGTGTCGAATAAAGGATCTGGGCTGATATTAAAGTCCCCCCCCCCCAAGATCAGACGGCCCTCCCGGAAATCAGCAAGGCGATCCAGTACGGCATCCACAAAGGCCAACTGGTTGGCGTTAGGGGCATATACGTTAGCAAAGGTGTAAAGAGTCCCAGCTATCTCCCCTTTCAAAAGGACGAACCTACCCATAGGATCAGAGAAATGTGCTTTAAGGCGGAAGGGGCAGGACTTGTGGACGGCTATGGCCGTTCCCTTGGCCTTAGGAACCGTGGACGCGCTAAGGAACCATTGGTTGAATAAATGAGTCGGGAGTTTCGGGGTGGATTGGACTGTAAAGTGGGTCTCCTGCAGAAATACTATCTGCGCCCCTAAGCGTTTCAATTCCAGCCACAGCCTGCCCCTTTTGTGTGGAGAGCAAAGACCCCGAACATTATAAGACACTACCTTAACAGAAGCCATGGGGACCGAGGATGTCCGCTAGAGCCAAGGAATAGCCGTTGAACCCAACAGGAGCAGATCCGTGGAAGGAGTACCTGAGAGAACTTCAGACGAAAAGAAAGGAGGAAGTGGGAAGAAGAGAGGAAAAGATTAGGGCAGGTAGGGGAGACAACACAAAGACACACAATAAGCAACAACTTGAGAGCAAAAAAAAGAACATTGTTAAGCGGGTCAGGAGGCATAGCCCGCCGAAGCGAGCCATGTCTAGCCAACCCATCCAAGAAAGACACTCGAAGCGAACCCGACCAGGTGTGCCCTCCCACCACAAGGAAGGCCCCTGGCCGCAGCCCACCAACCCTTAAAGGGAAAACACCCACTGTGGGTAGGCCTACTGGGGGAACATAGACCAACATGAGGGAGATAAGAACCTCACTCCCCCCACGCCGCCTCATATGAAGCAGCAAATTACTATCCGGAGGCACTCTCGGTGCATGTCCCAAGCCAAATCTCCTAGACAGGAAGAGGTGATACTGCAGATGACAGGGGGCTACAAAGCACCAAACAAAACCCCACCCCCAACCCCCCTTAAAAAAAAAAAAAATTAAGGAAGAAGGTGCAGATGGATCATCAAATATAGAAGAGCAAGGGGCAAAGACACCTCAGTCTCTGGGGGATGCAGGGCCAGAAGAGGTGCTGACATTGCGGTGCCTGTTATTCCTCCTGCGTCCCCGACCTGGTGCAGTTTGCCAGGGCTGCGAGGGAGGGATAGCCGTTGAGACTGGAGCTCCTCTCCAATCCGGAAAGTCCACATCCCCGAGGTGCAGGGCCCTGAGGAAGTGTGGCAGATCATCTTTAGTACGCAGCGTCTCCCGACGCCCCTCATGCATTACTTGGAGACTAAAGGGAAAACCCCAACGGTAGGAGAGGCCTGCAGTCTGAAGAGCTGACAACAGGGGTCGCAGAGCCCTGCGTTGCATAAGAGTGCGCCGGGAGAGATCTTGGTAGAAGAAAAGTTTAGCTCCATCAAAGTCAAAATAAGGCTTGTTCCTCATTTTCTGCATTATGCGATCCTTTAAAGTGTACTTATGAAGTTTACAAATAATGTCCCGTGGGGATTCAGGGTCCTGGGAAGGTGGCTTCAGAGCTCTGTGAGCCCGATCAATCTCTATCGGAGTGGTGGCTGGAAGTCCCAGTATTTCCCTGAACACCCCCTCCAAAGAAGGGATTATATCCCGCGGCCCAGTGGCTTCCGGCATACCTCTGATGCGTATGTTAGCTCGCCTGCTGCGGTTCTCAAAATCATCCAATTGGGATATTAAGGTCTCCATCTTGTGGCTCTGTGCATTACAGGTTTCTTGCAGTAAGGCTATGCTAGGGAGAGAGTCCTCAAAGCGCTGCTCTAAAGTCTCCAGCCTGCCTCCCAAGTGTGCAGTGTCAGTCTTAAGCTGGGCTATGTCCTGGGTGAAAGCCTTCTCAATCCTGGCAGTGAAACGCTCCAGGTCCTCCCTGGTAGGGAGAGACCATATGTGTCTCTTCAGGTTTTCATCACCCAGCAAGTCCATAGGATCTGGGCCTGATCCCTGCGGGGAAGGGGAGCCTGGGGATGCGGGGGGGGGCTGTGTCACTCACCAGCTGAGCAGATGGTGTAAGAGAGGCCGCCAAGCCAGAAGCTGCATCCTCATGCTGTTTGGTGCCTTTCCTCTCCGTCGCCATCTTGGAGTCTGTTCTCCCGGTCCGCCGCGGCTCCGTGCAGAACGAATCCATCGTTCCCTGTGCCGCCCGGTCTGCCTTCGGAGGCTGGGAGGACGCCCTTGTTCGCTGGGACATGCTCTGGTAAGTTTCCCGTCGAATATCCCCCGGGGAAAGCTGAAGAATGCTGCGGCGTGAGCGGAGCTGAGAGCACACACGTCCTCACTCCACCATAGCTTGGCCACGCCCCCGCATAAATTGCATTTAATATACCATATGTGTACACAACTAAAATCATATCACAGTATAATAGTAGAGAGCAAATTTATATAGGCGCCTCATCAACAAATAATAAAACAAATAGCACATGATTATAATATTGTATAGCAGTTAATACATAACTGCATTTGCAAATTTATCATCCATATGTTAAAAACTGTCCACACTACGACATAAAGTTTTATATATATATATATATACATACAAAAGGTTAAGAGCTTATTTGTAATGTGTCTCAGCAAACAATACAATATCACTTAAATTTTTTTAAAAACCATATATAAAATATAGCATGGAAATGCATAGATGGAATAAAAAATTGCATCCAAGGCGCATGGGTGGAGCCTGACTGAGCAGACATGCCAGCTTAGAGCTTTGCTCCTGAAGGGAGGTTTCTGCCATATTATGCCGTGTCCCGGCTCAGCTTCACTCAGTAAATATTGTTACTCGGTCTGCTAATAACCCCTGCCACTTAATGTAATGGTTCTTGGGAGTTCTCGCCTAAAAATGAAGCCAAAAAACAACAAAGCAGAGCTGCCTCAGGCTTCAGTCAGGATGGCACTAGCTTCATTCCCTCCCCATGTTACCTCACACTCTGTGAAATCCTCTCAGAGCTCTAAGGTATCTGTGGCAACACAGGGGGAATATGACTCAGATTCAGATATACAAACTGTACAAATGACATATTTTACAGACCCTGCTAATTCTGTTATGAGGCAATTCGAAAAAATGCTTCACAAAGCCCTTTAAAACAGACCTCAGATCATATTACAGACAGTCTAACTAGGGAAATTGGAGAACTGGGCCAACGCACTGCAAATCTTGAACTGCGGGTCGATGAACTTGAAAATAACACACACTTATGCAGTTGAATTTGAAAACATCAAAGAGGAAAACTTAGTCCTTCAATCTCATTTAGAAGATTACAAAAATAGGGCCTGTCATTCCAATATCCGTATACGTGGAATACCTGAATCTTTAACTGATTTGCAAGCCACTATGCTATCCCTATTTCAAGAACTACAGCCTTCCATACCAGTCGAAGGAATGGAGATGGACAGGGTTCATAGAGCCCTCACACCTCGCAAAGCTGATGGCCCACCGCACCATATTATCACCAAATTTCACTATTTCCGTACCAAGGAACAACTTCTAGCTGCAGCTAGAGCAAAATATTCACTGATTTTCGAGGGACATACCTATCCAACGTTTTGCTGATTTATTCCAGTTCACCATCTCTAAGCATCGGGCTTTGAAGCCACTTCAAGTTTTACAACGACATCAAATCACCTATCAATTAGGCTTTCCATTTTCAATTCGCTTCACCTATCAAGGATCTAAATATGTCCGTCGTTCTGCTGAAGAACTCCAATCTTCTTTACAAAACATCTAGCTTCTAGATTGCCCGCTCAACCAAAGCAACGCACAAAATCGAATGGTTGCCCGTTCCCTGCAAAAATCAGCTGGTGCTGAAGGAAATAAAAGTCGCCAGGGGCAATCGAAACGTGGTAATTTTTCTTCTCCTATGCCAACTCCTAAGGACTCTATGGACTGACTTTTTTTCTTTTCGTTTGACTCAATGTCAGGTATTCTTATATATTTAACTTCCAACTAACTAGATGTTTGGTAAAACTTTTTTTTGTCTTACCAGTTTGGAACTTACTCAATGCAAACTTTTTTCTATTATTTAACTGCTTACTTTTCTGCTTGTCTATTTTTTTTCTGACAGCAACGAGTTGTTCGCTATATTTCCTTACAATGAGCTATTATTCATTTTTTTTATGTTTTTTGTGATGTTTTTTGTTACTTCTCTACACCTTAACCCATCCCTTCCATCCCTCTTAATATGCTTTCTCATGACACATTAATAGGTATGGAACTTTTTGGGACAGTGGGACAATGGTATCATTTATTTTTATGTATTACTTTTTAGTGTTGGCAGTGTTCCCTTTGGTGATGTATTTGCGCCTCCAGTTTGCTACCCTTACATGCCCATTATTATGTGGGCTTCTGACGGTATCTCTTTGGCCTCTGGTGGACCGCTTGTTGCTTCCCCAGTATGCCATTCTGTTAATCTATTAGCTCTCTTTATTATTTTACAAATCTTAGTAATATCTGCTTGACGAGAGCCAATTCCTTTCCTTTTCTTCCAGCCTTTCCTTTTTCCTACGCTCTATATTGAATTGTATGCGATCCTACTGTCAAAACTTAACATTTGTATTATGCAACTCCTTATATCACCAATATGGCCCCCTTAAACATTTTGACCCCAAATGTCAAAGGTCTTAATGTATAACCAAAAAAACGCACTAAAGCATTCCGTTCATTTGCTGCAGCTAAAATTCACATTCTTTGCCTACAGGAAATCCATTTTACGAAATAATCTACTCCTATGTTTTTCAGCTCCTCTTATCCACAGGTATATACAGCCTTGACAGCTACTAAACAACAAAGGGTTCTCATAGCTATTCACGGTACAACCCCATTTGTACTTTCATCTGAAATTAAAGATCCCGAAGGCCGCTACCTCATTCTTATTGGGCACATATCTGATGTTGCTTTAACCATTGTATCATATTATGCTCCTAATACACATCCATCATCATTTATTTCCTATCTTTTTCAATTGATTCACACAAGTTAGGTACAGTGATATTACCGTATGTGGAGACTCAAACAAAGTCCTTTTTCCCTTTTTGGATAAATTGCCCCCTTCTACCACCTCATGTTCCCCTAAGCTTTTATTTCAGCAATTTATCTCTAAGCATAACATGTTAGAATCTTGGCGTGAGCTCAATCCAGCTCATAAATGCTTTACATATTACTCCCATCCACACAAATAGTTTTCTAGGAGTGATCATATCTTCATAAATTTTGGCATGGCCCCAGAGAGCCTATCATCGGTTATTACACCCTTTACTTGGTCCGATCATAGTGCAGTTTGTACTACCATCTCCTCCCCTATCCCAAGTTCCCAGGATTCGTCTTGGTGCATTAATGATTCCATTCTTACCCGTCCCATTGTCTAAATATTAAACATGCTTTCAATGACTCTCATTAATAACACTTCTGCAGATATTTCCCCTCTCACTCCTTGGGAAGCCCTTTGACATGGACTTTCACTGTATTGTTCATTTCAGTACAAGAGACTCCATCTTGTTCACGCTGTTAAAAATGTGTTCTGTAACCTTCACCTAACACACAGACACAACTTCTGCTAGAAAGTATTTAAATAGTGTGAAGTAGCGCTAATTACTTTTAAAACACAATAATATGTGAATAAATGAAATCTAAATAAAATAATATAATAAAGTGCATCACAAACAATTAATGAAATATACTAAGATGCATCATGATAATATAAAAAAAAGGTCCATAAACTTGATACTAATATAGCGATACCCCCAAACTAAGAGAGCCGCTGGTTTTGTTTCGGGCCCTGTACACAGCACAGCCAACCCCTGGCAATCTACTCGACCCTTCTCTGGCACAGCTAGTCTAGGGGTGGTATATATGTATGGCTCTATACCAGTTCATGAACAATCCCACAATAATCCAAACAGTTGTGAAATATAGTAATGGACGCCAATACCAGAATGATTAACTGTAATAAATTTACTTATATATATGAAGGTTAACGATCAATACCATATAACACATACATGCAGAGCCCTGCAGTAATAATAACACTAGTCAACTATAGTGCACATATAGTTCTATCACACACTGATATATAGCTATTCTCTCTTTAAGCAATATGGCGCTCAGCAATGCTATAAACTCCCAGTCAGGCCTGACTCAGTTAAAGCTCAGTTTTTAAGTGAGGAATCTTCGCATGCAAGACGATCGGTGGTGCACATACAGGAACAATAATTTGTAATCCAATAATGGTCTATGGCAATAGAAGCAACTCCCCGGAGACTATATAACTCAGTTCTGCATCTAGTCTCTTGTCAGGATAGCAAGTATAACACGATGGGCCAAGGCAGTCAATAGGCCTAACAAAGTACTCAGTTATAGCTGTGAGCAGGTGCTCTCTCACCCCTCCGGGCTCGATCCTAGTCCAGGACTCCCACCGCTGTGTCTCCACACACAGGATCTGCAGCAGCCAGATCTCTGGTCCAACTGACGTCCGCGAAGCAGGTAGATGTCAGATGCCGCACAGGCTCCGCCGCAAGGTGGAAGGCTCTCTGAAAGTGCGCAAGGCCCAGGCCTCGGGCCTTGCACTCGCAGCAGGTCCGCACAGGAAGTCCTCTTGCCAGCCGCGCGGTGTCCAAAGAGACCTGGCTTAGCCTCGCCCTCCCCTTTTATACCCCACCCATGAGTCTCTGCGGCGGCACAATGCATCCTGGGTGCCAAACGGGGTTCTGGGTAACGTAGTCCATGGGGACTCAACGGAGACCCCGCTACACTAATAAAGCTAAAACAAGTCCATATAAAGTTGCTGCAATAGATTACATCCAGAGAAATCCAATTATCCAAGGAGCAACTTAATCCTTGTCCCAGCAGAGTGGTAACATGTATGACCAAGATGACCAAATGGATAAAGGAACAGGAATGATAATCCAAATCTATGAGATATACAGATGAAAACGTCAGATTCCACGTATCCTTCCCCTGAAGTAGTGGCCCCTTACCTCATAGGATCTAATGGAGCATGGAACGATATCAGTCAGGCCAACAGCAAGGGCTCCTTTCTCCTGAGTAACTTCCAAGCAGGGCACCACTGCAATACTGCCTCCAAACACAGCACAGGTTTCCTGGAAGGTATATCTCCGGATTCAGGGTTTAAAAACAAGAAAGGAGGATCCCTTTTAAATCTACTACACTATGGAGATCCTTCTTTCTTGAGGATACTGAGTTACTTAGGAGAAAGGAGCCCTTGCTGTTGGCCTGACTGATATCGTTCCATGTTCCATTAGACCCAGTGGGGTCTTCCTATGAGGTAAGGGGCCACTACTACAGGGGGAGGATACGAGGAATCTGCCGTTTTCATCTGTATATCTCAAAGATTTGGATTATCATTCCTGTTCCTTTATCCATTTGGTCATCTTGGTCATACATGTTACCACCCTGCTGGGACAAGGATTAAGTTGCTCCTTGGATAATTGGATTTCTCTGGATGTACTCTATTGCAGCAACTTTATATGGACTTGTTTTAGCTTTATTAGTATCAAGTTTATGGACCTTTTTTTTATATTATCATGATGCATCTTAGTATATTTCATTAATTGTTTGTGATGCACTTTATTATATTATTTTACTTAGATTACATTTATTCACATATTATTGTGTTTTAAAGTAATTAGCGCTACTTCACACAATTTAAATACTTTCTTTGGGTGTTGGACGCACTACAGAAGTTAGCTGCTGTTTACGCCCCTTATATATATATATATATATGTATATATATATATATATGTATGTATATGTATATATATATATATATATATGTATATGTATATATATATATATATATATATATATATATATATATATATATATATATACTTATTTTTAGATCTTATTGCACCATTTTTGCTCAAGCACCTTTTTGTTAGCGCATTAGTACCTTTACTTGTACTTCTGCTAGAAGCTCTCCCTGTCTCTACTCCCCCTCCCCTCTCAAGGTTTTACTTTTGCAATTGTATTCGTTAGCTTTTAATAACATATTTCTATTTATTCGTTTTTATTAACATCTCACAACACCCCTTTCTGATCTATGTATAAAATGACATGTAATAATACATTTAGTCATTAACGGACATTTTAAACACAGTGATTGCATCCTATGAATCTGTTCCTGCAATTGCAGTATTAACTTTTGAGTCAAAATCAGAAATATTCCCATTACAGTTTTGGTGAGTCATATCAGGAGTTTTGCAGAGTCTCCAGAAGGATCATCGGGAACGCAGACCTCTAAATGCGGCTTAGGTAAGCTGTCCTTGAGCTTGCTATATTTTCTGCCCTTTCTATGTATCCTATCTATCGGTTCTCAAGGAAACCAGAGGACACTTGGACCTTTCTGGTTGGGTAACGTGTGTGTGAATGTGTTTGTGTCCCCCCTTCATGGGTTGGACTGTGTGTGGATAGGGATAATCTCTGCATTTCCCTGTGTTGACTCCTTGTGGGTGACCTGGGTCAGAGGCGCATGGTAGGGTCAGATAAAACCCACAGAGAAGAGAATAGACGAGGAGGGTCTCTTAGTGAATGTTTTGTCTATTGTCATAAACCCCTTCTATCCACGTAGATAAGTGGAGACTACTCTGCGCCCCACCCCAAAGCACCTTGCCCCCATGTTGATGAGGACAAGGGCCCCTTCCCGACAACCCTGGCCGTTGGTTGTTGGGGTCTGTGGGCGGGGCATGCTGGAACTGTGATGTCATAATGGGCGGGGTCACCGGGTGTCATCACCCAGTGACCACGCCCCATGCCTATATAAGTCATTGCGCACCACGCACACAGCATTACAGCGGGAGAGATCGTCATGTCAATATCAGAAGAGGGGAGAAGACCGGGCCAACGCTAGCAAAAGAGCTGGAAGAAGATGGCGGAGGAGCCCGGCAGAAGGGAGCGGAGAAGTCAGAAGAGACCCCTGAAGTTGGAAGAAGACCCCCGGAGCTGCCTAATAAATTACTTTAAAAACCTGTCTAGTGTGTTTTTTTTATTGACACCCCATACTCATTCACATAGGGTGGGAGGCCGGGAGCTTGGGGACCCCTTATTAAAGGGGGCTCGGGCGGAGCAACAACATGGCGTTGTAGAGCAGTGTGTGGCGGCAGGCTCCATGCTCTCCTCCAGGGACCGTAAGTAAGATGAACAAATAAAACCCCCATCTACTCAACCCTTGGAGCTGACCTGATCCACTATATTTGGTGCGCTACCTGAGCACTCAGGGAGACAGCGCGACAGCGGGAGAGTTCTGAGCCTCGACGAATATAGTTTTCCTGCAAGAAACCCATCTAAAGATGACATCTAAGAATAGATTAAACTCAAAAGATTACCCTACTTGGATACATTGTTATTCTCCCAATAAAATATCAAAAGGGACAGCGATTAAAGGGGGCTCCCGGATTTCAATAAGCCCCCCGCCCGCAGACCCCGACAACCAAAGGCCAGGGTTGTAGGGAAGAGGCAGATTTTTTTTGATGGGAACTCCACTTTAAGTAAGCATGAAGGATAAAGGATTCTTCCATTTTGTAAGTCAAGTGACAACTTTAATCTTAGATTGCTCCTAGGTAATGGTGTTGATACCGTGCTCCCGGCACCCCCAATGGGATCTAACTGTGCCACGGTCCACAGAACCGCACCCTTATATACTGCTATACATGCTGCCATTTGACTATTGTACACAATATATTCACTTTTTTTTTTTTTTTTCCGCTTTTGACAAGTTGTCTATTAAAGCATAACTCTCATAAAACAAAAAAAGGAAAAATATAACAACTGTGACAGCAGGAAGGTAAAGTCACCTGGTTGCATCCAGGGGGGTAGATATATTTCGCCCAGATTCAGGCTTTACGCCGACTTATACAACTAGGTGGAGAGTTGTATAAGGCTAGTGGGCTCATGGATGACTCATACCTCTAGGGAGAGGGCTGGGCGTCGTGCAGGCAGGGAGTTGATGAGACCAGCTGAAGCCTGTCAGTTCGTTTAAGGCCTCTATAAGAACTCCCAGCTTCATTAGATGTTTGCTCATGCCTGGACCCAGACCTGTGTGGACTGTCTAGGGAGAGTGAACCCCTGTGCGGTGAGACAAAGCCTGTGTGGCTATTTGCTTGGACATTTAAAACCAGGGACTTAGGGACTAGGACAGCACTAGGCTGATCCCAGTTGTTAGTTAGGAAACCTGTATGTTTAGTCAGAGGTCAAGTTGACCAGGATTTATTTTGTTTATGTTTCTTTTGCTTTGCTGTGTTTTGTCACTGTAAATAGAAAATAAACCGCACCTTTTTGATTTTGAAAACCACAACCTCCGTTTGCTGGGCCTGTTTTTGTGTGGGGAGCCCATCTCGGGGGTCACACACACCCGCTGCCGAGCTAACCCCCTCACAGTTGGTGGAGAACCAGTGGCAGTTTTTTTTTTAAGCCAGCATGGAGGAGATACTGAAGCAGCTGGCTCTAGCAAATGCCAATCAACAGCAGACAAATGCAGGTTTGCAAAAGAACTTCGCAGCCCAGCAGCAAGCTCATCAACAGAGCCTTGCAGCCCAGCAGCAGACAAACGCAACTTTGCAACAGAGTCTGGAGGCTCAGCAACAAGCCCAGCAGCAATCTGAGGCCCGCTTCATAGACCTGTTGCAGAAGCAAGAGCAGAGACTACAACAACAGATGGAAGCAGTAATGCAGCAACGTCCGCAGACCAGTGAGGAAAGCCGTCCCACTAATACCGCGTCCTTTGGGGTGAGTCGTTTATTGACAAAAATGACTGGAGAGGATGATCCAGAGGTATTTTTGACCACATTTGAAAGGACCGCTGAAAGAGAAAAGTGGCCTGAGGAGCAGTGGGCTGGACTGGTGGCTCCTCTGTTAACTGGTGAATCGCAGAAAGCTTACTATGACCTAGAGCCTAACCAAGCAAAAGACTATGTGATGCTAAAAGCTGAAATATTGGCAAGGCTGGGTGTCACCCAGGCTGTCCGGGCTCAGCGTGTGCATAACTGGACTTTCCAGCTTGGAAAACCCCCCAGGTCTCAAATGTATGATCTCATTCACCTGAGCAGAAAGTGGCTACAGCCAGAGACTTTGTCCGCACCAAAGATTGTGGAACGTGTTGTAATGGATCGGTTTTTGAGAGCTCTTCCTACTGCCATCCAAAAGTGGGTAAGCCATGGAGACCCAGAGACGGCCGATGGTCTTGTGGATCGTGTGGAGAAATACTTGGCTACAGAGAACCTGACGGCCTCTTCCAGAGACACTCGGACTTTCCACCCTAAGACCAGACCATCCCCAGGGGCGGATAAGAGGATTCCAAGGGGTGAGGGTGGAGAGAGTGAGAGGGTGGGAGCTCTACCCCAAGTTTGGCGAGAACAGCCTGGGAAATCAGCGGCTCAAGAGGCCGCAAGAAGGATCGTTTGCTACCGCTGCCGGCAAGCGGGACATATTGCAGCCAATTGCCCGGTTGTGGAGGAACCCATGCAGTGTGACTTTCTGACGGGCAGACGTCAGTCGCTGTGTGCGACAGTCGCATGCACTGCCATTCGAGGAACTGAGAAACATTTATGCAAAATGTGTGTTAATAGTAGAAATGTTGTGGTATTGTTGGATTCAGGTAGCCTTGTGACCCTGATAAAGGCTGAGTTAGTTAAAACAGAGGTCTCTGGGAATAGCAAGGTAGCTGTTATTTGTGTGCATGGGGACACCCGAGAGTATCCAGTGACTACAGTGTGTTTCGAGACCCCCAAAGGTACCCTCTCTCATCCAGTGGGCTTAGTATCTCAGTTACCGCATGACGCCATTGTGGGAAGGGATTTTCCGAAGTTCTGGGAACTGTAGGATGATCCTGAGCCCCCCACTGGTGCCCCTATGTACCAGGAATGTGATAGCCAGAACTCCCCTGAGAGTGGTGAGGACTCTCCGGAATTTCCCTTATCAGTATTGGCAGGGGAGACTCAAGAAACTGGAGAGGAGCCCACCTCCTCAGACGAAAACCTACCGTCTGTGGAGTTTTCTGATCTTGAGGTTCACAGGGAAAACTTTGCCACAGAACAGTTGAAAGACCCCGCCCTAATAAAGGCACGGGAAAACGTAGTGAAAATAGATGGCAAGTTAGTGAACCCAGATAATACCTGCACTTACCCATACTTCAGCGTAGAGAAGGACCTACTGTATCGGGTGGCAAAAAGGGCAGAAGAAACCGTTGAGCAGCTTGTGGTGCCCAAACCTTACAGGAAGTTGGTGTTGGAGTTGGCCCATGGGCACATTCTTGGAGGTCATCTGGGGACAGAGAAAACCCGAGAGAGGGTATTACAGAGATTCTATTGGCCGGGGGTGATGAAGGACATAGAAAATTATTGTTCCTCCTGCCCTGTGTGTCAGAGGTCGGCCCCGATGCCACATTTCCGTAGCCCGCTGGTCCCTCTACCCATCATTGAGGTCCCGTTTGAGAGGATCGCCATGGATTTGGTAGGTCCTATAATCAAGTCCGCTAGGGGGCACCAGTACATATTAGTTATAATGGACTATGCCACCCGTTATCCAGAAGCGATCCCTCTCCGAAATACCTCGGCCAAAACCATAGCCAAAGAGCTATCTCTTGTGTTTAGCCGGGTGGGTATTTGTAAAGAACTGCTTACGGACCAAGGTACACCCTTTATGTCCCGGGTTATGAAGGAGCTGTGTAAATTGTTCAAAGTGACGCAATTACGTACATCTGTGTATCACCCCCAAACCGATGGGCTGGTTGAAAGGTTCAACAAAACCCTAAAACAAATGTTGAAGAAAGTGGTGGATAGAGATGGAAAGGATTGGGACTGTCTACTTCCTTATCTGATGTTTGCTATTAGGGAGGTGCCCCAATCCTCTACGGGATTCTCCCCCTTTGAGTTACTGTATGGGAGACACCCAAGAGGGCTGTTGGATATTGCCAAGGAAACTTGGGAAAGTGAGAGTTCTCCCCACAGGAGTGTGATTGAGCATGTCGCCCTGATGCAAGACCGAATTGCACAGGTAATGCCCATCGTGAAGGAACATTTGGCCCAAGCGCAGTTAGCACAGCAGAGAGTGTACAACCGTGGAGCCAAGACCCGTACCTTTTCCCCGGGGGATAGGATACTGGTACTTGTCCCTACGGTTGAAAGTAAATTCCTTGCCAAATGGCAAGGCCCCTACGAGATAATGGAAAAAGTGAGCGAAGTGAATTACAAGGTCAGACAACCAGGAAGGCGAAAGCCCGAACAGATCTATCACGTTAATCTGTTGAAAGCCTGGAGGGATAGAGAGTCCCTAGTCGCAGACACTTGGTCACCAGCTCAAACTGGTTGCGTGATTCCTGAGGTTGGAATAGCAGCCACCTTGTCACAACCCCAACAACAGGAGGTTAAGGAGTTTGTGCTTCGCAACAAGGAGGTATTCTCTGAGCTGCCGGGACAAACATCTGGGGTAGAGCATGACATCATTACCCCGCCCGGTGAAAGGGTGAAGTTAAAACCCTATCGGATCCCAGAGGCCCGACGGGAGGCAATACGGGAGGAAGTACAGAAAATGCTGAACTTAGGGGTGATAGAGGAGTCCCAAAGTGATTGGTCTAGTCCCATTGTGTTGGTGCCTAAACCGGATGGGAGCTGGCGATTTTGTAACGATTTTCGTCAGTTGAACAAAGTTACAAAATTTGACACCTACCCCATGCCACGTATAGATGAGTTGATCGACCGGCTGGGAACAGCCCGATACATGACGACTCTTGACCTCACAAAAGGGTATTGGCAAATCCCCCTGGCCAAGTCGGCCAAAGAGAAAACCGCATTTGTAACCCCAGACGGGGCGTTCCAATATAAAAGAATGCCGTTCGGGTTACAGAATGCGCCGGCCACATTCCAGCGGAAAATGGACCAGATGCTGAGGCCCCATCGGAAGTATGCTGCGGCTTACCTGGATGACATAATTGTCCATAGCACAGATTGGGCCTCACATCTGCCAAAAGTGCAAGCAGTCCTGGACTCTGTTCGGGAAGCGGGGTTTACGGCTAACCCCAAGAAGTGTACCATTGGGCAGGAGGAGGCCAAATATCTTGGGTACACCATTGGGAGGGGAGTAATAAAACCCCAACTCAACAAAGTCGAGGCCATCCAGAGTTGGCCACGTCCCAACAGCAAGAAGCAGGTACGAGCCTTTCTGGGAATCGCGGGGTATCATCGGCGATTCATTCCCCACTTTGCTTCTAAGGCTGTGCCCCTAACCAACCTGACGAAGGGGAAAGGGTCGGTCATGATTAAATGGACCCCCGAGGCTGAGGCAGCATTCCAATTCTTGAAACAAGCCTTATGTAGCCAGCCAGTGTTGTACTCACCCGACTTCTCTAAAGACTTTGTCGTACAAAGTGATGCGTCAGATGTGGGGTTAGGAGCAGTATTGTCCCAGGTCTGGAACGGGGAAGAGCACCCAGTCATTTACCTCAGCAGGAAGTTGAAGTCCCATGAGGTAAATTACGCCACCGTTGAAAAGGAGTGTTTAGCGGTGAAGTGGGCTCTAGATTCCCTTCGGTACTACCTGCTAGGTAGGCACTTTGACATGGTTACGGATCACGCTCCGTTAAAGTGGATGGCTCAAAACAAGGAGACAAATAGAAGAGTGAATAGGTGGTTCCTGGCCCTCCAGGAATTCAACTTCACATTAAAGCATCGCCCTGGCGTTCAAATGGGGAATGTGGATGCTTTGTCTCGAGTACATGAATGCCTGATTGCTGGTGTTCCAACCCCGAGGTTAAAACAAGAGGGGGGGGTATGTGACAGCAGGAAGGTAAAGTCACCTGGTTGCATCCAGGGGGGTAGATATATTTCGCCCAGATTCAGGCTTTACGCCGACTTATACAACTAGGTGGAGAGTTGTATAAGGCTAGTGGGCTCATGGATGACTCATACCTCTAGGGAGAGGGCTGGGCGTCGTGCAGGCAGGGAGTTGATGAGACCAGCTGAAGCCTGTCAGTTCGTTTAAGGCCTCTATAAGAACTCCCAGCTTCATTAGATGTTAGCTCATGCCTGGAACCAGACCTGTGTGGACTGTCTAGGGAGAGTGAACCCCTGTGCGGTGAGACAAAGCCTGTGTGGCTATTTGCTTGGACATTTAAAACCAGGGACTTAGGGACTAGGACAGCACTAGGCTGATCCCAGTTGTTAGTTAGGAAACCTGTATGTTTAGTCAGAGGTCAAGTTGACCAGGATTTATTTTGTTTATGTTTCTTTTGCTTTGCTGTGTTTTGTCACTGTAAATAGAAAATAAACCGCACCTTTTTGATTTTGAAAACCACAACCTCCGTTTGCTGGGCCTGTTTTTGTGTGGGGAGCCCATCTCGGGGGTCACACACACCCGCTGCCGAGCTAACCCCCTCACACAACATTAACATAAATAACATTAACAAGTTACATGTACCACATATAAATGCAAGTGAACAACCTAGCATTAATCATCATTAGGATAGGACGCTACCCATGCATCCCAGCAGGAATTAAATCTGGGCAGAGTTTGACTCCTTATGGCAAAGAATTTTTCATACGTGTACTGTGTTTTGACTCTATATATGACTTCGGACAAATTAGGAGCCGCTATAGACTTCCATTTAGAGGTTATAATTATTTTTGCTGCTATTAGAATGTGTGTGATTAGAGGCCTATATTTAGTCGGAACTAAGTGCACCCCTATGTTAAGAATATCCAACTGTGGCGTGGGTGAGATAATGAGTCCAGTGACTTTATTAATTAGGGAGAATACTTTTTTCCAAAAACGTTTCACTTCCTTACATTTCCACAGTATGTTGAGGATACCGCCTCTTCCCCCACACTCCCTCCAGCAATTGGGGGAGGAGTCTGGGTAAATCCGTGCCAGCCTCACTGGGGTTAGATAAGTCCTGTACAGTATTTTCAACATCAATTCCCAATGATTTACACAGTGGGAGTACCGAAAATGGGATTGAATGGCTGATTGCCATTCTTTCTGTGTGTAGGGGGTTCCCATCTCTATTTCCCAGTTTTGCATGTTAGAAGATTTTTGGAAGCCTCCACTATATTGTAGCTTGTTGTAAAACCACGACAGTCCCTTTGTGCCATCACGGTCAGACTTCAAGTGCGTCCAGGTTTCCCTGTGGACACTATAATGTATATTCGGGTTATTTTTGTGAAAATACGTGAGTTGGATATAAGAGAATGAAGTGGGTCTATGACTTTTAGATACTAACTCTCTGTAGGTCTGTATCTCTTCTCTCATCCATGGGGTTAATATTTAAATTAGTTATAATGTGCTCGTAAACCTGCAATGGGAAGTCTGTGCATTTATCCGTAGTGTCCTGAGGTACTATGGTATGTGGATTGTTCCACGCTAATAGTGTGGCATCGATAGAGGATAAGGGCTTATAATTTAGTTTCATATGAGTCAGACTTGACAATAACAGGGCGGTCAAATGTCTGTTGCCCACTATGCACTTCTCAACCTGGACACACAGTTTGTTAGAATTGGGGTCGAACCATGCCCTAGTCTGATCCAGGCGGGGGCTGCAAGGTAGTAGTTTTTAAGGTTAGGGAAATTTACTCCACCATTTAGCTTATGCTTCAAAAGTAAGGGAAATTAAATCTTGGCCATTTTCTTTCTCCATATGAATTGCCTAAATAATTTATCTGTCCCTTTAAAGAATTGGTCTGGTATAATTACTGGTATAGTCCTAAAATAGAATATGATTTTAGGTAAAAGTGTCATTTTTAGATCTGCGATCCTCCCGACCCAAGACATTTCATACTTTGATATATGCTGCAGGTCTTGTTTAATTATCCCTAACAACCTAGGGAAATTTGCTTCGTATGTGGAAGCTGTTGGGGAGGATAGTGTAACTCCTAAGTATGCTAGGTTATGAGATACCCATTGAAATGGGAAAGCTTCCTGAAGATGGTCCTTCAGTTTGTTTGTCAGTCCTATCGGCAAAATAGAAGATTTATTACAATTCAACTTATAGTTGGTATAGCAAACCCAAAGTCGTTTAAAATCGATTGCACCTTTTTTAGTGAAGAAGCTGGACTGGTTCATGTCAAAACGACATCATCTGCAAATTTTATGGGAATAGCTGCCTATTTCGATACCCGAGATTGAGTCGCAAGATCTAATGGCCTCCGCCAGGGGCTCCATTATTAAAGTAAAAATCAGTGGCGAAGGAGGACAGCCCTGGCGGGTACCATTAGTAATGCGAAACATATCAGCGAGAACATTAGAGGTAAATACCCTCGCTGAAGGTTTTGTGTATAGGGCCATGATTGCTGCAAATAGGTTCTTTTTAATGGTTAGGTTTGAACATGCACTACAGACACAGATTTAGTCGTTATATAACGTCTTTATTTAAGTAAAAACGTTTTGTCAAGAATCTTTCTGTTTTCATAAAAGGATAAAATACCAAAAAAAAAAAAATAGGAACACTTTGCGTGACATTCATGTGTGTGGTTGGCTGCTTCTTCTCAGCCAAGAAGAACACAGCCATGAATAAATGGTACAAAAACATCCTCAGGCTCCGAGAACAACTTCTCCTAACCATCTAAGAACAGTTTGGTGATGAACAATAATGCCTTTTCCAGCATGATGGAGCTCCTTACCATAAGGAAAAAGAGATAACTAAGTGGTTTTGGGAACTGGGAACAAAAAATTGAAATTTTGGGTCCATGGCCAAGAAAAAAAAAAAAAATTCTGACAAGTTGATGATTGACAATGACAACATGCCACGAATGTCAGGCCCAGGGCAAATTGCAGCAGAGGTCTTGAAAGAAGGGTCAACTCAAGTCAACACTGCAAATATTGACTCTGCATAAAAATAATGTAATTGTCAATAAAAGCATTTGACACTTATGCAATGCTTTACCGGATACAATGATCTGACACAAATGTCAGATCATGTATACCAGATACATCTGACACAAAAGATCTAAAAACACTGAAGCAGCACAGGCAGACATTGTCAAAATTATTTTGGTGTCATTTTTGCCATAGCTGTACATGTACATGGCCAAGTACAACACACACAGACAGTAGCACACTGCACAGGCACTGTTACTGCCTGTCTGGCAGTGGCACAGGCACAGCAGAGTAGGGGTGCAACAGATCGGTGGTGATCCAAACGGGCCACCCTGTTCGGATCGGATCACCACGCGATCCGCGGAGCGCTCCGGAGCCTCGGCCGTAGGAAAGGCCGCGGCTTCGGCCTAGCTCCGGAGCGGCGGCCATCTTGGTACACCCGGCGGCGGCCGCTCTAATGACGTTTCGCCGCCATCTTGCTCCACCCCACACAGTAATGAGAGAAGGGGACAAGCGGACATCTTGTTACACCCAAAGATTCCACACAAAACGGAGCTTATCAGCTTTAATACAGTATTTGGAAATCCATTTTACATTTTACATTTTAAAAGCAGCAGCAAACCTTACATGATTGCTAATGTGACGGAACACCTCTGATTTTCACATTTAATATTTAGTTAAATGTGAAAATCAGAGGTGTTCTGTCACATTAGCAACCATGTAAGGTCAGCAGGTTTGCTGCTGCTTTTAAAATTTAACATGTAAAGAGTCCGTTGGATTTACAAACACTGTATTTAAGCTTATAAACTCAGTTTTGTGTTAAAAATAACTGTGAAATTAAAAATGTAACATTATTATTTTTAATTTTTTTTGGCCGATCCGAAAATGATCCGAACCGTGACCCCTGATCCGAGGATCGATCCGATCCGTGAGTTTTTTGATCCGTTGCACCCCTACAGCAGAGAGAGCACTCCCGAGTCACGACTATGCTGTGACAGCATAATAAACCAATACTTGAGGGTAATGCTTATTTCTACAATAAGAATTAGGGATGAGCTTCGCGTTCGAGTCGAACCCATGTTCGACTCGAACATCGGCTGTTCGCCGAATTGCGAAAATTATGGGCCGTTCGCGCCGAATTCGAGTGGCGCGTCACGGCCCATAATTCGCTGCGGCATCGCAGTGCATTGCTGGCTGATCATTGGCCAAGCATGCACTATGACCCGCATGCTTTGGCCAATCACAGTGCAGAAAAAACAGAGAGCCGTAATTGCCCAATTATGGCTCGGGATTTAGTACACGCCCCACACTATATAAGGCCGCCGGCTTGGCAGCCTGGTGTAGTGTGTTGGAGTTGTTAAAAGAGAGAGATATCAGAGACAGACAGTGTCATTTATATTGAATTAGATAGAGCAGACAGGCGAGTCCGTTAGCTGCAGTTACAGTGTGTAGAGGATATATATGCATCCTAGGTGTTGTGTATATATATATTTATACACTGTATTCAGTTTAGCTAGATCCATTCCTGTTATTCTCTATACTGTGACAGGCAGGCAGGTGATTGTGCTAGCTGCAGTCAGTGTTTCACTTAGTGTACTGTGTGCTTTGCATAGCATTCACCTAAAGCTTACCTGAATACAGTTAGTGACTATTATAGTGGTGTTCTCATAATAAAACCACAGGCAGAGAGCTGCAAGTATTTTCAGTGTACTTTGTCTTCTGCACAATTTTCACCTAAAACTAACTGAAAACATTTGCTGCTTTTCCCATACTAATACCACAGCAGGCAGTTGATTCTGATAGCTGCATTATCAGTGTGTGTGTGTGTATATATATATATATATATATATATATATATATATATATATATATACACAAACACATCCCAACTTTGTGCAGCTACATCTCACTGCAGTCCATTAGTATGTCTGGAAGGCAAACAAGGAGAGGCAGACAGTCACGAGGCAATAAAAGAGGGCAAGCAGGCTCTGTGTCTAGAGGCAACAGTGCTGGTCGTGGACACGGTGCATCCTCATCAGCACGTGGCCGTGGGACACGCTTGTCCTTCCATTCGTCAGCTGGCCATGTTGAGCCGCAACATGCCCAAGACTTGGTAGAGTGGATGACCTAGCCGTCCTCCTCCTCCTCATCCTCTCTCATCCAGGCTCAGGGTACTTTGTCTGGCAAAGCGGCCTCTTCCCTCAGCTCAATGGCATCAGTTACTCCTTCCCTAGCCCCACCATGTCCTCCTGAGGAGTCCCCCGAACTGTTTGACCACAGTGTTGGGTACATGCTCCAGGAGGATGCCCAGCGTTTTGAAGGCTCCAATGATGGAACCCAGCTGGAGGAAGGCAGTAACGTGATTCCAGAGAGAGGGGGTGCCCAACAAGGACAGCTATCTGGCAGTCATGTTCCCCCAGCTGCAGCATACTGCCAGATTTGCTCCAGTGATGAGGAGGGAGGGGATGATGAGGTCACTGACTCCACGTGGGTGCCTGAGAAGGAGGAGGATGAGAAGGAGGCATATCTCCAACGAGGCAGGATTCCCTCCAGGGGCCAGCTTAAGGGCAGCACACTAACTGCATCACACCGCAGAGCTCCGCTTGTGCAGGGCGCTGTTGTCTCCGCACGTTATTCCAAAAGTTCTTTGGTGTGGGCCTTTTTTCAGACGTCTGCAGCAGATCGCACCGTTGCCATTTGCAACATATGTCTAAAGCGTATCTCGCGTGGCCAAAACATCAGTTGCTTGGGTACCATGTGCTTGACCAGACATATGTCGACCTGCCATGCAGTTCGTTGGCAAGCGTACCTAAAAGACCCACACCAAAGAACAAAGTGGACCTCTCCTTGATCCTCATCAGCTGGGATCTCCAACCCCACTATACCTTCAGTCCTCTCTGAAACCTGCACTGAGAGGAATGAAGGTGTAGAATTAGGTGTGTCACAGCCAAGTACTTGCAGGCAATCTGCTATCGGTACACCGACGTCTGATTGTACCAGGCAAATTTCCCTGCCCCAGCTTCTGCACCGCCGAAAGAATTTTACTCCCAGCCATCCACATGCCCAGTGGTTGAATGCTAGCTTGGCTAAATTGCTTGCACTTCAACTGCTGCCTTTTCAGTTGGTAGACTCTGCCCCCTTCCGTGAGTTTGTGAAATGTGCGGTTCCTCAGTGGCAGGTTCCCAAACGCCACTTTTTCTCGCGGAAGGCGATTCTGGCTCTCTACCGGCATGTGGAAGGCAATGTCTTGGCCTCACTGGACAGGGTGGTCAGTGGTAAGGTGCATATTACCGCTGACTCATGGTCCAGCAGGCATGGACAGGGACGTTACCTTTTTTTCACGGCGCATTGGGTGACTCTGCTGGCAGCTGGGAAGGATGCAGGACAAGGTGCAGTAGTGTTGGAGGCTGTTCCGCCACCACGCCTCCAAAATGTTACTACTGGTGATTCTGACACACCTCTCTCTGCCACCCCCTCCTCTTCTTCTTCCTCCATGGCCTCTACCTGTGCTTTGTCCTCTGAACCAGCGGTGCCCTGTAGGCGTTCAAGTGGCTACGCAAGTACGCAGGCAAAAAAGATGCCATGCGGTGCTTGAGCTGGTGTGCTTGGGGGACAGGAGCCACACTGGGGCAGAGATTCTGTCAGCTCTGCAGGGGCAGGCTCAGAGGTGGTTGATGCCACGCCAGCTTAAGCCAGGAAAGGTGGTTTCTGACAATGGCACCAACCTCCTCTCCGCCCTCCGACAAGGGCAACTGACCCATGTGCCCGGTTTGGCTCACGTCCTTAACTTGGTGGTGCAATGGTTCTTGGGCAGGTACCCGGGCATACAGGAGGTCCTGAAGCAGGCCAGGAAACTCTTTGGGCATTTCCGCCGGTCATATAATGCCAGTGCTCGGCTGGCTGACCTGCAAAAGGATTACAACCTGACCAAGAACCGCCTAATCTGTGACATGCCCACCAGGTAGAACTCTACGTTGGCCATGCTGCAGTGGCTGCACACCCAGCAGAGGGCCATCAATGAGTATCTGTTGCAATATGGCACCAGGACAGGGTCAGGGGAGTTTGGATTTTTTTCACCACGCCAGTGGGCCATGATCAGGGATGCATGCACTGTCCTGTCACCATTTGAGGAGGCCACGAGGATGGTGAGCAGTGACAGTGCATGCATCAGTGACACTGTCCCTCTTGTCCACCTGTTGGAGCACACGATGCGTGGAATAATGGACAGGGCACTTGAGGCAGAACAGAGGCAGGAAGAGGAGGACTTCCTTACCTCTCAAGGCCCCCTTTATCCAGACAGTGTTCCTGCTGGCCTGGCCATCCCACAGGAAGAGGAGGAGGAGGATTGTGTCAGCATGGAGGTGGAGACTAACACTCAGCATCAGCAGCAGTCTTCAAGGGATCAATTACAGTCCCAAGACACCCGTGGACTTGTACGTGGCTGGGAGGAGGTGGCTGCGGATCATGTCGACCTCGGTGACCAAGAGGACTCCACACCGAATGCCTCAGCAAACCTACGCTGCATGGCCTCCCTGATCCTGCAAAGCCTGGGGAAGGATCCTCGCATTCGTGCGATCAAGGAGAGGGATCATTACTGGCTGGCAACCCTCCTTGATCCACGTTACAAGGTGTAAAATAACGGTTATACCGTAAAAGGTTTTTCCTTATAACCTTCTTAATGTATTTGCCTGAGACAAAATTTGTGAATCAGCTTGAAATCAAACCGTGTGTTTTATTATACACACTAATAATATAATAAGTACAGTTATAGTACATTAATTCAATAGCTTCAAAAGGGTTTCAAGATAGAGTTCAAGTATAAAAGAAAGTTCAATATATGAGATGCCTCGTGCTTCTTCTAAAAATCTTAAGATGTCCTTTAAAGATGGCCGATTAACCCTGTGTACGCTGGTATAGTCTGTGTGCTGTAAAATAGATGTTTCAAGATGCCCAGCTGGAAACGAACAGACCCTTCCTAAAGCATTTAGGTTTAAATAGACAGTTCTGGCTTTGTCTTACTTTGCGCCGAAAAGTAACCACTCCCACATTATTTACAATATTACCGCCTTCTCACTCCCCATGATGTGGTCATGAGTAGAAATATGAGGAACATCTGGTTTATTTCTATAGGAAATGGCTAGCTGATGGGGAACTTCCTTCACTGTGTAAATTACACAGTGAAGGAAGTTCCCCGCTCAGGCCAATGACGTAGGCGCGGTCTGACATACCGAGGGGGCGGACCTGATGGGGAACTTCCTTCACTGTGTAATACATGTATAGACCCACCCCTTCTCATGTTCCGCATTAGGTCCTCAGCCTTACACCTAGTCATTGGCTGAGCGGACCTGATGGGGAACTTTAGAAGGGGCGGGTCTATACATGTAATAGACTGCGGAGGAAGTTCCCCATCAGGTCCGCTCAGGCTCAGCCAATGACGGACAGCGCTGGACATCGGATCGCCGCGGGACACTGGATTTCACTGCTGGAATTTTTTTTTTTTTAATAAAGGACTTTTCCAAGGTGTTGGTGTGTTTTATTTAAAACATTTTGACACTTTCTGTGTGAAATGATAGGGGTACAATGTACCCCTTACCAATTCACGTAGGGGGGGGGGCCGGGATCTGGGGGTCCCCTTTGTTAAAGGGGTCTTCCAGATTCCGATAAGCCCCCCACCCGCAGACCCCCACAACCACCGGGCAAGGGTTGTGGGGATGAGGCCCTTGTCCCCATCAACATGGGGACATCCTCCCCATGTTGAGGGCATGTGGCCTGGTATGGTTCAGGAGGGGGGGCGCTCTCTCGTCCCCCCCCTCTTTTCCTGTGGCCTGCCAGGTTGCGTGCTCGGATAAGGGTCTGGTATGGATTTTTGGGGGGACTCCACGCCATTTTTTTTTTTAATTTAGGGTGGAGTTCCCCTTAAAACCCATGCCAGATCTGAAGGGCCTGGTATGGATATTTGGGGGGAACCGCACGCATTTTTTTTTTAATTTGCGGCGGGGTTCCCCTTAATATCTATACCAGACCTGAAGGGCCTGGTAATTGAATTTGGGTGGACCCCCACGCTTTTTTATTTTTTTTTTATCAATGACTTTTCTATGTATTGCCGGGAGCCGACAATTCATTAATAGCCGCGAGTGAGTTTTAAATGACTTTTTTTTCCTTCAAAAATGACATTTTATGCAGGGACAGTTCTAAGCACGGGAAACATGCGCCACTTTACATGCATATCATACACACCCCCCAGGTACGAAATTTAAAGGAATATTTCACTTTTATTTTTTCATTTTAAGCATTATTAAAATCACTGCTCCCGAAAAAACTGACGTTTTTAAAACTTCTTTTTGCATTGATACATGTCCCCTGGGGCAGGACCCGGGTCCCCAAACACTTTTTTTATGACAATAAATTGCATATATGCCGTTAAAATTAGCACTTTAGATTTCGAACGTTCGAGTCCATTGTATTTAATAGGGTTCTAAAGTTCACGCAAACATTCTGTCTGTTCGCAGGTTCTGGTGCGAACCGAACAGGGGGGTGTTCGGCTCATCCCTGATCATGACTAAGCCTATTTCTGACATTTGTTGCTTGCAAGTTAAAATCCGTAATTTTTGACAGAATATTACTTAGAACCCCCAAACATTATATATATTTTTTTTAGCAGAGAATCTAGAGAATAACACATGGCGGTCGTTGCAATATTTTATGTCACACTCTTTTTGCGCAGCGGTCTTTCAAACACATTTTTTTAGGAAAAAATACAATTTCATGAATAAAAAATAAACAGTAAACTTAGCCCAATTGTTTTGTATAATGTGAAAGATGATGTCACACCGAGTAAATAGATACCCAACATCATCAACATGTCACTCGTGGAATGGCGACAAACTACGCTATGGTACCTAAAAATCTCCATAGGCTTTCTTGTTAAAAAAAAATAAAAAATCTCCATAGGCGACGCTTAAAAAAGAAAAAAAATGGTTACCAGGTTAGAGTTATGCCGCGTACACACAACCATTTTTATCGTCGGGAAAAATGAAATTTTTTGTCTTTGGCGAGAAAAACGACCGCGTGTGGGCTTTTGGTCATTTTTCCCGACGAGAAAAACGGCATTAATCACGACGAGAAAAATTAGAACATGCTCTAATTTTTCTCGTCGTGATTCACGCCATTTTTTTCAGTGGCAATTTTCCCATAGGGAAACACTGCCGGGGAGCCTACACACGGTCGTTTTTCTCGACCAAGAGAAAAAATGATGGGAAAAATGGCCGTGTGTGGGGGAACAAGCCGTTCCTCGTTTTTCCCGTCGATTTTCACGACGGTGTTTTCACCGTCGAGAAAATCGATCGTGTGTACGCGGCATTACAGTCAGAGAAGTTCTAGTGATAGAATTATTGCTCTCGCTCTGATGATTGTGGCGATACCTCACATGTGTGATTTTAACACTGTTTACATATGCAGGGGCGACTTACGTTTTCTTTGCTGCGCAAGCTCGTGGGGACAGGGGCGCTTTTAAAAAATAAAAAATTCTTATTCATTTTATTTATTTTTACATTGTCACGTCACGTGTTGTTGTGATTACCTTTTTATGAATTTCAGGATGAGTTGTCCGCAAATGACACTTAAAGTTTGTTGTATTTTTACCAGCAAGTGTCGCTCCACATGGTTTGCAAAGAGTCTTGTTGTCTTTAACATCAAATGTAAAATACATCCATAGATCTTATCTTCTCTTTCTACCAGTGACTATAACAGAAGCCGAAATTTACAGTATAGTTTGGACTTTGGAGTCTTGGACGTACGGTGGGGAGGAACTGAAAGGCAGCCTGTATGCTGCAGTGAGTACTCTCGACGGTGTAGAGTAGGCCTGTGAAATTAGGAAATAAAGGTCTTGATCAGTAAGTCCTCCTGAGTAGGCATCGTTAATGATCTGCAAAAATTCATTTTTGAAAGAGGTACGGGATGCGGATATGCAGCGATACCAGTGAGAATTAGATAAAATATTAAAGAACATGGTTTCATAATGATTTCTGGTCATTATCACAACATTTCCGCCTTTATCCGCAGCCTTAATTACCAAGTCGGGTGGTTTTGCAATTTCAAGATAGTCTGTCGCTGTGTCTGTGTCAGATTACTCTCCCTAGGAGTAGCATCAAGTCGTTTAATATCACTGACTACATTCCGTAAAAAAGCCCAAGCCTGGGGATTAGTGGAAAGGTCAGGAAAGTTTTTTGATTTTAATTTGAACTTATTGGCAAGGGGTGATAGTGTAGCAGATGCTACAGTATTGGAAGTATCGATGTCCTCATTCTCCTCCAATAATAACATAAGATCACGGAGGGCTCTAAAGTCCTCCATCTTAAAATGCTTGATACTTTCTGAAAACTCTTGATTCGTTAACACTAAGGCCGGGTTCACACTTGTGCGACACGACAGCCGTCCTACTTTGGATCCGACTTTGCCCTGCGACATGAAGCCGACATATGTCCGACTTTCAATGAACGGGGATCTGACTTGGATCCCCGCCAATACCAGGCACTGTGTTTGGTATGAATCTTGAGGGGGAACTCCACACCAAATTTTAAATAAAAAACCGGCATGGGTTCCCCCTCCAGGAGCATACCAGGCCCTTCGGTCTGGTATGGATTTTAAGGGGAACCCCCTAAGCCGAAAAAACAGCGTGGGGGTCCCCCCAAAATCCAAACCAGACCCTTATCCGAGCACGCAACCTGGCAGGCCGCAGGAGAAAAGGGGGGGAACGAGAGAGCGGCCCCCCTCCCTCCTGAACCATACCAGGCCGCATGCCCTCAACATGGGGGGTTTGGTGCTTTGGGGCGGGGGGGCGACCTGCGGCCCCCCCACCCCAAAGCACCCTGCCCCCATGTTGATGAGGACAGGGCCTCTTCCTGACAACCCTGGCCGTTGATTGTCGGGGTCTGCGGGCGGGGGCTTATCGGAATCCGAGAGCCCCCTTTATTAAGGGGGCCCCCAAATCCCGGCCCCCACCCTATGTGAATGAGTATGGGGTACATCGTACCCCTACCCATTCACCTGGTGGAAAAAAATGTCAATAAAAAAACACTACACAGGTTTTTAAAGTAATTTATTACACAGCTCCGGGGGTCTTCTTCCGACTCCGGGGGTCTCTTCCGACTTCGGGGGTCTCCAGTGTCGTCTCTGCGCTCTCCGGTTCTTCTCTCGCTCTCCGGTTCTTTCTTCCTTCTGCCGGGCCTCCGCTATCTTCTTCCAGCTCTTTTGCTAGCGGGGCCCGGTCTTCTCCGTCGCCTTCTTCCCTCTTCTCCTCTTCGATGTTGACACGTCACTTCCTCCCGCTGTAATGCTGGGTGTGTGGTGCGCTCCGATTTATATAGGCCTCTCATGACGTCACAGTCACAAGCTCCGGGTGGCCCCGAAGCATGTAACTGTGACGTCATGGGAGCATGTGGCCACCCGGAGCATGTGACCTTGACGTCATGAGAGGCCTATATAAATCGGAGCGCACCGCACACCCAGCATTACAGCGGGAGGAAGCGACGTTTCAACATCGAAGAGGAGAAGAGGGAAGAAGGCGACGGAGAAGACCGGGCCCGCTAGCAAAAGAGCTGGAAGAAGATAGCGGAGGCCCGGCAGAAGGAAGAAAGAACCGGAGAGCGAGAGAAGAACCGGAGAGCGCGGAGGCGACACCGGAGACCCCCGAAGTCGGAAGAGACCCCCGGAGTCGAAAGAAGACCCCCGAAGTCGGAAGAGACCCTCGGAGCTGTGTAATAAATTACTTTAAAAACCTGTGTAGTGTTTTTTTATTGACATTTTTTTCCACCAGGTGAATGGGTAGGGGTACGATGTACCCCATACTCATTCACATAGGGTGGGGGCCGGGATCTGGGGGCCCCCTTATTAAAGGGGGCTCCCAGATTCCGATAAGCCCCCGCCCGCAGACCCCGACAACCAATGGCCAGGGTTGTCGGGAAGAGGCCCTGTCCTCATCAACCTGGGGGCAAGGTGCTTTGGGAGTGGGGGGGCCACAGGTCGCCCCCCTGCCCCAAAGCACCAAACCCCCCATGTTCCAGGCATGCGGCCTGGAACGGTTCAGGAGGGAGGGGGCCGCTCTCGTACCCCCCTCTTTTCCTGCGGCCTGCCAGGTTGCGTGCTCGGATAAGGGTCTGGTTTGGATTTTGGGGGGACCCCCACGCTGTTTTTTCGGCTTAGGGGGTTCCCCTTAAAATCCAGACCGAAGGGCCTGGTATGCTCCTGGAGGGGAACCCATGCCAGTTTTTTTATTTAAAATTTGGCGTGGAGTTCCCCCTCAAGATCAGCAGAGCACAAGTCGCATGCCAAAGTCGGATCATGCAAGACTGCGGTCCGACTTTGATCCGACTTCAATGATAGTCAATGGGCTGAAGTCGGATCAAAGTCGAACCAAAGTAGTACAGGGAGCATTTTCAAAGTCGGACCGACATGTGTCGGACCAGTTAAGACGGCTCCCATAGGGAAACATTGATTTTCACACGTCATGCGACATGAGCTCCCAATGTCGGAGCGTTTGTCGGACAAGTGTGAACCCGGCCTAAAGGCAGTTTTAAATGGTTGTAAAAAATTGCAAACTAATTAGCATCAGTCTCAATTATTGGATAATTGGGAAGGAAGAGAGGAATGGAAAACCAAAGGAAGAGCGGAAAGGGAGGGGGAGAGGGAAGGGAGAAGGAGAGGGAAAAAGTTAAGGGGGGGTTTGGTAGACAATGGGAGGGAAAACCAGGAATGCAAATTTGAGAGAACAACAGGCATAGCTGAGCACTGGCAGTTCAGTCCATACAAGACAATGTCCACAAAGGACTGGCCCACCAAATAATACCCTTAAAGTGGTTGTAAACCCTTTTGTCGTTTTTTTTTTTTTTTCTAACCTGCAAGACAAAGCTATAATGAGCTAGTATGACTAGCATACTAGCTCATTATGTACCACTTACCTTCGATCGGGGCCCCCGAAGTCGTCCGTGTCCCTCCTCTAGCCGCATCCATCGCTGCGGCGATAGCCGGAATGTTACTTCCGGGTATCGCCGCTGCAGCCAATCACAGCGCCGCTCCGGCGCTGTGATTGGCCGGAGCGGCGAAGACGTGACTCCGCGCATGCGCGCGTGAGCTGTCAAATTCGGCTACGTCGTCGAATGTTGCGACCTAGCCGAATTTGTGAATGGGGTGACGTCAGCGTCGCCGCATTTACATACAAATATCTCCTTAACCGTGTAAGTTAAGGAGATATTTCATGCACCTACAGGTAAGCCTTAATCTAGGCTTACCTGTAGGTCTTTGTTTAAAAGGTGGGTTTACAACCACTTTAAGGTTTATACTACAAAAAGGGCTTATATGTTATTACCCTCATGTAGGCCTGGGGGGACATTGGTACTGAGTCAATCTGTCCACAGTCTCCTCCCCGCGAGTCCTCTGGGACAACCTCCAATACCATGAATTTAATAACTTCAGGCTTGAATTTGTAGTGCAAACCTATATGGCATCTCAGTGGTGAGATTACCATTGGAAGAGTGCTGTGCCCCCTCTTCATTATCACTGTGACCCTCCTCATTATCACTGTGCCTCCTCCTTTTTATCACTGTACCCCTCCTCGTCATCACTGTGTCCCCTCCTTACTTTACCCCTCCTCATCCTCACTGTGCCCCCTCATCATCATCACTGTGTCCCCTCCTCAATATCACTGTGCCCCCTCCTTATCATCACTGTACCTCCTCCTCACTGTGCCTCCTCCTCATCACTGTGCCCTCTCCTCATTGTAAGTGTAGCGCTACCCCCAGTTAAGAGAGCCGCTGGTTTGATTTCGGGCCCTGTATACAGCACCGCCAACCCCCGGCAATCTTACTCGACCCACTCTGGCACAGCTAGTCTAGGGATTATACTTATCACAATCAACAGTATTGCAAGGAGTAATCTCTTTGCAGTAAGACAACACACTGATGCGAGAGATCAAATATAATAGTTTTACTTTTATATCAAAAGGCATAGGCAGAACAGAACACATGCAACTTGCTTATAGAGCCCTGTAGCAATAGGTGTAGCACACAACAATGGGCCAGCGCGGTAACCCACCACGCGCAGCTATTATGGTATACGCGCCCTGTGGCGCACTAAACAATATTCTATCTCCCCTCCCTGGTCAGGCCTGACATAGAAGAAATCCGATCATGGGGCTGCCAGTGCCTTCAAGGCTTCAACTCAGGTGAGCTTTGGGGGTATCTGAATAGATGAGATTGCACTTTGTCTGTCTCTCTGGCATATTGGTCATAAGTTAACAAAATCAGCACCCAGCAGCCATGTTATGTGACACACTGTGACAGAGCCAGCCAGAGCCATGATAGAGTGCCTGCTGCCTGTGAGTTATCATAATGCTGATGATCTTAACCAGTTGCTGATCGCCTGATAGCAGATTTACTGTTACAGGGCAGTCACTCTGCGAAGGATCACGTATATACCTGATCCTGCATTTCTGGGCTCACTGGTACCCGCTGATCGTTATGTACACAGGCAGAACGGTGGTCTGCCTATGTAAACAAGGCAGATTGCCGTTCTGTCAGTATGTAAGACAATGATCCTTTGTTCCTGCAAAGCAGGTACAGGGATCTACAGTATGCCTTTCCTTAGTAAAAGCACCTCCCCCAGCTGATTGCTGCCATTACTATTAAAAAAAAATATGTCCCCGGATTTCATTTAAAAAATCTGGTCACCTTACCCTAAGCTAGTAGGTGCGGTGGAGCGGGGATGTGTAATTCAGATACATTTTTCTATTCTGCACTGACTGTCTTTGAAATTGCCCCAGCTCCTGTTCAAATCCAATCCAGGGACAAAACCGGGGATAGACTTGGTCCGGGGACAGTGTCCTCAAACAGGGGACTGTCCCCGGAAACCAGGGATATCTGGTCACCCTAATATACAGTATATACACACACAGCACAAGGCCATATTCACATTACCAGACGTTTCTCAGGGCTGCAGTTCCTCTGCGCTCCACAAGATGGTGATCTCACCTCCACCCAGACAAGACGTCTCTATGGAATACAGGAAGTGATGTCAGGTACAGACAGGAAGTTCCGGGTGAGAGGTGAGTCGGGAGGAAGTAGAGAGAAGACATTACTGGAAGTGGCAGCAGAGGAGGTAATAAGATCTTATTTTCTATTTACACCCAGTAACCCCGTCATGTCCGTCCTCTTCCTCCATAGTCACTGTGACGTCTTTTATCTCCAGCAGATGAGGATACACACATATATAGTGTGGAAATGTAGAATAACCCCGTATATTACAATGAGGGAATTTATGGTCTGTACCACGAGGGGAGTTATTGATGTCAGTAAATGTCGGCTCCAGACATTGTATGTGGGGGGAATGAAATGATAAATAAAGGTCGGGATTAGGGAAGATTTCTGTAAGATTTTACACTGGAATGATCAGCGTCCCTCCAGAGACACTATGATGAGTCTCACAATAGGAGTCTGAAAGGGACTGGATTTTGGGGGATGAGACGGAGTATCTGCAGCCGGGACTCTGGCGGTGGATTAGCACTTCTACTCCTTTGTCGGTGTAGCGGGGTTTCTAAATTCAGGTGTGTGAATTATGGGAGTAATTGGACCATTTATATTCGTGGAGGATTGGGCGGTGTAATAATCTCCTTGGCCTGTGGGTGGCAGGTGCCCGCAGGCTCGAGGTAGATTTGCTGCCACAGTGCTGTCCTTTTTGTCCCTTCTCGGAGATGGTACGGCAAGGGCGGGGAACCTGCCGTGGCGTCATTGGAGGGGATAAAAGGGGGAGACGCCCTGGTCACGAGGTCTTGCTCTCTTGGAGGTCCTTCATCACGCGCCCAGGCACCTTAGGCCTGGGTGCGGGCGGTTCTGGATTCCGGCTCAGGTGCCCTAGGCCTGACCGGAATGGAGTTGGAGTCCATCCCAGGCACCTTCAGCCTGGGGTGAGGTACTAAACCAGGAGGCCTGGGGCCCAGTGACTTTGACTGGGTCCCGCGAGGGTGGAGAAGTCCGAGGGTCCCTGAAGTGGATGGGGCCCATGTCTGAAGTGAGGAGGCCGGGGAGGTTACCCATTCGGAGAGTCTGGAGCAGCATCAACCCAGTGACGGATGGGCCTCTGGTAACTCTTTTGGAGGGACATCTTCCCCTGACAGGGGCCACAGCGCAGCGAAGGTACTCCTATCTACATTCTCTTGAGTCGCTGGTAGAGACTCTCAAGTTCTAAGTTCTCTCTTAGCCGATGGCTATAGTAACCGCTGGTGAAACCACAGTGGTTTAGCTGACAATCAGGAAAGTGCCTCGACCTGCTCATTCCCCTGTATGAAACTGTTATCAAGTCTCAACCAGTTGGCAACTGAAGCACTGTTTATTGTGAGTTATGCAATAAAACAAGAGTTGGACTGTGATCGGTGTGTGGAACTCTGGTTAATGGGAGTAAAGAGAAGTGGTGACACAGCGGGTCTTGATCCTTTACAGAAACGCATAGGCCCGAGGAAATATCTAGTACTGGCCTTCACCTCACCCACAGCCATGGGGAGGACATGGGCCGTAGCGCATCTCACCCTGTCGTGAGTGATACCCCTAGACAAGAGAGATGGGGTGAGGCCGCTACTGTCATGGACGTATGCCTCTGGTACCCACAACAAGGCCCAGTAGGCTTCCAAGTATAAACAGAAGTTTTCCATTGCGCGTGCGCCAATCACGCACGCGCGCACACAGTAACACTATCTTGGCGCCCAGTGGCCTTTAAAAGGGGCTTCCTCTGTCCAGACTCTTGCTGTCTGATCTGCAGTTATCCCGTGACCTGATCCTGAACTTGCACCTGCTGTTACTTTGACCTGATCCAGCCTGAACTTGACCCTCCGCTGCCTGACGCTTCTGTCTGTATCTGATCCGCTGTGCATGACCTGGCTCGTCTGACCTTTCTCCTGCCTGCTGCTTGTATCCGTATCCACCGGCATCCTCGGCTACCTGCATCAGCTGATCTGCACCTTCCAGCCGCATCCCCAGCTACCTGCACCCGCTGGCCTGCATCACCTGACCTGCATCTTCAGCTGTCCATAGCGGGCTTCTCATCTAGTCCAGGAGAACCTAACAGGCACTCATACCCCACTGTGCTCCTTCGGCCACTGTCCCAACTCCAGTGACCTGGGAACCAGGGCTGTACGAGAGGTCTCCCTCTGCACGTCAGGCTCACCTCCAAGGTACGTGTCAGTATCAGACAGCCATGCCTGAGCCTGCAAGAGGGACCTCTTGCACCGATGAGATCTGCCAACTCCTTTCTGATCTCACTCTAAAGGTGGAATCTCTCCAGGATGGTCATAAACATTTGGAGGAACAAATGCAATCCCCGGCTACCACCACAGACTCTCCTGCCAGCAGGACACCCACAGGAGCCATCTCTGCACCTACTGTAACCATGCTGCCTCCTGAGCCAAGGGTCCCCATTCCGGAGAAGTTTTCTGGGGATCGAAATAAGTTTCGGACATTCCGCAATGCCTGCGAATTGTACTTCTCCCTGCTACCCCTAACGTTCTCCCGGGAGACCACCAAAGTGGGGTTTGTCATCTCTCTCTTGCTGGAGGAACCTCAGTCTTGGGCTCATCACCTGCTTGAAGAACGCCACGTTTCACTGGACTCTTTGCCATCCTTTTTCAAGGCCATGTCGCTCCTCTATGATGACCCCCAACGGACTTCCACTGCCGAAGCTGCTCTTCACGCGCTCCAGCAAGGCCGCAGAGCGGTTGAGGACTACATAACAGACTTCAGGCGCTGGAGTGCAGATACTCAATGGAACCATGCAGCGCTACGGCATCAGTTCCGTTTAGGCCTATCCGAAAGGTTAAAGGATGAACTTGCCCGAGTTGGCATACCAGACTCTTTGGAGAACTTAATGACATTGACCATCCAGATAGACCGGCGCTTTCGGGAGCGCACCGCAGAGAAGATGAACCAGCAGGCGCGCCCGTGTGGCCACGACCACGCGTTCTGCTTCCATCAGACCTGTCTCAGCTAGACCTGGACCAACCTCCTCTGAACCGGTACAAGTCGGTCTAATTAGACCCTCGCTATCCGCTGAGGAACGCTCACGCCGGCATCAGCTCAATCTCTGCCTGTACTGCGGGGGAACAGGCCACTATGTACATTCGTGCCCAGTCAAACCTCAAAGATGCTTGTCCATCTCACCCACCAGTCAACCAGCACCTTCTGCCAATACCACTCATCTGGCCCAGGGCATCTCCTTCCAGCTTCCAGATAGGACTGTGCCTGCTACTGCGATTATAGACTCTGGAGCTTGTAGTTGTTTTATTGACCTGAACTTTGCCAACCAACAGCTCATCCCACTGCAGCACCGGGCTCAAGGGCTTTCCATTTTCCTAGCAGATGGGTCCCGTATTAAAATCCGGCCTAGTCACCCAAGAGACTCCACCCTTGCCCGTAGTCACAGCCGCGGGTCATAAGGAGCTGTTGAAACTCGATGCAATTGCATCCCCTCTGTTCCCGGTCATCCTCGGCCTGCCATGGCTACAGGCCCACAACCCACAAATTGATTGGGGCACTGGGGAAGTTAAGTTCCAGTCCCATTACTGTCAAAGACATTGCCTGCCTTCTCCGCCTAGGGTGTCTGGCCCTCTGCTGTGCCTGGAATCTGATGCAGAATTACGCTCAAGGGTACCTGAACCATACCACAAGTTTCTGGACGTGTTCAGCAAACGGGGGGCTGAGACTCTTCCTCCCCACCGTTCATATGACTGCCCAATTGAGTTGTTGCCTGGAGCTGAGATCCCTTTCGGGCGGATCTTCCCCTTGTCTGAACGGGAACTGGAAGTATTAAAGGAGTATGTGGATGAGAATCTCAAGAGAGGATTCATCCAGCCTTCTACTTCTCCAGCAGGGGCCGGAATCTTTTTTGTAGAAAAGAAGGACCACTCCTTACGTCCCTGTGTGGACTATCGGGAACTAAATAAAGTGACAGTTAAGAACCGATATCCTCTACCTCTGGTGCCCGAGCTGTTTCAAAGACTAAGAACCACTGCTGTATTTACCAAGCTCGATCTCCGAGGAGCCTATAATTTGGTTTGTATCCGTGCAGGAGACGAGTGGAAGACGGCCTTCCGTACGAGATTCGGCCACTATGAATATCTAGTGATGCCCTTCGGCCTGTGCAATGCCCCTGCTACTTTCCAGCACTTTGTAAATGATATCTTCAGAGACTGGTTAGATATCTTCCTAATTGTTTATCTTGACGATATCCTGATTTTCTCCACATCTCTAGATCAGCACCGGAAACATGTGAAGATGGTACTCTGCCGACTCCGTCAGCACGGGTTATATGCTAAACCAGAAAAATGTGAGTTCGAGCAGCAGAGTATCCAGTTCTTGGGCCTGGTGATTTCCACGGAAGGGTTCAAGATGGATCCACAAAAGGTCACAGCTGTTCTGGACTGGCCTGCACCCTCAGATAAAAAGGGGGTGCAGCGTTTTGTTGGCTTCGTCAATTTTTACAGAAGATTCATTAAGGGGTTTTCTGCAATCATTGCCCCCATCACTCAGCTAACAAAACAGAACATTCGTTTTCAATGGAACTCCGAGGCTCAGACTGCTTTCTCAACCCTGAAGAGACTTTTTACTTCCGCTCCCATCCTGAGCCACCCAGACCCCTCTCTACCCTACCTACTCGAGGTAGATGCTTCGGAAACAGCGGTAGGGGCAGTGATATCCCAGCGCCAGGGCCTCAAGGATCTCATGCATCCTGTTGCTTTCTTCTCTCGTAAGCTTTCCCCTGCCGAAAGAAATTACGATGTGGGAGATCGGGAACTTTTGGCCATTAAGGCCGCGCTTGAGGAATGGCGGTATCTCCTAGAAGGCGCAGCACATCCCATTCTTAATTACACGGATCATAAGAATCTGGAATATTTGAGAACCGCCAAGCGACTGAAGCCGCGTCAAGCACGATGAGCGCTGTTCTTTTCCAGATTTACCTTCCACATCACCTACCGGCCGGGATCAAGGAACACTAAGCCAGACGCCCTCTCCCGCATGTTTGACGATCCCAAGGATGCCTCAGTCCCAGATACTATCCTATCTGAGGGTAACTTTCTGCTCATCCAGACAGATCTGATGTCCAGCCTAAAACAAGCTTCAGCAGGAATGCCAAGTCCACCAGGAGTGTCCCTGACACCCAGAGATGGGTTGCTTTGGAAGGACAATAAAACTTTTGTGCCAGCAAGTTTCCGGACAAAGGTTCTGAACCTATGCCACGACCATCCTCTGGCTGGCCATTTCGGGGTCCACAAGACCCTTGACCTGATTCAGCGTATGTTCTGATGGCCAAAGCTTGAGAATAGTTGTGAGGACTACGTGAAATCATGTACTGTTTGTACCCAAAGCAAATCTGCTAGAACCAAGTCCTGGGGTCTTCTCAGACCACTACCAATTCCTGACAGACCCTGGAGCATGATAGCCATGGACTTTATAGTCGAACTACCCCCATCCGAAGGAGATACAGCCATCTTTGTAGTGGTCGACCGCCTTTCCAAGATGGCCCACTTCATACCTTTGAAAAGCACGCCTTCTGCCATGGAGACCGCCCGGGTGTTCATCCGGGAGATCATAAGATTACATGGAGTACCAACCAACATTGTATCCGACAGGGGGGTTCAGTTCACCTCCCGTTTTTGGAAAGCACTATGCCAGGCCCTGAAGATTGAGCTATCCATGTCATCTGCTTACCATCCTCAGACTAATGGACAAACCGAGAGGACGAACCAGACCCTTGAGCAGTACATACGCTGTTTCACCACGTTTGTCCAGGACGATTGGGTAGCACTATTGCCGTTGGCAGAATTTGCCTTCAACAATGCCAGCCATTCTGTCACGGGTCAGTCACCATTTTTTGCAAACTATGGGTTTCACCCTGTTTTCCTGCCTAACATTATCCCTGAATCTCCAGTTCCAGCGGTACAGAGTACTGTTGACTTCCTGGGTCGCAACAACAAACTGCTACAAGAGACTATGGCCAAGGCACAGGCAATGAATAAGAGAGTTTATGACAGGAAGAGAAGATAGGAATTGCGCCTCCAACCTGGTGACCAAGTGTGGTTGTCTACCACCAACCTCAGAATGGCTTGTCCCTCAAAGAAACTGGTACCTAAGTTTATCGGACCTTTCCCAGTCAAGAGGAAACTGAACAAAGTCTCCTATGAACTTGTCTTACCTGATTCACTTAGGATCCACCCAGTGTTCCACGTGTCCCTGCTGAAACCCACAGTACCAGACCCCTTCCCAGACAGGGGGGCCACCTGAACCCGTAATGGTTGATGGGGACGAGGAATATGAGGTGGAGGCTGTCGTAGACTGCAGAAGGAGAGGTAATCGACTGCAATATTTGATCAAGTGGAGGGGGTACGGACCAGAGGACAACTCTTGGGAACCCGAGCAGAATGTACATGCCCAAGAACTGATCCAGGCCTTCTTCCATAGCCACCCTCAAAAAAAGAGTCCTTTTGGGCACCCGGAGGTTGCCCATAAGGGGGGGGAAATGTCATGGACGTATGCCTCTGGTACCCACAACAAGGCCCAGTAGGCTTCCAAGTATAAACAGAAGTTTTCCATTGCGCGTGCGCCAATTGCGTGCGCCAATCGCGCACACGCACGTGCGCACACAGTAACACTGTCTTGGTGCCCAGTGGCCTTTAAAAGGGGCTTCCTCTGTCCAGACTCTTGCTGTCTGATCTGCAGTTATCCCGTGACCTGATCCTGAACTTGCACCTGCTGTTACTTTGACCTGGCTTCCTGACCTTGCTGCTGTCTCCAGTCCTGACCTTTGGCTTCCTAGACCCAGTTCTGCTCATCTGCCTGCCTGATCATCTGTTGCCTGATCCAGCCTGAACTTGACCCTCCGCTGCCTGACGCTTCTGTCTGTATCTGATCCGCTGTGCATGACCTGGCTCGTCTGACCTTTCTCCTGCCTGCTGCTTGTATCCGTATCCACCGGCATCCTCGGCTACCTGCATCAGCTGATCTGCACCTTCCAGCCGCATCCCCAGCTACCTGCACCCGCTGGCCTGCATCACCTGACCTGCATCTTCAGCTGTCCATAGCGGGCTTCTCATCTAGTCCAGGAGAACCTAACAGGCACTCATACCCCACTGTGCTCCTTCGGCCACTGTCCCAACTCCAGTGACCTGGGAACCAGGGCTGTACGAGAGGTCTCCCTCTGCACGTCAGGCTCACCTCCAAGGTACGTGTCAGCTACATCGGTATTCCCCATTTACTGCTATAGAGATGTCTATTGGTTCACAGGCACCACAAACTCTGTGGGACTACAGAGCCCAGCACACCTCGTCATCTACAGCCGGGGTTTTTTCTGAGTAAGTGCTGCCAGGTTACCCCAGGAGTTGTCTGACACTTTGTTATCAGAAAGTTTTATTGGAACTATCGTGTTGTGGGTTTAGATTTTTTGTCCATAGTGCAAGCGCTGCCCCAACATTTATTATTTGTAGATTAACCCCTTCAGGGTCAGAGCATTTCCCTATTTATGGGGCCGGAACATTCTCTTAATTTTGGAGATAAATTCTAGTAATATGTTCCTCTAAACAAACAGCACTGACAATAAATAGACAAGACAATGGCCATCCACGGCCTACAAAGGGCAATTATTATACCACACAGGCAGCCAATGGGCAATCATTACAATATGCAGCCAATATAATGATGGAGTGCAGGGGTCAGGAGTATGGAGCATAGAGCCCCTTACATTGCTGGTCAGGAGGAAGAAAACATTCCCCAGCCTGCTATAAAGAACATGTTCCATCATTGATGACAGAGCAAGGAAAATACTAAAGGTTCTGAGGGAAGTAGAGGGGCTGAGGGGTCTCTGAGGAGGTAGTGGGACTAAAGTGAGCCTCTAAGGGTTTACTGTATCTGAAGGACTCTGGGACCCCTGAGGAGGAAGTGTAGCTTTAGGACTTTGGGAGCCTCTTATAGAGTAATAGGGCTGAAGAACTTTGAGACGTTTGTGGGACTAAAGGGTTATTGGGACCCCTGAAGGGGTAGTCAGGCTGCAAGGCTTGAGGTAAGGGGGGATTTAGGACTCATAGGGGCTCTTGGTCTCCAATGGTCTTCCCACCCCACCTGCACTTACTTTTCTGACCTCCTAAAAGTGATTGTAAAAGCTTGTTTTTGTTATTAAAAATAAAAAAAAATGTTATACTTACCTCCTCTGTGCAGTTGGTTTTCCTCAGAGCAGCCCGGATCCTCCTCTTCTCAGGTCCCTCTTTGCTGCTCCTAGTAGCTCCCTCCTTTGAGTGCCCCCTCAGCCAGCAGCTTGCTACAAGGGGCACCCAAGCCAAGTCAGAGCTCTGTGTATCCATTCAGCCAATCGGACACGGAGCCCCAACCTGTCCCTGCCCCCTCTCTCCCCTGATTGGTTGACTGACTTTGATGGACAGCTGTGGGAGCCAATGGCACCGCTGCTCTGTCTCAGCCAATCAGGAGGAGTGTCCTGGATGGCTAAGGGGATCGTGGACATCGCTGGAGAGGGAAGGGGCTCAGGTAGGTAATTCCTTTAAAGAACACCTGTCACCAAGTGAAGGAAACCTTAATCTCACCATATCACTGGTCAAGAAATATGTTCCAGGACACAAAATAGACCAAGACCAAGAGAACAAAATCCCCCCACTGTCTTCCTCCTACCCACATTGGGATGCCATTGAAGGAAAGCGAACAGGCTCCTCCCTCACAGCTCTTTACTCCACCACCACCCTCCTCCTGCTATCCAGTCCAATTTATTCTCTTACTGCAGAGAGTGACATCAGTCCTGTCAGTCAGCAGGCTGCTGGAGATTGGAGCGTTGCAGCCGGAGTTCTGGCAATTATCCTGACTATCTGGCAATCCCGGCCAAAAGTCAGCAAGTTCCCCTTCCTGGACATCATGATGATCCGACGTTGTCCTCACAGCACTGCCTCAGAGCAAACAAGTAAAAGGGAGGATCATATTTAACATTCCTTGTCTACAGATCTAAAACAAATCGAATCCAGTTCAGAAACTAAAACAAACAACAGAGAAAAGGGAATTTCTGATCCGACAGATCAAGAGGGTCCCGGGACCTCAAAAGTGTAACATGTGGGGCAGTACTTCTTAAATGTACAGCAAGCCTCCTATTACCCCCCTCACACCCACATCCTATTATTGTGTGACCAATACCATCCAAATAATTCTTACTTTCATTTCCCAAAGTTATCCGTCTACAAGGAGACCTGTATAGATCAAATGACGGGACTAATGAAGATGGAGGAGGACCGGAGTCACATGACTGAGAAGATTCTAAACCTCACCCTGGAGATCATCTACCTGCTGACCGGAGAGGTAAGGAGGATTCTGGGAGGTCACATGACATCACTCTTATCTCTAATAATAAAATACAGACCTGACCGGAGAGGTGAGGAGGATTCTGGGAGGTCACATGACCTCACTCTTATCTCTAGTAATAAAACACAGACCTGACCGGAGAGGTGAGGAGGATTCTGGGAGGTCACATGACCTCACTCTTATCTCTAGTAATAAAACACAGACCTGACCGGAGAGGTGAGGAGGATTCTGGGATTCTAACATGATATTCCTATTGGTTCCTCAATACAGAGATTTCCTCTTGTGAGGTCAGGTGATCATATGACCATCACAGTGCCTCCATGTGACTCCCTAATACCTGAGAGATACAACATGGAGAAGATTCTAGAAGTCACCAAGAAGATGATGGAGCTGCTGACAGGAGAGGTGAGCGGTGCCGGGAATTCTGGGACATTATCCAGTAACAGACAAGGGATGTGTCTGGATGGTGACTGTATCATTGTGTGTGTCAGGTTCCTATAAGGTGTCAGGATGTCACTGTCTATTTCTCCATGGAGGAGTGGGACTATATAGAAGGACACAAGGATCTCTACAAGGACGTCATGATGGAGAATCAGCCGCCCCTCACATCACCGGGTAAGAGGAGACTTTATTGTAAAGGAGAGAGCAGTATGGAGGGTCCACCTAGATCCCCCATCATCTGATAAACACATAGAAACAATGTATTCAGTCAGTGTGTGTGTTTCCTACAGATGGATCCAGTAATGGGAACCCACCAGAGAGATGTCCCCGTCCTCTGTATTCCCGGGATTCCACACAGGAAGGTCACACCATCCCCCACCACCATCAGGTAGATGAGAGACAATCACTGATAGTATCATTAGGATCTGTACATTATCTGCATTGTAACAATTATTGTCATTTTTATTCTATATTCAGAGTGGAAACCTGAGAGATTCTAAAATTTATGTAAAAGAGGAGGATGATGAGGATGGGGTGATGGAGGAGTCAGAGTTTCTAAAAGAACAAAAAGATCTGTACCAGGACACCATGGTGGAGTCATCCAGCTACAGAAACCCACCAGAGAGATGTCCCCGTCCTCTGTATTCCTGGGATTCCACACAGGAAGGTCACACCATCCCCCACCATCATCAGGTAGATGAGGAACAATCACTGATATTTTCATTAGGATCTGTACATTATCTGCATTGTAACAATTATTGTCATTTTTATTCTATATTCAGAGTGGAAACCTGAGAGATTCTAAAATTTATGTAAAAGAGGAGGATGATGAGGATGGGGTGATGGAGGAGTCAGAGTTTCTAAAAGAACAAAAAGATCTGTACCAGGACACCATGGTGGAGTCATCCAGCTACAGAAACCCACCAGAGAGATGTCCCCGTCCTCTGTATTCCTGGGATTCCACACAGGAAGGTCACACCATCCCTCACCGTTACAAGGTTGGTGGCATCTAGAACATCTAATCATAGAAGTGATGTGTTGATTTTTAAATTAAATGTCACAAGATACAAGCTTATGCCTTACAGTTGTTTTTTTCAATAATTTTCTTGATTTAGGGAGAACATCTGATAGATATAGAATTTGAGGTTAAATCAGAAGAAGAAGAAGAAGAAGAGAGGTATGTGAGGGATGATCAGCAGTCTATGGAGGAGGATGGAATAACGGGGACATTTATAGAGAAGGACACTCCTGCAGAGATCGGCACAGGTGGGTCATTAACACTAAATACATTCCTTCACCCATACTGCTCACTGATTGGTCCAGAGTAGGGCAAGGACTGGGTGATATCAGCCTGTAATCCCCTGGTCACTTTCCTGAGATGTGTTTCCCGTCCTGTATTCCTGTATTTCTCTTGGATAATCTTCCTTCTCTGTGCTGCAGACACAATTTATGTATTAAGATTCTGGGGTTCAGCTGGCAGAAGAATGTTGATTTCTCTTTTCGTCCATGGACGGACACAGCTCCTTAATTCTTGACAGTTGGGTTATGTTCCTGTTCATAGGAGAGGACTAGGCAGAACATGTTAGTTATCTTAAAACATGTAACTTTAACAGTGTTGAACAGCCCTGCCCAGGGGGCGGTCCCTCCGTACATAACCCTCCTACCTGCAGTCAGCTGTGGTGGCAAGATTGGTTGTATGCAGAGCACACAGCTATTTTGCCTTGTGCTAAGTAGCACACACTTCATCTTAATGTAATAATGCATCTTAAGCTAAAATTCACTCACCATTCATTCGAACCCCATTCATACAAATCAAGAAGCATCACCAGACTGGTCTCATCCTCACGGCATCACAGCAAAGACTCCCATGCCGACGCCCTCAAAAGGCTTTTATTAAACTCCCAGCAGGAAGTGATGTCAAAACATGTGACCTCCTCCATAGGAAGTGACCATATAAGGATATAAAACAACAAAAGAACCAATCACAGACATGTATACATTCGAATAGACTAGCAGTGACGTGCACCGCTTCCAATGACGGGAACCATACGAAAGCTATGGCTCTCAATGGGCCACAATTGTCGTATCGTTATGCTATAGTTCTAGTGGACGCAGATCTGTCCGCTCGGAGTCATTTAATGCCAGCGCCAAGAAGTGGCCAGTCCCTTGGCGAGGCATAAAACAAACATCCCTAAAAGGAGCAAACATCGCTGTGTCCACAGGAAGATTTTCCCGCCACCGGTCTTCCACCAACGTCTGTATGTGCGAATACATTCAAATAAGCGCATTACAGCAAAACCGACACTGGGGGACATCTGACAACATACATTGATAACATTTTCCACAACACAGCAGCCTCAGTTTTTTTTTCTGCCTAGCAGAGGAGATGGACGTGGCTCCCTTTGGGACCTGAGTCCTGAAGAAATTTTTATTTTATCTTATTTTATTTTTAAGATTTTCTATCAACTGCCGGCTGGGCATGACAGGCAGGATATTATAGATCCTTGTAGTCCCCCCAGTCCGGCCATCGAGCGTGTTACAGTCCCTTGCAAATAGGCGTCGGGTCTGTCATGACATACCCCATGACTCCAGGGGTGGCCGGTGAGCTTCTGTTTCAGGGTCCACATATGACTGGGCTGCTTGCTGTCTCACTCACAGTGGACCGGGCCGACAGCTACTCCGTACCGCTCGGTTGTAGGCCTGTCAGGAACGCACCAGCAGGTCCTCGTTTGGACGGGTAAGTACAGTTCCCCCTGCCTCGGCGGGTGTGAACAGCTGGGCATTCCTGGGAAAGGGGGTTCTCCTGTCACTTTTATCCCTTCTGCCCCAGCGGGGCTGGCTGCGACCGGGGCGTACCTGTGGGGGGGCTCCAGGTCCCGGTGGGGGCCTGCGTGGTGTCGTAGCTCGTTCCTCTATGGGGGTTCTCTACTCCGGGGAAGCCCATGCCTGGCCTTCTCGTCCACATCGCGGTGCTCGGGCGCCATTTTGACAGCGCTGGCGCCATTTTCAAGGTGTTTTCTATTGCATTGCTTTTTCCCATCTTGCCGTGGCCGCGCTCTGGAGCAGTTGCTATTGCCGGCGGCCATTTTCTTGTGGTCGTGCCCTTTCCTGAGGCGTCCGGCGGCCATCTTTGGCACAGTGTGGGCCTATAGTGCTGGCTCCTGGATGGCAAGCATGATTCTCCTCACAACTTCCCTCACTGTTTCCACACACACTGCTTATAGAGCAGCATAGATATTACAGTGATACACAGTCTTAGTGTATAGAGGCGGGCAATGACGCTGAGCGGTCTCATTCTGGGCAGGTGTGTCCTCTGGGTGACCCCCCAGTCAGTGCAGCATGGAGGGGGGGGGGGGGGGACTTTGGTCATTCGTTTGACTAGTCCTGAGAGCTTTCTGTGTGACATGGAGTCAGTATCTGAGAGGCAACAGCCAGTGCCCCTGCACCTGTGGTTTCCCGCCATTTCCTGAGGGATGCTCTGACTCTGACAGGACCACTGTTCTGAGGGTCAGAGGTTGTTTTTTGTGTGCAGTTTGGTGCTTGCTTCGGCAGCACTTATACTCAGATTGGATTCAGAGAGGACTAAATACATTCACAGTATGTGTCTGTATGGTTACTCTCTGTATCTGCGTGGGTTTCCTCCGGGTGCTCCAGTTTCCTCCCACGTTCCTATGACATGCGCGCCTTCGGCGCAATGCACATTATAAACATAAACAATATGTTTATATACGACACTTAATACATTCGCAGCATATTTCTGTATGGTTATTCTCTGTGTCTGCGTGGGTTTCCTCCGGGTGCTCCGGTTTTCTCCCACACTCAATGTCATGCGCGCCTTTGGCGCAATACACCGTATGAACATACGCAATATGTTTATACACAACACTGAATGTATGTATTCTTGCTCTCTGTGTCTGCGTGGGTTTCCTCCGGGTTCTCCGGTTTCCTCCCACACTCCAATGGTATGTGCGCCTTCTGGGCTATGCACAGCATAAACATGTTCAATATGTTTATTCACACATACTAAAATACATACACCGTATGTCTATGTACTATGCTCTCTGGTGTCTCTGACACTCAATGACTGGGCAAAGCTTTTGTACCAGGCAGTGGAGGAGCATCAGCTTCCTCTATAAGTCGACCAGCAGGTGCACTGTGACTGATTTAGCCTCTAGGGGCTCTGTGTCCGGGGTGGTTTTGCACCACCTGAAAAGGCTGATATACTGGTCCACTGACCGAGTTTCTAGGGAAGCTTTGACAGATTTGCCTTTCTTTGGCTAACAGTAGAGGCGCGCCCCGTAAGCTGGGACCTTCCTTCTCCAATATATTGCTGTGTTTCTTGGGGGTTGTCATACCCATACCGCTGCAGGACAGATTCAGATCTGTTCATGGCTCTTAGGCCTCAAGGACCTGAATGCCTTTGTGTAGCCGTCCGTTTTTTTCCGACCATGGAGTTTGTGAAGTGGTCGCTTCATAAAAGATCACTTCGCTCCGCTGGCCGTATGGCATGGTTATCGTCAGCCAGGTACTAAGGGACCGAGGTCTTTCGGATTTGGTCATCTCGACCATGCTGAGGGCACTGAATTCTTCCTCCTGCAAGATCTACCTTTGCACCTGGAAGGCCTGCGTCTCCAGGTGCGCGGAGATGAAGTGCCGTCCACGGACGTGTTCGGTTCCCAGGGTCCTGCTGTTTTTACAGCATGGAGTGGTTTTAAAAAACTTGTTTTAAGCACCACCAAGGGTCAGTCTCAGCCTTTTGTTGTTTTCCTTCTATGGCCGTTGGCATCCCATTCCCTGGTGGGGTACCTTTTGTACAGGAGTTTTGATGGGGGCTTCCCCCATTAGACCACTTCTCCCTCCTCTGGATTTGAACCTGGTGCTCTCGGTTCTTCAGGAACCTACTTTTGAGAACACCAGTGAGATTCCTCTCCTGACGTGATCTCGGAAGGTGGCCTTTCTAGTGGCCATTACTTCTGTCAGAAGGGTTTCTGAATTGGCGGCCTTGCCTCACAAGTCCCCATGTTGATCCTCCATAAGGATTTAGCGGTACTACGCCTGCGACCTTAGTTTCTTCCACAGGTGATTTAGGCTTTTCACTTGAAAGAAGACATTGTACTTCCATCCTTGTGTTCTCGGTCATCGCATCCCAGAGAGTCTACGCTCCACACTTTGGACGTGGTACGGGCCTTGCGGGTGTACCTGTCTGTTACGGCTCCGTTTCGGAGGTCTGACTCACTGTTTGTGTCGATGTCCGTCCACAAGAGGGGCCTGGCGATCTCGTCGGCCACCATTTCTCGGTGGATCAGGCGGACCGTCATCCAGGCCTATGCCCTTAGGGGTGGGCGCCTCTCTTTCCCGTTAAGGCGCGTTCGACCAGGGCTTTTGGTGCCTCTTGGGCTTTCCGACTTCAATCATCTATATCACAAGTATGTAAGGCGGCGACCTGGTCGTCCGTTTTACGCTTTTTCCTAATTTTACAAGATTGATGTGAGTGCATCTTCGGCCGCAAAGTTTTGCAGGTGGCTGTTTTGAGGTTGCAACTCCTCCGTTGAGGAGCTGTGCTTGTTTGGGGTGAAAATGTTTTTTTGATGCTGTGCCCACCACTCGTTTTTTTGACACTGCTTTGGGATGTCCCAACTGTCAAGAATTAAGGAGCTGTGTCCGTCCATGGACGAAAAAAGAAAATAGTATTTTTGTACTCACCGTAAAATCCCTTTCTCTGTTGTCCATGGATGGACACAGCACCCACCCCTCCTTTTTTAGTTTGTACTGCTTTACTACGAACTGAGGCTGCTGACTGCAGGTAGGAGGGTTATGTACGGAGGGTCCGCCCCCTGGGTGGGGGTGTTTAACTCTGTTAAAGTTACATGTTTTAAGATAACTAACATGTTCTGCCTAGTCCTCTCCTATGAACAGGAACATAACCCAACTGTCAAGAATTAAGGAGCTGTGTCCATCCATGGACGAAGAAGAAAAGGTTTTTACGGTAAGTACAAAAATCCTATTTTTCACCATAGGTGTTACTAGACCTAGGCACCTGGGATATGGACTTTGGGTTTTCTTCACCATACCCGAGTTTAGCAAGATCTCTGACAGAACAATTCTCCCAGGGTTACTTGCTCTGTTAAGAAAAGAAAAAGGGGGTATGTGCCTGATTCTCAGTGGGGTACCTCCTACATATGCTGATTGGTTGATTTGTTTCATGAAACAGGATCCTCCTTGTAACAAAAAGTACCATAAAAGAAAACCTGGAGGGTGTTGGGACAGAGGCCCAACAGAAAGTTAAACGGTGAATCAACTACAACTTAATCAGCTAAATGTAAAGACTTTATTGTTTAATGCAAAATATCAAAAACAGCAACTCATCCAAGGGTGATGACACACCCTAAAGGAGAGTGAGGTTTCTCCAGTACATATATATAACCAGATAAAATACATGAGAAAACACACACAGTGCACTGTTGAAAAAGCTAAAAAAGCAACAGGTAGATGAGCAACCCCCCACTCAAAACCCCAAAAATCCTAAAAAGAATAACCCCTAATGTCTGACGTGAAATATAAACCATGTCAATCAAAGGTCAGAGAGCGTTCATCTGGAAATAAACTGAAAGTATAGCTGAAACCTGGATGAAAATTGGGAACAAAATATGAAATCCTATGCTGACAGCTTTTTTGCAGAGATAGTCCAAACAACACCTAGGTGTCAAATGGTCAGCATAGAAAGCCCAAATTCAAATATAGGTAGAAAATACTTCCGCAGAATGTTCATAAATTGCAAATATTGGTGACATTTTTCACAGAATGTAGATCAGATGCAATGCAAACAATTTCAGATGTAGAAATGATGGTTGCAAAAAAAAGGATAGTCTTTCTAAATTAGGCTGCAAAGGAGGTTATGCCCAGCAGGGCTGGAAGCATCTATGAAGATAAATGCCGTGTGAGGCGGTACATGGACGTGATAAGTGAGCTATTGGCTCAGATTGTGCTTACCCATCCAGAGTTTGTGCTCAAAAGTCCATCCGTCAATATCACACTGACTCCACTTAGTAATGCCGGTGTCTGTAAATCACCAGGAGAGATGGTCCGGTGGATCAACTCCTCTCCATGCACCGTTGTCCTGCTACGGATGTCTATCAAATTCCCAGGCAGTTTAGCGTGGGCTGCATCCGTTGTCTGGTCACGTGTTCTCTGTGCAGAGAGTTCAGATGTCATCAAGCGTGACCGACGTTGTTACGGAGGTTTGAACAGGTAAACATCATTCAGGAGCAGGATCAATGCAATGTGGATATCCAGCCACTGGGGGCAAAACAGTCCTTTTAGTGACTCTCAAAAGACACGCTTAATGTTGACGGAGGGGATATCAGGAAGGATGAGGGAATGAGGGGGCTATCCTAGACTGTGCTTGTCGTCGGACATCACGCCTTTCGTGACACACAGTCACTTCATCCAGTGTGTGTTTTCTCATGTATTTTATCTTGTTATATATATGTACTGGAGAAACCTCACTCTCCTTTAGGGTGTGTCATCACCCTTGGATGAGTTGCTGTTTTTGATATTTTTGCATTAAACAATAAAGTCTTTACATTTAGCTGATTGAGTTGTAGTTGATTCACCGTTTAACTTACTTGCTCTGTTGTCTGCTGGCTGTGCCGGGTGGAGGGATATGTCTGTATAGTCTCAGACCCAAGTCACTGAGTGCAGTTTTAGGAGATGGGAGGCAGCGGTGTGGGACCTCTGCAACTTGTCTCAGTTAGGTAAACTGTTAACCTTCCACTGATTATTAAATAAAAATATAGAGTCCTGACCTTTACACTTAGGAATGGGCAAGTGGTCGGGCCGAGCATAAGTTCGGCCCAAACATCACCCATTCGCCGAACACCCACATTTTCTATGCGCTCAGTGGGATGATTACCCACTGGGCACACAGTCAATAGGTTAACAATGTGAGTCTTTTGCGCTACTAAAGAGTAGATAAAAAGTGAATGGAGTGTAAATGTGCAAAAAGCTGCGAAAACTAAAGTGTTCACCTTACACAATGGTACTGAATAATATAAAAGTGTTCTCGCGCTAAAAGCAAACCTACATATTATAACCTGTGAAATAAAACATACTCCTAATACAGTATAAAGTGATAAAAAAAGATCCGTGTAAACAAATTGATCAATAAATCAAAACACTTATGGCAAATAAATAACGTGCAAGACAGTGCAGCACAGTGCCTAAAAAGTGGCAAGGCCTGCACATATAAGTGCTAAAGGAAAAAAGTGGCAAACGTGTGCGGTATATAGTCCAAAAAGGCAATTAAAAGGGGCTTCCTGGATGCTGATAATCCCCCTGTCTGCAGACCCCCACAACCACCTCCCAGGATTGTGGGAAAGCGGCCCTTGTCCCAATCAACATGGGGACAAGATGCTTTGGGGTGGGGCGCTGCAAAGCCACCCCTGCCCAAAGCACCCCCCCCCCCCCATGTAGAGGGTATGTGGCCTGGAATGGGTCGGTTTTTTCTTTTACATATTGACATGGGGTTCCCCTTAAAATCCATACCAGACCCAAAGAACCTGAAATAGATTAGAGGGATGCGATTGTGAAGATGGCAATGAGTGATAGAGGAGGTGGAGACATTCATCCTATAATCCCCTCATCACTGTCACTCCTATAAAAGACAGTTCTCGTTGTTTCCTCACTCTCTGACTAAGGTCCATGAATAAAGAAATGATCTGGTGGGAGATCAGGGGACCCATTTACTAGTTACCTTGAGGGTGGAATTGTAAGATCCTCGGAGACAAAGCTGCCTGATGTGGGCGGAGTCCTATTTTAGGGGAACCAATCAGCTCATGTCTAGTAATAATCTTTGTATTTCTATTTTAGTAGATGGACGGGAGATAAGGAAAACCTCAGAGGATTGTCTCACTTTGTCTCCAGACTGTAAAGTAGAAGATGAGGACATCACACAGTATAGTCCAGGAGAAAACCCGACTACCTCAAATGTCCATCCGGCACCCCACAGTGTAGATGGACCATCGTATTCCTCTTATCCTGAGGAATCTCAGACTGTGCGGGACGGTGCCGGACCATCGTATTCCTCTTATCCTGAGGAACCTCAGACTGTGCGGGACGGTGCCGGACCATCGTATTCCTCTTATCCTGAGGAACCTCAGACTGTGCGGGACGGTGCCGGACCATCGTATTCCTCTTATCCTGAGGAACCTCAGACTGTGCGGGACGGTGCCGGACCATCGTATTCCTCTTATCCTGAGGAACCTCAGACTGTGCGGGACGGTGCCGGACCATCGTATTCCTCTTATCCTGAGGAACCTCAGACTGTGCGGGACGGTGCCGGACCATCGTATTCCTCTTATCCTGAGGAACCTCAGACTGTGCGGGACGGTGCCGGACCATCGTATTCCTCTTATCCTGAGGAACCTCAGACTGTGCGGGACGGTGCCGGACCATCGTATTCCTCTTATCCTGAGGAACCTCAGACTGTGAGGGACGGTGCCGGACCATCGTATTCCTCTTATCCTGAGGAACCTCAGACTGTGCGGGACGGTGCCGGACCATCGTATTCCTCTTATCCTGAGGAACCTCAGACTGTGCGGGACGGTGCCGGACCATCGTATTCCTCTTATCCTGAGGAACCTCAGACTGTGCGGGACGGTGCCGGACCATCGTATTCCTCTTATCCTGAGGAACCTCAGACTGTGCGGGACGGTGCCGGACCATCGTATTCCTCTTATCCTGAGGAACCTCAGACTGTGCGGGACGGTGCCGGACCATCGTATTCCTCTTATCCTGAGGAACCTCAGACTGTGCGGGACGGTGCCGGACCATCGTATTCCTCTTATCCTGAGGAACCTCAGACTGTGCGGGACGGTGCCGGACCATCGTATTCCTCTTATCCTGAGGAACCTCAGACTGTGAGGGACGGTGCCGGACCATCGTATTCCACTTATCCTGAGGAACCTCAGACTGTGCGGGACGGTGCCGGACCATCGTATTCCTCTTATCCTGAGGAACCTCAGACTGTGCGGGACGGTGCCAGACCATCATATTCCTCTTATCCTGAGGAACCTCAGACTGTGCGGGACGGTGCCGGACCATCGTATTCCTCTTATCCTGAGGAACCTCAGACTGTGCGGGACGGTGCCGGACCATCGTATTCCTCTTATCCTGAGGAACCTCAGACTGTGCGGGACGGTGCCGGACCATCGTATTCCTCTTATCCTGAGGAACCTCAGACTGTGAGGGACGGTGCCGTCCTTCCAACAGATAAGAGGTTTTCCTGTACTGAGTGCGGGAAGGGTTTCAGTTTTAAATCCCGTCTTAATGTGCATAAAAGATCTCACACAGGGGAAAAACCGTATTCTTGTCCTGAGTGTGGGAAATGTTTTTCACACAAGTACAATCTTCAAACACATCAGAGATCTCACACAGGTGAGAAGCCGTATTCCTGTCCTGAGTGCGGGAAATGTTTTTCTGTGAAGTCCCACATTTACAGACATCAGATTGTCCACATGGAGGAGAAGCCATATTCCTGTTCTGAGTGTGGGAAATGTTTTTCACAGAAGTCTTTCTATTACAGACATCAGAGATTGCACACCAGAGAGGAGTCTTATTCCTGTCCTGAATGTGGGAAATATTTTTTAGACAAGTCCAGTCTTTACAGACATCAGAGATCTCACACGGGGGAGAAACCATATTCCTGTCCTGAGTGCGGGAAATGTTTTTCACAGAAGTACAATCTTTACAGCCATCAGAGATTGCACACAGGGCAGAAACCATTTTCCTGTCCTGAGTGCGGGAAATGTTTTTCAGAAAAGTCCAAACTTTCCACACATCAGAGATCTCACACGGGTGAGAAGCCATATTCTTGTCCTGAGTGCGGGAAATGTTTTTCACGGAAGTCCCATCTTTACACACATCATAGATTACACACGGGGGAAAAGCCGTATTCCTGTTCTGAATGCGGTAAATGTTTTTCAGACAAGTCTAGTCTTTACAGACATCAGAGATTACACACAGGGGAGAAGCCATATTCCTGTTCTGAGTGCGGGAAATGTTTTTCAAAGAAGTCCAGTCTTTACACACATCAGAGAGCTCACACAGGGGAGAAGCCGTATTCCTGTCCTGAATGTGGGAAATATTTTTTAGATAAGTCCAGTCTTTACAGACATCAGAGATTACACACAGGGGAGAAGCCATATTCCTGTCCTGAGTGCGGAAAATGTTTTTCACAGAAGTCCAATCTTTACAGCCATCAGAGATCTCACACGGGGGAGAAGCCATATTCCTGTTCTGAGTGCAGGAAATGTTTTTCAAAGAAGTCCAATCTTTACAAACATCAGAGAACTCACACAGGGGAGAAGCCATATTCCTGTCCTGAGTGTGGGAAATGTTTTGTTGAAAAATCTAAACTTGTCACACATCAGAGATCTCACACAGGAGAAAAGCCGTTTTCCTGTCCTGAGTGAGGGAATTGTTCCTCACTGAAGTCCTGTCTTCCTGTACATCAGGGATCCCACACAACCCTTGAGGTGTATTAGTGTCTTGAGTGCGGGAAATGTCTTGTATATGAATGTTGCTGGACATCACAGCTCTCATGTGGGGAAGAAGCACACCCTGATATACACCTCAGATATACTCCATGGCTGATCTTCATCATGTAAGAAACAGTTCATCAGGAGATCAGAGATCACCAAAGACATGGATGAAGTGTTGTACCGTGTTGGCTATTGATAAAAGTATAAAAATAAAAATGGAGTCATTACCTTTCAATTGCTGAGTGCATTTTGTATTGTGTAAGCTTTCACAAACACTAATGCCGCATACACACGATCGTTTTTAATGTCATTTTCCAAAACAACGTTTTTCTCGACGTGATTTTTCTTGTTTCCTCTCAAGCCTGTCTTGCATACACACGTTCATTAAAAAAAAAATGCTCGAGCAAAGCGCAGTGACGTAGAACAAAAGCATACACACTACCGTTTTTCACGACGGGAAAAAAAACGACATGAAAAACGACGTAAAAAAATAGAGCAGGTTCTAAAAAAAATTAGGCCGTTTTTCACGTCGTTAAAAATGCTCTAGAGCCTACACACAATCGTTTTTAATGCCCAAGTTAAAAAATTGAATTTTTAACGACGTGAAAAACGATCGTGTGTACGCGGCATTAGAGGTCTGCTTTGGGGGTATGCCTGTTGTCCAAAATAACACGATCTACAAAGTCCAATAATCCTTAGCCGTATAGATCAAGTGAAAAGGAAACACTCAAATTGTCTTCAGATATATTTCATCCTATGGTGCTCATCCTTCACCAGGTGAATAACCTGCTCACCTCCAAATATAAAAATAAATTGCCTGTGTTATGCTATTTTCCAGGTACAAGTTTGCAGAGACCAGCCTATAATACTCTTTATTGCGCTTCCGATAGCTTAATCCTCCAGCTCCACCATCATAAGTCACGCTATCCATCCATGTATTTATGCTTTGTTTGCCGAGAAATCACTCTGGAAAGCAACCTCTAGCATTTCTGGCCATATCCATCTTGAGTTAGTGCAGATGAATCATGTAGCAATTATTTCCTAGAATCCATCTGCCCTTAGTTCAGGCATGCATGAAAGAGAGTGTGTGTAGCTGAGAAAACTCTTCCTAAATTATATCAATTTCCTAGACCTGGAATCCAGGAAATAACTCTAGCAAAGACCCCCAAGGGTCAGTTGACACTTTACAAACAGACTCCAATGCTGCTTGTCCCGGGGTTAGGAAAATCCAGTTATTTCTCTAGTAGTCTCAGATATGTAGCTGAAAAAAAAATATAACAAGAACTCCCATTGTGCAGTAGTTTATTAAAAAATAAAAAAGCCACTCACAAAAGGTATAGGAGCCATCAGACTCAATTAATGCATCAAAGGAATACCAATATGGCCAACACTGGAAATGATGTCACCCACTTTTGATCCTACGCGTTACGTCACATGACTTCATCAGGGTTCCTATTGCACTTTATATCATATACAAATGTTTACTTTACTGAGTTATTGTACTTTTATGGTATGTAGATATATATATATATATATATATATATATATATGCTAATTAGTTGTGGTTTACTAAATTATCAAATTGATTGTTACATAGTGGTGGGTGGAGCACTGTGAGTGTTTAAGCTAGCAACTTGATACACACATTTATATAATTTTTGTAGCTTTACTTTAGGTTGATAGCGCTGGTTTTCTTTTTCCTTAGTTAAACAAATGTGACCAGCATTCGCCCAGCCATGATGAATATTGGCCTTATTTAATTTTGGACAGTGATTTCCTTGGCTCCATGTAGTGGCTATAACGTGTTATTCAAATAAATCATATAAACCCCCACACAGCTCTAAATAATCAAAATCAAACCCCAGAATTAAGATCCTAAATGTGAAATCTGCTGTAGTAATAACCACTTTAATTTAAAAAATTTAAATCTGCCGTAGTCTAGAAGAAAAGAGATTTCCCCTCCAAATACGGAAAGGTTTCTTCACAGTAAGAGCTGTGAAAATGTGGAATAGACTCCCTGCAGAGGTGGTTCTGGCCAGCTCAGTAGATTGCTTTAAGAAAGGTCTGGATACTTACCTAAATGTACATAATATAACTGGGTACTGACATTTATAAATAAAGTTGATCCAGGGAAAATCCGATTTTCGGGTGGTAAGAGTGCCCTTTTACCAGTGAAAAGCAGTAGACGCCCTTCATTTAAACATTCTTCTTCCCCGATACCAGCCACAACAGATTCTAGGGAGTTGCGACCGCCTCCGCCATCAGGTGCGAGAGGTAAGCCTCAAGGCCAAGCACAGGGCCAGAAGAAGCCATGGGGGCAGAAATCTGCGAAGCAGAGTCCCAATGCCTCCTTATGAAGAGGCGCCCCACTCGCTCGAGTGGGGGGTAAGGCTTCTGCAGTTTTAAGGGGCTTGGCAGTAAGAGATCCGAGACAGATGGATCCTCTCCACCGTATCTCTAGGGTACAAACTAGAGTTTTGAGAGTTTCCACCTTTTCGTTTTTTAAGGTCAAATGTTCCCAAACACCCAGTAAAAAGAGGGTCTGTTCCAGGCACTGGACTGATTGACGTCTCAGGGTGTAATCATAGAGATTCCCTCATGTAACGACACCCCAAGTATGAAAGGGGTTAAAGCCGTTTAGGATATTCCAATCCCGAACACCAAGGCAGCTACCGACACTCCAGTCAGGCGAACAGGACCCATAAGAATAATTCTCCCCCAAATACGAGACAACGCTCTGTATGAGGTTCAAGCAGGAATGACAATCTTTATTTAAAAAGCCACAAGTTTTATACACAGTTAAAAGAGGAGGTGCATCATATTTCTCTGGAAATACACCTGTGACTAGACCTAATTAACATGCTAATTACCGGTACCTAATTCCTTTTAGCAGCCTGGCTCAGAGACATTTAGGCTAGACTTGCCACCTCAAAGCTCAGAAGACACAATCAACATTAAAGCGGAGCTCCACCCTATTTGACATTATCTTAATCAAACAGCAGACTCAAATGCATTAAGGAACGGAAGGTTTTTTTTTTTTCTGTGACAGTACCTTTGTTATCAGCAGCTGTCACTCGGCTTCCTGTCTCTCTCTTCTGTGGGTAGTGCGTCATATCCTTTACCCGCAATGTCTCCTGGGAGCTTTTCTTATTGCTCCCAGGATTCATTGCGGAGGCTTCCTATGAGTTATCGCAGGATTTCCTAAAGCGCGACCCTGCTGTCTCGTCACATCAGGCTCCCCATCACAGATTGCTCCTGAAGTGACAATCCGTCGCCGCCATCTTGCTACTCCCCACACTCCTGCACAGTAATGATAGAGTGAGAAGGGGGCAGGCGGTGTAACAAGATGGCGGGGACGGGATGTCGCTTCCGGAGCAATCTGTGATAGGAGAGCCGAATGTGACGAGACACAGTCCGTTTTGATGGAAACCCGGAAGTTGACGTCACTGCTAGCAACAAGGAAATGAGTGCTTGTGGGCTTCACAGTGCCCACAAGCAAAATGGAAACGGCGTTACAAAGAAAATATAAGTTATAATTCCAGACGAAAATCGGATAGCGGATGACTTTAAACAGCAGAAGAGTGAGTACTCTTTTAATACGCCATAAATAATTTAATGCCCAAAAAAAAAACGAATGGCCGTGGGAGATCCGCTTTAACACAGAATTCCCTCCCACAATAGCAGAGTTAATTACCACAAGCCACAATGAAAAGACCCTTAGAAGCTAACCTAGACCTATTTGCATTACAACAGACAGGTGGCTGGGGGTGATGACATGTTGAGTTCAAAATCAAACAACCAGTAAATAGTCCTTTACAGATATCCTGGGGAATATTGTGGATAAATATTACTGTCCCATTTTAAAGCAATCCAAAACATATTCCTAATGTCCATTATTTTCTTGCTTACCCTGTGCCCAAAAGTGACTCTCTTTACATGGCTCCCTCCTTGTGGGACACTCCGGCAGACCCGGCTTGATCCTTCTCGGGTCAACTTGGGGATGTCCGGAACTAGGAGGCCGGGATGATGTCTGTTTGCTGGGACAACCCATCCACATTGCCATTTTGCTTACCGGGTCGGTAGCTGATGGTGAAGTTGTAGGGTTGCAGGGCTAAGCCAGACCAATAGGTTATGGTCGTGACTAATGAAAATTCCTGTCCGTATAAATAAGGGTTCAACTTTTTAAGGGCCCAGACCAGGGCCAAACTCTCCTTCTCCACTGCCGCATAGCTCACTTCCCGGGGTAATAGCGTTCTGCTCAGGTATGCAACAGGGTGTTCTCCTCCATCCTCCCGAACTTGGTTCACCACAGCCCCCAGTCCAAACATGGAAGCATTTGTGTGGACAAGGAAACGTTTATTAGGTACTGGGGCAGCCAAGACAGGGGCATTTACAAGTGCTTGTTTGCGGGCTAGAAACACGGCTTCACAAGCTGGAGACAAACAAAATGCCATGACCACCAACTCCATACTCACAACTGGCAAAAAAAACAGCAGCTCCTCTAACTACCCCACACTGTATCACAACCCAACCACCAAGTGTGGCCTAACGTATGATTGAAACCTTCGTGATTCCCACCGTCCAATACACTTCACTGCCTCCACACCCATGCCACACCTGGCTGCCTTCGTCGCTGCCCCTATCCTGAATGAGTGAGAAGAGAATTCCATCTCAACCAAACCCAATGCCCTTAAACACTTCCTGAAAACGCGATAAAGGAGACCCATCAAAATGCACCAAAAAATACCCCCCCTCGTTGGCGGACGGATATCCAAAAACTCCCGCACCGCCCTAACCGGGCACAAAGGCGAACTCGGAACCGAAAAAACCTGAACCAACCTCCCTTTTCCCGTTTGATCCGTCTTCAATCTACGCAAAAATAAGGATAAATCCTCATCTCCACATGCCACCTCCTGTCTCCAAAGTCCCCCTTGAACCTTCTTAGACGGACTGACCAACTCCCCTATCCTAAATGCCCCAAAAAACGCCAGCAAAAAGGCTGTCTTGAACAAGACGGCTACATATTCCGATGAACACACCCCTTCCAGCTGCACAACAATCCCCCCAACTATTTTAAAAGTTACAGGCCTCCTGGTATCTCTCCGGACCACCCCTCTCCGATAACCTTTAAGCGCCTGCCGTACCCAAAAATCTTTTGTAAAATCCGGCTGTCCTTGTAATTTGAATAAAAATGCCAACCCAGCTAATTTCTTGTTCAGACCAGATACGGATACCCCCTCCTCCATCTGTCTCGCCAAGTAATACAGCAGGAGCAGCCGAACCAACTCACCTGTCGGGTCCTCGCCCGCACCCTGCACAAACAACAGCCACTCCTGCCATACCTTGTCATAAGCCAACCACGTAGCCACACTCACCGACTTCCGGATCCATCCTGCGACAAGGCCAATGCTATCCCCCACAACCACTCGGGACAAGGTACCCCCAGCTGCTCCACCTCCGGCGCCAACTCTCAGAACCTGTCCCACTGGAAGCGAGATAACGCATCAGCTATAACATTCTCAACCCCCGGGAGGTGTACTGCATGAATGAATACGTTAAGCTGCAAACATCTCAGAACCAAGTGTTGCAACAATCTAATCACTGGCGGAGACAATGCCAACACCTTATTGATAACCTGCACCACCCCCATATTGTCACCATGGAACCGCACCTTCAGGTCCCTGAAAGAAGCACCCCACAATTCTACCGCCAACACTACTGGAAACAATTCCAGCAACACCAAATTTTTAGTAAATCCTGCATCCACCCATGGACCCGCACTCCACTGCCCTTGGAAAAAGGCTCCAAAACCAGCAGATCCTGCTGCATCCGTGAACAGTTCCAGGTCATAATTGCTCACTGGCCCCGATATCCACATAGCTCGCCCGTTAAACGATTCCAAGAAGGTATGCCATATACCCTCAAATCCTCCCTGTGCTTCCTCACCAAACGCACAAAATGACTCGGGGACTGAATTCCTGATGTACTCGCTGCAAGTCTACGACAGAAAACCCGTCCCATTGGCCAAATGCGACACGCAAAGTTCAGCTTACCCAATAATGATTGTAGCACTCGAAGCTGGACTTTGCGTAAGCCAATCATACCAGCCACTTCCTGTTTTAAATCCGATAATTTGTCGTCAGGCAGCCGGCATTCCATGGCCTCAGAGTCCAGTACAATGCCCAGAAACGTGATGACCGTACGGGGTCCCTCCGTCTTCTCGGGGGCCAACAGAATGCCAAACCTGTCTGCAATGTGTTCCAACGTAGCCAGGAGCACTCTGCAGATTCTGGAGTACGCCAGGCCTATACAGAGGAAATTGTCCAGGTAATGAATTATGGAATTCACCCCCGATACATCCCGCACGACCCATTCCACAAATGAGCTAAATTGCTCAAATAAAGCGCAAGATATGGAGCAACCTATTGGTAGGCATTGGTCGACATAAAATTCATCCTTCCACCGACACCCCCGCAACCGGAAACTATCCGGGTGCACTGGAAGTAGCCGGAAAGCTGATTCCACATCTGCCTTAGCCATCAAAGCCCCTTTACCGTACCGAAGCACCCACCCCACCGCAGCGTCAAATGACGTATAAGTCACCGAACATGCCTCCCGATCAATAGCCTCATTAACCGACCCCCCCTTCGGAAAGGACAGGTGGTGAATGAGCCTGAATTTGTTGATTTCCTTCTTCGGCACTACCCGAGCGGGGAAACTACCAAATCGGAAAAAGGTGCTGACGGGAAGGGACCCCCCCATGCGACCCAGAGCAACTTCCTTCCTTATATAGCACACGGACCCTTTTCCCTTGCCTTGGCTCAATTGCAGGAAAAAGGCACACCGTACTATATGCCCGTACCCTCCTGGATGAGGAGGTTGAGCGGTGTTATGTATTTGGGTCCCACAGCTAGGTTCTTCCGTCAGTTGGTTCTCGTCTCCTAGGATATAGGGACAAGTCTCTGTATTCCCCCCAGTAATTCCAATGTCCACACCACTCTGAACTCCAACGTTGAGTTTATTTTTTCAATGTTCAGCAGATAGAAAAGGGTGGAAGAGAGACAGGACAGCAAGGTTTGGGAGGTTAGTCCAGGCACAATGGATAGCACAATCACTACTCTATCCCTGAGTAGGTTTAGCTCACCCGGATAGTCTCCTACAAAGTGGATCCTAGCAGCCGAAGTGATACTCGGACGTTTGATCAAGTTCTTTCCTAGATGCAATCGGGAGACTCTCTGCCACAGAATCTATCAGACCCCGAACCTCTTAGCTTCTGGATACTTAAGGACAGGTGCCAGCAGTAGCACATTTCTATGCCCTCGGTGGATAGAAGAATCCCTCCAGAGAGTTACCGGGCCCCTTCCTTCACCGTGAACTCTCACCGGTCCGTCAGAAAGGTCCTCCCCCAGCCTCCTCTTCTTAGAAGCGGGCTCCCTCGTGAGAGACACCCTGGGACTTCTCCCCCGCAAAGCGGGCTCCAGCTAAAGGTGCTGGGCCCAGTGTTGAAGATGCAGCCCCAGGACTAAAGGTGCCTGGGACTGATGCACCCGTGGCCCCATGGCCTGGAGGGCCATGCGCCATGCACCTGGACTCCGACTCTGGAACGAAGACCACTCCCAGGCGACGTCTGGCCCTTATGTATCCTCTCCCAGCATGCACAGCAGGTCGACCACACCCACTGTACCGCTGCCGAGAGAGGACACCCAAGGCACAGCACTAATACCAGCAGTTCAACCCTGACCCATTATGGCAGTGCCCCCTATAGGCCACAGGGAACTGCACACCAGTATACCATCCTGGAAATAAAACAGCACAACCTATAAATTGAGAATGGTCTGAGCCTAACTACTATCTCAGACCAGCTCCTAAATTTGGGTATATAGCACCCCTAAATGGGGTGAGCGCTACATACACCCCCCTCTAAAAGAGACACTGTCCCCAGTGTCAGGGATAAACTCACGCTCCTCAAGCCTTAACCCGCGCAAATTTATCTCCAACTATGTACAATTTTAAATCCTTGTGCCGGAACCAACATAATGGGGAAAGGATATGAATCAAAGAAATGAAGGAAGGGTTAACAAGAGTACAAACAGGACATCCCATACTCAATGTCCCATTCACATAGCATTATACATTTTCAATCCCACCCCTCTAGACTAACAACTCCACCCAATCTCCGGCAGTTGCTAGTAGTCCACCTGCAGAGGGAGAGAAAACACACAGAACAAAATAACATCCTACGAATATCTACATGTACATGAAGTGAATCATCTCCTCTAGGGAGATGCATTATAAAAAGTCATGAAAATCACCCCCCCCCCTGGTGGTAGTGCAACTGTCATAGCACTGACACTACCTAACATGGTAAAGTAACACTGCTACACATTTTCCATCTTGAGCACAATGATCTCACCGATGAACCTAACTATCTCTTCCCCGAAAGTTCAGTTCTCCTGTGGAGCTGCAAGCCGAGAGAAACAGCAGCTCTCCTGACTCTCGGCAGAGCAGATTACCCCAAACAGTGAAGGGCAAATTTCTTAAGTTACGAACGGAACAACTTCCAGAGGACACACAAAAAAAACAAAGTCTTGTTGTAGCGCACAGACCCCTTTCTTTACCTGCATTAACTTTGGCTCCTCGCAGGAAAGAGAGAGGCACACCGCACCACAAGCCCGTACCCTCCTGTGTGAAGAGGTTGAGCGGTGTTATTGACGGGTCTCCCACAGTCCGACAGCCAGAGAATGTCTCTCACCTCTATATTGAATAAAGACAAGTCCTTGAATCCCCACAGTAACTTCAATGTCCACACCAGCTGCACTCCAGTGTAGAAATGTATTTCTTATAAAACACAGTCTCTGACAGAAAAGGTTGGAGGGAGAACAGGACAGCTTAAGATGTGGATGAGGTCCAGGCACAAACGTAACAAGCAGACTCAGCCCATTCGGATAGTCTCCCTAACTTAGGACTAGCAGCCGAAATGATGCTCGAACTTTACCCTTGGTCTCTGCCACAGACCTGATGAACTTGGTCTCTGCCAGAGACCTGGTGAACTTGGTCTCTGTTCAAGGAGAAGACATACCTCCAGAGAGTTACCGGGACCCTTACTTCACTGTGACTTCCGCACCAGTCCTTCGGAACGGTTCCTCCCCCGGCCTCCTCATCTAGGATACGGGTCCCCTCGCAAGGCGGCACCCTGAGATTCCTCGATCCCCGGTGGGCTCCAGCCAAAGGTGCTGGGCCCAGACCTCTGTTGCAGTCCCAGGGCTGAAGGTGCCCGGGACCCTTGACAACGAACCGCAGACCCACCCCTGGGCTAAAGGTGCCCAGGGCGGACAGGAACGAGAACCCCAAACAGGCAGCGTCTGCCCCTTTTATATCCTCTCCCAGCATGCCCAGCAGGTAGACCACACTCACTGTATGGTTGCCGAGAGGGGGCACACAAGGCACATCACTGTATCAGCGGTTCAACCCTGGCCCACCATTGCAGCGCCACCTGCAGGCCACAGGGAACTGTACACCAATACTCCACCTGTGGACAATAATGGTTTCAAGAACTCTAACAATTAGGGTGTTTGGGCACAACTACCACCCAAACACTTCCCCTAAATTTAGCACCCCGCTACATTGTCTTTCAGAGATAGAAGTGAGGATCGGGCAAAACAAGACGCTTCCACTTTGCATCAAAAGTTTCTATAGAGTACACGGAATTTTCTTGCTCCTTGTCACAAACGACCACCCGATGCGCATGGATATGTCGCCCATAGCTCCACTCTTGTTTGCATGCCTTGAACCGATCAGTCATATTAGCGGAGCATTCAAAGTATCTGCGGGCGTTAGGCACTTTTAGGTGGTTCCACACAAAGTCCGCATACCACCTCTCTCTATAGGCCTCAACTTCAAACAACAAGTCCCTGGGAACATAGGGGTACTCCCAGCCATATTCAACAGCCACTCTCTTGTTAAAGAGCCGCTGCAATCTTGATAATGGAGGAAGGGTTGCACGGTCTCCTGCACCTGGTAAAACAATGGCATCCGGGGACCTGGGCACTTTCACTGCCCCAAGTTTTGGTAAAGGGGCCCGCAGTGGCGCAGGCTCAGCCACAGCAGCAGGTGCTGGCAATACAGGTGCAAAGACATCTCCTTCCTCACATGCAGGGGCTTCCACCCGGGGTGCAGTCTCCCCAGAATCCATGGGTGATCCCTCTTTTATGCTTCGGGGTGCGGACAACAGGGTTTTGTCCCATCCCTTCCTGGCGAAAAGTTCATCTACCTCAAAGTCATCTCCCACATCCGAAGACGACTCCAGATCGGAGGTATCATACTCCTCTGCCGGCAGGTAGTTTCTGGTCAACACTGACTCTTTTTCTTTTAAAAAGTTCCCGTGGGTCAGGCACCCAAGCATCCCATATGGAACGGACACTCAGCCTCTTCCCTTTCCCCAGCAAACTCTTTACTGACATAGCCCCATCCTCCTTACCGTGGCCTGTCGCGGATCTCCTGGAGCTCCCTCCTGGTTGGAGCTCCAGCTCAGGCAGGCGCTGGGGTGTACCTCAACAGCAGCCGCGGGAGGCTTTTACGTAGCCCACTCTCCGCTTAGGAGGTGGAAGGGAAGTCTCGGTAGCGACAGAGGCAGCATCCGCCGGCTTCTCCGTCTCCGGCCTCGCAGCAACCGGAACCTCAAGCTTGACTTCCCTCTCGGCATGCACAGTGGCGCGCGTGGGGGTGGCTGTGGAAATGCAGGTTTCCTCCTCCAGAGTGGTGGCGCCCGTTAAGCAATTCACCCGATAGGCCTGGGGCTTTTCCGTAGGCTGCTCCACCTTGAAGAGAAACTCTCCACATCTGGTACATCTCCCGAAAGGTCGGAGGTGCACCACCAGTCCCTGGCACGCGGGACAGATCATCCCCAAGATCTCAGCATCTCGGCACTTATACAGTGCGAAGCAGCCCCAAGGCTTCATCCGAATCCCCGTATCTGTCAAGAGGGCAGCTAGTGAGGCAACGTCCATGGTGGAAGCAGACACCGAACTCCATGGAACAGCAGACATGTTGAACACTCACTTTTCCAGCACGCACTGTTCACTTAACACCAAGGTCACCATGTGCAACTCACGATATGTCGGGGCTCCTCCCCTTTCTTCTTTCTGTTGCACTCAACTTGCGGGCTTTCTTGTTGAGACATGCCCACGAACTATGCAGCCAAAAATACAGTTTTAGGCCTGTACCTCCATTAATCACATGGACCTCTTGGCTGCTTCTCTGATGAATGCTCTCCTTGCCCGGCCGGTCAGTTTAGGTTGACGGCCATGTCTTGGTAGGTTTGCAGTTGTGCCATACTCTTTCCATTTTCCGATGATAGATTGAACAGAGCTCCGTGAGATGTTCAAAGCTTAGGAGATTTTTTTATAACCTAATCCTGCTTTATACTTCTCCACAACTTTATCCCTGGCCTGTCTGGTGTGTTCCTTGGCCTTCATGATGCCGTTTGTTCACTAAGCTTCTCAAACAAACCTCTGAGGGCTTCAAAGAACAGCTGTATTTATACTGAGATTACATTACATACAGATGGACTCTATTTACTAATTAGGCGACTTCTGAAGACAATTGGTTCCACTAGATTTTAGTTAGGGCTATCAGAGTAAAAGGGGCTGAATACAAATGCACGCCACACTTTTCACACATTTATTTGTAAAGAAAAAATTAAAATCATTTATCATTTTCCATCTACTTCACAATTATGTGCCACTTTGTGTTGGTCTATCACAGGGATATGCAATTAGCGGACCTCCAGCTGTTGCCAAACTACAAGTCCCATGAGGCATAGCGAGACTCTGACAGCAGCAAGCATGACACCCAGAGGCAGAGGCATGATGGGACTTGTAGTTTTGCAACAGCTGGAGGTCCGCTAATTGCATATCCCTGGTCTAGCACATAAAATCCCAATAACGTTTTTGGTTGTAACATGACAAAATGTGGAAAATGTCAAGGGGTATGAATACATTTTAAAGGCACTGTATATACGATAAATATACCCAGAAGTAGGATATACAGTAGTTTAACTGGGAGTCAGACATGAAACTATATGAGGGGCGGGGGGGGGACTTATATTACAGTAGTACTGAAAGATGAGTCTTTTTTCATGGATATAATAATTTGATATATAATGCATAATACTAGTAAACTTTTACTTTATGTAATAGTAATGCCTTCTATTACCTCCAGTCTATCAGCCTCCACCTTCTCTGGGGTCAGATGCTGATCTTCCCTGTGCAGAGCCCTTAAAGTCATTGTAAATGTTGGATTTCCTTCTTTTAAACAAACTTGTCATACTTATCTGCTCTGTGTAATGGTTTTGCACAGAGCAGCCCTGATTCTCCTCTTCTGGACCCCCCCAATTCTGTCTCCTCCTGCCTTCAGAGTGCCCCTATAGGAAGCCGCAAAGTATAGTATAGAGTTCCCCTATAGGAAGGTAAAAAAACTTCTGCCTTTAGAATCACTTGCTTCACTACATGTCCCATGAGGCATTGCTCCTCACACATTCAAGTTCTCAGGCATTTACTGACATGTATGGATGTTGTACTGAGCTGTATTTTCTGATATGTAAAGAAATAATGCATTCTGTATGCAGGCCAATTAATCAACTGACCAACTAATAGATTATGAAAATAGTTGACAACTATTTTCATAATCGATTATGACGATCAGTTGTTTCAGCCCTACATCTCTGATCTCCTACCAGTTACATAGTAGGTGAGGTTGAAAAAAGACACAAGTCCATCAAGTCCAACCTAAGTGTTAATTTATTTATTCATGGACCTTAGTCAGAGAGTAAGGAAACAGCAAGAACTGTCTTTTATAGGAGTGACAGTGATGAGGGGATTATAGGATGAATGTCCCCACCCCATCTATCACTCATTGCCATCTTCCCAACACAAGAAGTACTGCATTTCCTTATTTAGTCCATGATTTAGTCATGAATAACAGCGGGGCTGAGCCCAACCTGAGGTCAGAGAGTGAGGATGGGGGGAGAACAACCAAGATGAAGACTGGACTGATCCTGAAGACCATCATCATTGCGTTATTGACTCCTCCCTCATTATCACTTTCTGTTTAAGGTTCCAAAGTTTGAGGATGTTATCACATTATTATCAACATGAGATAATACATGTCCAGCTGGTAGGAAATGAGTGCAACAGAGGTAAGGCCTGTGTAATGTACAACTTATTACATAGGATACAACAGTTAGGATTTTATACTATCAGAATGATGTAATGAACAACATAGAGTATATAGTGCAGGGGTCAGGAGTATGTAATGTACAATATAAATTATATAGTGTAAGGGTCAGGACTCATAATATTGGTATTCAGTAATCAGTGGAAGCATAAATGTTTACATGAGAAAAGTTGCAGAGGTCCCACACCGCTGCCTCCCATCTCCTGAGACTGCACTCAGTGACTTGGGTCTGAGACTATACAGACATATCCCTCCACCCGGCACAGCCAGCAGACAACAGAGCAAGCAGAGGCGGCTCTCTAATTAGGCAAGTTAGGGGGTCGTCTAAGTCCTCGCACTCACAGGGATGTTCTTATCCTATAAGGGCTAGTTCACTAACGGAAGGAAGTGCGTGTTCTTTAAGTCACAGTGGCAGTGATACTACGCACCCAAGGTCAGTAGCAGTGACCAACCTCATGGTCGGTGGCAGAGACCATGCGCCAAGCCTGTTCATGCTAATTAGAGCAGGAGAAAACCCAATTCAAGTTTGTGCCTGGACCTCCTCCCACCTTATCTGACCTGTGTCTTGTCCCAACCTGTCTCCTCTCAAAGAGACTGTTTATTGTGCAAAAAGGAATAAATAAGTGTTGGGCCTTTCAGTTGGTGTGGACAGTTGCTTACTGGGGAGAACTAAAGACTTGTTTCTGACTACCGCAGAAACAAGGTCAGCACTGGAGGCTTTTTTACACTGGCTGCAAGCAGGCCCGAGAAACTAACACCGCTCAACCTCCCTATTCAGGAGGGTACGAGCTTGAGGTGCGGTGTGCCTCATTCTTTCCTGCGGAGGAGGCAAGCAGAAGAAAAAGCAGGTAAAGTCTGGGGTTGGTGCGCTACACGTGGGGGCTCGTCCGGGATGTGTTTGCGGTCACAGAGTGAAAACCCCCCCCAGAAGCTGAACTTTTATTCACCAGTGAAGTTCCATGGAGGTTGGCCATGTTTAGAACTGCACCACGAGGAGAACCCTGACTGCGTAGTTCGTGGGCGTGTCTATTCAGAAAAGCCTGCAAGCGATGTAGGAGATGGGAGGAGTCTGACCATGTATGGAGTTACACGTGGGGACTTTGGCGCGAAAAGGTCAGTGTGCGATGGAGCAGCAGATGGTCAGCATGTCGTCTCATGCATCATTAGTTCCAGCTTCTACAACCGTGAAGATGACCTCATTCGCTGCTTCGCTTACGGATACAGGGATTCGACTCAAGCCCCGGGGAAGATTTGCCCTCTATGAGTGCAAGGACATGGAGGCCCTTGGTGTGATTTGTCCCGGCTGCTCGGGACTGGTGGTTCATCTGAAGCCATTCGGGCGATGCAAAAGCTGTAAGCTGTAAGCTGTAAGGAGTTTCTGTTTGAGGCGGAGCAACCTACAGAGAGGCCTCGGGCCTTCCACCTTAAGGGCGCCACCACTCTGGAAGGAGGAATCGAAGCTTGTACAGCCACCCCTGCGCGCACTGACGGGACTTCGGAGGAAGTCACAGAGGAGATCGCTGTAGCGAGTGAGAAACCGGAGGATGCTGCCTCGGTAACGACAGAGTCTTTTCTCCCACCGCCAAAGAGGAAGATGGGTCTTGTGAAAGCTTCCCATGGCCGTGGTGGAGCAACACCCCAGCGCTTACCCGGAACGGATGTCTCTGAAGTGAAAAGTCCCAGACGTCCGAGTCCTTCTTCAAGCCGAGGTAAGCCAGGGGCAGAGACTTTGTTAAAGGCCCCTAGCCCTGGGGATTCACATGCTAGTGAGTTGGCCAGAGGGGGTGAATCGTCCTTCACCAGGAATTACTTCCCTGTGGAGGAGTACGATACCTCTGACCTAGAGTCCGCATCAGATGCGGGTGATGATGCCGCAATTGATGAACTGTTTGAGAGAAAGGGATGGGATAAGATGCCCCTGTCCTTGTTCCGTAAGCCTAGGGACCCACCCATGTCTACAGGGGAAAGTACGTCCCGGGTGGTGGCTTCCGAGCCTGAGTAGGGATCTGTCCCCTTGCCTGCCCTTCCACCGTCAGGAGCACCTGCTTCCGCCACTACTGCTACTGCGAGACCGGTGTCACTGCGGGCCCCTGCAATTGGCCCAGAGGCAGTTAAAGTGCCTCGACACCCGGATGCTGTTGTCTTGCCTGGCGCAGGAGACCACGCCACTATGCCACCGTTGTCCCGTTTACAGAGACTCTTCAACCAGAAGGTTGCCAGTGAATATGGGTGGGAGTACCCATACCTACCCAAAGAACTTTTGTTTGAGGTTGAGGCCTGTAGAGATCGGTGGTACTCGGAGTTTGTGTGGACACACATTAAGGTACCCCAGGCCAGAAGGTATTTTTCGTGTTCGCCCGCCGCCACTCTGCGGTTTAAAGATTGCAAAGCTGCTTGGATGTTGGGTCGGCACATTCATGCGGACAAAGTGCTTATCTGCCGGAAGGACAATGTGGAGTATCACATAGATACCTTTGACAGACATTGGAAGCCGCTGGTGTTGCCTGACCCACACTACTATTTGTGAGAGACCGGACTCTTGTGTTTGTGTTTGAATTTTTTTTTTCTCTTCAGGAACTTTGCCCCATGTTAAGGGTACTTTACTCTTTGGAGGAGCGGGAGTTGTTGCTATTTGATTTTCTCCCTTCTCTTCCCACCGCAAAGATAACAAGGACTTTGGAGTTGTAGTTAGTGGAGGGCCACAGTTCACAGAGAAGAGAATTTCCTTGCCATGAACAGGTGTTCTGACTGCGGCACTACCACTAGGTGGCGGTGTTGCGCAACTGTTATATCATAAGTCTTACACTGCACTTACTGTTAGAGCGAGCAGGTTTTTCTCTAGGGAGGAACCTGTTCATTCTAAATTACACATTGTTAGAATATGTGTTTTCCTTTTTTTCCCTCTGCAGGTGAACGACAAGCAAGACTGCTGAGTATGGGGTGGGTCTTAGCTAGTTCTGCGGGAGGAAACTGTAAAATTTTTATTGTATTGTTGAGTGACTTTAAAATGTTTTATACACGTTGTGACAGCAGGAAGGTAAAGTCACCTGGTTGGATCCAGGGAGGTAGATATATTTCGCCCAGATTCAGGCTTTACGCCGACTTATACAACTAGGTGGAGAGTTGTATAAGCCCAGCTGAGGCTAGTGGGCTCATGGATGACTCATACCTCTAGGGAGAGTGTGGGGCGTCGTGCAGACAGGGAGTTGATGAGACCAGCTGAAGCTTGTCAGCTCATTTAGGCCTCTATAAGAACTCCCAGATTCATTAGGTGTTAGCTCATGCCTGGAACCAGACCTGTGTGGACTGTCTAGGGAGAGTGAACCCCTGTGCGGTGAGACAAAGCCTGTGTGGCTATTTGCTTGGACATTTAAAACCAGGGACTTAGGGACTAGGACAGCACTAGGCTGATCCCAGTTGTTAGTTAGGAAACCTGTATGTTTAGTCAGAGGTCAAGTTGACCAGGATTTATTTTATTTATGTTTCTTTTGCTTTGCTGTGTTTTGTCACTGTAAATAGAAAATAAACCGCACCTTTTTGATTTTGAAAACCACAACCTCCGTTTGCTGGGCCTGTTTTTGTCTGGGGAGCCCATCCCGGGGGTCACACACACCCGCTGCCGAGCTAACCCTCTCACAGTTGGTGGAGAACCAGTGGCAGTTTTTTTTTAAGCCAGCATGGAGGAGATACTGAAACAGCTGGCTCTAGCAAATGCCAATCAACAGCAGACAAATGCAGGTTTGCAAAGGAGCCTTGCAGCCCAGCAGCAAGCTCATCAACAGAGCCTTGCAGCCCAGCAGCAAGCTCACCAACAGAGTCTGGAAGCTCAGCAACAAGCCCAGCAGCAATCTGAGGCCCGCTTCATAGGCCTGTTACAGAAGCAAGAGCAGAGACTACAACAAATGGAAGCAGTAATGCAGCAACGTCCGCAGACCAGTGAGGAAAGCCGTCCCACTAATACCGCGTCCTTTGGGGTGAGTCGTTTATTGACAAAAATGACTGGAGAGGATGATCCAGAGGTATTTTTGACCACATTTGAAAGGACCGCTGAAAGAGAAAAGTGGCCTGAGGAGCAGTGGGCTGGACTGGTGGCTCCTCTGTTAACTGGTGAATCGCAGAAAGCTTACTATGACCTAGAGCCTAACCAAGCAAAAGACTATGTGATGCTAAAAGCTGAAATTTTGGCAAGGCTGGGTGTCACCCAGGCTGTCCGGGCTCAGCGTGTGCATAACTGGACTTTCCAGCTTGGAAAACCCCCCAGGTCTCAAATGTATGATCTCATTCACCTGAGCAGAAAGTGGCTACAGCCAGAGACTTTGTCCGCACCAAAGATTGTGGAACGTGTTGTAATGGATCGGTTTTTGAGAGCTCTTCCTACTGCCATCCAAAAGTGGGTAAGCCATGGAGACCCAGAGACGGCCGATGGTCTTGTGGATCGTGTGGAGAAATACTTGGCTACAGAGAACCTGACGGCCTCTTCCAGAGACACTCGGACTTTCCACCCTAAGACCAGACCATCCCCAGGGGCGGATAAGAGGATTCCAAGGGGTGAGGGTGGAGAGAGTGAGAGGGTGGGAGCTCTACCCCAAGTTTGGCGAGAACAGCCTGGGAAATCAGCGGCTCAAGAGGCGGCAAGAAGGATCGTTTGCTACCGCTGCCGGCAAGCGGGACATATTGCAGCCAATTGCCCGGTTGTGGAGGAACCCATGCAGTGTGACTTTCTGACGGGCAGACGTCAGTCGCTGTGTGCGACAGTCGCATGCACTGCCATTCGAGGAACTGAGAAACATTTATGCAAAATGTGTGTTAATGGTAGAAATGTTGTGGTATTGCTGGATTCAGGTAGCCTTGTGACCCTGATAAAGGCTGAGTTAGTTAAAACAGAGGTCTTTGGGAATAGCAAGGTAGCTGTTATTTGTGTGCATGGGGACACCCGAGAGTATCCAGTGACTACAGTGTGTTTCGAGACCCCCAAAGGTACCCTCTCTCATCCAGTGGGCTTAGTATCTCAGTTACCGCATGATGCCATTGTGGGAAGGGATTTTCCGAAGTTCTGGGAACTGTGGGATGATCCTGAGCCCCCCACTGGTGCCCCTATGTACCAGGAATGTGATAGCCAGAACTCCCCTGAGAGTGGTGAGGACTCTCCGGAATTTCCCTTATCAGTATTGGCAGGGGAGACTCAAGAAACTGGAGAGGAGCCCACCTCCTCAGACGAAAACCTACCGTCTGTGGAGTTTTCTGATCTTGAGGTTCACAGGGAAAACTTTGCCACAGAACAGTTGAAAGACCCCGCCCTAATAAAGGCACGGGAAAACGTAGTGAAAATAGATGGCGAGTTAGTGAACCCAGATAATACCTGCACTTACCCATACTTCAGCGTAGAGAAGGACCTACTGTATCGGGTGGCAAAAAGGGCAGAAGAAACCGTTGAGCAGCTTGTGGTGCCCAAACCTTACAGGAAGTTGGTGTTGGAGTTGGCCCATGGGCACATTCTTGGAGGTCATCTGGGGACAGAGAAAACCCGAGAGAGGGTATTACAGAGATTCTATTGGCCGGGGGTGATGAAGGACATAGAAAATTATTGTTCCTCCTGCCCTGTGTGTCAGAGGTCGGCCCCGATGCCACATTTCCGTAGCCCGCTGGTCCCTCTACCCATCATTGAGGTCCCGTTTGAGAGGATCGCCATGGATTTGGTAGGGCCTATAATCAAGTCCGCTAGGGGGCACCAGTACATATTAGTTATAATGGACTATGCCACCCGTTATCCAGAAGCGATCCCTCTCCGAAATACCTCGGCCAAAACCATAGCCAAAGAGCTATCTCTTGTGTTTAGCCGGGTGGGTATTTGTAAAGAACTGCTTACGGACCAAGGTACACCCTTTATGTCCCGGGTTATGAAGGAGCTGTGTAAATTGTTCAAAGTGACGCAATTACGTACATCTGTGTATCACCCCCAAACCGATGGGCTGGTTGAAAGATTCAACAAAACCCTAAAACAAATGTTGAAGAAAGTGGTGGATAGAGATGGAAAGGATTGGGACTGTCTACTTCCTTATCTGATGTTTGCTATTAGGGAGGTGCCCCAATCCTCTACGGGATTCTCCCCCTTTGAGTTACTGTATGGGAGACACCCAAGAGGGCTGTTGGATATTGCCAAGGAAACTTGGGAAAGTGAGAGTTCTCCCCACAGGAGTGTGATTGAGCATGTCGCCCTGATGCAAGACCGAATTGCACAGGTAATGCCCATCGTGAAGGAACATTTGGCCCAAGCGCAGTTAGCACAGCAGAGAGTGTACAACCGTGGAGCCAAGACCCGTACCTTTTCCCCGGGGGATAGGATACTGGTACTTGTCCCTACGGTTGAAAGTAAATTCCTTGCCAAATGGCAAGGCCCCTATGAGATAATGGAAAAAGTGAGCGAAGTGAATTACAAGGTCAGACAACCAGGAAGGCGAAAGCCCGAACAGATCTATCACGTTAATCTGTTGAAAGCCTGGAGGGATAGAGAGTCCCTAGTCGCAGACACTTGGTCACCAGCTCAAACTGGTTGCGTGATTCCTGAGGTTGGAATAGCAGCCACCTTGTCACAACCCCAACAACAGGAGGTTAAGGAGTTTGTGCTTCGCAACAAGGAGGTATTCTCTGAGCTGCCGGGACAAACATCTGGGGTAGAGCATGACATCATTACCCCGCCCGGTGAAAGGGTGAAGTTAAAACCCTATCGGATCCCAGAGGCCCGACGGGAGGCAATACGGGAGGAAGTACAGAAAATGCTGAACTTAGGGGTGATAGAGGAGTCCCAAAGTGATTGGTCTAGTCCCATTGTGTTGGTGCCTAAACCGGATGGGAGCTGGCGATTTTGTAACGATTTTCGTCAGTTGAACAAAGTTACAAAATTTGACACCTACCCCATGCCACGTATAGATGAGTTGATCGACCGGCTGGGAACAGCCCGATACATGACGACTCTTGACCTCACAAAAGGGTATTGGCAAATCCCCCTGGCCAAGTCGGCCAAAGAGAAAACCGCATTTGTAACCCCAGACAGGGCGTTCCAATATAAAAGAATGCCGTTCGGGTTACAGAATGCGCCGGCCACATTCCAGCGGAAAATGGACCAGATGCTGAGGCCCCATCGGAAGTATGCTGCGGCTTACCTGGATGACGTAATTGTCCATAGCACAGATTGGGCCTCACATCTGCCAAAAGTGCAAGCAGTCCTGGACTCTGTTCGGGAAGCGGGGTTTACGGCTAACCCCAAGAAGTGTACCATTGGGCAGGAGGAGGCCAAATATCTTGGGTACACCATTGGGAGGGGAGTAATAAAACCCCAACTCAACAAAGTCGAGGCCATCCAGAGTTGGCCACGTCCCAACAGCAAGAAGCAGGTACGAGCCTTTCTGGGAATCGCTGGGTATTATCGGCGATTCATTCCCCACTTTGCTTCTAAGGCTGTGCCCCTAACCAACCTGACGAAGGGGAAAGGGTCGGTCATGATTAAATGGACCCCCGAGGCTGAGGCAGCATTCCAATTCTTGAAACAAGCCTTATGTAGCCAGCCAGTGTTGTACTCACCCGACTTCTCTAAAGACTTTGTCGTACAAAGTGATGCGTCAGATGTGGGGTTAGGAGCAGTATTGTCCCAGGTCTGGAACGGGGAAGAGCACCCAGTCATTTACCTCAGCAGGAAGTTGAAGTCCCATGAGGTAAATTACGCCACCGTTGAAAAGGAGTGTTTAGCGGTGAAGTGGGCTCTAGATTCCCTTCGGTACTACCTGCTAGGTAGGCACTTTGACATGGTTACGGATCACGCTCCGTTAAAGTGGATGGCTCAAAACAAGGAAACAAATAGAAGAGTGAATAGGTGGTTCCTGGCCCTCCAGGAATTCAACTTCACAGTAAAGCATCGCCCTGGCGTTCAAATGGGGAATGTGGATGCTTTGTCTCGAGTACATGAATGCCTGATTGCTGGTGTTCCAACCCCGAGGTTAAAACAAGAGGGGGGGGTATGTGACAGCAGGAAGGTAAAGTCACCTGGTTGCATCCAGGGGGGTAGATATATTTCGCCCAGATTCAGGCTTTACGCCGACTTATACAACTAGGTGGAGAGTTGTATAAGCCCAGCTGAGGCTAGTGGGCTCATGGATGACTCATACCTCTAGGGAGAGTGTGGGGCGTCGTGCAGGCAGGGAGTTGATGAGACCAGCTGAAGCTTGTCAGCTCATTTAGGCCTCTATAAGAACTCCCAGATTCATTAGGTGTTAGCTCATGCCTGGAACCAGACCTGTGTGGACTGTCTAGGGAGAGTGAACCCCTGTGCGGTGAGACAAAGCCTGTGTGGCTATTTGCTTGGACATTTAAAACCAGGGACTTAGGGACTAGGACAGCACTAGGCTGATCCCAGTTGTTAGTTAGGAAACCTGTATGTTTAGTCAGAGGTCAAGTTGACCAGGATTTATTTTATTTATGTTTCTTTTGCTTTGCTGTGTTTTGTCACTGTAAATAGAAAATAAACCGCACCTTTTTGATTTTGAAAACCACAACCTCCGTTTGCTGGGCCTGTTTTTGTCTGGGGAGCCCATCCCGGGGGTCACACACACCCGCTGCCGAGCTAACCCCCTCACAACGTGTACACCCTCATTCCCATCTGTGTTTCTTTCCTTTCCCATGTTAGGTTCCGGCACAAACAAACAAAATTATAAATTGTCATTTTTTTTTAGCTTGTCTCTGGATCTGGCTTATGTTGACTCTGATTGAGGAGGCATAAATTGGTTTCAGACACTGGGGACCAGTGTTCACAAGTGAGGGGGATGTGTAGCGGGTGGGGTGAGGTACTTTGGAGAAAGGCCCAGAGCCCAGCAGCCTTCGGCTGAGATCCGCTGGGGACCGAGACTCCCAGGGATCTGCCTTGCGAGAGGACCTGTATCCAGGACGAGGAGGCCAGGGAGGTGACCCTTTCTGAAGACCCAGCGCAGATTCGTGGTGACAGATGGGGCCTCTGGTACCTCTCCGGAGAGATGTTCTTGTCCTATAAGGGCTAGTTCACTAATGGAAGGAAGTGTGTGTTCTTTAAGTCACAGTGGCAGTGATACTACGCACCCAAGGTCAGTAGCAGTGACTTTCACCTTTTTCACCCGGTCAGTGGCAGTGACAAACCTCATGGTCGGTGGCAGAGACCATGTGCCAAGCCTGTTCGTGCTAATCAGAGCAGGATAAAACCCAATTCCAGTTTGTGCCTGGACCTCCTCCCACCTTATCTGACCTGTGTCTTGTCCCAACCTGTCTGCTCTCAAAGAGACTGTTTATTGTGCAAAAAGGAATAAATAAGTGTTGGACCTTTCAGTTGGTGTGGACAGTTGATTACTGGAGAGAACTAAAGACTTGTTTCTGACTACCGCAGAAACTAGGTCAGCATTGGAGGCTTTTTTACACTGGCTGCTAGCAGGTCCGAGAAACTAACACCGCTCAACCTCCCTATTCAGGAGGGTACGGGCTTGTGGTGCGGTGTGCCTCATTCTTTCCTGCGGAGGAGCCAAGCAGAAGAAAAAGCAGGTAAAGTCTAGGGTTGGTGCGCTACATATTAATCATCAACTGATCCCCCTGAAGGGGTTAATCTACGTATTACCTCCTGTGCAGCCAGATCCAGCAATATCTCCTCTCTACGTCTTATCAAATGGGACGTCCTGTCTTTACCTGACATCATTTCCTGTTTCTATTCCATAGAGATTTCCTGTCTGGGTAGAGGTGAGATCCCCATCTTGTGGAGCTCAGATGGAATCACTGTCACTGGCTGAAGAAGGAACCAATGAGCTGTTCCGAAACGCGTCCCGCTTTTATGACATACTTCCTCTCCATTTCCCGTTTGCGTTCCACGCTGGTTTTCGTGCCGCTTCCGCTGATGTCATCCCCAGGCTCCAGCGCTACTGTGTCTCCTGAAGCCTACAGCGCCCATCGGCTGTCATCTTTTGGATTTCACCGGAAGTAATACCACTACACACTGGGACTGCCTTGCTACCGGAACACCACCTGGATGCACTTACTACATGCTCCTGTCCATCCACTATCTTGAAAGTGTTTTTAATCCTTCTTAAGGGATATTAAAAGTTCTTATTTCTGCACTTAGAGGCACCTTGCTTGATTTTTCTGTTTCTATTAGAGATTGCTTGTCTCCCTGAGTGATGCCTGAAGTGTATGAAGACTCTCTACCCCTTCTAAAACAGACTTCATTTGTCAGGTCCTAATATTCGGAGCGCCCTGGATATACTTTTTTCTGTGGAGCTCAGAGGAACTGCAGCCCTGAGAAACATCTCGTAGTGTGAACACGGTCTTGTGCTGTGTGTGTATGTACTGTAAATCCTTCCCCTTCCTCTCCTCCCTGAGTGTATATGAAGAGGCGGAGCTCCTGAGTGTGTATGAAGAGGCGGAACTCCTGAGTGTGTATGAAGAGTGAAGAGGCGGAGCCCCTGAGTGTGTATGAAGAGGCGGAGCTCCTGAGTGTGTATGAAGAGGTGGAGCTCCTGAGTGTGTATGAACAGGGGGAGCCCTGAGTGTGTATGAAGAAGCAGAGCCCTGAGTGTGTATGAAGAGGTGAAGCTCCTGAGTGTGTATGAAGAGGCGGAGCTCCTGAGTGTGTATGAAGAGGCGGAGCTCCTGAGTGTGTATGAAGAGGCGGAGCCCTGAGTGTGTATGAAGAGGCAGAGATCCTGAGTGTGTCGGTAGGTGGCACTGCCGCCACAGACTCAGGTTGGAATACAGGCATGACACAGCACATTTGGTGCCCTCTCTCGGCAGCCGTCCAGTGGGCGTGGTGAACCCGCTGTTCATGCTGGGAGGGGGTACATAAGGGGAAGACGCCATTGATCTGGGTCCTTTCTGTCCTTATGCACGCACCCCGCCTCGTGTGGCCCTCATGGCCAGGGGTGCATGTGTGTGTTCTAGCCCCGGGCACCTTCAGCCCGAGGCTGCATCGCTACCTGGTAGGCCCAGTTTTGCTGGCTGGGGCCTACGCCTTGGAAAAGGATCCCAAGCTTCCCACCTGCGGGAAGCCCAGTCCTAAGGAAGGAGGCCAGGGGAGGATCTGCCCCAGAGGAGACTGGCAACAGTACTGCTGTCTTGGGAGAAAGCTTGGCAACCTACCTAAGGAGGGATCCATTACTTTACAGGCCCTGCAATACGCCAATCTGGCATAAAGTTCTCCTTATTGCTTGGCTAGGAGGTTCGGGACTTTAATAATCCTGTGGCAGAGGATTCCTGATCCTTGCGTCATCCCGGCTGCTAGGACCGAAAGAAACTGAACTATCCGGGTGAGCAATACCCACTCAGGCCGTGTTCACACTACGAGACTTTCTCTGGGCTGCAGTTCCTCTGATCTCCACAAGGTGGTGATCTCACTTCTACCCAGACAGCAAGTCTCTATGGAAGAGAGGAAGTGATGTCAGGTACAGACAGGAAGTTCCGGGTGAGAGGTGAGTCGGCCCTCGGGAGGAAGTAGAGGGAAGACATTGCTGGAAGTGCCAGCAGAGGAGGTAATAAGATCTTATTTTCTATTTACACCCAGTAACCCCGTCATGTCCGTCCTCTTCCTCCATAGTCACTGTGATGAAGGTCAGAAATATTGGGATATTTTAATTATGTTTTATGAAATTGACAATCTCTAATCCGGATGCAATGTATAACACAGTCAGTTTATCTGTATAATTTGGTGTGTGAGTTCCGGGGTCCCCACATGGGGAGGACATGAGGCCCCCTTAGTAAGAAGAACATAAATGATAACAAAGAAGGAGTCTGATGGATCAGTATGGACTGTGTGCTACTCTCTGCACCCTGGGACATATAGTTCTGTATTGACTGCGCTGCTGATTAGGGATGAGCTCTGGCGTGTTCGCATACTCCACGTGCAGAGCCCGCCAGGAAGTCAGCACGGCGCTGTGCTAATCACAGGCAGTGAGACATTTCCCGACTTACCCCATCCTGCCCGATCTCTGCCCTTTTCTGGACTTGGCCTATCTTGCTCCGATCTCTGCCCTTTTCTGGACTTGGCCCATCCTGCTCCGATCTCTGCCCTTTTCTGGACTTGGCCCATCCTGCTCCGATCTCTGCCCTTTTCTGGACTTGGTCCATCCTGCTCCGATCTCTGCCCTTTTCTGGACTTGGCCCATCCTGCTCCGATCTCTGCCCTTTTCTGGACTTGGCCCATCCTGCTCCGATCTCTGCCCTTTTCTGGACTTGGCCCATCCTGCTCCGATCTCTGCCCTTTTCTGGACTTGGCCCATCCTGCTCCGATCTCTGCCCTTTTCTGGACTTGGCCCATCCTGCTCCGATCTCTGCCCTTTTCTGGACTTGGCCCATCCTGCTCCGATCTCTGCCCTTTTCTGGACTTGGCCCATCCTGCTCCGATCTCTGCCCTTTTCTGGACTTGGCCCATCCTGCCCCGATCTCTGCCCTTTTCTGGACTTGGCCCGTCCTGCCCCGATCTCTGCCCTTTTCTGGACTTGGCCCATCCTGCCCCGATCTCTGCCCTTTTCTGGACTTGGCCCATCCTGCCCCGATCTCTGCCCTTTTCTGGACTTGCCCCAATCTCTGCCCTTTTCTGGATTTAGCCCATCCTGCCCCGATCTCTGCCCTTTCCTGAACTTAACCCATCCTGCCCCTATCTCTGCCCTCTTCTGAACTTAACCCATCCTGCCCTGATCGCTGCCCTTTCCTGAACTTACCCCTTCCTGCCCTTTTCTGGACTTAGCCCTGTCTGCCTGGCTCTCTGTCCCTGAGTACGGGTTCCCCATTTCTGCTGGGCCATCCTATGTGGATTACCTGTGTGGTGTTACATTGTTACCCAGTGGAATGTTTCATTGTACTGTGTCTTGCTAACACTGCTCTGCCTGTGTGCTAAGGACTTTAACCCCCCCCCCCCCCCCTGTACCAAACACTACTCTGCCCTGTGGACTATCACCCCTTTGCTGTCCCATATTGCTGTCTTGAGGATCACTCTTCATTGTTGTATCTATTGTTTGTTCTGTGGACTAATTCTCCTCCTGCCTGTACCCCAATAAATGCCCGCACATCGGGTTCCTGGTGATTCACCTCTGTGTGCTCTCTCTCTGCACTCTTATTTCATCACACCCCTTCATGTCCGTCCTCTTCCTCCATAGTCACTGTGATGTCTTTTACCTCCAGCAGATGATGATACACACATATATAGTGTGGAGATGTAGAATAACCCCTTCAGGGGGATCAGATGATGATTAATATATCTTCTCTCCAAAGCTGGCCATACATGGTTCAGTTTTATCGTTCAGCCAGCGGGATGAGTGAAAAAAACAGAACCAATTCCTCCATCCACACATTGGGTGGGGATGGGGGATTCCTCCCCGCTGCACTATTGTAATCTGACAATGGGGGGCGCTCCTCCGCTCTCAGAATACACAGATCGGGGATGAAGCTATTGGCTGCAGCCACTGATCGAGTGACTTTTATCCGGCAGTGACCACACATGGATGGAAATGTGACCGATCCCTGCTGAACCAGCTGAATTTCCATGTATTTATGGTCACCTTAAGTGACTTCCTCCCCTCCCCCTCATCTCCTTATTATGTAAGTCATGCTGAGATAATCTCCCATTTCCTGAGCAATTTTCTCATTTGTCTCTGAGCTCCTTCTTGCTATTCCTCGTCCTGCCTGTTGTTTCCTTGGGTTGATTTTCTGTGTAGTGACCCCGGCTTCATCTCTTGGATGCGCTCGTCTGTTGCTTGTCCTGACCTTTATCCTGATTCCTGGATCTCCTCCTCATCTCACACCCAACATAGAGAATGGAATTTGTGATCCAGAAGGTCAAATTTTACAAGACTCCCGATTTGCAAGAATCATAGTGAACACTAAACTGCCCAGATCAAATATTTTCTCACTGGGGACCATAGTGCTTAAGTACATACTGACCTTCATATTACCTCCTGATATCCTCATCCTATTATTGTACAACCCCTACCAATCCAGATAATTCTCTGGTATTAATTTTATCTGTCTACAGGGAAACCTTCATAGATGACGGCACAAATGAGGATGGAGGAGGACCGGAGTCACATGACTGAGAAGATACTAAACCTCACCCTGGAGATCATCTACCTGCTGACCGGAGAGGTGAGGAGGATTCTGGGAGGTCACATGACATCACTCTTATCTCTATTAATAAAACACAGACCTGACCGGAGAGGTGAGGAGGATTCTGGGATTCTAACATGATATTCCAATTGGTTGCCCAATACAGAGATTTCCTCTTGTGAAGTCAGCTGATCACATGACCATCACAGTGCCTCCATGTGACTCCCTAAAACCTGAGAGACACAACATGCAGAAGATTCTAGAAGTCACCAAGAAGATGATGGAGCTGCTGACAGGAGAGGTGAGCGGTGCCGGGAATTCTGGGACATTATCCAGTAACAGACAAGGGATGTGTCTGGATGGTGACTGTATCATTGTGTGTGTCAGGTTCCTATAAGGTGTCAGGATGTCACTGTCTATTTCTCCATGGAGGAGTGGGAGGATTTAGAAGGAGCAAAACAAAACATAAATGGCATAATATTCTGAATAAATATTACCAAATAATAACTCCTGGGCTAGAAACCCACTAAGTGCTAATGTATGATCATCAATAGAAAACAGTCCATGAATGAATTAACTCAAATAAAACGGCCATGACCGTGAAACTGTCCTTCATAAGAACAATTGAAGTGTAACCCGTATAAACCGCACACAACTGAAGTGATAGTGAGTGCAAAAAAAGCAACACAAATAAAAATAAAAAAGTCCAAACAACATGTGCAAAATTGAATGGGTGTCTTCTCATGGAGGAATCACAACCACAATGTTGACTGTTGGAAGAACCACAATGTTGATAGTTGGGACTCACAACACACGATACAAATGATAAGGTTGGGTACTCTTACCGCAAATGCCCCTGTGGAATTGCTCCTGTGGAAGACTTTGAAGTCGAAACGCATCGGGCTTGCCTATGTTGCACTCCACATTGCTTTTTACACCTCTTTAGTGATCACTTTTTATATTTTTGTCTAATTATTGTAAGGCAAATTTTACCTAAATAAATCCTTACTTGGTCCTGGTCACTGAGACCATCAAGCCCTCGTATGACAGGTGGGTCCACCATTTGTGGTAAGAGTACCCAACCTTATCACTTGTATCGTGTGTTGTGAGTCCCAACTATCAACATTGTGGTTCTTCCAACAGTCAACATTGTGGTTGTGATTCCTCCATCATTTCCATTCAGCATTGTACATTCTTATATTACATCATTTACATAAGACACAAATGAACCTTACAGGAAAGAACCAGGTACAAAATTGTCTTATCAAAAGTTTATCAATAACATAATTGACATACATTAGCACTTAGTGGGTTTCTAGCCCAGGTTTTATTATTATTTGGTAATATTCAGAACGTTATGCCATTTATGTTTTGTTTTGCTGCTTATTGGCAGCAACACTAATATTTTAGCGCCGCACTATTTGTCCATATATGCTTTATTACTTTGTTTGTTTGAGTGCTGGCGGGCTGAGTTATCTCAGGTTTCAGCGCAGTTTTTTTCACTTTTCAGGATTTAGAAGGACACAAGGATCTCTACAAGGACGTCATGACGGACAATCAGCCGCCCCTCACATCACCGGGTAAGAGGAGACTTTATTGTAAAGGAGAGAGCAGTACCGAGGCTCCACCTAGATCCTCCATCATCTGATAAACACATAGAAACAATGTATTCAGTCAGTGTGTGTGTTTCCTACAGATGGATCCAGTAATGGGAACCCACCAGAGAGATGTCCCCGTCCTCTGTATTCCCGGGATTCCACACAGGAAGGTCACACCATCCCTCACCATCATCAGGTAGATGAGGAACAATTATTGGTAGTTCTGATTTATACACAGCATGTTTGTTACAATGAATGTTTTATTATATATCCAGAGTGGAAACCTCGGGGATGATAATATTGATGTTAAAGAAGAGTATAAAGAGGAGGATGAGGAATATGGAGTGATGGAGGAGTTATCAGAAGGACACAAGGAAATGATGGAGCCTCCTAATACCAGGAACCCACCAGAGAGATGTCCCCGTCCTCTGTATTCCCGGGATTCTACACAGGAAGGTCACACCATCCCTCACTATCATCAGGTAGATGAGGAACAATCACTGATAGTATCATTAGGATCTGTACATTATCTGCATTGTTACCATTGATGTCATTTTTATTATATATTCAGAGTGGAAACCTGAGAGATTCTAAAGTTGAGGTGAAAGAAGAAGAGGAGACTTATGTGAGCGATGATCAGAAGTCTATGAAGGAGGATGGAATATTGAGGCTAATTCTAGAGGCCGGCACTCTTACAGAGATCAGCACAGGTGGGTCATTTACACTAAATACCAGAGTAGGGCAAGTTATCAGCCTATAATACCCTGGTCATTTTCCTGAGCTGTGTTCCCCATCCTGTATTTCTCTCGGATAATCTTCCTTCTCTGTGCTGCAGACACAATTTATGTCTCTAGACTGGATTTATGGAGATTCTGGGGTTCAGCTGGCAGCAAAATGTTCATTTTCACCATAGATGTTACTAGATCTCGGCACCTGGGGTATGTGCTTTTGGTCTTCTGTCCCATACCAGAGTATGGCAAGATGTCCGACAGAACAATTCTCCGAGGATTACTTGTTCTGTTATTTGCTGGCTGTGCCGGGTGGAGGGATATGTCTGTATAGTCTCAGACCCAAGTCACTGAGTGCAGTCTCAGGAGACGGGAGGCAGCGGTGTGGAACCTCTGCAACTTGTCTCATGTAAACATTTAAGCTTCCACTGATTACTGAATACCAATATTATAAGTCCTGATCATTACGCTGTATAATTTATATTGTTCATTACATACTCCTGACCCCTGCACTATATACTCTATGTTGTACATTATTCTGATACTATAAAATCCTAACTGTTATATCCTACATAATAAGTTGTACATTACATAGGCCTCTTTTGCACCCATTTACTACCAGCTGGACATTTTGTATCTGATGATTTGATTGGAGCACAGACTTTTACATGTTGATAATAATGTGATAACATCCTCAGACTTTCAAACCTTAAACAGAATGTGATAATGAGGGAGGAGTCAATAACCCAATGATGGTGGTCTTCAGGATCAGTCCAGTCTTCATCTTGGTTGTTCTCCCCCCATCCTCACTCTCTGACTTCTGGTGGGGCTCAGCCCCACTGTTATTCATGACTAAATCATGGACTAAATAAGGAAGTGCAGTACTTCTTGTTTTGGGAAGACGGCAATGAATGATATAGGGGGAGGGGGACACTTGTCCTATAATCCCCTCATCACTGCCACTCCTATAAAAGACAGTTCTTGTTATTTCCTAACTCTCTGACTAAGGTCTATGAATAAAGAAATGAACTGGTAGGAGATTTAGAGATGTAGGGATGAAACAACTGATCATCAAAATTGATTATGAAAATAGTTGTCAACTATTGCCATAATCGATTAGTTGGTCAGTCGATTAATTGGCCTGCATACAGAATGCATTATTTCTTTGCATATCAGAAAACACAGCTAAGTACACCATCCATACATGTCAGTAAATGCCTGAGAACTTGAATGAGTGAGGAGCAATGCCTCATGGGACATGTAGTCCTGGGCAAGAGAAGGAAGCAAGTGATTATAAAGGCAGAAGATATACTTTACTTTGTGGCTTCCTATAGGGGAACTTTATAGTATACTTTGTACCTTCCTATAGGGGATCTCTATACTATACTTTGCGGCTTCTTATAGGGGAACTCTATACTATACTTTGTGGCTTCCTATAGGGAAACTCTATACTATACTTTGCGGTTTTCTATAGGGGAACCAGAAGGGCTGGTGGGGGGAGGGGTGGGGTCCAGAAGAGGAGAATCAGGGTTGCTCTGTGCAAAATCATTACACAGAGCAGGTAAGTATGAGAAGTTTACAAACGTTGACAAAAAAGAAATCCAACGTTTACAATGACTTTAAGGTCTCTGTGCAGGGAAGATCAGCATCTGGCCCCAGAAAAGGTGGAGGCTGATAGACTGAAGGTAATATAAAGCATTAATATTACATAAAGTAAAAGTTTACCAGTATTGTGCATTATATATAAAATTATTATATTCATGAAAAAAAGTCTCAGCTTTCAGTACTACTGTAATATAAAAGTCCCACCTCTTATATAGCTTCATGTGTGACTCCCAGGTAAAATCCCCATATATCCTACTTCTGGGTATATTTATTATTATATATAAGATATATTACTTTCACTATTTCACAGTATAAATGAATCTCTTATAGTAGTGATTATCTGCTGTTTTTGTACTATGAATCACATTAAAAAGACCGCCCATAGGCCATTGCCCCTTTAGTATTATGTGTTTCCTCTGACCAGACAGAAACTTCAAGCAAGTTGTTTTTTATTTTGTCTGGCCTACATGCTAGGTAGCAGGGGCCTCACGGCGGCCAGTGCTTCTGGGGAGCTCGTTGGCTTGGGTCATCATGGGCCCCTCCGCTAGGGACTCATGGATGTGTAAGAGGGGACCCCCCTCTCATCTCCCTGTTGGTTGTACCTTCAGTGTAACGTGCCTTCTTGGTGCAGGAGGATGTATGCTCACATGAGTCCATCCCTGGTGGTAGCGTGCCAACAGCAGGCTGGTCTCTCATAGCAGGGGGTAGCCTGCTTCTCCCTGGTCATTCCCACCAATGTTGGAGCATGGGGAGAGCGGTAAGCCTGTCTCACTGCTGGCATCCTTATGTGGCCGAATCCGTCTCGTCGGCATGGGCGGATGCACAGACAGGAAGTGATGCGTCGCAGGAAGTCATGTGGCGGCCATCTTGGTACACCCGCAGGGGAAAACCCTGCCTGTACCAAGGAGAGGAAGGCAGGCACGCTCTCCACAGGGATGGTGCCAGATCCACAGCACCGTCCCGGGTCCTCCATGCCAGTATAAATAAAGGGCACTGGCAGAAGATGGCGCTGGGTTGCTTCCTGGATGGTGGACATGGAATAGCAGGGGACTGCGGATGCAGGTCTGGAGGTGCCATCACTTGACTTCGGCCCTAAGGTAAGAAAAGGGAGGCCTCATTGCTTGTATTGTTTATGGTTTTGTACTTACTTGCTACGATTATGGTACTTTGAACTGTATATATTTCATTCCAAATAAAAACTTCTGTTTTTGGACAAAAAAAAAAGAAAAGGGAGGCCTAGGGTGCTCCTGTCTTCTTTTCTTACCCTCCTGTGGGGGGGGGGGGCACTGGGGGATTGTGTGGGCCTTTTTGTAGGTACATTGGTGTAACTTCCCTCTAGTTGAGGCTTGAGTCACATATAGCATCACAGGTCCTGGTGGTGGGGGTTTGTGTTAAAAATTCTAAGGCAGGTATTTTTTGCTATCCACCTGGGTGTTTTCTTTCCATTCAGTTTGTACTTCAGTTGAAGTAACACTGGTTTGGTTTTGTCCTTTGGTTATTTCCAGGAAAAAAATTGAGAGCCCAAAGAAAGCAAGACAGATGCTTCTAGGAAGAGATGCCCAGTCTGTACTAGAAAAATGCCCTCTGGTTGGAAAAAAGACATATGTCAAGATTGCATTAATAACCTGGTCAAGAAATTAAACATCCACGCTATTCAAACATTTTTTGGATTCAATGAAAAAGGAGATGAGGCAGACTCAAAAATCATTCAAACCCAGTGCACAGGATTCCGGGGCAGATCCCGTCCCCAGCACATCCGGTACCAGCACTGGGGCAATGCCGATAACCCCTTCTATCAGGCAGGTGACCCCTGATCGGGGGATACCGGAGGAGCTGGAGGAAAGCTCGGAGTTGGCTTCGGACTCCGATGAAGGGGAGTTTAAGGAGGACAAGCCAAATAAAACCCAAAGATTCCTGTTTCCCTCAGAGAAGACAGATGAGTTATTAAAGGCCATGTATGATACCCTGGATTTGGAGGAGTCAGAAGATAAAGAACTGTCTGTGTATGACCTGTTATATGCAGGCCTCCAAGCCAAGCAGGCTAGAACCTTTCCGGTTCATGCTTCACTAAAAGAAACAGTGTTGCAGGAGTGGAAAGTACCATAAAAAAATAATCTTTCTCCCAAAAAAAGGAGGTTCCCTTTCAAAGGAGATGATACAAGTCTATGGGAGAAGTGTCCCACATTAAACGCCTCCCTATCGATGTTCTCAAAGGGAGCGGAACTCTCTTTTGAATATACAGACTCATTAAAAGAGCCCATGGACAGGAAAGCTGAAGGTTACTTGAAAAGGGCATGGGAGGCCTGTTCAGCCAACTTTAAACCTGCCCTTTCCGCTACCTGGTAGACACTGGTTGCCAGTCTACCATCGTACTCTTTAAAGCAGGTTATATCATGTTCAAAATCATGAGAAGCCTTGCTCCGAGTTACCTCTGTTTACGCTTCCACAAACGAGTTCTGGGAAGATCACGTAGATCGAGCAGAAGAGACCTCCTCCACATCTCTGTGCCTAAGAAGACCTGGCGTGGTGGTCGAGCTTTCTCCCACCAGGGTGCTGTGGAATGGCCTCCCTGCTGAGCTCCAGGAGGCCCCTACCATCTTGGTCTTTTCACAGGAAACTGAAGACTTGGCTCTTCACACAAGCCTTTCCTGCGTAGCCTCTCTTGTTCATCTCTCATGCTGCTTCCACCTGCTTCTGTCTCCTAGTCCCTGTTTTTTTTTTCCAGGAACTCCACCAAGCGTGTCGGGATCCTACGGGGTAAATGACTGCGCTATATCAAGATGCCACTCAACTCAACCTGTGTAGCCCATATTTTGGATTTGTGGTTAAATCAGCTCTGCTCACTTCTAGAGTCAGATACTCCAAAAGAAGAGATCTTGGAGGCTCTACCAACATTAAACAAGGCAGTGGCTTATATAGCGGACACTTCCACAGAATCTGTGAGATTTATGGCCAGGGCTACAGCCTTAGTTAACATGGCCAGGAGGGCTATCTGGTTAAAATCCTGGGAAGGTGATACAGTCTCAAAAATGAAGCTCTGTCCTCTTTCTTTTTCAGGCGAATTGTTCGGGAAAGAGTTGGAGTCGGTACTTGAAAGGTCAGCATACAGAAAAAAGGGGTTTCCTATCCCCAAAAAGCAGCAACAAAAAAAAAAAATTCATCCCTTTCAAGGAACAAGTGGCAGCAAAGGTGACTGGTCAACAGGAGGGAGAGAATCTGCTATTTGACAGGCAAACCCTTGTAATATTCAAACCTTGAGGTCTCCTTGGAAGTATTGCATAATTTCTTGCATTGGTATTTCCAGCTTCCTCCACCAGTTAGGAAGTGTGTTATGGCTTCTTATACTCATCATTTGCAGATTGAGATGGACCTATGGTGCACTCTCCTATGATGTATTATTCCTCTCTGTGGTACTACCAGTTGATCCCTTTTATCCATTTCTTATCTAGGTGTTTATCCATCTACTGAATACACAGTGACCATTTGCATAGTGCCTGATATCAAAGTTCTCCTGAGGAAGCCATATATATGGTGAAACATGTAAAGACCAATCAGCCTTGCACTTATATCTGTATATAGTTGCAAAAAAAAGTATGTGAACCCTTTTGGAATGATATGGATTTCTGCACAAATTGGTCATAAAATGTGATCTGATCTTCATCTAAGTCACAACAATAGACAATCACAGTCTGCTTAAACTAATAACACACAAAGAATTAAATGTTACCATGTTTTTATTGAACACACCATGTAAACATTCACAGTGCAGGTGGAAAAAGTATGTGAACCCCTAGACTAATGAGATCTCCAAGAGGTAATTGGAGTGAGGTGTCAGCCAACTGGAGTCCAATCAATGAGATGAGATTGGAGGTGTTGGTTACAGCTGCCCTGCCTTATAAAAAAACACACACCAGTTCTGGGTTTGCTTTTCACAAGAAGCATTGCCTGATGTGAATGATGCCTCGCACAAAAGAGCTCTCAGAAGACCTACGATTAAGAATTTTTGACTTGCATAAAGCTTAAAAGGGTTATAAAAGTATCTCCAAAAGCCTTGCTGTTCATCAGTCCACGGTAAGACAAATTGTCTATAAATGGAGAAAGTTCAGCACTGCTGCTACTCTCCCTAGGAGTGGCCGTCCTGTAAAGATGACTGCAAGAGTACAGCGCAGACTGCTCAGTGAGGTGAAGAAGAATCCTAGAAAGTCAGCTAAAGACTTACAAAAGTCTCTGGCATATGCAAACATCCCTGTTAGCGAATCTACGATACGTAAAACGCTAAACAAGAATGGATTTAATGGGTGGATACCACAGAGTTAGTCACTGCTGTCCAAAAAAAAACATTGCTGCACGTTTACAGTTTGCACAAGAGCACCTGGATGTTCCACAGCAGTACTGGCAAAATATTTTGTGGACAGATGAAACCAAAGTTGAGTTGTTTGGAAGAAACACACAACACTATGTGTGGAGAAAAAGAGGCACAGCACACCAACATCAAAACCTCATCCCAACTGTGAAGTATGGTGGTGGGGGCATCATGGTTTGGGGCTGCTTTGCTGCATCAGGGCCTGGACGGATTTCTATCATCGAAGGAAAAATGAATTCCCAAGTTTATCAAGACATTTTGCAGGAGAACTTAAGGCCATCTGTCCACCAGCTGAAGCTCAACAGAAGATGGGTGTTGCAACAGGACAACGACCCAAAGCATAGAAGTAAATCAACAACAGAATGGCTTAAACAGAAGAAAATACGCCTTCTGGAGTGGCCCAGTCAGTCCTGACCTCAACCCGATTGAGATGCTGTGGCATGACCTCAAGAAAGCGATTCACACTAGGGCCGAAACAACTAATCGATTAATCGACAACTAATCGATTATGACATTAATTGATTACTATTTTCATAATCGATTAATCGGCCAGTAACATAATGGGGTTAAAAAAAACTAAAATGGGGGGGCGTGTCCGGACGTGAAGCAGGGAAGACGTGCTGGTGCTGGGCTCTGTACCCACGAGGACAATCCTTAGCCATCCCTTGCCTATTTTACCCCACTAGGCATTAAAAGTGACATTACCTGTACCTGGGCATCTCCTGCCGCAGCCCCGTCCGGTTTTTGTGGATTTTGCCGGGTCGGACTCGTCCTGGGATTGTGGCTGGCCTGACGCTGCCGAGGCCTGCCGCCATCTTGAGGCCTACGGAGCCTCCGGCGATCCCCGACCTCGCCTGCCGAGATCCGCGAGGGATTCGGACTCTCCACCCCTCTCCACCACAACCCCGTGGGTATACAGCGACTCTCCTAGGGGCCACTTACAGCGCTGATCCCCCGCAGGAGAGCTCCGTGATCCGGCGGACCCGACGACATCTTGAGGCCTTCAGACCCGGCTGCATCCTCTCGGGTACAGTGATAGGCGCTCGGCGCTGCTGTGATACAGCCGGCACCTCCGGTGCCGATAGACTGCCTAATCGCTGGCCGGGATCCGTCGCCAGCCCTTACTGGGGAAGTTGTGGCCCAAACGCAGCGGAGCTCTTCCGGACGGCGGCCGAGCGTAGGAAAGTCCGCGGCTTCGGCCTAGTCCCGGAAGACGGCGGCCATTTTGCTGCACCCAAGGCCCCTATACAGTTGAAGCACGGCCTGCATTAACCCCTCAGCCGCCCAGCTCTCCCTGCACAGGGCCCCCACCTCTTCCCTCTTCCCACAGCCACTGCAAGGATTCCCTTTTACTAGCTAAAAGCTGTGTATGGCACCCTCTGTCTGCGGCTTGCAGGTTGTGGATCGGATACAACACTGTGATAGACGGCCATCTTGCTGCACCATAGTGCCCATTATTCAGACTTTTCTCATTTAACAAGTTATCCCTGGAAGCCTAGGTGCTTTGGCCGGCCAGGCTATGGCCCCTAAACCAGATAGCTATATATACTAACTTTTGCTATGTACTGAACTTACAGCCCTGGGGGGCAACTACACAGAGTCGGGGATAATGACAGCTTGATCTCCCCGCTCTGCGCCGTCGGACCGCTCAGTCTCGGCGAATAAGACACATCCTGAATCCCTGACGCCACCGCGCATGCTCCCTGAGTGACGGACATCGCCTAACATTACCTATTCACAATACTTCCCGAAACCGACAGCGCTACCGCTCCCAGCAGAAGGCCTCTCCCACCGTGGGGAAGGGGAAGGGGAAGAGCAAAATGGCACCCGAGCCTCCGGAACCGGATGACACCACTCAGCATTCTGAGGACAGCTTGCTTCAGTTCCCCTCCAACCTGGAGGGCCCCACTGACGCTGGCTCGGATGCCATGCTCCAGAAGTTCCGCAGTATAGTACGGGATGAAATAAACGTTGCCTCCCGTAAGCTCTCAGCAGAACTGGTGAGGGGTCTCAAGGAGATAGGCCACCGCACCAACCAACTGGAACAGCGGATGGATCTAACAACAACGGTCCTAGAGGGTCATGAGGACGAAGTTGAAAGGCTGAATGCTGAACTGTTGAGCCTACAGGATAAATTAGAGGACTCTGAGAATAGGGCTCGCAGGGATAACCTCCGCATCCGTGGGCTCCCAGAGGCCATAACCGACCTGCAGGGGACGGCCACGGCTTTCTTTCAGGAGCTGGCGCCTGACGTCCCTTTGGAGCGCTTGGAATTCGATCGCATACACAGGTCCCTCGCTCTCAGGCCCACCGAGGGTCCCCCTAGGGACGTTATAATTAAATTTCACTTTTATAAGACCAAGGAGCGGCTCCTGCAGGCTGCACGGGATGTCCCGGACCTCTCTTACCGGGGTAGTCCCCTCCAGCTATTTGCGGACCTCTCTCCGGTCACCATAGCCAAACGGCGGAGTCTGAAGCCTTATTTGCAGATTCTACAAGCTCGGGGCATTCGTTATAGATGGGGGTTCCCCTTCAAGCTCTCCTTCTATCACCTCGGCCGCCAGTTTCATGCCTCCTCCCAGCCTGACTTACGGCGACATTTTCAGGATCTGCAGTTTGATCTCCCTCCCTCCCAACCGGAGTCTTCTTCGGCCCAGCCACGATCATCCAGGCCACCCCACGGTTCCTCACAAATGTCTCAGCAGGGGTCCCAGGCGCTTCGATCACTGCAAGCACAGCGATTCCAGGATGTCCCTAAAGGATGATAGCACCGATTCTCATTTGTCACTCTGAGGAGCTAACCTGCCAGCACCCTGTTGTTCTGAACTGTCAGCAGTATCTCACCTTGAACTATAACTTTAAATCTAAATTTCGCCTTTAGACTTCCCATTCTGTGGACCCAATTACAGTACATGAACATTTCTGCCTTTCAACCAAAATGATATCTGGACTGTTTTTTTTTTTTTTTTTCCTGGGCCCGGTGGCCCCATTGTGTTCCCTCCTTCCCTGCTCCTGGACGCCTTGTCATGTGGCTGACCCCTTGCTCGATGTTGCCCCAATTGAGGGGCAGCGACATTGGGCCTCTGTGCTGTGGCTACGTTCGCATGGTCATTTGGCCCACCTGGATTCTTGTCCCCTGTCCCCCCCCCCCCCTTTTTTTTTTTCCCTCAGGCGAAGGCTTTTGATCTGTCGCTTGAGAGGAATGTCCTTGTACTGTGCTGCACACCCCCATTACAGTTGTGGGTGTGCCCTGCCCATCACGGTCCACGGTTTGGGGCCTTCGCAGTTTTTGCTGTAGTATGTGTATGTTATCGTCCTTGTGTTTGCGGTGGGTCGGCTTCGTGTCCTGGACTCCCCGTACTTTGGTTGGGGGCTCCGGGACGCGAGGATGACCACGGCCCACAATAATTCGTTCACAGTTTAAAGTTGATATGTTACATAATTTTGATTGAGACTGCTTTAATCCTTATTTAGGTGGTGTCTATTGAACATGTTTTTTCTGTTTACCTTATGCTGATGTCGATTTGATCTCATTGTTCAGACTACTTTAAAAATATGCCGAGCGGTGTCCGACGGACCATTGCTCCCCCTTGGCTTGGAACTTGGCCCGAACAAAAGTTTTGGCCAACTTCCGACCTTTTAGTGGGATTCCAGCCCCACTACCAATTGCAACCTAGATGACTGGAATGTTTTTACTCCGAGTTTTACTCGGTCTGTTTGTTTTCCTTTATCTGTTTTCTTTCACTGTCTCCCTACCTGACTCTCTGGTCTTTCACCTTTTTCTTCCCTCTACGAGGTCCGCGGGGTGTGTGCTTGGGGAAATGATCTTCTGCCGATTGCTAGTCTTAATATGACGCTTAATTGGCTGTCCCTGAATGTTCAGGGTATGAATTCTCCTCAGAAAAGGGTGAAGATTTTTAAGTATCTTAGGAAGCAGCGGATTGACATCGCCTGCTTACAGGAAACCCATTTTTCGGCGTCTTCCTGCCCTAAATACTTTGATGCTCAGTTTCCCCAGGTATTTTTGGCCACGGCTCCAACCAAGCAAAAGGGGGTGCTCATAGCTTTCCGCAAGTCGGTTTCATTTAGTTGCACTAGACAGATCGCAGACCCAGATGGCAGATATCTATTGCTACAAGGCACTATCCAAGGAAAGGAGGTTACCATCATGACTTATTATGCGCCAAATTCCAACCCAGGACCCTTCTTGACTCACGTCTGCGCCCTGCTAGCATCCCATCACAGGGGTACTCTCTTTCTTTCGGGTGATTCGAATTTAGTTTTGAATCCCTCACTGGATAAATACCCCTCGGAGCGTATCGCTCCCTCGCCTGGCGCTAAAAAATTTGCTCGCTCTTTACAACTACATGATTTGGTCGATCTTTGGAGGGAATGCCATCCTCAGAGTAAGGACTTTACACATTATTCCCACCCTCATCACTCTCACTCCAGAATTGATCATATGTTCATGCTACGACGCCACCTTCCCATGGTGGTCAGGGCCTCTATCCTGGCTGTTCCATGGTCTGATCATGACCCTGTTTTGGTGGTCTGCCACTCCGTTTTGGACAGACCCCAATTCTCACCCTGGGCGATGAATGATTCGCTCTTATCGCTTAAAGAGGTCCGGGAAGATATTTTTAAGGCCTCAGAGGACTACTTGCGTGAAAATCAGGGGTCGGTTACGTCGCCGGTAACGCTTTGGGAGGCTTATAAGGCGGTACTCCGTGGCCACATTATTCGGGTAGCGTCAGCCCGTAAGCGGGAAAGGGGTTTGAAACAAAAAGCCCTGGAGACCCGTCTGGAGGCATTATCTGCGGTTTTTAAACAATCCCCCACCTCTGGCAACCGTAAACTCTTGGAACAGGTTCGTTCGGAGTTGGATCTTTGTCTCACCGAGGGGGCTGAACGCGTCTTACGTTGGTCCCGCCAGAGGTGGTATACCAGGGCGAATAAACCTAATCGAATGTTAGCCAACAGACTCCGGACTTTCGCTCCTAAATTCACCCCCATCACTTTGCGCAACCGACACAATGTACTTACGGGTAATCCGTTGCGTATATTGGAGGAGTTTCGTTTCCACCTTACTAAATTGTACTCAGACCCAGAGCAGTTTAACGCCCAGGACACTGCTGATTTCCTCGGCCGTCTCCCTCTCCCGACCCTGACGGAGGCGCATGTTACTCTTATGGACCGGGATATACAAATTTCAGAGGTCCTCCAAGGTATAAAAGATCTTAAGGTGGGAAAGCGTCCGGGGCCGGATGGCTTTACGGCGCTTTACTACAGGAAACTGGCAGTTATGGTAGCTCCGCTTCTAACGGCAATGTATAACTCTGTTAAAAATGGATGCTCCTTTACCCCGGACCTTTTGACGGCAAACATAGTGATGATCCCTAAACCGGATCGCGATCATTCCTCCTGGGCTAATTTTAGGCCTATCTCCCTAATTAACGTTGACATGAAAATTTTGACCAAAATTCTGGCTAATCGCTTAAATTCTTTTCTTCCTCGATTAATTGGGAAGGACCAGGTCGGCTTTATACCTCAGAGACAGGCCGGTGATGCTATTCGGCGTATATTGCAACTCCAACACATAGCTCATACTCGCTCGCTAGAATCTATGCTCTTGTCTCTGGACGTAAACAAGGCCTTTGACACTTTGTCATGGCCTTACCTCATGTCTGTTCTTCGACATTATGGCTTCGGGTCTACTTTTATGCACTGGATATCTGTTTTATATGATTCCCCCCGGGCAAAAATTAAGTATTATGGATTCGAGTCTCCCCTCTTTAATATCAAGAGGGGCACCCGTCAGGGGTGCCCCCTATCACCTCTTCTTTTTGTATTGGCTCTGGAACCCCTGGCAGAGGCGATTCGCTCTCATCTGGATATACGAGGCATCGAATTAGCGGGTTGTCCCCATAAAATTTCCCTATTCGCCGATGATGTCCTTCTCACTTTGACCTCCCCCAGAAGCTCTTTACCAAACTTGAAAACTCTTTTGGATACCTTTGCTTCCCTTTCGGGGCTCCGGGTTAATCCCTCAAAATCGAAAGCGTTGTCGGTTAATCTCTCTCCTGGCCTGATGAGGGATTTACAGTCGGCATTCTCCTTTCAGTGGGTTTCCTCGCTGCCCTATCTGGGAATCCACCTTACCCCCACATACTCCGGATTGTACCAGGCCAACTTTCCACCATTGTTCAAGAGACTAACGGATATGCTGTTGTCTTGGTCTCATTTGCCTTTGTCTTGGTTCGGCAGGATAACGGCTGTTCGTATGTCCTATCTCCCGAAACTATTATATTTTTTCCGTGTCTTGCCGGTTCAGGTTTCTTCGCATATCCTCCGCATACATCAGCGAAAAATTATGCAATTTATATGGGGTTCGTCCCGCCCTCAAATCGCCAAACAGGTCTTGTTTGCTAAGCGAGTCAATGGGGGCCTTTCGGTTCCTAATTTACAAGCCTATTACATAGCTGCTAACATAGCCCCACTTTCGTGCCTTCATGAAACCTATCAGCTCCCGCTCTGGGCTATGCTTGACCTGGTTGACATCGACCCTATTCCTATCTCCTCATTACCCTGGCTCCCACCTGTGCATCGTCCGGCGGTCATGGGGCCTTGCTTGGCCCACTCCTTGCGACTATGGGACTCGGTAAAGTACTCTGCAGGGCTGATCTCCCCACATCTCCCACTCTTACGACTCTTACACTGCCCGCTGTTCCCTCCAGGTTGTGATAATCCCTCCCAATTTCTATGGTGGACCATGAACGGATTCACAGATGTTCACTCAATGCTACGGCCTACCAGGATTTTGGCATTTGACGCTTTGCGCTCTTCTCATGGTATTCCCTTGCGTGAGCACTATCGCTATTTACAAATTCGCCACTTTCTTCAGAGCCTTATTAGGTTTCAATCTACCCCTTATACCTTGACCCCCTTTGAGAGCCTTTGCAGAGCCAGGCCCCATTCTCCGGGTCTAATATCACTGATATACTCGGCGGTGATATCAATAAAGAGACCCCCATTGAGGCCTTATCACCTTCAATGGGAGAAAGAGCTGGGGAGGCAGTTAGACCCTGAGGATTGGCAGGCGATGACACTAACTCTGTCCAAATGCTCACGTAATGTGTCAATTTTGGAAAATGCCTATAAAGTATTGTATAGGTGGTACTACACACCGGCGAGATTGGCTCGCTTTATCCTAAATTATTCTCCACTTTGTTATAGGGGGTGTTCCCAGGAAGGCACCATGGCACATATTTGGTGGTCATGCCCGCGGGCGTGCAGACTATGGATTAGGGTATATACTCTCCTCCGCAATCTTTTTCAGATTAATATCAAAAGAGACCCTTATGTAGCTCTCCTTGGTAAGCCCATCGTGGAACTACTGCGTCCAGAACGGCAACTAGCCCAACATCTTTTTACTGCAACTAGATTGACAATTGCGAGAGCATGGAAAACCCCTACACTAAGCTTTGAGGCAGTCAAGAACCGCCTGAACGATATCATGGTCAACGAGAAACTAACAGCTATTCTTTCTGATACGCATGACAAGTTTCTCAGAGTCTGGCAACCTTGGATCACATACTACCACCCTTCTAGATTCGACACTGCTTTGCTGTCACTGTAGGACCCCTCTTGCGCGCACCCCGTGGACCTCCTGCTTCCCTCTTCTCTTTCTCCCTCTTCTCCTTCTCCTCTTCTTCTTGTCCTGCCTCCTTTTTTTCTTTTTCTCTTTTCTCTTTCTCTCTCTTTCTCCAATTTTTTATTTTTATTTTTTTTTCTTCTTAGGCTCTTACTTGAGGCTTAACTGTTCTATCTTTTCTAGTGGATGCCAACTTTCAGGTTTTATTGTTGTGTATTATACACCCATTCTACAGGTTTACACCCATCTGGGCATGGCCCAGGTTCTGGACCATCGGGTCCTGAGGACTTTTTCATTTATTTTTTATTTTTATCTTGAATATAACATCAGACCACGGCCCATGCTTCCTTCCTGTTGTTGAGGGCTTTCGAGTCCAGATCTACTTTGTATACTGAATGCTGTAACATTCTATTGCAAACCTGTACTGTTGATTTAAATGACAATAAAAAAAATTTTGTAAAAAAAAACTAAAAAAAAAACTAAAATGAGCCCTTTATAGTACAAAAAGAGCAAATCGCTACTGTAAATATAACTCGCTGTCCCACAGTAAAAAAATGAACCCCTTACAGTAGCGATTATTTGCTCTTTTTGTACTAATTTTAGTTTTTTTAAACCCCATTATGTTACTCAACATCTCAGGCCTGGGTCACACCTCTGTGTTTTTTGGTGCTTTTTGCAGAAACACTACAGTCCATTTACATGGTTTCCTATGGGACACGTTCACATCTAAGCTTTTTTCAGCTGCTGCGTATTTGGAAAGGGCAAGGACTTTTTTTTAATGCAAAACTGTGCTATTTCGTTTTTTTGGTTCAATATACTTCAATGGAGAAGCTGCAGAAAAGCATGTAATGCGTTTTTGTGGCAATTTGTGTTTTTTAATCTGCCCAACAAATTGGCCCAAAAAAAATGTAAAAATGCAAATCACCGCAAAATCACTTTTTTTTTTTAAGGTTAACCGATTAATCGAAACAATAATCGACCAACTAATCGATTATGAAGATAATCGTTAGTTGCAGCCCTAATTCACACCAGACATCCCAAGAATATTGCTGAACTGAAACAGTTCTGTAAAGAGGAATGGTCAAGAATTACTCCTGACCATTGTGCACCTCTGATCTGCAACTGCAGGAAACGTTTGGTTGAAGTTATTGCTGCCAAAGGAGGTTCAACCAGTTATTCAATCCAAGGGTTCACATACTTTTTCCTCCTGCACTGTGAATGTTTTCATGGTGTGTTCAATAAAAACATGGTAACATTTCATTCTTTGTGTGTGTTATTAGTTTAAGCAGACTGTGATTGTCTATTGTTGTGACTTAGATGAAGATCAGATCACATTTTATGACCATTTTGTGCAGAAATCCATATCATTCCAAAAGGGTTCACATACTTTTTTTTGCGACTGTTTATTTTGGAATGTCTATTCTGTGTATTCATTCTATATCAATTTTAATTCATTAAATTTATATTTTTCTACATTGTTGTTTTCCTTGCGCCTCAAAAGTCCCACAAACCCCTTCTTCTCAAAGATGACAGATGTCGGCAGAACAAAGATTATGCAAACAGGCAGGATCAGAGAAAAGGGGGGCAGTATGGGGGGGAAAGGAAAAGGTGGCTTACATTTTAACCCCCCCCCCCCCCAGCCTAAGGACCCCTCTCAGTGACTCTGCTGGCCAGGTGGGGGGAAGATTGGGGGCCTTCTTCCTACAAAAACAGGCCATTTCCAGCAACAATTTTACTTTGGATCTTATCAATCGTAGATACAGAATAGAATTAGTGGGCTGTTCTCCTCAAAAATTTCTTCCTACAATTTTACCAAGAGAGCAAGAAAAATTGGTGGGCATGTCTTCTCTCCTTCAAAATATGCTTGAGCAGGACGTGATAAGTTACATCCCTCCAAATCAAAGGAAGGGTAGAAGATGACATTCCTGGGGTACACAATAAATTTGACGTTATCCAAAATCTTTCTGTTGGAAAAAAAAATCACGATGATAATTACAGAGGCGAGCGACCTCTGCCCAAGCGCAGAGACCTCAATACAAAACATGAGGATTCTCAGATTGATGATGGTGGCCACCCCAGGGGTTCAATGGGCCCAATTTTACATGAGAGCGCTTCAGTCCTTTATGCTCTCAATCTGAGATGGGAAGAAGGAGTCGCTCCTATGTCGGGTGAAGATCCCTCAGGAAATAAAACTATCAGTCAGGTGGTGGCTAAATGCAGAAAATCTCTTGGCTGGTTGCCTTTGGTCACAATACCTTCCAGTGACAGTCACCACAGATGCGAGTGGCCGAGAAAGCGGGGCCCAGACGGGTAACCAGATGGTACAAGGGGTCTGGGGCAATCAATTAGCCCGCTTCTCTTCCAATGCGAAAGAGCTAAAAGCCGTACAGAGGGCCTTTCCTGATAGGAAAACATGTACAAGTCTTTTCAGACAATATAACTACTGTGAGCTATATCAACTAACAGGGGTACGAGACCAGCCCCGCCTAATGAGTATAGCAGAAAAGATTCTGGGATGGACAGAAGTAAATCTTCTATCCCTATCTTCTGTGGACTTGAAAAGAGAACTAATCTCACTGGCAGACGCCTTAAGCAGGGAATATTTGTCGCAGATGGAATGGTGTTTAATTCAAACCGTGTTCGAACTGATCATGGCAAAATGGGGGATGCCCCAGATAGACCTGTTAGCAACCAGAGTAAACGGGAAAGTAGGCCGGTTCTCCACCTTTAAAGGGATCAGCTCAGTATGGGCCTAGATGCCCTATCGCAACCTTGGGGAACAGACTTAACCTATGTGTTTCCTCCATTTGTGCTCATACCAAAAATACTACGGAAGATAAGAGCCTCAAGGGCAAAAGTCATTCTAATTGCCCCGTTTTGACCTCGGAGGGCTTGGTTCCCAGGACTGTTAAAACTCGGCACCACGGGTTCTTGCAGACTTCCTTCCATGCCAGACCTCATTCATCAGGGAACAGTGAATCATCCGCAGGTGGACCATCCCTCTCTGATGGCCTGGCTACTGAAAGGGAGCTTTTAGAGCGGAAGGGGCTGTCAGGAGAAATAATAGATACTATCCTTAGCAGCAGGAAAGCCACCACCATTATTATATGCAACAAGATCTGGAAAAAGTTTGGTGTTTGGCATACAGTCAACAACAAAATCCCAAACCCTATGATACCGGCGGTTCTAGAATTCCTCCAAGCAGGTGCAGACCTAAATCGAGCTTCCTGAATCATAGGCTAGTAGAAGAACCCCTAATCAAAAGGTTTCTCACAGCCATAGGTCGAAGAAAGCCTCACAAATCTAGGAGGTTCCCCTCTTGGGATGTATCTGCGGTACTACAGAGTCTTTGCAGGGAGCCATTCGAGCCACTGGAAGATAGCTCCATAAAACTTTTGACCTTAAAAACTCAACATTTAAGTGGCACTTGTCTCCGCTAGGAGGGTCAGAGAAATTTAAGCCCTCTCAATGGCAGAACCATTTTGCATAATATCTCAGTACAAAATTATCCTTTCTCTTGAACCTGCTTTCCTGCCTAAAGTAGCTTCCAGCTTCCACCGATTTGGAAGAAACAGTAATCCCGTCTTTTTGTGATAATCCTAAAAATGATAAGGAGGCCAAGTTTAATAATATAGACCTGAGAAGATGCGTGATTGCGTATATCGAGTGCACCAAAGAGTGGAGATCCTCCATGAGCCTGTTCGTACTGTTCGCCGATCCCAACAAAGATAAAAGGGCATCAAAAAATACTATCGGCAGGTGGATGAAGTCGGCAATCCTTGAAGCATACAAGACAGCATCTCTACCACCACCAACAGGAGTCAACGCTCATTCCACAAGAACAGTATCTACATCTTGTGCTGAAAGGGCCGGAGCTTCGCCCCACCAGATATGCAAAGTGGCAACCTGATCCAGCTTTCATGTTTGCAAATCAAGACCAGTCCTATGGCAGGAAAGTGCTGCAGGCTGTGGTCCCACCCTGATCAGGTAGTTCTATTTGGTCCTCTCTGTAAGCCGTCCTGGAAGATGACTGGGAAAAAAACAGGGTTATTACCTGTTAATACTCTTTTCCAGGAATCTTCCATGGCAGCGTCCCCTCCCCCCCCCCCCCTTTGTTTCATAGGAATAATTCTGTTGGTTGCACCAATGGAAGTGTTTATTATTTTATATGTGCCTTTGGTTGAGGGGCCATGGCCTATGGGTGGTCTCTTATAATGTGGATCATGTGTTTCCTGTACTAGGTGGGAGGGGCCTCTTTCTCTGTAAGCCATCCTGGAAGACTCCTGGAAAAGAGTGTTAACAGATAATAACCCTGTTTTTTTTAAATTCCCATCATAACAGATGATTAAATAAAATCATGCTGCTTCTTTTAAATGTCCTATGCTGGTCATACATGGATCAATTTTTGGACGAAAATATTCACACAAATATTTCTATGAAAATGATTTGTACATTTGATGAATGGACGAGTGTAGTTCGAAAATTCCACTTACTTTTAAAGTGGTTGTAAACCCACTTATGCAACTTTCACCTACAGGTAAGCCTAGATTAAGGCTTACCTGTAGGTGTTTGCAATATCTCCTAAACCTACACGGTTTAGGAGATATTTTACAAAAAATAATGCACCGTTGTCTATGGCGCATGCGCACCATAGACAACGGCGCTGCTGCTCTGTCAACGCCTGTTTTATCAATGGATAATGCCGGCTTTGACAGCTCCCGCGTGCATGCCCCTGAGGGGGAGACGAGGACAGCTTCGAGCTAAGGTAAGTAATGCATAATGAGCTAGTATGCTAGTCATACTAGCTCATTATGCCTTTCTCTTGCAGGTTATTATAAAAAAAAAAAAAAATAATAGAATTGGGTTTACAACCACTTAAACATTCAATTATAAAATGAATGTAACTTCTGAGTAAAAACCACATACATGATGTGAAAATTTGTTCGATGGAGAAAAGTTTTCTGTTCTGCTCCTTCGAATTTTCCCGTCACTGTGGTGGAAAATGAATGCCGATTTGACCCACTAATGGTTAGAAAATTGGATGAATGTTTTTTTGAAAGAAAAATGAGTTTGTGTCCGGCCAGCATAAGTGACATCAGGTGCAGGGAGCTTGTACCCACCTACCTGTCTATGACAAGGGAGTCTGTCATCCATCATATTATATTACACTCCTGTCTGATCATCTGCAAAACAGCGTTTTACCTCCTTTTTATATTTTATTAATGTTGATCTCTGATTGTGATATGTAGCAGATTCACCCTCTAATAATACATCTATCTGTCTGTTATTCTCAGAGTGGAATAATATCCAACTATATATCTGGAGATTTTATATTTACCGCTGTATAAAGATATTCAAGAATATTAACTCAATTATACACCAATCTTTTTTTGATGTTTTCATCCAATTAGTTGATCAAAACAATAATTGGCCAACTGTCTCACTTTGTCTCTAGACTGTAAAGTAGAAGATGAGGACATCACACAGTATAGTCCAGGAGAAAATCCGGCTATCTCAAATGACCATCCGGCACCACACAGTGTAGATGGACCATCGTATTCCTCTTATCCTGAGAAACCTCTTCCAACAGATAAGAGGATTTCCTGTACCGAGTGCGGGAAGCGTTTCCGTTTTAAATCTGATCTTAATGTGCATAAACGAACTCACACAGGGGAGAAGCCGTATTCCTGTCTTGAGTGTGGGAAATGTTTTTCAAAGAAGTCAAATCTTTACAGACATGAGACATCTCACATAGGGGAGAAGCCGTATTCCTGTCCTGAGTGAGGGAATTGTTCCTCACGGAAGTCCTGTCTTCCTGTACATCAGGGATTGCACACAACCCTCGAGGTGTATTAGTGCCTTGAGTGCGGGAAATGCCTTCTATATGAATGTTGCTGGACATCACAGGTCTCATATGGGGAAGAAGCACACCCTGATATACACCTCAGATATACTCCATGGCTGATCTTCATCATGTAACAAACAGTTCCAGGGAGGTGGACATTTTTTGAAAAAACTACTTGTCCCACTCTCCTTGTTCCTTATAACAATCTCCTTGTTTCTTATGACGATCTCCTTGTTCCTCATCTACCAGAGATCTCAGCAGCGGTGTGGGAGTTCATTGAAAACTACAAGCCGACATCAGCAAAGGACAGAACTCTGTGAATGAATGGCACGGCCGCGCTCTTTTCATAAAGTGACAGCCGGTACGGGGAACTTCTCACTGCACTGCTGTCACACAGAGGACTCGGATCGCTGAGCCACTGGAGGAACAGGAACATGTTACATTATTTTTTAAACTTTTCACTGGCAGAGCTAATTTTTGCATTTTTTTTTTTTTTGGCTCAAATGTATAGCCCCTTCAATAATGGACATTTTCACCCTCTTCCTGCCCAGGTAAATTTTCATCTTTCAGCGCTCTCACACTTTAAATGACAATTGTGCGGTCATGTAACACTGTACCCAAATACAATTTTTAGGGCTTTTTTCCTCGCAAATAGAGCTTTTTTTTGTGGTATTTGATCATCACTGGTGTTTTATTTTTGTGTTCCAATTAAAAAAAGACAGAAAATGTTGAAAAAATAAATTTTTCTGTTTCTGTTATAAAATGTTGTAAATAAGTTTTCTCCTTCACTGATGGGCACTGATGAGGAGGCACTAATATGTTGGACTGATAGATGTCACTGATGAGGAGGTACTGACAAGCATACCTGATTGGCATCACAGGCAGGAACAAATTGGCATCACTGGTGGGGCACAGGTGGTCATCACTGGCGATCAGCGCTGATGGGCCTCTACTGATAATCTACTGATAATCAATGCTGAATATCAGTGCAGATCCCCCCCCCCCGTCCCCCCGTCAGGAGAGCTGCTGATCGGCTCTCCTTTACTCGCACCTTGTCAGCATGAAAAAAGGAAAGCCGATAACTAGCACTTCCTGGTTACAATGTGATTAGCTTTGATTGGACACAGCTGATCACATGGTAAAGAGCTTACATCATGGGCTCTTAAGCAAGATTGGAAATGCGGTGTGTCAGAGTGACACACCGCACCACCGATCACTGTGCGCCCGAGCGGCTTATTCTTCTGGATGTCATATGACTTCCATTCAGGATAATGTGGGAAGGAGTTAAAAGATAATTTTACGCCTAAAGATTATATAAAACTCCCAAACATGATATATTTTCTGAAAGTAGACACCCTAGAGAATAAAATAGTGGTAGTTCCAATTTTTTTATGTCACACGATATTACCGCAAAAGTCTAGGAAACGCAACATTTTTGTAAAAAACACACAAAAGTTCATTTCAGGGGGCATAAAAAGTTCTGCCTATGTTAAGTTTATGGTGATGTATATGTGGTAGTTGTACTAGCTGTTGTTGCTAGGATTTTTAACTTTTCTGTGTTTTGTACAAATAAAAATATATACTTTTAGATCACTTGGTGTGTTGTGGTGCCTATATAGTCCATTTTGAGTCCTCGCTCTAAATTTGGCTATAATCTAGGATTATTATATTAGCATCTACAGTACCACCCTATGGGGGATGTCTTCTTTATCAATGACATCATGAGCTGATAAGGAGAATGTCAGTTGCCTGAATATCATCCTCGTATGACCTTCCCCCGCCTCTCTCCATCAGCTTTGGGGTCTCATTAGCTGAGTAATGTTTTTTTCCACTGAGTGAGAAAGGCGCATGCGCGGAGGCTCCGTAGATGGACGCTTAATTCAGGAGCTCTGGCCATTCTCCGCTCCTCACAGCCGCCAACACCCCGCGATCTTCGGATGTCCTAGCTGTCTGAATGTGGGACATCACCTGGACATCACTGCCTGCCCAGAACATTGGTAAACACAGCGGGCTGGCAGTGATCAGAGCACACGGGACATAGCCGCTCAGCTTAAAATGGCGGGCGCGCCTCAGACACCAGCGGCAGCCTGAACTTTACCTCACGGAGATAGTGAGGATTACATTGCTCCTCTCTCCACAGGCACATAACTTCTCACACTGAGGGGAAGGGCATTGTACTGATCAACCCTGATCCATTACACGGCATATAGAGCCAGGAAACACAGAGCTGATCAACTCAGCCAGCTCACAGCCCATAATTAGCAGGGGTCTCCCTGAATCCTATAAACACTGCATTTACTCCCAGCAACTGGATAAAGGTGGTCATTTTTCACTTAATAGCACAAGGAACTGTCAGGAGAAACCCGAGATCCCAATTTACAGTTAACGGTGCAGAAACTGAAGAACACACTATGACAGCAATACCTCAGATAACTTCCCCAACTATCCTGAATTCCCAAGGACTTGGTCTTCTCCCAGACTCTCCTGTACCTAACCTTTACTTGGGGACATTGTCTGCTCCCCTTACTGGTCAAATCTCACCAGCCTCCACCCTATCCCTTATTGGGCACACCATGGATGAGATGCTATCCTCCCCCCTGACCCCAGGCAATACGGATCTTCCTCAGATGCATCCAACAACTGACATAATCCCCGAACAACAAGTGGGTTTCACTGAGATGTTCAGTAAACTTGCGGTCCTATTAGAACAACGCCTCAATAACAAAGCAAACAAAATTACTACCGACATCAAAGGCAACTTCCGGGAAGCTAGGTGTGCGCATGGAGGCAATTGAGAATAAGCTGGACTCCACTATTTCCAAAACCAACCAGAATACGGACCGTATGCAGGACCTCCAATCCCAACTGGACTCCGCCCTGACCAAATTAGATGATTTGGAAAACAGGAATAGACAATACAATTTCAGAATTAGAGGCATCCCTGAAACATTCAAAGACACCCCGGAAGTGGTTAGATCCTTCATCAAAGACCTTATCCCGGAAATTTGTCAAAATAGATTGGAACTTGACCGAGCCCATAGAACCCTCGGTCCACCAAGAAAAGATGGTCTACCAAGGGACATAGTAGTCAAACCACACTACTTCTCAGTGGAGGAAGAAATTATGCAGAAGGCACGTTCCACAAAGCAATTACAATTCCAAGGACATGCTATTCAAATCTTTGCAGACCTTTCACCGACAACAATTCAAAAAAGAAGAACATTCAAACCACTACTGACAATCTTAACTCAATGTGACATTAAGGCCTCATGCCCACGGACGTTTTTAAAAGCGAGCTGTAAATCTAGGTTAGACGGCAGGAAAACCAGCGTTAAAAAACGCGAAATTTACCGCGTTTTTCATGCGCGTTAGTGCGCGTTTTTTAGCGCCAGCGTTAGCGTTTTTTAAAGAAAAACATATCTCTAGGCTATATACACTCCCATATTTCCCACAATGCCACAGAAAACAAAGAAAACATGTTACAGAGCATGTGTCGGTGCCATTTTGGTAGGAGAGAGAGAGGAGAGAGCATTACACAGCCTATTATAGCATTTTAGCATTCAGGAGTAATATGTATCCTGTAATGTTGAAAATTGATGAGGCGATCCTTCTGATCATCTTGCGGAGGATGCGGAGAAGGAGACAGGAGGAGGAGAGAAGGAGGAGAACTCGTCAGTATTGGATGCATCCAATGGTATCCCATCGGGTGTCAACGGGGTACTTTGCTAACATGTATTCGCAACTGCGGGTATACCCTTCTAAATTCCATAATTTCACAAGGATGTCAGTGCCACGCTTTGATGATCTGCTGGAGAAGCTCAGGCCAAGGCTGACCAGGATGGACACAGTGATGCGGATCTCTGTGTCACCGGAGGAACGGCTCCTAGTGACACTCAGGTAAGTGCAATACACATATGGGTTAGGGTTAGGGAATACGGTTAAGGGTTAGGGCTTAGGGTTAAGGTTAGGGTATAGGGGTTAGGGTTAGGGTTAAGGTTAGGGTTAGTGTTAGGGGATAGGGGTTAAGGATAGGGTTAGGGGATAGGGTTATGGTAGGGGTTAGGGTTAGTGTTAGGGGTTAGGGGATAGGGTTAAGGTTAGCGTTTAGGGGATAGGGTAGGGGTTAGGGTTAAGGTTAGGGTTAGTGATAGGGGTTAGGGTAAGGGTATAGGGGTTAGGAGATAGGGTTAGGGTTAGGGTTAGCTGTTAGGGGATAGGGTTAGGGGTTAAGGTTAGGGTTAGGAGATAGGGTTAGGGTTAAGGGATAGGGGTTAGGGTTAGGGAAAGTTTTTATTTTTATTCAATAGTTTTTTAATATGTGAAATTTTTATCTTATCTTAGGTTCCTTGCCACAGGACAAAGTTATGTGTCCCTGCATCATTATTTTCTACTTGGCCTCACAACGGTGTCCAGGGTAATAAGGGAAACATGTGTGGCAATATGGGAGGAGTTACATGAGGTGGTAATGCCAGAGCCCACAGAAGAGATCTGGGAATCAGTGGTTGACACCTTTTGGGAGAAAACTCAGTTCCCAAATTGTATTGGTGCCCTTGATGGGAAACATATCAGGGTGAAGAAGCCTCCCCAGTCTGGATCATCATATTTTAATTATAAAAAATATTTTTCAGTGGTCCTCCTGGCATTGTCCGATGCACATCTCAAATTTCTTTTTGTGGATGTGGGAGCATATGGAAGCCAAGGTGACGCCCGTATATTCCGTGAGTCAGCCTTCGGACGTCATGTCCATCAGGGACGACTCAATATCCCTGAAAGCAGGCCTCTACCCTGCACTGAGGAACCCAGCTTACCCTTAGTGATGGTGGCAGACGAGGCCTTTGGACTGGCTGAAAATCTTATGAGGCCATACAGTGGCTATGGTCTCAGCCATCGTCAAAAAATCTACAATTACAGGCTCAGCCGTGCACGTCGTGTTGTTGAATGTGCATTTGGGGTGTGCACAGCCAAATGGCGGGTTTTGCTCACTAGTATGCAACTGGATGTGGAGAACGCAATTAAAGTAGTCCTGGCATGCTGCGTTTTGCATAACTTTCTAAGGGACAGTGACAGCAGCAATGTTGAACCGGAGCCCAGTAACCAAACTCAGAGGGTCCAATTTATGGACTTGCGTTCAACGGCACGTGTCATGAGCATTCGAAACCAATTTGCTGCATTCTTTGAATCCCCTGATGGAGAGGTGTCATGGCAGAATGATCATGTATAATTTTAACAAAACCGAACACAGATGTATTCAGATTCAGAAAAATTTGATACAGATATAGATCCTTCCTGATACATTTTCAGTACAGATGTATACAGCTTAACTTTCTTGTGTTTTCTTTGAAATAAATCATTTAAAAAAGATTTGTCTATTTTTCAATGATTGTTCAACAAGTCCATTTGACTGTGCCTTCTGTCAAGTATATGCTAAGCCCCTTTTGAGTCCTTTGCCCTCTGTCTTTGGTCAAGCGTATGCTAAGCCCGTAATGGGCTAGCATAGGCTCGTCTGAGGGCAGAGGGCAAAGGAGTGCTGTTGTGCATCATATAAAACACCAATTGAACAAATTTTTATTCAAACAAAAAAGATATTTATTTAACAATTGGTACATCAAAGCTGGTGATAGGTGGGGTTGGAAATTTGATCACTATGGGGATGTGGGGATTGGGGACGGGGCTGGTGTTCATTCCAGAATTCTTGCTGGTAACGGGGTAATGGATTTGAGGGGTGAAAATGGGAGGTGGAAGGAGGAAGTTCACTTTGTGAACGTGGCATAAAAAAAGGGTGCCTGAGACGGGGTAGGTGGTGGCTGGCATTGCTGAGTGGGCTGATGATGAGAGGGGGGTTCTAGCACTGCTGAGGTCCTGGGGGCCATTGGGGGATCATGAGAAGGATTATATATATTACTTGGAGCTCTCCCACGTCTCAATTTCTCTTGCCGGCATTGCATTGCCATAGTTTGTACGTGATATATAAAATCCTTCTCTTCTTCTCCCCCAATGTCCTCCAGGAGGTGATAAAGGCTACGGCAGAAGGAGGCGCGTGGGTTGCTGGGATCTAAAAAAAGATCCACACTGCGCCTCTCCTGCCGCACTTCCTGCAGCAGTGCTAGCACCCTGTCATCTCCCTCAACAGTGCAGCCACCCCTCGCCTGACGTCCACGTCCACGACCACGGCCACGTACACCGCCACGTCCAGGTCACTCACCACAGTCCTGCCTGGTAGTTGCGGATAGTTCCAATTCCCTGGATTCCTGCAAAAGAACAAATCATTTTACATTCACATGTACATGGACAGACAGACAATGAGATAGACAGGCAGACATAAGCACTTACCTCATCAGGGCACTGAACACTACCCTCATCGACAGTGTTTGGCGATGGATTGCCACTACATGCCATGGGACTGCTGGGTCTGTCCGCATTGTCCTCCTCTGCAGACACCTCCCTGGCTGCAAAAATGTTAGATGTTGTCCTGCAGACAATAAAATAAAAGAATAAACTTAAAGTGGTTGTAAACACACTAATACAACATGCACCTACAGGTAAGCCTAGATTAAGGCTTACCTGTAGGTGCATGAAATATGTCTTTAACCTACACGGTTAAGGAGATATTTGCTTTTAAACCCGGCGCCGCTGACGTCACGCGCATACGCACTAGCGGGCCGGCACCGTAGCCGGTTTTCTGAATGGATTTGGCTGGCCCGAGCGCGCATGCGTCTGTCGTCATTGCCGCTCCGGGGCCAATCACAGCGCCGGAGCGGCGATAAACAGAAGAGACGTCGAAGCAAGGTGGCAGCGGTGGAGGTGTCCCAGCATCGCTGCAGCGGCTTCGATCTCAGGTAAGTCATTCATAATGAGCTAGTATGCTATGCATACTAGCTCATTATGGTTTTGTCTTGCAGGTTGGTTAAAAAAATATATATATATATTATATATATATATATACACACGTTTACAACCAATAGTCATAGAAAATACCGCCAGAAAAGCTATGTACATAGGCAAATATATTGTGAAAAAAAAAAAAAAACTTACGGTCTGCTGCTGTTCCTCATATTTTCTCTTAGGAACCTGAGTTTGTTGTGGAAAACATGAGGCTTCTTGGTCGGGGCTAGCATTCCACTTCTCGTTGTCTTGTCCTCATCAGTTAAATCCCTCCTGACGCGGTCTCTAAGCGATTTCCATCTTTTCTGTAGAATTTTGGCAAAAAAAAAAAAAACGTGAAAAAAAAGGTTTTATATGCATTCCCAAAGTGATCTAAATTATTTATTTTTTCTTCCCCTGTGCCTATGTGCTCGCACACAGAAGCGAACGCATAAGCAACTCCCGCCCACATATGACATTGTTGTTCAGACCACACAAGTGATGTATCGCCCCGAACGTTAGAGCGAGATAAATAATTCTAGCCCTAGACCTCCTCTGTAACTCAAAACAGGTAACCAGTATGATTTCTAAGTACGAAAGTTTGGCGCCATTCTACGAGCATGTGCAATTTTGAAGGGTGACATGTAAGTTATCTATTTACTTGGCTTAACATAAACTTTCAAATTAGGTAAAAAAAAAATAAAAAAATTTAAAAGCATTAAACTTTTTTTTTTGAAAAAAATACGGTCGAAAAATTTATGCGCAAATAACGTGTGAGATTACGCCATTGTATTCTCTAGGGTCTCTGCTAAAAAAAACATATATAATGTTTGGGGTTTCTATGTAATTACTATGACAAAAAAGAAGATTTTCATGTAGGAAAGAAATGTCAGAATTGGCCTGGATGTGAAGTGGTTAAAAACAGATCATGCATTCAAGGAAAAGACTTGCTTATCTCCTTTCTTTCTCCACTTGTACAGTCTTCCCAGCCAGGGGTGATGGCAGCACTGATATCCTCCCATATAGAGACTCTCTTTATGTGGTCTCCATGCTGAGGGTGAGCCACATCCCACAGTTCAGGATGGGCCTGAACAGCCGTTATGAGCTCACGTTGTCCCACAGCTTGTGCCATCTTCTCTTCTCTTCTTCACTCACAAGCACACGGCTGTGCAAAGGACTCCTGGGAAATAATATTATCCAGACAGGAAGTTCCTGTCTTTACATTGTCCAATCATCTTTTTACATCTTTTTACATAGGAAAACACCGGAGCTAAAAAAACACGACCGCGGCGCGTTAGTGCACATTTGTACGCGTTAGTGCGCGTTTTTTGACGCTTCGCGTTTTTTTCTGCCTAACGTCGGCGCCACGGAACGCACTGGTCCTGTTTTTTTTTTACAGCTTAAAAACGCCTATGCTATTTGCAGCTCAAAAACGCGTAGGTGGGCATGAAGCTATAGACTAACATGGACAGGCGTTTTTAGGCTGTAAAAAACGCTCGAAAACGCGGCTGTAAAAACGTTCGTGGGCATGAGCTCTAAATATTGGTGGCTTTTTCCATTTGGTTTAAAATTCCTCTACAAGAACAAGCCGTTCACCTTTGTGACATTCCAGGAAGGAGAGCGACTCTTCTTGCAACTCGGTCTCATCTCCCAAGATCCTCCTCTGTCACCTCCAGGCTCCACTACTAATGCTACCAAACGCCAACTTCCCACAAGCCCTCTGTCCCCACTTTGGAACACAGTCAAATCTACGAAATCAAGAGGGCCGACCCCCCTGATTAACACGGCACAAAATATTTTGTTCTGATAACTTAGTTCAAACTGGACTGTTCCCTGCTCTCTAAAAAATGGTGAAATACTTATTTTAATAATCAACTATCTTGGGACCTGAGGGTCTCATTGAGTTTACATTATACTTCTCTTTAAATAGGTTGATCCCTGTTATTCTAAACTATATTTTGTTCTTATGTTCACCCGCTAGGGTTTTTTTCTGGTTTGATGGCTTTGATTGGGCCCTACACTGAATTGTTCACTACAGGGTGTATCCATTCTCTTAAGGGGATTTCTAATCCCCTTTATCTTAACACTAACCTAGGAGCGGCCAAAGGCCGGAGTTGTACTCATGTACCTCCACCTGTTTGTCAGCTTTAAGCTTCAACTCACTCTGAGACAGGTTAGTCTCCTCTCTAGAAGAGGTGACACAAATTCTTATAACTTCTCCCCCTTTAGACCTGGAGGGAAACTGTCCCCCCAGTCTAGAGGGTATGTTTTGGACCCCTCTTTCACCTACTGTCTGTATATGTTTGTTATCTGACCCTACTTGTGAAACTAAACCCATTTCTCTTCTAGTGACCGTTCACAGAGATCCCATTTCTTTCCTCATGGTACTTGAGATGCATCATTCCGCCCATCAAACGCAAGAATCGGGGATATTTACATCTGAGGTAAGTGATCTTGTGATGCGAGATGAAACCCTTTCTTGTTCCATGGCTAAACCTGATGCACACTGCCCTACTATGAAGGTAGTCTCCCATAATGTACAGAGTCTAAACTCACCTATCAAAAGACGCAAGACCTTACAACATTATTATAGTCAGAAAACTGACATCATCCTAGTACAAGATACCCATTTCCCCAGACACTATAAACCTTCCTTCCTCCATGCCAAGTTCCCAACCTTTTATTTCTCTTATTGTCCATGGACTGACACAGCTCTAATACTGAAACACTTGGGTATATGTCCCTGCTCACAGGAGAAGATCTAGGCAGAATGTTAGATGTTAGAAACATACATTCTAGAACAAACCAGAGCTAAACAGCCCCGCCCAGGGGGGCGGTCCCTCCGGACATAACCCTCCTACCTGCAGCCAGCAGCCTCAGTTTTTTTCTGCCTAGTAGAAGGAGAAGACGTGGCTCTCAGGAGCCAGTCTCCTGGAAGATGTTATTTTTATTCCTTTGAGAATTTTATTATTTTATTTTTGAGACCTTCAATCAACTGTCGGCTGGGCAAGAGGTTGGGTACACTAGTATCCTTGTAGTCTTCCCTGTCCGATCATCGAGCGTGCTGATCCTCACCTTGTGTGTGTGAGACTCAGTTCACGACATGCCCCATGACTCCAGGGGTGGCTGGTGGGCTTTTATGCTCCCGCGGTCCTCACAAGATTGAACAGTGCCTGCTGTATCTTTTGCGGTGGACCGGGCCGACAGCTACTCAGTACTAATCTGTGATAGGTCTGTCTGAAACACACCAGTGGGTCCCTCTGGGATGGGTAAGTAGTCTCTCCTGCATCAGGTGAGTACATGCTGGCTGTATTTCTTTGTATGGGGGGTTGTTCCCTGTCCCCCCCTGTATGCTGCTCTCTGCACCCTAATCTGGCGCTGAGCTGTGTGGGAGTACTTGGGGGTCACTCTGGCCTGGTGGGGGGGGCGCTCATGTCTGTGTGCTGGGGCTGAGAAAAAACGTGGGGTGTTTGGAGACGCCATTAGGCGCTTTGGCTGTAATTTTGCTGCGCTCGGCGGCCATCTTGCCACGGATCAATGGCGCAGTATTACACGCGGCCGGTGGCTGAGCGGTCCTCTAAAGGGTGGGTGAGTCCTCTGGGTATCCCCTCCTCAGTCAGCACAGCCAGTGGGTGGACTGTTTATTCACTTTTTTGTGCATAAGGTCTCAGAGGATGGCGAGTATGGAGTCTGGTTCACCTGCTTCCCCACTCTTGTCAGACAACAGGCAGTGCTCCTGCACCTGCGGTCCCTATGGACCAGTTGTCGGCAGTCCTGGAATCATTCCTTGTCAGGATGGAAGCGGTGTGCGAGCGCAAGTGAAGCTATAAGTGCCTTTTCCCCACACAATCTCCACATGGGGAGTGCTCTGATTCAGATATGGGCCTAGCTGCTACTGCTCAGGACCCTAGCTCTGAATATTTTAATGTTTTTGAACAGGAGACTCCAGTTCTGAATCAGTAAATGACAGGGCGCTTGTAAGTGAACTCATTGATGCTGTGAGGGACACTCTCAAGCTGGATGTGGCTGAGGTACCTCAGGTGGACGCTGTCTCCTTTGGTTCTTTTCAAGCTTTTCTTTTACACAGCTTCCTCACTGTTTCCTCACGCGCTGCGTCAAGAGCAGCATGGATGATACAGTGGTACACAGTGCCCCCTCCCCTGGTTGGTGTAGCATGGTGGGGGGGGACTTTATTCATTTATTTCTCTAGTCCCTGTGAGCTCTCTGTGTGATGTCTCTGAGGCTACAACAGGGTCTCTGCACCTTTGTTTTCCCACCATTTCCTGGAGAACGCTCTGAGCTCTGAAAGGACCACGGTCTGAGGTGTCAGAGGTTTCCTTTTGCCTGCATGCTGCTTCGACAGCACATTTAAGCAGGTTGGAACGATACAGAGAAGTTTATGCGCCTCGGCGCCATAATTTAAACTTATCTTATAACTCTACACTGGATACATTCACAGTGTATGTATTTGTTATTGGTCGCTGTGTCTGCATGGGTTTCCTCCCACGTTCCAATGCTGTGTCTTCAGTACCATACACGATATAAACAAACAATATGTTTATACAGGACTCTAAATACATTCACAGTATATGTATGTATTATACTCTCTGGGTCGGCGTGGGTTTCCTCCGGGTGCTACGGTTTCCTCCCACGCTCTCACGGTATGTGCGCTTCGGCTCTCTGCACTGTATAAGCATGTTCAATATGGTTATTATACATACTATGAATACCTACAGTAGGTGTATGCTGTCTGCGTGGGTTTCCTCCGGGTACTCCGGTTTCCTCCCACGCTCCAATGGTAATGCACAGCATAAACATGGGCAATATGTTTATTTACATGCTATCATTCCTACACGGTATCTGTGTGCTGTCTACGTGGGTTTCTTCCGGGTCTTCCGGTTTCCTCCCACGCTCTGACGGTTTGTGCGCCTTTGGCTCTCTGCACAGTTTAAACATGTTCCATATGTTTATCGCGCATACTATAATACCTACGCAGTATGTGTATGCAGTCTGTGTCGGTTTCCTCCGGGTACCTCGGTTCCCTCCAACACTCCAATGGTATGGGCGCTTTCGGCGCTATGCACAGCCTAAACTTGTGTGATTTTATTATTCACATGCTAACATTCCTACGCGGTCTGTGTGTGCAGTCTGCATGGGTTTCCTCCGGGTCCTCCGGTTCCGGTTCCGCCCACGCTACATGACATATGCGCCTTTGGTGCCATACACAGTATAAACATACACATTATGTTTATACACAACTCTAAATACATTCACAGTAGATGTATGTATTGTATTCTCTGGGTCTGCGTGGGGTTCCTCCGGGTACTCCGGTTTCCTCCCACGCGCCAACGGTGTGCGCGCCTTCGGCGCTATGCACACATAGACATGTTCAAAATGTTTATCACACATACTATAGTACCTACACGGTATGCGTATGCAGTCTGCGTGGGTTTCATCCGAGTGCTCCGGTTTTCCCCCCGCACTCCAATGGTGTTTGTTTTTTTGCATGCTAACATGCCTACACCGTTGTGTACGCAGTCTGCGTGGCTGGTTTCCGCCTACGCCCAATGATGTGCGCGCCTTCGTCGGTGGCACAGTATAAACGTGTCTAATATGTTTGACCACACATACTAAAATACATACGCCGTATGTGGTTGTACTATGCTCTTGTGGCTGAGCGGGTTTCCTCCCACGCTCTAATTGCGCGTTTTGACTATACGTTTGTACAGTCAGCACTTATCAATGGAGTAGCTGCTGGATGGAGCATTGTCATAAGGATCCCTGGTACCATCTTCCACCTGCCCTTCGGTGGTGATCAGAAGCGCTGGCTTGGACTGTGTTCGCCATGCTGGGGTTAGCGTTACGCCTGTTAGTGGCTGCGTCTCTGAAACTCAATGACTGGGCAAAAGCCTCTGCTTCCTCTATCAGTCGACCAGCAGGTGCACTGCAACTGCTTTAGCCTCTAGGGTCTGTGTGCCCGGGGTGGGTTTGCGCCACCTGTAGAGGCTGAGTTACTGGTCCACTGACCAAGTTTCTTGGGAAGCTCTGTCAGGTTGCCTTTCTTGGCCAACAATTGAGGCACCCCGTAAGCCAGGGCCTCCCTTCTCCGATACATTGCAGGGTCTCTTTGAGATTATCATCCCATCCCGCTGTAGGACGGTCCTGTCGGCCGTGTGCATTCCAGGGGAAGGGTCCTTACATCCGGAGGTGTTTTCACCTCCTTTACCGGAGGTGGGACACCGGATGTGGACCTTCTGGCCTCTCGACTCACCCGCAAGGTGTCGAGATTCGTGGCCAGGTCCAGGGATCCCTGGGCAGATGCGTCAGACGCGTTGGTGGCCCGTGGGGGCAGCATCGCCTGATGTATGCTTACCCTCTGCTACTGTTGTTGCCTCGCCTGTTTCGCAGAGTAGGGGCCGAGGCCATTCCGGTGATCCTCATTGCTCCGGAACGGCGACATTGGTACGCCGATCTAGTTCGGCTATTCGCAGACGTTCCTTGGCGACTGCCTATTTGGGTGGACCTTCTGTCTCATGGTCCCATACTTCATCCTGCTTTACAGTCCTTGGCTTTAATGGCATGGCTGTTGACAGCCAGGTGCTGAGGGGCCGAGGTCTCTCGGATTCGGTCATCTCATCTATGTTGAGGGCACGGAAATCTTCCTCCAGAAAGATCTATCACCATACCTGGAAGGCTTACATCGCTATGTGCGAGGAGCTTGATTGGCGTCCACGGACGTATTCCGTTCCCAGGATTTTGCTCTTCTTACAGTGTGGTGTCACCCAAAAGCTGGCCTTGCGTACCATCGAGGGTCCGATTTCGGCCCGGGCTGTCTTTTTCAACGACCGCTAGCGGGCCATTCCTTGATTAGCACCTTTTGTGCAGGGGGTTCGCCATGCGATCCCCCCTGTCAAGCCTCCTCTCCCTCCTCGGGATCTCAATTTGGTGCATCTCGGTTCTCCAAGAACATCCCTTTGAAAATATCAGAGATATTCCTCTCTGGCCTTTTTCTCAGAAGGTGGCTTTCTTAGTGGCCATTACTTCTGTTGGACGGGTGTCTGAGTTGGCGGCTCTGTCATGCAAGTCGCCTTACCTGGTCCTCCATAAGGATAAGGCGGTATTGCTCCCGCGACCGTCTTTCCTTCCAAAGGTGGTTTCGGCTTTTCACCTTAAGGAGGACATTGTCCTTCCGTCCTTGTGCCCTCACCCATCGCATCCCAGAGAGTGTGCGCTTCTCACTTTGGATGTGGTGTGAGCCTTACAGGTGTACTGGCGGCTGCTGCTTCTATTCGGAAGTCTGACTCACTGTTTGTGTCTGTCTCTGGTCCAAAACAGGGCCAAGTGGTATCATCTGCCACCATTTCTAGGTGGATCAGACAGACCGTTATACAGGCCTATGCCCTTAAGGGGCGGGCGCCTCACTTTCCAGTTACGGCGCATTCCACCAGGGCAATTAATGCTTCCTGGGCTTTCCAACATCAAGCGTCGGTTGCACAAGTGTGCAAGGTGGCGACCTGGTCGTCCGTTCATACCTTTTCTAAGTTCTATAAGGTTGATGTGGCTGCATTTTCAGATGCTTCCTTTGGCCGCAAAGTGTTGCAGGCCGCTGTTTAATGTTGCAACTCCTCCGTTGAGGAGTTCTGCTTGTTTGGGTGAACTTTTGGTTTTTCCTTTACTACTGCTCCCACCCTCTTTCTGATACTGCTTTGGGACATCCCACGTGTTTCAGTATTAGAGCTGTGTCAGTCCATGGACGATAAGAGAAAATAGGATTTTTGTACTCACCGTAAAATCAGTTTCTTTGACGTCCATGGACTGACACAGCACCCACCTTTCTTTTAAGGTTTGTACTGCTTTGTTACGAACTGAGGCTGCTGGCTGCAGGTAGGAGGGTTATGTCCGGAGGGACCGCCCCCCTGGGCGGGGCTGTTTAGCTCTGGTTTGTTCTAGAATGTATGTTTCTAACATCTAACATTCTGCCTAGATCCTCTCCTGCGAGCAGGGACATATACCCACGTGTTTCAGTATTAGAGCTGTGTCAGTCCATGGACGTCAGAGAAACTGATTTTACGGTGAGTACAAAAATCCTATTTTAGCAAATGCTGAGGACAAAACAAAAGGTGTTGCTATAATATTCTCACATAAATGCAAATTTACTCTGATCTCAGAACTTAAGGACCCAGAAGGGAGATTCATGTTGGTCAAGGGGCTTATTGATGAGCAAATCTATACATTCATTTCATATTACTCTCCAAACACTGATCAGGACAAATTCTTTCAAAGTATGTTCAAAATACTAGGGCCTCTGGTAGAAGGCACGGTGATCTATGGGGGAGACTCCAATGTGGCTTTTGACGAAAGTCTAGATAAAAATAAACTTAGAGGTGATCATCTTATACAACCATCGAAAAAAAGCTTGAAGATTGCTAACATGATCTATTCTCAAGGTCTAATTGATATTTGGAGGGAAATCAACCCTACAATGTGACTATACCCACTTCTCTTCCCCACATAATTCATTTGCACGAATCAATAACAGGTTCATCCTAGCAAAGCATTCTCTTTTGGTCACTAAATCCTACATTAAAGACTCAGTGGTCTCTGATCATTCAGAGGTTTTTGCAGTCTTCAAATGTCCACTGGGCTCGAATAGCCATGGACACTGGAGACTCAACGACCCTATTAAAAAAGCCGAAATAGAAAAGGTCATTAAAGAATACTTCACCCTTAATGACAGAGGAGATGTTTCTCCAACATACCTATGGGCAGCACATAAAGCCACAATTAGAGGCAAAATAATTCAAATGTCTGTCCAAATTAACCGTGCCAGACGCCTGGAGATAGATAAACTGGAAAAGGAATTTCTCTCTGTGTAAAAAACACAAACAGAATCCTGTAAAGTTTCCCATCTCAAAAATTGATTCAGCTCGTACTGCACTTAATATGGCTCTCACCTCTAATGCAGAAAAACATCTCTGTTGGACTGGTGCCAGATTTTACTTCCAAAAAGACAAACCAAACTCAGTGTTAGGGCTCTTTCACATGGACGGTCCGTTCAGGTCCGCCTGTCAGTTTTTTAGGCGGACCTGAACGGACGCTTCATGTACCCCTATGGAGCCACGGATGTCAGCGGTGACATGTCCGCTGACATCCGACCCGCTCCGATCCGCCAAAGTGTGACGGAGGAAAACCCTACTTTTCCATCCGTCTGGCGGATCGGATGACAACGGACTCTACGGTCCGTCATCATCTGATCCCCCATAGGGGAGAACGGCGCTCTGACAGGGCGGTCCCTGCACAGTGTGCGGGGACCGCCCAGTTATCCGCCGGCTCAGTGGGGATCAACGGAGCGATCCCCGCTGAGCAAGCGGAGGTTCACGGGCGGATCTTTACTGATCCGTCCCGTGTGAAAGGGGCCTTAGCAACCAAACTATCCCCCATAACCCGCTCACACCATCTTCCCAAAATCAAAATAGCAGGGTGGAACACTCTCTCAGAATCCACAACGAATTCTGGGAGCGTTCTAGGAATTCTTCCAAAAACTATATAGCACACACGAGATAAACAAACCCCCTGACTTTAACCAATTTCTGGATTCAATTAACATCCCTAAATTAAAAACACACCACAAACTTCTACTACAAGATGAGATAACGACAGAAGAAATTATACAAGTCATACGGAAACTTAAAAAACACTCCACTCCAGGACCAAACGGCTTCTCAGTCCCATATTATAAGAATTTCTCCACAATCCTCTCTCCATACCTGTCCCAATTCTTTAATAACCTCAGATAAGGTTCCCCACCAGAAAAATCTCTAAATGCTGCATACATTTCAGTCATACCCAAACCTGGCAAAGACCCCAGCTTAGTAGGTAATTATCGCTCTATATCCCTGATTAATAATGATATTAAAATTTTAACTAAAATCCTTGCAGATCGTATATCCTCATTCATTAGCCTTTATATTAAGGATCAAGTAGGCTTTATACCAGGCCGACAGGGCCCCCGAACAGATCAGAAGGGCTATCAATGTTATTTCCCTTCTCAGATTTATAAACCCCCCCCCCCCCCATGTGGTGAAGCTCTGGTGGATGGTGCACTGATTATAACTGACAGCCACTACAACACATCATCAAATCTGCACTTTATTTCCTGTATGGACTAGACATATGGAAGTTTCGTCAAACATCTTAGTTGACGTTAAGCGCTGCTACAGTATTACTGAGGACTCTTTGCAAACTTGAGTGTTTTTAATATTGTTGTATTTAGAGAATCTATATTGACAAAATTACCCTCCTCTCTTTAAAAAATTTACTGAGGACTTAAATCAATGGGCCCAATTGGAACTGTCCTGGCTTGGAAGAATCAATTCAATAAAGATGAAACTACTTCCACGAATTCTATATGTTTTTAGATTCTAAAAACATATAGAATTCGTGGAAGTAGTTTCATCTTTATTGAATTGATTCTTCCAAGCCAGGACAGTTCCAATTGGGCCCATTGATTTAAGTCCTCAGTAAATTTAGAGCCTTACCCATCCCTATAATAAAATCTCAGCTACAACGATTACAATCAAAAGGCCACAGGCTCTCTAAAACAAATATTTTTAGAGCCAAGAACAATGGCAGCCTGGGGGTTCCTAACCTGCTTTGGTACTACCAAGCAGCTCAATTAACCCAACTCTCAACAATTGATTCCCGTGTAGCCCACCCAGACTGGATACATATGGAAAGACAAGCAACTCCGAATCTACTGTGGTGTCCTATTAAGGCACGGCCCCCCATTTTGGCACCAACCCTCTCGCACTCCTTCACCCTTTGGGATTCACTTATGCCCCGTACACACGATCGGTTTTCCTGACGGAAAAAGTCAGATGAGAGCTTTTGGTCGGGAATCCCGACCGTGTGTATGCTCCATCAGACTTTTTCCAGCGGAAAAACTGCTGGAAAAAGATAGAGAGCAGGTTCTCTATTTTCCAGACAGAAAAAATTCCTAGCGGAAAAAACGGTTGTCTGTATTGAATTCCGACAGGAAAAAAACATGCATGCTCAGAAACAATTTGATGCATGCTCGGAAGCATTGAATTTCTTTTTCTCGTGTAGTCGTAGTGTTGTACGTCACCGCGTTCTTAACGCTCGAAAAAACTTTTGTGTGACCGTATGTATGCAAGACAAACTTGAGTGGAATTCCGTCGGAAAAACCATCCAACATTTTTCCGACTGGAAACCCGGTCGTGTGTACGGGGCATTAGAGACCACTCACAAATAGTTTCCCTTATCAGACCACTATCACACATCTTCCACAATCCTCTTTTTCCTCGAAGAAAGGATATTAGAGCATTCAAATGGTGGCTCGATAAGGGGCTTTATAGAATCGGTCATTACTTCCTACCAGGAGGCCCTATAACTAAATCACACTGCATCAAAAATTTAGATATGCCCAACATAGAAAACTTTAGATTCTCACAAATTTCTAACCTCCTACATAAAATTTGGACTACCAAACCTACTCCCCCCCCAATCTTTTTGGACTATGAATTATGGTGTGGACGGGCTATGGACCAGAAAGGGGGAATCTCAGTGATTTACAGATCACTCTCAGCAATGCAGCTGAAAACCACATACATGTTGGCCTGGGAGAGAGACCTATCAAGCAAATGGAGTTTTGAGGCCTGGCAGAAAACATGCTTTCGATCATTCAAAGGGATACTCAATACAGGGGGTCCCCGACTTACGAACATCCGAGTTGCGAACGACCCCTACTTAAGAACGGGGCCCGAGTGACGTCACTGCTGGCCGCCGCCATTGCTGGAGAAAGCCGTTCCTGGCCTGGCTATGAGGTTAAGGAGGCTCCCTCGTCATCCTTCCTGCCCATCCACAGGCCTGGTACGGTCCGGTGGCCTGCCAGGCCGCTAAAACTGCCCGTCGTGGCCGCAGCCTTGTCCGGCATAGTGAAGCCTCCGGATCCCCGGTCTTTCCTGCGCTGCTGCCCCGCCGCGGAGGTGCATCGCCTGGACTCGGATCGCATCCATCTCCCTGCTGTGCCATCAGGTGAGCTGCCCAGAAGTACTGTATACAGTATGCCTATGTATACAGTACTGTACTTGTACCCGATGTCGCCAAAAATTCGTCCTCCCCTCTCCCCCCCCCACATACCTCTCTCTGCTGGCTGTCCCAGCCGCTGAGTCTGTCTCCTGTCTCCTTTCTCCCTGCCGCCGACGTACACAGTGAGAGGGGAGAGCTGTGCTCTTCCCATCTCAGCTGTGACAGGAGTTCTAGCACAGTGCTAAGACTCCTGTTTTGGAAGTGACAGGGTCAATTAAGAGAACCTGTCACCTCCAATTGCTATCACACAGGGAATTGTTTTCTCCTGTGTAATAGCAATAAAGTTAAGTGAAAAAAAAATTGATAAAAATTTTTATAATAAGAAATAATAATTAAATTAATAAAATAAAAAAGTAATTAAAAAGTAAAGAATAAGAAAAATAATATTAAAAATAATAAGAAAATTATACAAAAAAAATAAAAATAAATAAAAAAGGTACTGTTCCGACTTACAAACAAATTTGACTTAAGAACAAACCTACAGTCCCTATCTTGTTCGTAACCCGGGGACCCCCTGTATCTCCCTAATAGAAGCTAACCTAAAAGTTATAACCCTTCAGGTCTGGTATGGATTTTAACCACTTGTCCCCCGCCCACTGTCAATTGACGGCGGGCGGAGGATACTCTCGTTCTGGGAGGACGTCATATGACGTCCTCCCTTTAAAACGAGCTAGGAGGCGCGCGCTCGCCGCGTTCACAAGGCCCCGGTGCGCGTGCCCGGCGGCCGCGATTGCCGCCGGGCACCCGCGATTGCCCGGGAAACGAGCAGGAAAGTGGATCTCTGTGTGTAAACACAGAGATCCACGTCCTGTGAGGGAGAGGGGACCGATGCTGTGTCCCTTGTACATAGGGACAACCATCGGTCACCTCCCCCAGTCAGTCCCCTCCCCCCACAGTAAGAACACATTGAGGGAACATATTTAACCCCTTCCCGCCCCCTAGTGGTTAACCCCTTCCCTGCCAATCACATTTATACAGTAATCAATGCATTTTTATAGCAGGGATCGCTGTATAAACGTGAATGGTCCCAAAAATGTGTCAAAAGTGTCCGATGTGTCCGCCGCAATATCGCAGTCACAATAAAAAATCGCAGATCGCCGCCATTACTAATAAAAAAATAAAAAAATAAAAAAATAAAAATGCTATAAATCTATCCCCTATTTTGTACACGCTATAACTTTTGCGCAAACCAATCAATACGCGCTTATTACGATTTTTTTTTTACCAAAAATATGTAGAAGAATACGTATCGGCCTAAACTGAGGAAAATTTTATTTAAAAAAAAAAAATGGGTATTTATTATAGCAAAAAGTAAAAAATTTAGTTTTTTTTCCAAACTGGACGCTCTTCTTTTGTTTATAGCGCAAAAAATAAAAACCGCAGAGGTGATCAAATACCACCAAAAGAAAGCTCTATTTGTGGGAAAAAAAGGACACAAATTTCGTTTGGGAGCCACGTCGCACGACCGCGCAATTGTCATTCAAAGTGTGACAGCGCTGAAAGCTGAAAAATGGCTTGGGCAGGAAGGGGGTTTTCGTGCACAGTAGGGAGGTGGTTAAAGGGAAACCTGCGCCAAAATTTGAAAATAAAATGGCATGGGTTTTCCCCAAAATCCATACCAGACCCTTATCTGAGCACGCAACCTGGCAGGCCGCAGGAAAAGAGGCGGGACGAGAGATCACCCCCCTCCTGAACCATACCAAGCCACATGCCCTCAACATGGGGAGGGTGCTTTGGGGTCCCCCACAAAGCACCTTGTCCCCATGTTGATGGGGACAAGGGCCTCATCCCCACAACCCTTGCCTGGTGGTTGTGGGGGTCTGCGGGCAGGGGGCTTATCGGAATCTGGAAGCCCCCTTTAAGAAGGGGGCCCCCAGATCCCGGCCCCTACACATTCACCAAAAAAAAACTGTGAAATGTGACAAAAGACAATAGCCGGTTTTTGACAATTCCTTTTATTAAAAATGTCTTCTTCTTTCCCCGCTTCTTCCTCCATCTTCCTCTGGTCTTCCTTCGGGTTTCTCCAGCTTCTTCTTTCCCCTGCTTCTTACTCCATCTTCCTCTACTTCTTCCTCCGGCCTTCTCCATCTTCATCCGGCTTCTTCTTCCCCTGGTCCGTCCTCCTCCGCCGCTCCCGCTGAACCAAAAAACCTCCTCTAAAGCTGCAGCCAGCCAATCTGTCCGCTTCTATAGTGCACAAATCATATATAACTATGGGGCGTGGCCGCTGGATGATGTCAGCAGGAGACCCCACCCCCTTGTGACATCACTGACCCATCATGCCCCAGGCGGTGAAGTCACAAGGGGCGGGGTCTCGGAGTGACATCATCCTCCCCATTGCGGCATTGGAGAAGGTTCATTTTTTGAATGTTCAGCGGGAGCGGCGGAGGAGAAAGCCTGGAGGATGGATCGGGGAAGAAGAAGCCGGAGGAAGATGGAGAAGACCGGAGGAAGATGGAGGAAGAAGCGGGGAAAGAAGAAGCTGGAGGAAGAAGGAGAAAACCGGAGGAAGAAGCGGAGGAAAGAAGACATTTTTAATAAAGGAATTGTCGAAAACTGGATATTGTCTTTTGTCACAATTCACTGCTTTTTTTGGTGAATGGGTAGGGGATACACTGTACCCCCTACCCATTCACATAGGGGGAGGGATCTGGGGGCCCCCTTGTTAAAGGGGGCTTCCAGATTATGATAAGCCCCCAGACCCCCACAACCACTGGGCAAGGGTTGTGGGGATGAGGCCCTTGTCCCCATCAACATGGGGACAAGGTGCTTTGGGGGGGACCCTAAAGCACCCTCCCCATGTTGAGGGCATGTGGCCTGGTACGGTTCAGGAGGGGGGCGCGCTCTCATCCCCCCTCTTTTCCTGTGGCCTGCCAGGTTCCATGCTCTAATTAAGGGTCTCGTATGGATTTTGGGGGGGACCCCCACGCTATTTTTTTTTCAAATTTTGGCGCAGGCTTCCCCTTAATATCTATAGCAGACCTAAAGGGGCTGGTATGCATATTGGGGGGACCCCTACGCCATTTGTTTTTTTTTGGTGTGGAGTTCCTCTTAATATCCATACCAGACTCGAAGGACCTGGTATGGACTGGTGGGGGAACCTACGCCTTTTTTTTTAGTCTATTTGATTTTTACTCTATATTGCTGGGAACCGGCAATTCATTACAGCCGCAAGCAATTTAAAATGACATTTCCTTTAGAAATTTCATTTTGCTGCGGTACAGTAAAAAATACGGGAAAGGTGCGCTACTTTACAGGCATACTATAGACATTCCCCAGGAATGATATTCAAAGGAATTTTTAATTTTTATTGTTTCACATTAAGCATTATTTAAATCACTGCTCCTGAAAAAAGTCAGTTTTAAAAACATTTTTCCCAATTGATACATGTCCCCTGGGGCAGGAGCCAGGTCCCCATACACTTTTTATGGCAAAGAACTTGCATATAAGCCTTCAGTGAGAATTTTGAATTTTGCAGGTTCGAGCCCCATTGACTTCCACTATTCCCGCATATGTGATCTGACAGGCATTGTTGCCGCAATAGCACTGCTTTCCATTTGCATTAGCGCCCAGTTTCTGAGAGTTGAAGTCTTAATTGGCCTTATTTGAGCGCTATTTTTTGGCACTGCAGGATCATTTTTCTGCGCTATAGTAAATGACCCCCTAAGAGTCTAAGTGATTTGTCACATTTGTTGATATTACTGTATGATCATATGCTTTCTGTTTATGGGCGAATACAGTACAAGTACAGTGTGATAATGGTCAGGTTTAGAAAGCATCACTATGTTAGCGGTTAATAAGTTAGATGTAAATGTCTGGTTGTTCCTTAACAGAATTATACATAGTTGTCGGATGTGGGGCTATGACATCAGCTAGCTTCCTATAATAAAGCGGTGTATAGCCATTCAGACCAGGTCGTTTACCCACGTTCAGGTCTTTAATACATTGGAGGACTTCCGAGACTTGAATATTCCAGTCCATAAGGACCATATGGGCCTCAGTTAATGTGGGGAGCGAAAGACAGTTCAAAAAGATATCAGTGTCTTGACTACATGCCTCAGTTGGGGTAGAGTACAGCTTGGTAAGGCGATAACGAAATTCCTCCATTACCCGCAGTGTACAATATGTTGGGTATGCAAAGTGATAGGGGTAAATTTAGGAGTAAAAATACAAAGCCTATTGGCCAACATCTGAGTCGGCCTGTTTGCCTTGGCATACCACTTTTGGCGTGACCAATGCAGGACAGGCTCAGCTCCATCAGTAAGGCAGAGGTCCAACTCTGAGCGGGCTTGGTCCAAAATTTTACAGTTAGCAAGGGGTAGGAGATTGTTTAAATGCAGTAGAGAGTACCTTCAGGAGGGCCTCTAGGTCTCTTTATTTTAGACATCATTTCCACTTACATTTCGAAGCCAGCTGTATAATGTGACCCCTGAGAACCGCCTTATATGCCTCCCAGAGAGTTACAGGGGATGACGATGAGCCTGCATTAATGTGGAAATATTCCGCAGACACTTTCAGAATATCTGCTTTTACCTCCTTGATGGATAGGAGTGCGTCATTCACCACCCAGTGGGAGTGCTGAGGTTTATTAAGAATAGAATGATAAACTACCAGAACAGGATCGTGATCTGACCATGAGGCGGCAAGGATAGAAGTAGATGCCACCAAGGGGAGATGTTTTCTTAACATAAACATATGATCTATTCTGGAGTGAGGGGACAACCAATTTAGTGTCATAGTGAGTATGAGGAAAAATGTGAAAAGGCTTCTCCAAACACAATCCCTGCAGACTCAGAAAGAAAGACAGTGGGAAGAAAAGAGAAATAAGCGTAAGACAAAAGGAAACAATCATGTAACAAAACATGAAAAGGCTGAGTAAGGATCGGTACAGGGAAGATCCATACAACATAGGTGTAGCTAGTAGTGGGACAAAAGGCCCACTGAAGGGTCGGAGATTGGCTAAGACTATTGTTCCAGCCAAGTTTTGGCACATCTGGGGGAGCAGTGGCCCATTGGAACCACTTGGCAACCTACTATAGTAGTGTTAGAAAATTTTTATAGGCACAAAGCATATTGAAGGATCATTTAAAAAGGTACAACAGAAAAAACAAAACAAAGTCATAACCACAATGATATAACGGTTTTACTGAAATTGGTCACCGACACCCTGGGCTGCCCCGTACTGATGGAGGAACCTAAGGTGGGAAACCAACATACAGCAAATAAACCCTCATTGGTGACTCGGTCAGGCCAAGGCAATCATAACAAAAGAAGGATCGTTACGGGTCAAGGAGGGTACCGAAAGTTAAAGCCGGGGTCTACCGGCTCCAATGCAGAAGTGAAAGGTCATTGAGTGAGGAGTCACCAAAAACTAAATAGGGACACCCCGCTCATTATAGTGTAGACCCTCCTTTTCGGGCAACAGAATGCACTCTCCATCAATGACACGTGAGGAAAATACATAGTCACAAAATATATTAAAAGGACAAAAGACAATTCTGAAGAGGTCTAATATTGTAAACAGAATACCAGTACATCATAACCCAGTGCTGCCATCTCTCAAGTGGGGGGGACAAAACCTCCGGATCTAGTAAATAATATTTGGCAAGTAAAATGCACAAAGCAGGAGTGCCTAGATAACTAATAAGAGAACATAGATCAAAGTCCACAATGAATGGTGAGAGCAAGTGGTCTGGTGGGAGTTTAGCAGCCTCGAAGTAGGAGGGTCATCTAGGACATCAGGATCATCCCAATCGTGCTATATCAACTCTGTCATCCTGTAGGCACATCCTGAAAGCATTTTGTGCTTGGAAAGAACAAAGTGCTTGAGAGCCATGTTGGGACATCTAAGAAAGACCTGCAAGATGGTTGATAGGATCTCTTTTTGAGAGGGAGGAAGGTTAAACTGAAGTTCCTAAAAGTGCAGGTTGTCCCTGCCTCAACCCCAGGGGAGACAGTTCATTCAGGCCCATCATCCCACCCCCACTTGGGGGTTACTGGTCAACTTATCTGGGCTTTGCTATTGGTATTGTATTAATCCTTAACTTTGCTCTCTTATCGAAAGCATGATTCATTCCTGAGACCCCATTGACCTACTCATTTTATTTATTTATTTTTCTGTAGTTGATATCTACGCACCCCACTCCTGATGACTGGCTTTAAACGCCAAGAAGCGCGTCGAGTCTATACTCAGGGATGCCAAGTCAAGTCTGCCCAATTATGAATTTTTACCAATTCCCTTTTTGTACCCATTTATTAGGATAATCATGGTCACTTCTTCTGTATGTCCATCTATGATTGGTTTCTGCTGTTTTAATTATGTCCATTCCTTGTGAACATCAATTATGTAAAATGTGATCAACACTATATGTATTATGCCACTGTATGCACGATCTTTGTATTATTCAATATGATACATTACAATATATATTTTCATATCTACCTATTGATTTTCATTTATTGGATCAATTGTCCAGCAGTTCCTCATGGCTACAGAGATTTCCCGTATCGGGACTGTGACAATTTATTTACTGTATATTTTCTGATATCCTAGACTTTTTTACCCATCCATACGCATGCCTCATTCAAAGTCCCACAGTCCGTTTTCCCTTTTTTTTTTTTCCTAAAAGTTCTGCCGCAGGATAGGTAAAGAGGAAGCATGGAACTGGTGGCCTTGGTGAGAAAATGAGAGTTTAAAGGGAAACCCCCATCTGTACCTGATCCCTTGGGTTTGCAGATATGGTTTTAAAATTCTCTGTTTGGCAATAGTAACCAGGGATCGGTCTGCAAATAATTGGAGGGGATTACACTGAAAGGAGAGATCCTGGTGGTTCCTTGCTGCTTGCAGGAGTCTTTCTTTTGTACGGTAGTAATGGAAAGTGATAATGACATCCCTCGGGGGGCCTTCAGTTGGTTTGGGAGCAAGGGACCTGTGGATACGATCAAATTCCATACGTTCATGGGAATTTCAGGTGCAAGTTCTTAAAAAAAAAAAAAGGCAGTGGCAGTGCATTGCAGGTCAGTAATGGCTTCAGAGATTCTACGGATACGAAGGTTACCTCTGGGGCTCTATTTTCTGCATCCTCTAATTTATCCTGCAGACTCAAGTTCAGCATTTAATTTGTCAACCTCCTGCTCATACCCCTCAAGTGGTCTCTAAGTCCATGCATTGCTCCAATTGATTTGTGCGGTGGCATAGCTCTTTAACCACTTATGGACCGCCCGCTGCAGGAATACGTCAGTACTTTGAAGAGGAATACCGTTGTTATGGCAGCAGCTAGCTACCATAATCCCCGGTATCCTGTTCTTCAGGGGCGGTCTTCTTTCAGATAAAAGTGGTCTCTGCGGCAGACACGCCGCAAGATCACTTTTATCGACGGCAGGAGAGGGGCCCCCCTCCTGCCACTCTTCAGTGCCCTCCGCCGCTTACTGGAGCCAGCAGCGGAGGAAATTGCATCTGTTGCCTGCCTGGGTATGGAGATGAGTGAGGGAAAGATGACCCCCACCCATCTCCATATCATTACAGGGCGGAAGCAACGTCAAAACTTCACTTCCGCCTAATGCTCTAAAAAGGGAAAAAAAAATGTTTATTGCATTTTAGTCTAAATATGAGATGTGAGGTCTTTTTGACCCCAGATCTCATACTTAGGAGTTCCTGTCATGCTTACTCTTTCGTTCATGGACCAACACAGCTTCTCTATTGACAAAGTGGGTATTATCCGTTATTTGCATCACACCTTCTACAGTACCGTCCAGGGGCTGACCCCCCGGGTATATCCCCTCACTCTGCATCTCGCAGATCTGATTTTTTCTGTCTAGCAAGGAGTAGGACATGGCTCCATTTGGGCCCATTGGTCCAGGGAAAAAGATTTTTTTATTTTTTGCTTTTTTGGTTCTAGCAATCTTCGATCAACTGCCGACTGGGTGATAGGCTGGGTCCTCAATCCTTGTAGTCCCCCCAGTTTCGGCCATCGAGCTATGAGTAAGCACTAGTTTGCAGTGCGAAACATGTCAGCTGTTACCCCGGTTATGCTGTGATTTTTTGGTGTATTTTATCCCATCCTTTACAATAAAGGCGACCGTCAAGGTTTTTTGGAGTGTGGCTGTCCATATTCTTATTTTCCTTTCCGTGTGCGGACCCTAGCTACGCGCTGGGTTTTCCACGACATACCTGTCGCTTTACGGGTGGCCGGTGAGCCTACGCTCCAGGGCCTGCATCGGACCGCTAAGCTTCGGCTGACCTTACGGCCGAGTCGCAGTAGCCTGTCCGGTGAGCTTACGCTCCTAGGGTTGCATCGGACCGCTCAGCTTCGGCTGACCTTACGGCCGAGTCGCAGCAGCCTGTCCGGTGAGCTAACGCTCCAGGGCATGCATAGAATCTGTCACGGATGCCTAACACGGCATCCAGCACAGGGTACGCAGATCAGTGGGCTGCACTAAAGGAACTAGGCACAAGGTAAGTAAATAACTATATGAGTTTATTGAAAGGATAATTCCTAAAACAATAAAGGCAACCAGCAAACAACCACAGTGACACACAAAACAACTCCCTACACCAACGTGAATACAGTTTAGAGATTAAAGCGTAAATGTAATCAAGCCAGGGTCATACACGAGAGATCAGTCCGATTGAACAGGGAGCCGGAAGGGACAACAGGAGGAAGGGATGAGTCTGCAAGACAGGGGTCCAGGGATGGATGCAGGGTTCAGGAACACAGGATACAAGGTACAGAGGCAGGGGTCCAGGGATGGATGCAGGGTTCAGGAACACAGGATACAAGGTAACAGATAACAGATAACAGGTCACAAGGTTCAGGTTCAGGTTCAGGCATACAGGTCTGGGTTCCAAGACAATACCAGAGCAAATGCTTTAGTGTCTGCTGGGTATTTATACACACCTCCTGCAATCAGTCTCAGGTGACGCCTGATTGCAGGAGATGATTTCGGCTCCAGACAAATGGGAGACACACCCGCTGGTGGCCACCAGAACTGCACCCTTTGGTGCTGAAAGCAATAGCACCACCAGCAGGTGACCCAGGCAATGACACTGATCATGACAGTTCCCCCTCCCAAGGAGTGGCCTCCGGACGCTCCATTCTGCCCTTGATCTGGCAGTGCTGGTAGGTGCGGAAAGGTCCCAAAAAGTCTCCCCTGTGTCTGCGGACTACTTGTGCTCCTCCGGCCAGAGTCCTTAAACTTACTGGGAGGCGTGGCACCTGAGTCGGGCAATGGAACACGCACCCCACCACCAGGGTCTGGAAGTTGGGATCTGGAAATGAAAACAGGCAGGGCAATGTGCATGAACCTAACGGAGGCGAACAACACAAGGGCATCACAGTCAGGCTGGGAATCAAGCAGGGCAAAATCAGCGGCAAGCCGGGCATCGAGAACGGGTTTAGCAGGCACCATGTCAGCGGGCTGGGCAAATGGCGCTGGGTCTTCAAGCTGGCCACCGGGCAGAGGCACTTCAAACTGGCCACCGGGCAGAGGTCCAGCAAGCCAGATGGCAGGCACTGGTTCAGCGGGCTGAAAGACGGGCACCAAAACGTCAGGCTGGGTGACGGGCACCGAAAATCCAGGCTGGAACAGGTTGGCTGGTGTGGAAACAGGCTGGAACAGGTTGGCTGGTGTGGAAACAGGCTGGAACAGGTTGGCTGGTGTGGAAACAGGCTGGAACAGGTTGGCTGGTGTGGAAACAGGCTGGAACAGGTTGGCTGGTGTGGAAACAGGCTGGAACAGGTTGGCTGGTGTGGAAACAGGCTGGAACAGGTTGGCTGGTGTGGAAACAGGCTGGAACAGGTTGGCTGGTGTGGAAACAGGCTGGAACAGGTTGGCTGGTGTGGAAACAGGCTGGCTGGTGTGGAAACAGGCTGGAACAGGTTGGCTGGTGTGGAAACAGGCTGGAACAGGTTGGCTGGTGTGGAAACAGGCTGGAACAGGTTGGCTGGTGTGGAAACAGGCTGGAACAGGTTGGCTGGTGTGGAAACAGGCTGGAACAGGTTGGCTGGTGTGGAAACAGGCTGGAACAGGCTGGAACAGGTTGGCTGGTGTGGAAACAGGCTGGAACAGGTTGGCTGGTGTGAAAACAGGCTGGAACAAGTCGGCTGGTGTGGAAGCAGGCTGGAGCGAATCGGCTGGTGTGGAAGCAGGCTGGAGCGAATCGGCTGGTGTGGAAGCAGGCTGGAGCGAATCGGCTGGTGTGGAAGCAGGCTGGAGCGAATCGGCTGGTGTGGAAGCAGGCTGGAGCGAATCGGCTGGTGTGGAAGCAGGCTGGAGCGAATCGGCTGGTGTGGAAGCAGGCTGGAGCGAATCGGCTGGTGTGGAAGCAGGCTGGAGCGGATCGGCTGGTGTGGAAGCAGGCTGGAGCGAATCGGCTGGTGTGGAAGCAGGCTGGAGCGGATCGGCTGGTGTAGAAGCAGGCTGGAGCGGATCGGCTGGTGTAGAAGCAGGCTGGAGCGGATCGGCTGGTGTAGAAGCAGGCTGGAGCGGATCGGCTGGTGTGGAAACAGGCTGCAACAGGTCGCTTGGTTTGGAAACAGGCTGCAACAGGTCGCTTGGTTTGGAAACAGGCTGCAACAGGTCGCTTGGTTTGGAAACAAGCTGCAACAGGTCGCTTGGTTTGGAAACAAGCTGCAACAGGTCGCTTGGTTTGGAAACAGGCTGCAACAGGTCGCTTGGTTTGGAAACAGGCTGCAACAGGTCGCTTGGTTTGGAAACAGGCTGCAACAGGTCGCTTGGTTTGGAAACAGGCTGCAACACGTCGCTTGGTTTGGAAACAGGCTGCAACAAGTCGCTTGGTTTGGAAACAGGCTGCAACAGGTCGCTTGGTTTGGAAACAGGCTGCAACAGGTCGGCTGGTGCGGAGACAGGCTGCAACAGGTCGGCTGGTGCGGAGACAGGCTGCAACAGGTCGGCTGGTGCGGAGACAGGCTGCAACAGGTCGGCTGGTGCGGAGACAGGCTGCAACAGGTCGGCTGGTGCGGAGACAGGCTGCAACAGGTCGGCTGGTGCGGAGACAGGCTGCAACAGGTCGGCTGGTGCGGAGACAGGCTGCAACAGGTCGGCTGGTGCGGAGACAGGCTGCAACGGGTCGGCTGGTGCAGAGACAGACTGCAACGGGTCGGCTGGTGCGGAGACAGGCTGCAACAGGTCGGCTGGTGCGGAGACAGGCTGCAACAGGTCGGCTGGTGCGGAGACAGGCTGCAACAGGTCGGCTGGTGCGGAGACAGGCTGCAACAGGTCGGCTGGTGCGGAGACAGGCTGCAACAGGTCGGCTGGTTGCGGAGACAGGCTGCAACAGGTTGGCTGGTGCGGAGACAGGCTGCAACAGGTCGGCTGGTGTGGAAACAGGCTGGGTTACTGGCAGGATCGTGTGAGTTGGAAAGAACTTCCGTTTTTTCTTTGGTTTAGCCACCGAAGATTTGTATATGTATACAGGGCTGTAGGTGGTGGATGCAGCTGGTAGAGGCGAAGATCGGAAGGATGGTGAAGCAGAGGGTGCGGATTTTGAAGGGGGTCTTAGGGGAACTGATGGAGGCAGCCGAGACGAAGCAGGAGGGTTAAAGGCAGGGTAAGTGCAGCAGGGGGAAACAGGGTACTGGTACTTCATTGGTAGGAGGGTGTATTGGTTGGCCACTGTGGTAGTTGGGAGTAAAGGAGAGGCAGACATCCCAGCAGGCTGGTGTCTAGACACAGGAATGGGTGGCAGGGAACCGACAGGGGCTGAGTACAATAAACTTGACCAGGCCTGTAGTAATGATTGCACAAAGTTAGGTTTGCATACTGCTTGTCTGACCAGAGACTGCACTGACTCAATACATGCTGCAAGCACCTGTGTAGGACAAGTTGAGTACTGCTCAAGGAAAAAGACTGAGTCATCTTCCAACAGCCACACCAAGGACTCTACCTGAGCTGCACTAAAAGGGGGTGTATAGTCATCGTCTCCACTGGAGGCATGAGACAGGGCCAACTCTGTACAGATACAGATCAGATCTTGCACATCCTCAAACACAAAACTGCCCAGATCCACAAAAACATGGGCTATGCGGATGCATTCCAACAACTGCTCTCTAGTGTGTTCACTTAATGTTTGAGAACAAAACTCCCTGTCCTCTGTTGCTAGTAGCGAAAAATACAGAATATCGTCAAGCTGCATTTTTAAAGCAATAGCAGTGCCCAGACCCAATTCCCAAGTGCAGCCGATCTGCTTGAATGGCTCTGGTATTCTGTCACGGATGCCTAACACGGCATCCAGCACAGGGTACGCAGATCAGTGGGCTGCACTAAAGGAACTAGGCACAAGGTAAGTAAATATATATATGAGTTTATTGAAAGGATAATTCCTAAAACAATAAAGGCAACCAGCAAACAACCACAGTGACACACAAAACAACTCCCTACACCAACGTGAATACAGTTTAGAGATTAAAGCGTAAATGTAATCAAGCCAGGGTCATACACGAGAGATCAGTCCGATTGAACAGGGAGCCGGAAGGGACAACAGGAGGAAGGGATGAGTCTGCAAGACAGGGGTCCAGGGATGGATGCAGGGTTCAGGAACACAGGATACAAGGTACAGAGGCAGGGGTCCAGGGATGGATGCAGGGTTCAGGAACACAGGATACAAGGTAACAGATAACAGGTCACAAGGTTCAGGTTCAGGTTCAGGCATACAGGTCTGGGTTCCAAGACAATACCAGAGCAAATGCTTTAGTGTCTGCTGGGTATTTATACACACCTCCTGCAATCAGTCTCAGGTGACGCCTGATTGCAGGAGATGATTTCGGCTCCAGACAAATGGGAGACACACCCGCTGGTGGCCACCAGAACTGCACACTTTGGTGCTGAAAGCAATAGCACCACCAGCAGGTGACCCAGGCAATGACACTGATCATGACAGAATCGTTCCCCAGGGTTCAATCACAGCATGCCTGGCCGACAGTCACCTCCGTGCGCGGATGATGATCTGTCCGGAATGTCTTCCAGCATGAGACACGCAGGAAGGGTAAGTAGCTCTCCCGCTTCGGCAGGGTGACATTGGCTGGACATTTCCGGAGAGATCAAGTAAGTGGTTATGACCCCTTTCTTTCCTCTCTCCCTGCCTTCCCTCCTCCCTGGGCTCTGAGCTAAGGTTGCTGGGTGCTGGTCACCCGGGGGGGGGGCGCTCCATCTGGAGCGGGGCTGCGCTGTGCTTGTCATTTAAACATAATGCCATTTTGGTTACCTGTGTGTGCTTCTCCCTCCATGCTGTCGGCGCCCATTTTGCGATGGTCCATGCCTGTTTCGGCCTCTAGTGAATGTCCAGCGGCCATTTTCTTGTAGTCCGCGCCCGCTTTGGCCTCTACCGACTGTTCGGCGGCTATGTTTCTTAGGATTCTCGCCTGTACGTATATACTGTCGGCGGCCATTTTGTTGTGGTCCACGGCCGCTTTTTGCCTCTATATTCAGGCTCTGTGGCCATTTTCTTAGAGCCCACATTGTTATAGACAGCCGCTTGGCGGCCATTTTGCGGTAGTCTCCGGCCTCTAGGGTGCATTTCTCTGGCGCGAATTTTCACAGAAAGTGCTGATAAGAATCAGACTGACACAGACAGCGGTGGAATAGCAGCACACGGCAGCATAGCAGTACCGTTCCAAGGGTAGTGAGTCCTCCGGGAGACCCTGCATCTCTGTATCAGCTAGGAGGGTGGCCTATTGATGCCTTGCCTGGAGCCCTGTGGGTGTCAGCACATGGGTCAGCATGGCGTCTGAAGCAGATGTTTCTTCCCCTAAAACACCTGATTTGGTGTCTGGTGCCCCTGATGTTCCTATGGACGCTATGTCGGCAATCCTAGAGGCTTTTGCTGCCAGGGTGGAAGCAGCACACGGGAACACGGGGGGTAGTAAACGCTCCCGTCCCCTGCAATCTTCCGGGGATAATTCTGATGCAGAACCAGGCCCAGCTATGGCTCATGTCCCGGATTATGATGCATTAGAGACTGCAGACCGTGACCAAGCGGACAGTGAGAATGACTCCAAGTCCAGGTCAGTACGCGAAAGGGCTTTGGTATCTGACCTTATTACTGCAGTGCGGGATACACTAAAGTTGGAGAATACTGCAGAAGCAGCAGAGACTCCGATCGCCTTTTGGGTTCCGTAAACCTACCCGCACTACTAAGGTGTTTCCTTGTGTGTCTTATTTTTATACAAGGAGTGGAAGAACCCATCAAGGGTTTTTACGCCTCCAAGGAATCTTGAGGTACGGTACCCCTTTGAGGAGAGTTTTCTGAAGAAATGGACCTCTCCCCCGATAATGGACCCTTCGATGTCCAGACTTAATAAAGCTACCACAATTCCAGTGGAAGGGGCTCCTGTTTTCAAGGACCCTGTGGATAAGAAAGCTGAAGCACTCGCTCGCTACCTATACACAGTGGTAGGCTCAGCGGTGCGCCCGGCATTGGCTGAGGCCTTAGTGTCTCAGACACTTACTGAGTGGGCAAAATTGCTGCTCCAGGGGTTAAAGGAGTGAGATGCTCCTCCTAATGATATAACTTTGGCCGACCAGTTGGTACAAGGACTTAAGTTTGTCTGCGAGTCAGACATGGACACTATCCCTTTGCTGTCCAAAGCTTCGGTTTATGCGGTAGCTATACGCTGCCTGATCTGGCTAAAGGGCTAGTCTGCGGACCAGGCTTCCAAGAAGGCCCTGTTGGATCTGCCCTTTAAGGGCGACAGACTTTTTGGAGCCTCTCTTGATGACATCATCAAGGATGCCACAGGAGATAAAAGCACAGAAAAAAGACCCCAGACCGACAAAGCGCCTGTACAAGGACACAGACGTTCTTGGTCCTGCAAGCCCAACAAGCCTGCGGACAAATCTGCGTCTGCATGAAGGTCTGCCCCCACCCAGTTTTCGGGTGGGGGGACGTCTTCGCAAAAATGTGACTCAATGGACATCTCTGATCTCCGACCGGTGGGTTTGCGAAGTGGTCTCCTCAGGCTACAAGCCAGTTCCAGAGCTCGACCCACGTCTGCCCCTTCTAAGACAGAGGGGTATCGCTATCATGGGCTACTAGGACGACCTTCTTCTGAAGGCCCCTTCAAGCTCAGAATTAGAGGTAAGCGTGTCCATAACATATCAGACTCTCCGAGACTGTGGTTGGGTATAAAACACGCAAAGGTCATTATTGGTGCCGACTCAACGCCTAGTGTATCTGGAGTTCATTCTGGATTCCTCAGAGGTAGCCTCCTTCGAGATGGTCCCATATGCTCAAGATCACACTTGAGTGTTACAGAATCAAGTTCTGTCCAGATGGAACACAGGCCCATCATCTCTGGATTATCGAATCCGGGTAAGCCACCTAGTCAGGAGATCCCTGATAGGGTGGCTGACCTCACCGGCTCTCTTGGCCGGGAGGTCATTCCTTCCTGTTCATTGTATTGTGATCACGACGGACGCCAGCCTTACAGGAGCCCGTCTGCCGATCAAGGTCCTGGAACTCCGGACGATCAGGCGGCGCCTCTTCAGATGGTTTCAGAGGCTGCAAGGACGTCCAGTCAGGATCAAGTCAGACAACGCCACAGCGGTGGCAGATGTCAATCATCAGGGAAGAACAAGAAGCTCAGCTGCAGCATCGGAGGTCGCTCGCAGCCTGAGGTGAGCAGAAAGGAGCGTACCGGCACTGTCGTCTGTGTACATTCCGGGTGTGAAGTACTGGCAGGCGAACTACCTGAGTCGCCAAATGCTGGACCAGGGAGAAGGGTCCTTACACCCGGATGGGTTCCAACTCCTCTGCTAAAGAAGGGACACGCCACACATAAATCTTTTGGCGCTCCGACTCAATCAGGAGGAATTTCTGCTTCGCAAAACAGAGGCAGCGAGAATTCCAAGGATTCTGATCGCCCCAGATTGGCCTCAGCGTCCTTGGTACGCCGACCTAGTACGTCTGGTAGCAGATGTCCCCGGCGTCTACCTCTACGGAAGGACCTGTTATCGCAAGATCCCATACTCCGTCCTGCTTTACAGTCTCTGGCTTTAATGGCAGGGCTATTGAGAACAAGGTACTGAGAGACAGGGGCCTGTCAGATTCAGTATTCTCTACTCTGAGAAGTGCTCGGAAGCCATCCTCTAGGAAGGTTTATCATCGCACTTGGAAGGCCTACGTTTCCATGTGTGAGGAAATGAAGTGGCATCCGCGTACTTATTTGGTTTCCAGAATCCTGCTGTTTTTACAACGTGGGGTGGACCAAAGGCTTGCCTTAAGTACTATTAAGGGGCAGATATCTGCCCTGGCTGTCTTTTTTCAGCAACCCCTGGCGACTTACTCTCTCGTGAGTACTTTCGTGCAGGGGGTTCGACATGTGGCCCCTCCGGTCCGTCCCCCGCTACCTCCGTGGGACTTGAACCTGGTCCTCTCTGTGTTTCAGAAACCACCGTTTAAGAATATTAGGGATATTCCCTTATTGACACTTTCTCAGAAGGTGGTCTTTTTGGTGGCTGTTTACTTTATGCTGTTACCACCCCTCGTTTTGACACTGCTTTGGGACGTCCCACTTTGTCAATAGAGAAGCTGTGTCGGTCCATGAACGAAAGAGTAAATAGGATTTTTTACTCACCGTAAAATCCTTTTCTCTGAGTCCATGGACCGACACAGCACCCACCCCTCCTTTTAAGTTTGTACTGCTTTTTGACACTCTGATCTGCGAGATGCAGAGAGGGGATATACCCGGGAGGTTCGCCCCCTGGACGGTACTGTAGAAGGTTGATGCAACACTTTTTACAAGTTTTTTCTGCCTAGTCACTCCTACATAACGGATAATATCCACTTTGTCAATAGAGAAGCTGTGTCGGTCCATGGACTCAGAGAAAAGGATTTTACGGTGAGTAAAAAATCCTATTTTTTTTCTATTACAAAGGATGTTTACATTCCTTGTAATAGGAATAAAAGTGACCCAAATAAAAAAAAAGTGTCAAAATAAAAAAAATTAAGTAAAATAAATACGATTTTTTTTTTTTTAAAGCGCCCCATCCCAATGAGCGAACGCATACTTGAGTAGCGCCTGCATATGAAAACGGTGTTCAAACCACACATGTGAGGTATTGCCGCGATCATTAGCGCAAGAGAAATAATTCTAGCCCTAGACCTCCTCTGTAACTCAAAACATGCAACCTGTAGAATATTTTAAACATCGCCTATGGAGATTTTTAAGGGTAAAAGTTTGTCGCCATTCCACGAGCGGGCGCAACTTTGAAGCGTGACATGTTGGGTATCAATTTACTCGGCGTGACATTATCTTTCACAATCTTAAAAAACAATTGGGCTAACTTTACTGTTGTCTTATTTTTTAATTAAAAAAAGGGATTATTTTTCAAAAAAAGTTTGCTTGTAAGACGGCTGCGCAAATACGGTGTTACAAAAAATATTGCAACGACCAGCATTTTATTCTCTAGGGTGTTAGGAAAAAAATATATCATGTTTAGGGGTTCCAAGTAATTTTCAGGCAAAAAAAATGTTTTTAACTTGTAAACACCAAATCTCAGAAAGAGGCTTGGTCCTTAAAGCGGAGTTCCAGCCTTTTAATGTTTATTAATAGTCAGCAGCTACAAAAAGTGTAGCTGCTGACTTTTAATAAGCAGACACTTACCTGTTCCACGGTCCAGCGATGCGGCCGCCTGGAGTATCCCAGGAGATCGCCTAGAGGGAGGGGCCTCCTAGGGGCAGAGGAGGAGTCGCCTAGGTGGCTCGTAGGTGGAAGTAGGAAGTCTGACAGGAAGTCCCACTCCTAACGAAGCCCCCACTCCCACCAAAAAAAATTGCATGCCAAATGTGGCATGTAAGGGGTTGAGGAGTGCTTAAAGAGGAAGTTCCACTTTTGGGTGGAACTCTGCTTTAAGTGGTTAAGACCCTTTACTAGGTCAGCAGAGAGCTTGTGAGAGGCTGTGGTAATCTCATCCTGCACTATGAAGTGGAATATATGGAGCAGGGCTTCAGGGTCTATGGTCATAGGGCTTACTAGATCAGATAGGTACTGATGCAGACTGTCTGCTGGAGAGGCCAGGTCTGCCGCTGAAAACCACGTGCAGTCATCTGGCTCGGGTGCTGACAGTTCCAGGGAGTGCAGAGTATATCCACTGGGCGCCTGGTGGTTTCCGCAGCCTCGGGAGCCGGTTCACTTGTGTCGGGATGTGTATGATCAGCCGGGGAGAATTGTTCTGATGGTGCGGAGCGAGGAGATTAGGTGGCCATCTTCCTCAATCTCGTGCATGCGCCCCCTAACTTATGTTTTTCAATGTTTACTGTGCACTTAAAAGTACATGAGTATGATCTGTTATTTAAATGCCTGATGAAGGAAAATAGGTCTATTTGTAAATAATTGGGCGTATCATTGTAAAAAACATTCATCCAGCCATGACAAATTCTGGCCGTATTTAAATAAATACAGTTACTGTATTTCCTATGGTTGTTAACTTCACCTAGTGGCCATAATGCAGTATTTTCCTGAAATACCTCAATTAGGAAGAATAGTGCAAAATTGCATTATGGCCATTATATGGCACTTATGATCGTTGTATGAAATAAAATATGACTAAAATTTGTCACAGCTGGCCACATTTGTTAACAATAGACCTCTAAAGGGTTTGTAAAAGCTTACACCACAAAATGTACTCAGCCAATGAAAGGTCATTTTTATTTTTCTACTGTTTTCAATGGCCAACACTGTACAACACTTTATCCATGTCTTTGGTGATCTCTGATCTCCTTATGAACTGTTTCTTACATGATGAAGATCAGCCATGGAGTATATCTGAGGTGTATATCAGGGTGTGCTTCTTCCCCACATGAGAGCAACATTCATATAGAAGACATTTCCCACACTCAAGGCACTAATACACCTCGAGGGTTGTGTGGGATCCCTGATATACAGAAAGGACTTCAGTGAGGAACAATTCCCTCATTCAGGGCAGGAATACGGCTTCTTCCCCGTGTGAATTCTCTGATGTTTGTCAAGATGGGACTTCGCTGAAAAACATTTCCCGCACTCAGGACAAGAATATGGCTTCTCCCCTGTGTGAGATCTCTGATGTCTGTAAAGATTGGACTTCTGTGAAAAACATTTCCCACACTCAGAACAGGTATATAGCTTCTCCCCTGTGTGAGATCTCTGATGTCTGTAAAGATCAGACTTCTGTGAAAAACATTTCCTGCACTCGGGACAAGAATATGGCTTCTCCCCCTTGTGAAATCTCTGATGTGTGTAAAGATCAGACGTCTGTGAAAAACATTTTCCACACTCAGGACAGGAATACGGCTTCTCCCCTGTGTGAGATCTCTGATGTTTGTAAAGATTGGACTTCAGTGAAAAACATTTCCCGCACTCAGGACAGCAATACGGCTTTTCCCCCGTGTGAGATCTCTGATGTGTGTTAAGGTGGGACTTCTTTGAAAAACATTTCCCGCACTCAGGACAGGAATACGGCTTGTCCCCGGTGTGAGATCTCTGATGTGTGTTAAGGTGGGACTTCTTTGAAAAACATTTCCCGCACTCAGGACAGGAATACGGCTTCTCCCCTGTGTGAGATCTTTTATGCACATTAAGAAGTGATTTATAATAGAAACTTTTTCCGCACTCAGTACAGGAAAAGCTCTTATCTGTTGGAAGGACGGCACCGTCCCTCACAGTCTGAGGTTCCTCAGGATAAGAGGAATACGATGGTCCGGCACCGTCCCGCACAGTCTGAGGTTCCTCAGGATAAGAGGAATACGATGGTGCGGCACCGTCCCGCACAGTCTGAGGTTCCTCAGGATAAGAGGAATACGATGGTGCGGCACCGTCCCGCACAGTCTGACGTTCCTCAGGATAAGAGGAATACGATGGTCCGGCACCGTCCCGCACAGTCTGAGGTTCCTCAGGATAAGAGGAATACGATGGTCCGGCACCGTCCCGCACAGTCTGAGGTTCCTCAGGATAAGAGGAATACGATGGTCCGGCACCGTCCCGCACAGTCTGAGGTTCTTCGGGATAAGAGGAATACGATGGGCCGGCACCGTCCCGCACAGTCTGAGGTTCCTCAGGATAAGAGGAATACGATGGTCCGGCACCGTCCCGCACAGTCTGAGGTTCCTCAGGATAAGAGGAATACGATGGTCCGGCACCGTCCCGCACAGTCTGAGGTTCCTCAGGATAAGAGGAATACGATGGTCCGGCACCGTCCCGCACAGTGTGAGGTTCCTCAGGATAAGAGGAATACGATGGTCCGGCACCATCCCTCACAGTCTGAGGTTCCTCAGGATAAGAGGAATACGATGGTCCGGCACCGTCCCGCACAGTCTGAGGTTCCTCAGGATAAGAGGAATACGATGGTCCGGCACCGTCCCGCACAGTCTGAGGTTCCTCAGGATAAGAGGAATACGATGGGCCATCTACACTGTGTGGTGCCGGATGGACATTTGAGGTAGTCGGGTTTTCTCCTGGACTATACTGTGTGATGTCCTCATCTTCTACTTTACAGTCTGGAGACAAAGTGAGACAATCCTCTGAGGTTTTCCTCATCTCCCGTCCATCTACTAAAATAGAAATACAAAGATTATTACTAGACATGAGCTGATTGGTTCCCCTAAACCAGGACTCCGCCCACATCAGGCAGCTTTGTCTCTGAGGATCTTACAATTCCACCCTCAAGGTAACTAGTAAATGGGTCCTCAAATCATCAGATATAAATTGTCCAGCTGGTAGGAAATGGGTGCAACAAAAGAGAATACATATTATGTTTATATATAGCTGTGGGTAGAAGGGAGAGAGCAGAAGTCAGGACTATGTAATGTACAACATAGAGTATATAGTGCAGGGGTCAGGACTATGTAATATGAACTATATAGTTTGTAGCACCCTCCTAGATAGGCTACTAGTTCAGATAGGCTCGGTAAATTATTTTTGGCTCCCCTGTAATCATTGAAGCAGTATGTGATTGCTTTGGAGCGTATAAGCTTCTCTGGCTGCAGGATTCTAGAATGTAGTGGGCTGGAAGAGGCAAATAGACAGCCTGAATATTTATGTGATCTCAGTCAATCCCTCGAGGAGAGTACCTAGTAGGGGGCTGGGGAGTGCATAAATAGTCTGAGTCTGTGCTGTTCTTTTCCAGGAGGAGAAGTTCCCAGCTTGAATGGCTGCTGCTCTTCTGGGTAGTCCAGCTGTAGTTCTACATGTGCTCATGGAGGTCACAGCTATGCTGAAGCTGGGGGCCTATTCTACTGAACCTTGCTAGAACTGATTGAGAATTTGGTCTGGAAAGTTCACGGGAGAAATGTCTGGCTGACATTGGAAGGAGGCATGCTAGTATACAAGGTTATTTGTGAGTACAGACCTGTATGTAGGATCCTAGTGACTGTATGCTGCTACTATCTCTTGTGTTTCAGTATCAGAGCTTGTCTTAAGTGGGACATTTCCTATGGTATCTCTATGTCACTGAGACCTTAGTTGCGGTTGGAGGGACTGTACTAAGAAGTTTGAGAAAGTAAGAGTGTCCATATGTTACTACACTGTACTACTGGAGTATCCCACAGCCTCCCTGCACCCTATTCCAAGTCATCTTTTAATAAAGCATCTAAAAAGGGAAATACCTAGACTGTTCATTGAGCCAAAAAAGTGACTGTAATAACGAGAATTGAAATTGAAGCTCCACCCACACTGGTAAGAGGTCCAGATACAACTTTATTCATTAAAAGTCAGGGTACAATCCAAAAAAGTAGCCAATGTGATTTGAGGGTCCAAGCCTTCCCTTCATCAGTCCATCAATAGCAACAATGTGAACAAACCAGAAGTGACCTGGACCTACAATTGTATTTTTTCTGTTGTGGATTACAAGCACAGAACTTATCAGCACCTTTGGTTTGTTAGTTGATCCAAGAAGAGAACCATTGCACAGAGCAGGTTAAGTATAACATGTTTGATTTTTTATATATTTTTTACTTTTAGTATAACTTTAAATGTTTAATTGAGAAAAGTTGCAGAGGTCCCACACCGCTGCCTCCCATCTCCTGAGACTGCACTCAGTGACTTGGGTCTGAGACTATACAGACATATCCCTCCACCCGGCACAGACAGCAGACAACAGAACAAGTAATCCTGGGAGGATTTTTCTGTCAGAGATCTTACTAGACCCGGGTATGGGGCAGAAGACCCAAGACTACATAAATTAAGTATGCAGCACAGAGAAGGAAGATTATCCAAGAGAAATACAGGATGGCGAACGCAGCTCAGGAAAGTGACCTGGATATTACAGCCTGTTATCAAAGTCCTTGCAGTATGGGTGGAGAAATACATTTAGTGTTAATGACCCACCTGTGCTGATCTCTGTAGGAGTGTCCTCCTCTATAAATGTCCCCGTTATTCCATCCTCCTCCATAGACTGCTGATCATCCCTCACATACCTCTCTGCTTCTTCTTCTGATTTCACCTCAAATTCTATATCGATTGGATCTCCACTCTAAATCAAGAAAATGAGAGAGAATATCATCTGTAACATATAAGCTTTATTATTGTGACATCACATATAAAATCCACACATTGTCTCTATATGTGTGTTTTATAACCTCCGTCCCACCAACCTTGTAACAGTGGTAGATGGTGTGATCTTCCTGTGTGGAATCCCGGGAATACAGAGGACGGGGACATCTCTCTGGTGGGTTCCTGGTATTAGGTGGTTCCATCATATCCTTGTGTCCTTCTGAAACCTCCTCCATCACTCCATACTCCTCATCTTCCTCTTTAACATCAATATTATCCTCCCCGAGGTTTCCACTCTGAATATATAATAAAACATTCATTGTAACAAAAAATGCTTCTCTATAAATTTTAACTATCAGTGATTGCTCCTCATCTACCTGATGATGGTGAGGGATGGTGTGACCTTCCTGTGTGGAATCCCGGGAATACAGAGGACAGGGACATCTCTCTGGTGGGTTTCTGTAGCTGGATGACTCCTCCATGGTGTCCTGGTACAGATCTTTGTGTTCTTTTAGATACTCTGATTCCTTCATCACCCCATCCTCATCATCCTCCTCTTTTATCTCTTCTTTAACCTCAACTTTAGACTCTCTCAGGTTTCCACTCTGAATATATAATAAAATGACATTAATTGTAACAATGCAGATAATGTACAGATCCTAATGATACTATCAGTGATTGTTCCTCATCTACCTGATGATGGTGAGGGATGGTGTGATCTTCCTGTGTGGAATCCCGGGAATACAGAGAGTGCTGATCATCCCTCACATACCTCTCTTCTTCTTCAACCTCTACTTTTATAACTATCAGATCTTCAATCTAAACCAGGAGAATGAGAGAAAATATCAACGGTAAAATATAAGCTCAAATAAGAAATCCACACATTGTCTCCATGAGTCTGTATTTTATAAGCTCTGTCCTACGAACCTTGTAACAGTGAGGGATGGTGTGACCTTCCTGTGTGGAATCCCGGGAATACAGAGGACGGGGACATCTCTCTGGTGGGTTCCTGGTATTAGGTGGCTCCATCATATCCTTGTGTCCTTCTGAAAACTCCTCCATCACTCCATACTCCTCATCCTCCTCTTTATACTCTTCTTTAACAACAATATTATCTTCCCCGAGGTTTCCACTCTGGATATATAATAAAACATTCATTGTAACAAACATGCTGTGTATAAATCAGATCTACCAATAATTGTCACTCATCTACCTGATGATGGTGGGGGATGGTGTGACCTTCCTGTGTGGAATCCCGGGAAAACTGAGGACGGGGACATCTCTCTGGTGGGTTCCCATTACTGGATCCATCTGTAGGAAACACACACACTGACTGAATCCATTGTTTCTATGTGTTTATCAGATGATGGGGGATCTAGGTGGAGCCTCCGTACTGCTCTCTCCTTTACAATAAAGTCTCCTCTTACCCGGTGATGTGAGGGGCGGCTGATTGTCCATCATGACGTCCTTGTAGAGATTCTTGTGTCCTTCTAAATCCTCCCACTCCTCCATGGAGAAATAGACAGTGACATCCTGACACCTTATAGGAACCTGACACACACAATGATACAGTCACCATCCAGACACATCCCTTGTCTGTTACTGGATAATGTCCCAGAATTCCCGGCACTGCTCACCTCTCCTCCATCATCTCTCTGGTGACTTCTAGAATCTCCTTTGTATTTCTCTATTCTATCAGGGAGGGAGGTGGAGGCAATGTGATGGTCATATGATCTCCAGACTTCACAGGAGGGAAACTCTAGATCTGAACACAAACCATCAAATGAAATGATATTCCCAGAATCCTCCTCACCTCTCTATACAGGTTTCCATTTTTTTAAAGTCCCACTTCAGACTGAGGTATAATTTACCCACACAGGACCTCCAATAAAACAGTAAAATCAAATGATATTCCCAGAATCCTCCTCACCTCTCCGGTCAGGTCTGTGTTTTATTAATAGAGATAAGAGTGATGTCATGTGACCTCCCAGAATCCTCCTCACCTCTCCGGTCAGGTCCGTGTTTTATTAATAGAGATAGGAGTGATGTCATGTGACCTCCCAGAATCCTCCTCACCTCTACGGTCAGGTCTCTATTTATTAAAGCCTTACTTCAGACTGAGGAATAATTTACCTACAAAAGCCTCCACATTCTGTAGGGTAAAGCCTGACATATGCAATTCTCTAGTTTTATTACATACAACACAGGACAAACAGTCCTACTATGCTTTATGAAGATACCAAGGGTCCACACACAACCTAAAAGCATCATAAAAAATAATGACTTTCAGGACTTGAAATTTTGAGCCCTGACTTACATAATGAAGGGGGTGAGGGGCTGGGGAGGAAGTCACTTAAGGCAGGGGTTAACAAAATTGCTTTGAATCTAAGAGCCAGCTAAAAAAGTTAGGAGACAGTTTTTTGTTTAGCGTTGCGTGGGTTGTCAGCGCCCCGGGGCAAGGCAAGTAATTTGTCAGGTGCAGAATGCAGGACATGGGGTGCAGGGGAAGGGTACAGTATGTAGAATGCAGGACATGTGGTGCAGGGAACAGAACACAGGACATAGGGTGCAGAACATGGAATGCAAAACGTAGGACATGGGGTGCAGAATGCAGGACATGGGGTGCAGGTCACCGCAGGACATTTTGAATTATTCTGTGGGTGGAAGCAGGAGCCGATGGTGACAGTAATGCGGCCACAGAAAGGAGAAAGATCAGCAGCGGGAGCTCAGTGAGAGGAGTCCTCTCATGCCACACTTGGCCGCTGTCCTGCCCAGTCCACCCCTGACTTCCCAGGTCGAGTGCCGCCACCTCCTCAGCTCCCCTCACCCTCCCACCAGGACCCGCTCCGAGACACATTCCTGTCTGAATAATGTGTCCGGGTTTCAGGCAGAAACATTATTTAGACCAACAGTGAGAATGAGGTGACAACAGCCCAGGCGCCAGGACTAGTCACCATGGTGACCTGAGATTTGACCATAGATACATGGAAATTCAGCTGGTTCAGCAGGGATCTGTCACATTTCTATGTGTGGTCACTGCCAGATAAAAGTCACTCGATCAGCGGCTGCAGCCAATAGCTTCATCATCTGTGTATTCTGAGAGTGGAGGAGCGCCCCCCATTGTCAGAATACAATAGTGCAGTGAGGAGGATTTCCCCATCCCCCTATAATGTTAGGATGGGGGAATCGGTTCAGATTTTTTGCTCAGCCTGCTGGCTGAACGATAAAACTGAACCATGGTTTTGGAAGGAAGATATATTCATCATTAGTGATGGGCTCGGGTGTGTTCGAAACCCCACATTCCCGATCCCGCCAGTTAGCCGACACTGCACACCGCTAATCACAGGCAGTGAGACATTTCCCGATCTGTGCAGCTGCGGACCAGGAAATGTCTCACTGCCTATGACAGGGTTCATACACATTTTTACCAATAAAATTCCATGACTTCACGTAAATAAATATTCATGACCTAATGTTTAATGAAATGTCTATGAATACATGTTAAATAAGAAGAAAATCCATGTTACACCCAGCATATTTTTACTAATATAAATGACAAGCTTTTCAGTGTACAGTGGAATATAAAATATTTATTTAAATAACGCTTGCACAGTAACAACGTTTCATAACATAATACATCAAACCCTGAGAACCGCTTAGAAATGGATTAACGTAATCCTCGGGAGATATAACATAAATCAAGGGGAAGCAACTAAAAAAATAAAAAAAAGTGTCCAGCAACACTGTTCTGAACTTAAAGTTCCTTACTTCCAGCCATGCGTCTCGGGTCAAACCCCACACACATTAATGTCCCCATCAGAGACTCCTGCACATTAATGTCCCCATCAGAGACCCCCACACACATTAATGTCCCCATCAGAGACTCCTGCACATTAATGTCCCCATCAGAGACCCCCACACACATTAATATCCCCATCAGAGACCCATGCACATTAATGTCCCCATAAGAGACCCCCACACACATTAATGTCCCCATCAGAGACCCCACACACATTAATATCCCCATCAGAGAGCCCTGCACATTAATGTCCCCACACACACATTAATGTCCCTATCAGAGACCACAGCACAATAATGTCCCCATCAGAGACCCCTGCACAATAATGTCCCCATCAGAGACCCCTGCACAATAATGTCCCTATCAGAGACCCCCACACACATTAATATCCCCATCAGAGACCCCACACACATTAATATCCCTATCAGAGACCCCTGCACAATAATGTCCCTATCAGAGACCCCTGCACAATAATGTCCCCATCAGAGACAACCACACACATTAATGTCCCTATCAGAGACCCCTGCACATTAATGTCCCTATCAGAGACCCCCACACACATTAATATCCCCATCAGAGACCCCACACACATTAATATCCCCATCAGAGACCCCACACACATTGCTACACTGTGAACACACTAACTTTAGCTGAAACTGTGTTACCCCCACGCTGCAATTTAAAGTTCAATTCAAATGAGCGGATGAGTGAGTATATACTGTAAATAGGCACTGATGATGTACTGGTTGCTGTGAAAAAGGAGGGAGATGATAGTAACACCAATGATGCCTGGAATGTTTTCACCTGCTTTTTTTTCCCCCTCAGTCTTTTCACTCTCCTCTGTCTCAGTCACCTCCATTTATAACAGTTCATACAGTCCGACAACGGAAAATTTAATTCAAATACTTACCGTAATTTTCCTTTCCTGACGAGCTCCATGTCAGCACAGCTGGGTAAGGCTCCGCCCACCCCTACGTGATCAGGACTTATCTATACATTTTTCACTCACCTCAGCCTTTCGTAACTATTACTACTTAACTGGGCGGGTTCTGTGCCGACATGGAGCTCGTCGGGAAAGGAAAATTACGGTAAGTATTTGAATTCAATTTTCCGTTTTCCTGATGGCTCCATGTCAGCACAGCTGGGAATTAACTAGCCAAAACAGGGGAGGGATAATGCTACACACTCCAATTCTGACTAAAACGGTAACAGAAAACATAATGCCTCTGACAAACTCAATTGTCACAAATATTAATATTTTGGTGTCCACATAGTTGTATTGCGGATAGTTTGAGACACCCGGCCTGCTGTCACCCTCAAGGTCTGGACCCTTCTAGTGAGAGTGCCGTGATTCTCCTGGCACAGCCAGCCCTACAACCTGCAGGCCAAGGAGATGAGGTTATCAACCAAGAGATAATGATTTTACGGCTCCCAGCAAGATTATTATGTGTTCCACCTGAAAAGGACAAACAGATGTACAGAGCTCCTGATGGCAGGAGTCACCATCCGATGGGCTAACTTCTTGAGTACTCCCCAAAGGGAACGTAGGAGGGAAACCTCTTGTGTGATATGAACTATGAAGGTCAGTTCAGGCACATATTAGAGCATTGGCATGAGCACCATCCTGCCTGGGAAGTACGCGAGTATGGGTTCTTTAAACCCAAGGACACCAATGCTGATGTAATTGCCACCAGTAAATCAGTTTCAGCGAGAAAGTACCACTGGGTGATTGAAGGCATCCGATGAAATAACATCCATCAGCATTGGTATATCTCATTCCGGAAACAAGTTTGAAGTTTCCACCAAATTGAATCTTGAAAAACTGTATAATTAAGCGTTGGAAGCTTGCTGAATGCCGGTGAAGACAGCGATAGCCAAAATGCATACCTATAGCATGCTTGCGCATAGAATTAAGTCAAGCCATGCCTGTAGGCATTCGAAGCAGGCTTCTGAAGAGTCCAGCGTAAAATCTTGATCAGCGAATATACTGGGCATATATGTCCTGTTCTACTATAGGCATGCTTAGCGCTGACCTTTCTCGTTTCGTAGAACTGTTCAAATCTTCACCGAGCATTCGACATCCATAGGCTCTGCCTATCTCGACCCAGGCCATCAGCCTGAGCCTGTCGGATGCTGAATGAATGGGACTGGAGAAGATTTGATCTACCAGGCAGAGGGCGTCAAATCACATGAAAATAATATGCGGAAATTGCACCGCCCTAATCGGTGCAACGCTGCATCAGCAGCGCCACACCAACTTCAAAAAGGCAGTTTTGTACTACCTTGCAGTTTAGGGTTGCGACCTCTATTGACATCCGCACAGAGACTTGCACAGATGTCTCTAAAAATCGCGACCGGAACCGAGACTGACCAGCGGGAGACAAAGCTGAATAGCACAGCCTCATTCCCGCAACCCTGGACTAGGGAAAAAAACGGTTAAATGCAGTAAATAGATTGCTTAGTAACAAACCCTGAGGGGTTAAACACAGCTAGAGGGAGGCAGAAGCTTCCATCTACAGCCCTGTTAACCAGATGGAGGTTAATTTGGCTAGAATCTAATCCTGGGAGGAATCAGGTTATGATGAAAAAGTTTGTTTCAGAACATCAAACAAAAAGGTAGGAATTTGTAACAAAATTACAACCATCTGCAGTGTACACAAACGAAGGGAATTGTAGACATCATAAACATGCTTCTCCATACTCTTTTTTTCTTCTTTTTTTTTTTAAAGGAAGACCAAAGATCACATAGAAAAATACAAGGATATTCCATGTCTCCAAAGGCCATGGCTGTATTCAGTAGACATCTTCCAGGTGGTTCCATCTAGCTTCTCTGCAAAATGCTGGTCTTTGGAGGGGTTTGGCATAATGGCATGACAGTAAGCAAACATGAGCAGCCTCCAACAGATAATATCCATGTGTGAACAGACAAAGGGTTACTTTGTGTATCTGTTATGCAGAGTACTCCCTGTCCAGTAATGCAGCATACATTGTATACAAAGCATTTAGCTCACCCAACCTCCGTCATCCGACCGTCGACGTTGGCACATCGCGGGTGCGCGTGCATAGGGGAGTACTCTGCCACAACCGCTGTCCATCTTGTTTGGACCAAGCGGACCCCAGACATGGCTGTTAGCCATGATAAAGCCGCCCCGAGGACCAGCAGCAGGGCTCCCTGGATTATGGTCATTTAGACTAGACACAAGGGACTTCATCCAGCTTCATCCACACATATGGACGGTCCGCCAGCCATTTAAACCAGCTAGATAGAGGAGCACACCTCCGTCCTGCATGTAGGAGTAAAGGAGAAGAACGCTGAGGCGAGTAAAAAATGTATAGTTAAGTCCTGATCACGTAGGGGTGGGCGTAGCCTCATGGAGCCGTCAGGAAACTTCCCTGCTTAAAGTGCTGCTACTTGGCACCATGATGTTACTCTGCCCCCTCTCCGCGGTCTTATTTTAATGAGTGGGTGATGACATCAGCGCGCAGCTCACTAAGGCCGCCGGGTGTTCCAAGATGGCCGCCGCTCCGGCGCTAGGCCGAAGCCGCGGCCTTTCCTAATGGCCGAGGCTCCAGAGCGCTCCGCGGATCGCACTGTATGCCGATCCGAACAGAATGCACCTTTCGGATCACGGATCGCTTACGATCCGTTGCACCACTACTCAATATTCCATGACTTTTCCAAAACTTAGTGGGGTTCAGTCATTTTCCAAAACTTTCCCAGGCCTGGAAAATGCCATGTCAAAATTCCATGACTTCCAGGAATTTAATGACCGTACGATCCCTGCTGTGATTAGTGCTGTACAGTGTCGGCTTACTGGCGGAATCAGAACGTGGGGTTTCCAACACACCCGAGCCCATCTCATCATCAACTGATCCCCCCTGAAGGGGTTAATCTAGGTTTCTACACTATATATGTGTGTATCATCATCTGCTGGAGATAAAAGACGTCACAGTGACTATGGAGGAAGAGGACGGACATGACGGGGTTACTGGGTGTAAATAGAAAATAAGATCTTATTACCTCATCTGCTGCCACTTCCAGCAATGTCTTCTCTCTACTTCCTCCTGACTCACCTCTCACCCGGAACTTCCCCCCGACTCACCTCTCACCCGGAACTTCCTGTCTTCCAATGAATTTTCCTGTGTTTCATCAGATTTGGCAACCCGTCAGAATGTGTAATGGAAGTTACGTTTTGTCGCCTCCATCTTGCTATACCCCGCACTCCTCCACAGTAAGGATACACTGAGAAGCCGGAAAGCGGACATCTTGTTACACCCACTGGAGTTTTGCATTTTACACTTAATTTTAACAGTAAAGTGAGTTTATATAGTGAAATACAGGACTTAGAACTCCATCTAACTGGTTAGGTGTTGAATTTTAAAAGCAGCGACAAGCCTGCTCATCTCACAGGTTTTCTAATCTGACAGAAGTTTGCTGATTTTAATATTCAACATCTAAACATTCATATGGAGTTCTAAGTCCTGTATTTCACTATATAAACTCACATTACTGGTAAAAATAAGTGTAAAATGCAAAACTCCGGTGGGTGTAACAAGATGTCCGCTTTCCCCCTTCTCACTGTATCCTTACTTACTTCTGTTACACATTCTGACGGGTCACCAAATCTGATGAAACACCTGTCTTCCGAGAGTGGAGCGCCATATTTGACAGGAAACGTGTAACCTCCATTCCACTTTTTTTAAATTAACTTTAATGTAACAAACATTCTATATACATTAGAAACAAGGTTTCCTGTCACATCTGCATTTCCTTATGGTATCTGGCTGCAGACTGGAGCTCCGCCCCCCACAGGAGTCATGTGACCTCCACAGATTTTTTTTTTTTTTAAGCAACTCTAACCCTTTCACTGCCAGAGTTTTTTTTTTTTCATTTTCTGCACACATATTTAAAAAATCATTGTACGCCTAAAGATTACATAAAACCCCCAAAATATGATATATTTTCTGACAGCAGACACCATAGAGAATAAAATAGTGGTTGTTCCAATTTTTTATGTCGCATAATATTACCGCAAAGGTAAAACAAAATACACTACAGTGAATTCTAGGGCAAAGAAATGCAAGGAATTACCCAATTTTGGTAAAATATAAAAGCCGAGGTTGCACCGAGTAAATAGATACCTAACATGTCACACCTTAAATTTGTGTTTGCCCATGAAATGGCGACAAACTTCAGTACCCTATATTTTCTATAGGAGATGCTCAAAAGCCCCCCGGCGTGTGCGGCGATTTGTAACATGTGAATCAAAATGAATGTCTTCAAGTGAAGGAAGATTTACCCCTTCATGACCAGGCCATTTTTTTTGATACGGCACTGCGTTACTTTAACTGACAATTGCGCAGTCGTGCGACGCTGTACCCAAAATGTATGTCCTTTTGTTCCCCCACAAATAGAGATTTATTTTGGTGGTATTTGATCACCTGCGGTCTTTATTTTTTGCACTATAAACAAAAAAACAGACAATTTAGAAAAAAAAAAAGTTTTTTTTTACTTTCTGCTATAAAACAAATCTAATTTCTTCATCATTTTAGGCCAATTTGTATTCTGCTACTGTAGCGGGGGTCTAAATTTAGGGGGATACACCTGGGTGGTAGTATGACCCAGGTGTGTGTAAATCATAGAGGATTTGGACCACTTTCAGTTGTGGAGGACTGGGTGGTGTACTATTCTCCTTGGCCTGGGGTGGCGGTGTTCCCACAGGTCGAGGTAGAATCACTGCCGCAGTGCTGTCCTTTTTGTCCCGTTCCGGCAGTGGTACAGCGGGGGCGGAGAACCTGCTGTGGCGTCACGGGAGGAGATAAAGGGGAGAGACGCCCTCGCCACGAGGTCTTCTGCATCCGGCGCCCAGGCACCTTAGGCCTGGGTGCGGTCGGTCCGGAGTTCCAGCCCAGGCGCCCATGGCCTGGTCGGAGCAGTGTTGGCGTCCATCTCAGGCACCTTAAGCCTGGGGTGAGGTACTACACTGGAGGCCTGGGGCCCAGTGACTTCGACTGGATCCCGCAAGGGCGGATGAGTCCGAGGGACCCTGAGGTGGATGGGGCCCATGTCTGAGGTGAGGAGGCCGGAGAGGTTACCAGTCTGAAGAGCCCGGAGCAGCATCAACCCAGTGACGGAGGGGCCTCTGGTAACTCCCTTGGAGGGACATCTTCCCCCTGACAGGGGCCGCAACGCAGCGAAGGTACTCCATTCATGTTCTTCAGAGTCGCTGGTAGAGATTCATAATTTTCAAGTTCCTCTCTCTAGCCAATGGCTATAGCAACCGCTGGTGAAACCACAGTGGTTTAGTTTTATCATTAGGACAGTGCCTCGACCTGCTCACCCCACCGTATTGAACTGTTTATGGATCTCAACTAATTGGCTTACAAAGAACTGTTTATTGTGTGTTACAATAAAACAAGTGTTGGATCCTTATCGGTGTGTGGAACTCTGGTTAATGGGAGTGAAGGGGAGTATCAGCACAGCAAGACTTGGTTGTGAATAGAAACACACAGGCCCGAGAAGAATAACTGGTACTGGCCTTCACCTCACCTGCTGCAATGGGGAGGACATGGGCCGTAGCGCATCTCACCCTCACGTACAACATACCCCTAGACCAAAAAGAGGGGGTGAGGCCGCTACACTACATATTTTTGGTAAAAAATCCCAATAAGCGTATATTGATTGTTTGCGCAAAAGTTATAGCGTCTACAAACTATGGCATCGATTTATGGAATTTTTACTTTCTTTTTCGTACATTATGGGACACAGAACCCTGTTAATTACTTAGTGGGTTATATGTCACCATCAGGTGACTGGACACTGGCACACCCTAATTACAAGGAAAGTTCCCCTCTATATAACCCTCCCATATGGAGAGTACCTCCGTTTTTTCACCAGTGTCTAAGGTGTTGGTCACAGTTAAGAATGTGCTAAGAAGAAGCTCTGCTGAGGATCCCTGCGGGGGATAAGGAGCTACACAACCAGACCCATCCAAGAAGGCCAGAAAAAAAATGCCAAAATAGATGGTACCCGGGCCTCGTGGAAGAGCAAGGTTTTGTCTGTAATGTCTCTCTTGTAGGACTGGACTCTGGGATCCAGCACTTTGGGCACGTATTAAAAAAATTCCCAAAGGTTTCTGGCAGAGTGCTCTACAGGTCCAGGGAAGAGGCCTCCTTTAAGTAGGAACCCAGAACCCTGAAGGTTGGCACAACACAACCCACCATGATGGTTGAAGGTTGGATCTGTCTGGTCTTCAGCAGTATCTTGCGGCGGGGATAAGGTAAGTAAAGACAACCCTGAGAAATACCAGGGGTTCTCTTCTGTGAGTAGTTGCATATCTTACCTGTTTTCCGCCACTAGAGGGAGTAAAGAGACATACCTGGTGTTTTTTACTTACATACTCTCCAGGATGAAAGCTCAGTGCAGCCATCCATTAATCTGCTCACCTCTTCCGCTTCAGGTTCTGCCACGAAAGTTGTAAGGGGGGTCCCACGTAGTCTAGGGTCCCATAGCGGCCCCTCCAGATGAGGTCCTCTCTTCCCCCCTCTCCCCTGCTCGCTGTCATCCCCTACGCGTGTGGACTGTGCTTTTCACTACGGCTGGAGCAGCGGGGGAGGGGGCGTGGTTGTCGTTGGCGTGCACGGTGGTCTACAGCGCAGGTGCAGGGTGGGTGTTTTTTAAACGCCAGATGCCACAAGCTCTGTAAAGCGACACAGCAGCTTGTTTGGGGTATGTAAGCATCTTGTGGATTGGATTCAGGCACACTAAGACACCTACTCAGCATCAGGCTGTGGAGATTAGCAGGCATTTGTTTATTGCCAGACTAAGTTCAGCAGTTGATGCACCTGTGTTAGTACCCCTGCTTTTGTGCTTAGGACTATGTCTCCCCGTAGAAAGGGTTCAAGGGTAGGAAAAAGGGGCACTAAAGTGTCACCATCTGGATCTGGGGGTTCTAGATATGCCTGCATGATACCATCCTCCCCTGGGAGACCTGAGGCAGCCACACAGGATGAGCCATTGCCCCTGTCAAGCATTGCAGCCTCTCCCAACATTGCAGCTCCTGCATATGTCACTGAAGACGCTCTAGCAGCAGCATTAGTTGGTTTAGAAGGGAGGTTAGCTGCTCTAATTACAGCATCCTTGCAGAAGAGCAGAAAGCGGGGTAGGTACTTTCCTCTGCTCTGGGGTCCCTGTCAGATGATCAACAATCTGATGATAATGATGATGTTGATGAATCTGGGGACAAGGATCAGGGGCAGTCGGATGAATCAGGGGATGAGGAGAAGATCTTTTCTACCTCTCAGGCTCTCAAGATGCAGGTGCAATACTATGCAGAAGTTGTGCGTGATGCGTACAAGTTGCCCTCCACTGAGTCAGCCGAGTCCCCTGTTCCCTCCTTGGGGTCTTTAACATTCCCGCAGGCTGCATATACCTTCCTGGTCAATCCATTACTGGAAAAGCTTATGTATGCTGACTGGGAACACTCAGATAAGCTGTTTTCTCCTCCCAAAAAGTTTTCCCTTCTTTATCCAATGGAGAAGAAATTCACCAAGAAATTGAGTATGCCCGCAATAGATGCGGCTATTTCTTCCGTGAATAAAAGTCTGACCTTATCTTCTGGACAATGCTCAGGTATTTATAGATCCAACTGAGAAAAAGCTGGAATCTTTAATCACTTAAGCCCCGGACCATTTTGCTGGCCAAAGACCAGGCCACTTTTTGCAACGTGGCTCCCAATCAAAATTGACGGCCTTTTTTCCCACAAATAGAGCTTTCTTTTGGTGGTATTTGATCACCTCTGCGGTTTTTATTTTTTGCGCTATAAACAAAAATAGAGCGACAATTTTGAAAAAAATTCAATATTTTTTACTTTTTGCTATAATAAATATTTCCCAAAAATTGAGGAAAAATAATTTTTTCATATGTTTAGGCTGATACGTATTCTTCTACATATTTTTGGGAAAAAAGAAATCGCAATAAGCGTTTATTAACTGGTTTGCGTAAAAGTTATACAAAATAGGGGATAGTTTTATGGCATTTTTATTAATATTTTTTTTTTACTAGTTATGGCGGCGATCAGCAATTTTTATCGTGACTGCGACGTTATGGCGGACACATCGGACACTTTTGACACCATTTTGGGACTATTGTCATTTTTACAGCGATCAGTGCTATAAAAATGCACTGATTACTGTAAAAAATGACACTGGCAGTCAAGGGGTTTACCTGTAGGGGGCGCTGAAGGGGTTAAGTGTGACCTAGGGAGTGATTCTAACTGTTAGGGGGCGTGGCTTGCCGTGACACATCACTGATCGCTGTTCCCAATGAGAGGGAGCTGACGATCATTGACATGTCAGGGGAAGGACGGGGAGATGTTGTGTTTACATTGACATCTCCCCGTTCTTCAGCTCTGTGACCCGATCGGGGAGCAGCGGCGGACATCGAGTCCGCGGGTCCCGTGGGCACGGGGACGGAGCTCACGACAGGGTCACGAGTGCGCCGGTGGAGGCCCGACCACACGGCTTGCAAATTAAAGGGGATGTATATATATGCCCATTTGCACAGCCATGCCATTCTGTCAACATATAAGTTCATGTGGCGGTCGGGAAGCGGTTAATTAAAGCCTCCTTTACTATGGCTGGCGCTGTAACCCAACCTGCATTAGCAGCAATTGGCATGTGTCAGTTCTTAAAGGATCAGATAAAGCAGGTGATTAAAATCCTCCCTGCTGAACAGGCCAGGGATTGGGCGGACCTACCTTATGAAGAGGCGCCCCCCCTCGGCCGAGTGGGGGGGGACTCCTGCGATTTTCAAAGGCTTGGCAGGAAGAGATTCCGGACAAGTGGGTAATCTCCACAGTATCTCTGGGTTACAGACTGGAATTTCTGAAATTCCCGCCTTCCCGTTTCCTAAGATCAAGTATTACCAAGGATCCAGTAAAAAGAAGGCCCTTGTTCCTGGTGTTGGATCACTTGTTATCCCAGGGGGTAATCGTAATCAGAGGAACAAGGCTTGGCATTTTATTCAAATCTCTTTACGGTTCCAAAACTAAACGGAGATGTCAGACCCATTCTAGACCTAAAAGATCTGAATCAATTCCTGAACATTCGCATGGAATCAATTCGCTCAGTGGTATCCACCCTACAAGGGGTAGAGTTCCTGGCATCAAAGATGCATATCTACATGTGCCAATTTTTCCCGCTCACCAAAGGTTCCTAAGGTTTGCGGTGGAACAGCGCTACTTCCAGTTTGTAACTCTACCCGTTGGTCTAGCTACTGCACCTCAGGTATTCACAAAAGTTCTAGCCCGGCTCTTGGCAAATCTTAGGGCTCAGGGCATAGCGGTAATGGCATATCTAGACAATTTGCTACTGGTAGAACAGTCATCAGCACGGTTAAACCGCAGTGTGCTCAATACGGTAAAATACCTAGAGCAACTGGGCTTGCTTCTCAACCTAAAAAAATCGTCCTTTCAGCCTCTAAAGAGGCTAGAGTATTTGGGTAGGGTCATAGACACGGCCCAAAGCAGGGTATTTTTACCCAAGTCAAAGGTCAAGGCCATAAAAGAATTGGTCCAGTTAGTCAAAGCAAGGAAGAGACCTTCCGTTTGCATTTGCATGAGGTTGTTGGCGAAGATGGTGGCTTCATTGGACGCTGTTTCTTACGCCCAGTTTCATTCAAGACCATTGCAAAACAGCATACTGTCTGCTTGGGACAGGAGAGTCCAAGCCTTTAGGAGGCCAAGGTAGGACCTGAGCTGTGTTACATTCTGGGGAGTAGGGGCATGGGTAAGGGCTTTAACCTTTTCTTCAGTAGTGTGTAACCCATGTCGGTCCACAGTGTGGGCACAAAATTCCAGTTGAGACTTTAGAAACTCACATTTTGAAAGATTGACACGTAAACCATACCTTTGGAGTCTCTCTAGCACAGCTTCAACATTTTTTCTGTGTTTTTCATCAGTGGGATTGGTGATGGGCATGTCATCTAGTAGACATTGGGTGAATGGTATGCCTGCCAGGACGTCATCCATGATTTGCTGCCAGATGGTTGGAGCAGAGGCTATGCCAAAAACCAGGCGGTTATATTGGAATAATCCTTTATGGGTGTTAATGGTCAACAGATGGCGTGAATCTGGGTGTACTTGCAGTTGCAGGTAAGCTTGCTTTAAGTCTATTTTTGTAAACTTTTGCCTCCCAGCCAGTGAGCTAAATAGATCTTAAAGTCGAGGCATTGGGTATTGATCCCCAAGAAGTTGGTTGTTCAGGGCAACCCTGCATTCTCCACAAATTCTAATGTCTCCATTCTTTTTCTTGACAGGCACAATTGGCGATGCCCATTCACTTCTATCAACATTAGTTATGATCTTTTCAGCCAATAGGTGGTCCAGCTCTGCTTCCACTATCTTCCGCAAGGCAAAGGGTACTGATCTTGCCTTATAAAAATGTGGTGAAGCACCAGGCTTCAAGGAGGAGGTGGGTCATTTTTCCTTTTACTGTGCCCAAAGAGTCCTCAAAAACCCCCTTAGAGCGTGACTTCAGGGATTCCACCCAATGGTCTACCTCAGAAAGCAATGTACATTGGGCAATGGCAAGAGGAGGCATGCCCAGGGCTTTGATCCAGTCTCTACCGTACAGCGGAGGACCTCCTTTATTGACAACATAAAGGCGTAGAGTTTGACTGTGGTTGCCTAATGTAACAAGGGGTTTCACATAAACCAAGGGCTGTAGTAGTTCCTTGCTGTAGGTTTGTAGTGTGAGATTTGTAGGTTGGAGCGGTAGGGACAGACCCGATGCCTTTAAATCAGTCCATGAAATGACAGATACAGCCGCCCCTGTATCAACATCCATGGAGACAGGACAGCCATTGAGTGTGACATCCACTTTATCGCAGGAGTACTCTCAGCTACCCGAAACAGTCCAACATGCTGGACACAGGTTTCCTCATCAGAGCTGGAGCCGTTATTGTCAGTATCCATATGAAACGTCTGTTTACGTCTAACTTTTGTGGTAGTGTTCGGGGAGCATGAGCTGCGGCAAACGCCCAATATAACCAGTCTTTCCACAAAGAAAACAAACGACATCTTTGAACTTGCAAGCAGGTGCACTGTGAGTAGTGTTACCACAATGGTAGCAAGTTGGTGTCCTAGAGACAGAAGAATTAGGGTGGCGAGGTTTAGGCAGATTTGTGGACGGCCGTCTTGGGTGTCGGGTGAGAGCAGAGTTGAATACTTCCTCTCCCTGTCTTGCAGGAGTTGCAGGTGGTGCCTTCAGTAGGGTGGCGTCCCATGTAGCCAACTCCATGACCGTAGCAAGGTCAGTGGCTTTCGTCAGAGTCAAATCGGGTTCTGTGAGTAAACGTTTCTGTATCTGGGTCGCAGAGTCCCATAACAAACATGTCACAGAGAGAGCTGTCTGCAGGTAGTCTCCAAACTGACGAGTGGCAGCTAGTTTATGTAAAGCAATGATTTAAGTCTTTGTCCTCCCCGGCATGCTGTCTTCTACTGTAGAATTTAAACCGCTCTGCAATCTCTAATGGCTTTGGGTTGTAGTGCTCATGTAGGTTCTGAATTAACTCAGGCAGGGGCTTAGAGGCCGGCTTGTCTGGAGAAATGAGGTCTCTGAGAGTGCCATATGCAGCTTGACCCAATATTGTGAGGAAAACTGCAACTTTCTTTTCTGCAGCCACACTATTTGCTTCCATATACTGCTCCAGGCTCTCCACCCAGGAGCTCCATGATTCAGCAGCAGGATCAAATGGTTGAATAAATCCTATGAAGGCCATGTGTGCTAAAATCCACAATCCTCGTCGCCACTGTTATGTCCCTTAGACACGGGGTCTCTCAGGGTACTGCTAGAAATGCTGCCAGTATCTGCTCAGCAAGTTACACACAGGCCAGATGAACTTCTTAACCAGGGAAGGGTTTATTACTCACTCAGAAACATGATGACTTTCTTACATGGAGGAGTCTTAATACAACAGGCTTCTGTCATTACCAGATGTAATCCCTTCTATGTATCATGCTGCTGCTTCCAGTCCCACACACACTGTCTGACTTCCTGGTACAGCCCCTCCCCCAGCATGCATCAGGAGAAAAGGGTGAAGGGTCACAGTGATCCCACACAAACATCACAATATGACATGTTCCTGACCACTGCACTCTATACACAGGACTGTATATGACATGTTCCTGACCACCGCACTCTATACACAGGACTGTATATGACATGTTCCTGACCATCTTTATATAAACATCTCCTGACATTTAGGGGTCTAGTCATAACAATTTGTACAGAAATTTTCCGGTTGAAAATACATGAACATTCCTTCTGTGTGAATGAGGGGGAAATGGAGTTTAATTGGCTGTTTGCTGGTCGAATCATTTCCATTGATTTAAAATAGAAAATACTACATTTGCCACTAGCTGGAGATAATTGCTATTATACTTAGCGCCATTTAAAGTCCAAACATGGTATTTTTCATTTTAATTCAATGGTTAGTCTAATGCCCCGTACACCCGAGCAAAAATTCAGTCGGAAAAACCTTGGATGGTTTTTCTGACGGAATTCCGCTCAAGCTTGGCTTGCATACACACAGTCACACAAAAGTTCTCTGAACTTTCGACCGTCAAGAACGCAGTGACATACAACACTACGACGAGGCGAGAAAATTAAGTTCAATGCTTCCGAGCATGTGTCGAACTGTTTCTGAGCATGCGTCGGAATTTTGCACGTGGAAATTGCTACAGACAATCGGAATTTCAGATCGGAATTTTTTCCGCCGGAAAATTTGAGAACCAGCTCTCAAACTTTTGCTGGCGGAAATTCCGCAAGCAAAAGTCCGATGGAGCATACACACGATCGGAATTTCTGACCAAAAGCTCATCGGACTTTTGCTGGCAGATTTTCCGATCGTGTGTATGCGGCATGACAGTGTTGGGTTATTTAATTTCTATCCTTCACAGTGTACTGTACTGATAAGTGTATGAGTATGATCTCAGGTATTAGTATGAAGACATGTCTGATGAAGGGAAATAAGACGTCTGTCTTTCAAAAAAACTATTGGCTAATGTGACAATCATTCATCCAGCTGTTACAATTTCTGGCTGTGATATATCACAGTGATTTCCTATGATCATCAGCTCCATCTAGTGGCCATAATCGGGTATTTTTCCTGAAATACCTCAATTAGTGCAATACTGCATTATGGTCACTAGATGGAGTCAAGGAAATCAGAGTATGAAATAAAATATGGCCAATATTCATCACAGCTGGGTGAATGCCGGTCATAGCCTGATATACACCTTAGATAGTGTTTGAAACACCTTAGATATACTCCATGGCTGATCTTTATCATGTAATCATGTAAGAAACTGTTCAAGGGGTGTGGACATTCTTTGAGAAAACGACTTGTCCGAGGGACTAAATCGAGGTCCCAATCTCTTTGTCTCTTATGATAATCTCCTTGACTCTTATGACAATCTCCTTGTCCCTTATGATAATCTCCTGTCCCTCATCTACCAGAGAGCTCAGCAGCGGTGTGGGAGTTAATTGAAAACGACAAGCCGACATCGGCAAAGGACAGAACTCTGTGAATGAATGGCACGGCCGCGCTCTTTTCATAAAGTGACAGCCGGTACGGGGAACTTCTCTCCGCACTGCTGTCACACAGAGGACTCGGATCGCTGAGCCGCTGCAGGAACATGTAACATCTTCCCAAAGGTGAACCCTTTTACTGCCAAAGCCCGTTTTGTGTTTTTTTGTGCCCACATGTTTAACCCCTTCAACACCAGGCACTTTCACCCCCTTCTTGCCCAGGCCAATTTTTAGCTTTCAGCGCTCTCACACTTTGAATGACAATTGCGCGGTCATGTAACACTGTACCCAAATACATTTTATTTATTTTTTTCAAACAAATAGGGCTTTCTTTTGGTGGTATTTGATCACCTCTGGGGTTTTTAATTTAAAGAAAAAAAAAAGTTTCTCTTTGTTTCTGTTATAAAATGTTGTAAATAAGTAAGCTTTCTGCTTCACTGATGAGGAGGCACTGATAGGCAGCACTGATGAGGAGGCACTAATATGCAGCACTGATGAGGGGGTTCTGACAAGCATCCCTAGTGAGCACTAATTGGCATCACAGGTGGGCACTGGTGGTCATCACTGATTGACCTGTACTGATAATCAATGCTGAATATCAGTGTAGATCCCCCTTGTCAGGAGAACCGCTGATTGGCTTTCCTCTACTCGCGCCTTGTCAGCATGAATAAAGGAAATGTGGACACAGCTGATCACATGGTAAAGAGCTTACATCATAGGCTCTTTACCGAGATTGGAGATGCGGTTTGTCAGAGTGACACACCTCACCACCGATCGCCATGTGCCAGAGCGGCTTATTCTTTTGGATACCATATGATGTCCAATCAGGATAAGGGAACCCCCGCCTGGCCGTCATTCTGCTATTGGCCAAGCTAAAAAGTAAAAAAATCATTTTTGGCCTGAAGATTATATAAAACCCCCAAAACATGATATATTTTTTTAAAGCAGACACCTTAGAAAATAAAATAGTGGTAGTTCTAATTTTTTATGTCAGACGATATTATCACAAAAGTCTGGGAAACGCAGACTTTCAGTAAAAAAACACACCTAAAATTCATTTTAGTAGGCACAAAAACACAATAGATCACCCAATTTTTGAGTTGAGGTTGCACCAAGTAAACAGATACCCAACATATCAAACCTTAAATTTGTGTGCACCTGGAAAATGGTGACAGACTTTAGTACCCTATATTTTCTATAGGTGATGCTTTAATCACTTCAGCCCTGGAAGATTTGGCTGCCCAATGACCGGGCCATTTTTTGCGATTCGGCACTGTGTCGCTTTAACTGAGAATTGTGCGGTCGTGCGACACTGTACCCAAGGAAAATTGATGTCCTTTTTTTCCCACAAATAGAGCTTTCTTTGGTGGTATTTGATCACCTCTGCGATTATTGTTTTTGCGCTATAAACAAAAAAAGAGTATCAATTTTGGAAAAAAAAAACACAATATTTTGTACTTTTTGCTGTTATAAATCGCCCCAATTTTTAAAAAAATAAATAGATTCAGTTTAGGCCGCAAAAGTTATATCGTCTTCAAAATAAGGGATAGTTTTATGATATTTTTATTATTATTATTTTTTTTACTAGTAATGTCAGTGATCTGCATTTTTATCAGGACTGCGACAATATGGCGGACACATCGGAGACTTTTGACACATTTTTGGGACCATTGGCATTTATATAGCGATCAGTTCTATAAAAATGCACTGATTACATTTGTAAATGTCACTGGCAGGGAAGGGGTTAAATCTAGGGGGCGATCAAGGGCTTAACTGTGTTCCCTAGGTGTGTGTTCTAACTGTGGGGGATGAGACTGACTATGGGAGAGGAGAGATCGTGGTTCCCATCTTGTAGGAACTCACCATCTCTCTCTCCTCTCAGAACAGAACTGGGATGTGTGTGTTTACGCACACACGTCCCTGTTCTACGTCTCGTGCCCATGATCCCTCATGGCCGGCGGTCATGGCAACCACCGGTCACGAGCATCGGCACTCCCGAAAGGGACCGACGTACAGCTACGTACCGCTACGATGGTTCGCAAGATCGCGCCAACCTGCTGCCGTATAACGACAGCGGCTGGTCGGCAAGTGGTTAATTTCATACACTGATTTCCTTGGCTCCATCTAGTGGCCATAATGCGGTATTGTGATATCTTTACTAATCGAGGTATGTCAGGAAAAATACCCCATTATGGTCACTAGATGGAGCTGACAATCATAGGAAATCACTTTGTTACATTATGGCCAGAAAATGTAATGAATGGATAAATGATTGTCACATTCATCCCATGAATTTTCTATAAGTAGACTCCTTAGTTTCCTTCATCAGACATGTCTTCATACTAATACCTGAGATCATACTCATACACTTATAATTACCAAAACATCACACAGACCCCCAAAGGTTCTTCTATGTATTTGGGGGATCTTTGGAAGGTCTGTGTGATGCTTAAAAAAAATAGAAGGCGGAAATTTAATTTTCCTACAATTTAAACTGATTAATTTTTTCTTTGTAAATTTCACTTTTTCTGTAGCCCATCCTACAGAAAGAATGAGAAAATGTATAGAGCCCCCCAAATACATACCAAACCCTCTGAGTGTAAGAGGGATATTAAAGGGGGACCTCACACAGAAAAAGTGTGTGCCCCTCCCCCCCAGAAAATCCACACCAGACCCTTAATCCAAACATGCAGCCTGGATGACCAGGAAAGGGGGGAGGGACAAGCATGAAGCCCCTCTCTTCTCCTGAACCATACCAGGCCATGTGTCCTCAACATGGGGTGCCTTCCCAGGGGGACATCTCATGGTAAAGCACCTTGTCCCCATGTTGATAAGGACAAGTGCCTCATCCCCACAACCCTGGCCTGGTGGTTGTGGGGGGCTTATCAGAATCTTGAAGTGTCCAGATACGGTCCCCCCACATGAATACGTTTGGGGTACATAGTACATAACACTCCTACTCATTCACAAAAAAAGGAAATAAAATAATAAAGACACTTAATTTTTTTAAAATAAAATCCCCCAAAAGTCTCTGATTGTAAATCCATCGTCAATCCTGATGCCAACCTCCACTGACTCCCCAATAACCCACCACACAGGAGCAATCTCTGATGGTAACACTCACTGACCGATAGCGTCCTGAGCTGTCATCAGCTATATAAAGGAAGGGGTGGATAGTGGTGACATCATTGCCCCAGATATGGTCATTGTGACAAACCCTTGTCCACTGTAAAGGCTTCCTTTGTCCAGAACCAGCAGTCATTAGACAACACCAGTCTTGGAGTACATAAGGAATAGCCTTTTATTTTAGATCTCACACAAATATATACACAAGGATGACAATACAAACTGTAACCAGAAACCTAATTAACATGAGCTAATTACTAATCCTTTAGACAGCCTAGGTGACTCAGAGACATGACCTTTAGGACAGACTTGCTGTCTTTTAGCTCAGAAGACACAATCAACATTATCATATATAGAAACATTGAAAACCTTCTCACAATAGCAGGAGCTATTTACAGTTAACAATACAAACATCTCCCCCCTCCTCAGCCTAATAGGCAACAAACTATAGTAGGCGTAGACTGTCCGGCTCCTACTCAGTTCTAGAGGCCCGTGATCAGCTGTTTATATATATATCCTGGGAGATATTGTGGATAATTATTACTGTTATATTTAAGTAACCACCTTTTCATTGTCCATTAAACAGCTGTCCATCATGTTTCTCATTCACCCTGTGCCTCTAAGAGACACAGGGTGATTTACACATAAGAGGGTCCAGGGAAGCTGGACACAAAGTTTCCAGAGCTCTCCAAGGTAAGCTGAGTTCCACAAACCTCCCACCCAAAGTGACTTCTGTCACCCATCTCCCCTTTCGGCAGAAGACTAACGCAGGAGACCCCAGACGGGTTGACTCGGAAGTTAGTCAGTAGTTTTAGTCTCCCAATGCCGGTATCCACACAGTACCCCAAATAAATTGTCCTAAACAGAGCATTACTTACCCAGCCAACCTCTGCCTCTCTCAGAGAACATGCCCACTGCTGGGGAGAGGCGTGGACTGGCCCTTCTCCCTGGAGTCCTTTAAGCCACTGGAGAGAAGACAAGGTGACTGGGCTCACTCCATCATGCTGTTGGGGATCTGGGCCAACTGCCCAGCATCCCTGGGGTATACACATGGAGACTGAAGTCCCATCCACTTTTGGTAGGTGAAAATCCCCCAGTGCTTGCAAAGCATGGCTGACATCCTCCTGTCTCAGTGCTGCACCATTTTCTGGGGTTGTGTTAGTGGAGACCGAAGTCCCATCCACTACCACAGGAACTCCCTCTTCTGTTAGTTGAGGGCAGAGGCCAGCAGAGCTCTGCCTGGTTTGCCAGCCGAACTCTGCTTGGTTTGCCAGCCCTTCTGCTGCGAGTGGAGACCGCAGTCCCATCTACCGATATCAGCTCAAGCTGCAGTTGTGTGCAGAGGCCAGTAGCATTCTGCCCTGTTAGCACTTCAGCGGAGGACCCCATATCATCCACTCCGGCTAACTGTTGGGCAGGGAGGCCAACTGCCCTGGCACCCTGGACTCTGTAGTTGTTGCCGGTGCTGGGCACAGGTTGGTAGAACTCTGCCCGGTTGCCAGCACTTCTGCTGGGTTTATCATAGTGGAGACTGCAGGCCCAACCACCGACACCAGATCAAGCTGCAGTTGTGAGGTGGCTATTGCATTCTCTTCTCAGGTCCTGATTTTCTGCTCGGGAGTGACCACCACCTCCTCACCCTGGGCCTCCAGAACTGCTGCAGGTGTGGGTCAGAGGTATGTAAATACTAATAATAATGTAAATACATAAATACTATGTCTGCAGTCTCTGATCATCTCCTGTACTATGTCTGCAGTCTCAGATCATCTCATGTGCTATGTCTGCAGTCTCTGATCATCTCCTGTACTGTCTTCCATCTCTGACCATCTCCTGTACATTGTCTACAGTCTCTGACCGTCTCCTGTGGTATGCCTGTAGTCTCTGACCATTTTCTGTACTATGTGTTGCAGTAAAAAAACAATCCCAGTGACCATCACTGGGATGCCATCTCACACCAAGATCTATGTGCATACAATAAATGGAGTGTATGAGAGTCAGAACAAGTCCTTTGTGACCTAAAGTGGACCTGTCACACCAAAGGCTTCTTTCACATGTTCTGCAGTCCCTTCCTCCCCTCTTTTCAGACATTCAGGAGGCGATGCTGCTGGCTCAGGGATGTTTTTTTTTTGCCTCCATTTGATTGAGAATTTTACATTGAAGTTCTGTGTCACAATTATAAGCCCAGCGTTTGGATATGGCTTAGTCCCATTGACTTTAATGGACAGGTATGACAGGCGGTGCCACCTGTGAGACTTGGCATGTGGAGGTAAAATTGCCATGCTGTGAATCTAAGCATGGAGGTCACAGCAATGTGTACTTACCTGAGAAGCCATTATGTTCATTCAGAGGTAGATGGTCAGGGGGCGGTCTGTTAAATCATCATCTTTTAGGGCCCCCCTACTGTTGGATGCAATCTGGTCATGCCCATTGCTCTCCATGGCAGGCCGAGCAGAAGTTGGTTTTCATCTGTATCCTGGGAGGATGAGATTTGGTCACCATGTATTGACGTTTTAGATGGAAACCGGGCAGATGAATTGTTCTGTGATCACATATCGTGTTTATACAGATTAAATATCAATTGTCTTAGATTTTAATAGCAGTTTTGTACTTTTTCAGGATGTCAGTAAAAAAAGGTCATCTATCAGTAAATGTTCATGTTGTGTCAGTAAAACGAAGTCACTGAGGGTTAGGAACGCTGCAAGGAAGATAGAAATATATCACTGCCTAGTCCAGCCTTTCTCAGCCAAGGTTCCTAGGGGCTCCTTGTCAATTCATTGGTCTGTGTATGGAAGTGTCACCTACCAGTCATTTCTGGATAAGGAAGTTTGTCATCATTACACCAACACACACAATCTTTTTCCGTTCAATAAATTTTTTTATTATAATGTTACTTATAACAAGATTGCAGTCATAGAATCAGGAAATAGTAAAGGAAGAAATCCAATTGGTCAGGAAAATGATGTATCTGGAATGTGGAGGCGGAGTTATTATTAATTTGTGTACAATACAATACACAACGTGTTACATTATTATAACAAAGTATTGTAGAAAAGATCACACCATAGAAAATGGGGGAAAGGAGAAAATAAACCCGGATATGAAGGTGACATTTGTGTACGAGGAACACCTTAACAACTACCACCATTTTATTCTCCAGGGCCTCTGCTTTCAGAAAATATATGTTTGGGGGTTTTATCTAATCTTCAGGCCCAAAAATCTGCATTTTACCATGTGTGCAAAAAGAATGGAAAACCAGCTCTGGCAGTGAAAGGGTTAATGTGAGCTAGATGGGATCACTCTGCTGTGGTCACACTCTAATCATTAGAGCTCCCCCTAGCTGCAGCCTGGTAATAACATTGCTAGGAGGTCTATTCATTTATCTGCTACATACTTCCCATCTTTATATAAACTTCTCCTGACATTTAGGGGTCTATTCATGAGTTTTTTTAATAGCAATTCATCCAGTGAAAGTGCATGTACATTCCCTTCTGTGTGAATGGGGGTAAATAATGGGGCTATTCATTGTGCTAGTGGAATATTTTTCAATTACTTAAAGCGGTTGTAAAAAAAAAAAAAAAACACCAGCAAGGCAATGGCATAATTCAGTGGTTCTCAACCCTGTCCTCAAGTACCCCCAACAGGCCATGTTTGCAGGTTTTCCTTTATCTTGCACAGGTGCTTTAAATCAGAGTCAATGGCTTGGTATTTTGGACAGCTTTTTTATTTAAGAGAAATTCACAAAACATAGCCTGTTGGGGTACTTGAGGACTGAGAACCACTGGCATAATGTATGGGGGAGGTGCATCGCATACTAGCACATTATGAAATACTCACCTTGGAATGAAGCCCTCTGCTATGCTGTAAAGTCACTGCTGAGAGGGCTGATATATTCACCATCTGTCTTCCAAGTTCGTGAGCTCTGGCTATGTGATTGGCTAGAGCCACGATGATGTCACTCCCATGCATGTGCGTGGGAGCCGCCGTTTCCAGCACGGGCTCTGAAGGTCTGACACTGTAAGTCGATGATGTCACCGGCTGCATGCGCTCTGAATATCTTCTACACTGTGCAAGTTCAGGAGATATTCACAGTACCTGCAGGTAGGCCTTATTATAGACTGATGCCACTTACACACGACCGTTTTTCATGACGAGAAAAATGGTCCTGAAAAACGGTCTTGTGCATGCTCCTGAGTATTTTTCTCGACGAGAAAAATGCCCGAAAGAAAATTTTTCTCGTAGTTTTTCATGTCCTTCTTTTTAACGTCGTGAAAAACGGTCGTGTGTATGCTTTTACGAGGGGAAAAAAAAACGCACATGCTCAGAATCAAGTATGAGACGGGAGCGCTCGTTCTGGTAAAACTAGCGTTCGTAATGGAGATAGCACATTAGTCATGCTGTAACGGACTGAAGAGCACGAAAACTGAAAAGTGCGAATCGTCTCTCACCAAACTTTATTAACACGAGGATCAGCAAAAGCATCCCAAAGGGTGGCGCCATTCGAACGGAACTTCCCCTTTATAGTGCCGTCGTACATGTTTTACGTCACCGCGCTTTGCTCAAACGCTTTTTTTCATGAACGTGTGTATGCAAGGCAGGCTTGAGAGGAAACACGAAAAATCACGTTGAGAAAAAAGTAGTTTTTTTCCATGACATGAATAAAGGTTGTGTGTACGCGGCATTACCTCTAGGTACAAGTGGTAGTACAGAGCTTACTACGGGCACTGGATGGCACTAACTGTGATGTTACTTAGCGCTATCTAAAGACCGAATTTAGTGTTTTTGGTTTTAAATCAATGGTTAGTTTAAAGTAGAACTACAAGCAAAAACTTTCTTTCATTTTGTATAGAGCAATGGAGATTATAATCCTTGTCAGATTTTTTTTTTCACCATTTGTGTCCCATTGCAGAGATTTCCCTTCACTTCCTGTCCCATATCCAAACAGGAAGTGAGAGGAAATCCCTGCAAATGAAGACAATTCCTTGGGGACCCCTAGGTCACCAAAACTAGTGTCCCTATTGAAAGATTTTCCCCTACTACTTTTCCGAGGGCAACCCAAAATGTAGAATTTTCTTTTACTTTCATTTTCAATGATAATGGTAAACAGGATAAATAGAGAGCGTGTGAATCTCCTTAATTGGGGCACAGATAGCAATAAAATCTGACAGGGGTTCTAATCCTGCTCTGGTTTTGCCTTTAGTTATACTTTAATCTTGTGGTTCCCCAATGTCCAGGGCCGATCCTAGATAGGGTGCAGGGGGTGCAGTTCACCCAGGCGCCACAGAGGTGGGGGCGCTGAAGCGCCAGAGTGCTCCCCTCTATTCTCCACCTCCTCTCCTTGTCCGTGCCGGTCACCGCCGCCGATGTGTTTTTCAAACCTAAGCCCGGGGTCCCCCCCCCCTCCCTCCTCCTGTCAGAGGAGAGTGAAGCATCCGCCGGAGATCAGAGTGGCTGTCTCTGTGTGGAGAGAGACAAGCCGCGCAATGCCGTCGCTGAGGGGGCGGTCCGTGCCTTCTCCTCCTCTCTGTGTCTTAGCTCCTGCCTGCTGCTGCTTCGATCTGTGCTCCGCGGCTGCACATTGTCCTCTCCTCTCCAGCTGCCGCCGGGTGTTTTATGTATGTAATGGGGGGACTAATGGAGGGGGCCGGAGGGGGGGTTTGTCCTGGGGGGAGTCTGTACTAATGGGGGGGTTTGTCCTGGGGGGTTTGTCTTGGAGGGGTCTGGACTAATGGGGGGTTTGTCCTGGGGGTCTGTATTAATGGAGGGGGGTTTGTGCTGGGGGGAGTCTGTACTAATGGGGGGTTGTCCTGGAGGGGTCTGTACTAATGGAGGCGGGGTTTGTCTTGGGGGAACTCTGTACTAATGGGGGGGCTGTCCTGGGGGGGTCTGTACTAATGGAGGCTGGGTTTGTCCTGGGGGGAGTCTGTACTAATGGGGGGTTGTCCTGGGGGGGTCTGTACTAATGGAGAGAGGGGTTTGTCCTGGGGGAGTCTGTACTAATGGGGCGGGGTTTGTCCTGGGGGGAGTCTGTACTAATGGGGGGGTTGTCCTGGAGGGGTCTGTACTAATGGAGGGGGGGTTTGTCCTGGGGGGAGTCTTTACTAATGGGGGGTTGTCCTGGAGGGGTCTGAGCTAATGGGGGGGGGTTTGTCCTAGGGGGTCTGTATTAATGGAGGGGGGGTTTGTCCTGGGGGAGTCTGTACTAATGGTGGGGGGGTTGTCCTGGAGGTGTCTGTACTAATGGAGGCGGGGTTTGTCCTGGGGAGAGTCTGTACTAATGGGGGGGTTGTCCTGGAGGGGTCTGTACTAAAGTTGGGGGGTGGTTTGTCCTGGGGCAGTCTGTACTAATGGAGGGGTGGGTTTGTCCTGGGGGGAGTCTGTACTAATGGGGGGGTTTGTCCTGGGGGGAGTCTGTACTATGGGGGGGTTGTCCTGAAGGGAGTCTGTACTATGGGGGGTTGTCCTGGAGGGGTCTGTACTAATGGAGGGGGGGGTTTGTCCTGGGGGGGTCTTTACTAATGGGAGGGTTTGTCCTGGGGGTCTGTGCTAATGGGGGGGTTTGTCCTGGGGAGTCTTTACTAATGGAGAGGGATTGGTTTGTCCTGGGGGGGTCTGTACTAATGGAGGGGGATTGTCCTGGGGGGTCTGTACTACTGGAGCAGGGACTGTACTAATGGAGGGGGGTGGTCTGTACTAATGCAGGGGGTGGTTTGTCCTGGGGGTCTGTACAAATGGAGGGGGGTCTGTACTCTGTACTAATGGAGGGGGGTGGTTTGTCCTGGGGGAGTCTGTACTAATGGAGGGGGTGGTTTGTCCTGAGGGGGGTAGTTTGTCCTGAGGGGGGTCTGTACTAATGGAGGGGGGGTAGTTTGTTCTGGGGGTCTGTACTAATGGAGGGGGTGGTTTGTCCTGAGGGGGTCTGTACTAATGGAGGGAGGATGGTTTGTCCTGGGGGGTCTGTACTAATGGAGGGGGGTGGTTTGTCCTAAGGGGGGGTCTGTACTAAAGGAGGGGGGTGGTTTGTCCTGGGGGGATCTGTACTAATGGAGGGGGTGGTTTGTCCTGGGGGTCTGTACTGAGGGAGGGGTTTATACTTAGTGGGGAGTCTGCACTGACAGAGGGGGTCTATACTTAGTGGAGTGGGTCTGTACTGAGGGGCGACTATAGGTGGTGGAAGGGGGGTGACACCATGTTTTACCACACCGGGTGACACCAACCCTAGTGACGCCACTGCAGCTGCGGGCTCTTCTTTCCCCACTCCCTCTCCTCCTCCCACTCCCTCTCCTCCTCACACGCAATGCTGTACTAGTGAGCGGCACTTGCCAGCACAGCCGCCCACTATGTTTCTTCCCCCCACCTTCATATCGGCCAGGGAAGAAATAGAATAGAAAAAGGAGCAGAGAAGAGGATTGTGGGACATGTAGTTTGAGGACTGGCAGCCCCACTGTAACAAAAACTGCAGCCCACACAGCATGCCCAGCTGAATGGGAGAGAGAGCCAGGAGCCCGGGAAAGCTTTCAGGGAAGTGCACCCAGGACTCCAGAGGGAGTGGACAGTGCTGAGAGAACACCATCAGAGAGAGAACCCCACTGTCCTGCGCCACCAGAGTGAAAGCCACACAGCCTGGCGCCATCCCTGGTGGAAAAAAGAATGGAGTCATTGCCAGAATACAGACCTGGGCTCTACCCAGTGGACTTGCCATGGGCAATTCAGAGTGAGCTGCCTCCTGATCAGAGGAACCGTTGTTGCTGTATCGCTGGGTCAGGTGAGAGGGCCGATCGGCCATTATCTACTAGCGTCCATAGGAACTGCAGTCTCTGACCATCTCCTGTAGTATGTCTGCACTCTCTGACCATCTCCTGTAATATATCTGCAGTCTCTGACCATCTCCTGTAATATGTCTGCACTCTCTGACCGTATCCTGTAATATGTCTGCACTCTCTGACCATCTCCTGTACTATGATTGCAGTCTCTGACCGTCTCTTGTATCATGTCTGCAGTCTCTGACCATCTTCTGTACCATATCTGCAGTCTCTAACCGTCTCCTGTATTATATCTCCAGTCTCTGACCGTCTCCTGTAGTATGTCTGCAGTCTCTGACCATCTCCTGTAATATGTCTGCACTCTCTGACCGTATCCTTTAATATGTCTACACTCTCTGACTGTCTCCTGTAATATGTCTGCACTCTCTGACCATCTCCTGTACTATGATTGCAGTCTCTGACCGTCTCTTGTATCATGTCTACAGTCTCTGAGCATCTCCTGTAGTATGTCTTGGGGCACTCTCTAACAGAAGCCCTCTCTGTGTTCATCAGAGAGAATCCCCTCCAGGTCTCATTAGTGTACACTCTTCCAGTATTTTCTTTATTGTTAAAAGATCATGGGAGGATCCTAGGGTAACAAAGACTTCTTAGGGGAGCATCTCTGTGTTTGAGTCGTTGCCCTAGAAACATTTGTAAAGGGGAGGAGTTGGTAAGGTGGTGACAACGCCCATGTGGGGGCGCCAGAAATATTTCTGCACCCAGGCGTCTATGACCCTAGGATCGGCCCTGCCAATGTCTATTGTACTCATTAATACATGAGTATTAACTCAGATATTTGTATGATACCCCCCGAAAATAGTAAACTAAGAGGTCTATGCAAAAACAAATATGTGGGTAAGGGGGACAAGCATTTATCCAGCCGTGACAAATTTTGGCCATATTTTTCCCTGTGTTTGCAAAATAATATAAAGAAGTGATTTGTCATTGGCTGCAGATGATCAGCAGGGTACGGGGCAAAATCATTGGCTTGGGCCTGCTGACAAACTTGTCCTACAGCCAATGACAGTGGGGGTTGCTGGGTGTACACGTACATGGGTGCGGACCTGGAAGAAAGCCATGACATAAAAGTACATTATCAGAACTGTATGAGCCATCCTGTCCACTGTGATGGGTCGGCAACTGGTTAATATACTTCTTACAATAATAACATTAACTGTCCTGCTCTCTACCGAGTGTAGGACTTATTGCACACTATATATACATTGCTCAAAAAAATGTATGGAACACTTTTGAATCAGAACTCCTGGGATATTGATCTGGTCAGTTAAGTAGCAGAGGGGGTTTTTAATTTCAATTAACAGCAAAGCAGCGGAAAATGATTGACAACAGGTGCACTAGCTGGGCAACAATTTTTTTTCCCTACTCATCTTTTCTGTCTGTTTTTCACTAGTTTTGCATTTGGCTAGGATCAGTGTAAATACTGGTAGCACGAGGCGATACTTGGACCCTATAAAGGTTGCACAGGCAGTCCAACTCCTCCAGGATGGCACATCAATACGTGTCATTGCCAGAAGGTTTGCCGTGTCTCCCAGCACAGTCTCAAGAGCATAGAGGAGATTCCAGGAGACAGGCAGTTACTCTAGGAGAGCTGGACAGAGCCGTAGAAGGTCCTTAACCCATCATCAGGACCGGTATCTGCTCCTTTGTGCAAGGAGGAACAGGATGAGCACTGCCAGAGCCCTACAAAATGACCTCCAGCAGGCAACTGGTGTGAATGTCTCTGACCAAACAATCAAAAACAGACTTCATGGGGGTGGCCTGAGAGCCCGATGTCCTCTAGTGTGCTCTGTGCTCACTGCCGGACACTGTGGAGCTCGATTGGCATTTTCCATTGAACACCAGAATTGGCAGGTCTGACACTGGTGCCCCATGCTTTTCACAGATGAGAGCAGATTCACCCTGAGCATATGTGACAGACGTGAAATGGTCTGGAGAAGCCGCAGAGAACTTTATGCTGCCTGTAACATCGTTCAGCATGACCAGTTTGGTGGTGGGTCAGTGATGGTCTGGGGAGGCATATCCATGGAGGGACGCACAGACCTCTACAGGCTACACAATGGCAACTTGACTGCCATTAGGTATCGGGATGAAATCCTTGGACCCATTATCAGACCCTACGCTGGTGCAGTGGGTCCTGGGTTCCTCCTGGTGCACGACAATGCCTGGCCTCATGTGGCGAGAGCATGGAGCCGGTTCCTGGAGGATGAAGAAATTGATATCATTGAATGGCCCCCACGCTCACCTGACCTGAATCCAAAAGAACACCTCTGGGACATAATGTTTTGTTTCATGTGGTGCTGCCAGGTTGCACCTCAGTCTGTTCAGGAGCTCAGTGATGCTCTGGTCCAGATCTGGGAGGAAATACTCCAGGACACCATCCGTCGTCTCATTAGGAGCATGCTCTGATGTTGTCAGGCATGCATACAAGCACTTGGGGGCCATACAAACTACTGAGGACCATTTTGAGTTGTTGCAATGAAATGTCAGCAAAATGGACTCGCTTGCTGCATAATTTTTTCACTTTGATTTTCGGGGTGTCTTTGAATTCAACTCTCTGTAGGTGGATAATTTTCATTTCCATCAAATGATGTGCCATCCTTTCATTTCTAACATATTACACAGTCCATATCAGTATAGATATCCAGCATGAGATTTTGCCCCGTTGAGATCTGATGTGTTTTCAAAGTGTTCCTTTATTTTTTTTTGAGCAGTGTATTATTATTGTATCACCCTCACATCAGTCTTTGTCTGGTTTCAGCATCTTGGTTTTCCAAGACCTATCCTCTCTCACTTTTTGGAAATTTACCTCCCTTGATGGTGTCCTTGCTGGACAATGGGCCATTCCACACCACCTCAGCCCCGGTGGTTATGCCCCTAGTTGGTTCCTGATCTGTAGTGCCGCACCGTCATCATACAGCTATGTCATAGTTACATAGTTAGTCAGGTTGAAAAAAGACAAAGTCCATCCAGTTCAAATATAAAAAAATAAATAAAAATAAAATAAAAAATATCGTACAACCCCATGTTCCCAATTCTATACCCACAGTTGATCCAGAGAAAGGCAAAAAACCCCAGCAGAGCATGATCCAATTTGCTACAGCAGGGGAAAAAAATTCCTTCCTGATCCCCGAGAGGCAATCGGATTTACCCCGGATCAACTTTACCTATAAATGTCAGTACCCAGTTATATTAAAGTATCCAGGCCTTTCTTAAAGCAATCTACTGAGCTGGCCAGAACCACCTCTGGAGGGAGTCTATTCTACATTTTCACAGCTCTTACTGTGAAGAAACCTTTCCGTATTTTGAGATTAAATCTTTTTTCCTCTAGACGTAAAGAGTGCCTCCTTGTCTTTTGTGTTAACCGTAACGTGAATAACTCAACACCAAGTTCACTATAGGAACCCCTTATATATTTGTACATGTTGATCATATCCCCCCTTAATCTCCTCTTCTCAAGAGTGAATAAATTCATTTCCTCTAATCTTTCCTCATAGCTGAGCTCCTCCATGCCTCTTATCAGTTTGGTTGCCCTTCTCTGCACTTTCTCCAGTTCCCCAATATCCTTTTTGAGAACTGGTGCCCAAAACTGAACTGCATATTCCAGATGAGGTCTTACTAATGATTTGAACAGGGGCAAAATGATATCTCTCTCTCTGGAGACCATACCTCTCTTAATACAAGAAAGGACTTTGCTCGCTTTGGAAACCACAGCTTGGCATTGCATGCCATTATTGAGCTTATGATCTACCAAAACCCCCAGATCCTTCTCCACTACGGATCCCCCCAGTTGTACTCCCCCTAGTATGTATGATGCATTCATATTCTTAGCCCCCAAGTGCATAACTTTACATTTATCAACATTAAACCTCATCTGCCACATAGTCGCCCAATTAGACAGAGCATTGAGGTCGGCTTGTAAATTGGCGACATCCTGTAAGGACGTTATTCCACTGCATAGCTTAGTGTCATCTGCAAAGACAGAAATGTTACTTTTGATCCCAGACCCAATATCATTTATAAAGATATTAAAAAATAAGGGTCCCAGCACTGAACCTTGGGGTACACCACTGATAACCTTGGACCATTCAGAGTAAGAATCATTAACCACGACTCTCTGAATTCTGTATTTTAGCCAGTTTTCTATCCATTTACAAACTGATATTTCCAATCCTGTAGACTTTACCTTACACATGAGCCATGTGTGGGGAACTGTATCGAACGCTTTTGCAAAATCCAAGTATACCACGTCCAGCGCCACCCCTCTGTCCAAGTATACCACGTCCACTGCCACCCCTCTGTCCAAGTATACCACGTCCACTGCCACCCCTCTGTCCAAGTATACCACGTCCACAGCCACCCCTCTTTCCAAGTATACCACGTCCACCGCCATGCCTCTGTCCAAGGTTTTACTTACCTCTTCATAAAAAGAAATCAGGTTTGCCTGACAACTTCTTTCTTTCATGAATCCATGCTGTCTGTTGCTTAAATAGTTTTTTTCCAGCAAGAACTCATCTATGTGGTCTTTTATTAATCTCTCCAGTATCTTCCCAACTATAGAAGGTAAACTAACAGGTCTATAGTTACTTGGTAAAGACTTTGTTCCCTTTTTAAATATTGGCACCACATTGGCCCTGCGCCAATCCAGTGGTACTATTCCTGTCATTAATGAGTCCCTAAAAATTAGATACAATGGCTTTGAAATTACAGAGCTCAATTCTTTTAGGATCCGTGGGTGTATGCCATCTGGTCCAGGTGCTTTATCCACCTTTATTCTGTCTAAATATTTCTGGACCATATCACTTTTGAGCCATTGTGGATTTGGGGCTGTGTCACTACCACCCCCATTATGGACATGATCTCCCCCATGCTCCTTTGTATACACAGAGCTGAAGAAATTATTTAATAAATTAGCCTTCTCTTTGTCCCCAGTCACCCACTCTAGATTATTTTGTAAAGGGCCTACATCAGGGATATGCAATTAGCGGACCTCCAGCTGTTGCCAAACTACAAGTCCCATGAGGCATAGCGAGACTCTAAAAGCAGCAAGCATGACACCCAGAGGCAGAGGCATGATGGGACTTGTAGTTTTGCAACAGCTGGAGGTCCGCTAATTGCATATCCATGGCCTACATGCTCAGACCTGACCTTTTTTACTATTAATATATTTGAAGAATTTTTGGGGATTTGTCCTACTATCTTTTGCAATCTGTCGTTCGTTTTGAATTTTTGCATCCTTGATTTCCTTTTTACATATTCTGTTATATTCTTTGTAACATTTACACGACACTAGGGTTCCTTCATTTTTATATTTTTTAAAAGCTCTTTTCTTATTGTTTATATATAGCTTTTTTAACTTTAACCTTGAGCCACATAAGTTTAAAAGGCAAAAAATAAAACCAATTTCCCATGGGAATATACTTTGCAGTGAGGTCCCAAACAGTCTTTTTGAAAAATTCACATTTCTGTTCTGTGTTAATCGATGCCAATATTCCCTCCCAGTCTAATGCCGCGTACACACGATCGTGATTCACGGCGGTTAAAAAACCGCCGTGAATCATGACATGAAAAACGAGGGAACGACTTGTTCCCCCACACACGGTCGTTTTTCCCGTCATTTTTTCTCTTGTCGAGAAAAACCACTGTGTGTAGGCTCCGTGGCAGTGTTTCCCTATGGGAAAACTGCCGCGGAAAAAAATGACGGGAAAAAACAACGAGAAAAATTAGAGCATGTTCTAATTTTTCTCGTTGTTTTTAATGCCGTTTTTCATGTCGGGAAAAATGACAAAAAGACCACACACAGTGGTTTTTCTTGTTGAAAAAAAAAAGACATTTTTCATGACGTGAAAAATGATCGTGTGTACGCGGCATAAGTCCTGGAGAGCAGCCCTCATCCTTGGAAAATTTGCTTTATTGAAATTAAGTGTATGCCTGTAAGTATTTTAGATTGTGGGGGCTCCTATGGGTTTTACCCTTTATTCTTACCTTTAAATACAAACCCTCTTTTCCTTGGCAGGGTCAGACCATATATATACTTTCATATACAACATCAGTGTTTCTCAACTCCAGTCCTCGGGGCGCCCCAACAGGTCATGTTTTCAGGCTTTCCTGCTTTCCATTATTTTGCACAGGTGATTTGATCAGTTTCACTGCCTTAGTAAATTACCACAGCCGTTTTATCTGAGGGAAATCCTGAAAACATGACCTGTTGGGGCGCCTTGAGGACTGGAGTTGAAAAACACTGTACTACATACCTCAAGTCACGTGCATGCTCCTGAAGATTGGATCAATCCATGAAACGCGTAGAGCTGTTCAATGCTGTGTTTCTATTCGTTATACCTTTCTTAATATGCATCATGAGATATCAACTGTCTAATACCTTCTTATGTGACAATTTGTTTTTAATTAACATGTCTGAATCTGTATGTATATATCTACTGTACTGATTCCATCATGCATTATGATCGCCATTATATTACTATCAGAATATTGCTTTTACTAATACTGTTATTAATAAACAAATTTATCCTTATATACCTATGTGCTTCATTTCAATGTCCCACCACCATTTTCCTCATTCAACTGGTTAATATTGTTGCTTTGATTAACTTATATCTTTCAGTGTGTACTGTACTCACCAGTGTATGAGTATGAATCCATGTCTGACAGAGGAAACTAAGGGGTCTGCTTGTAGAAAATTCATTGGACAAATATGACAATCATTCATCCAACCATTACACATTCTGCTCATAATGCAACACAGTGATTTCCTATCATCATCAGCTCCATCTAGTGGCCATAATGAGATATTGTTTTCGGCAATATCTCCATTAGTAAAAATATTAAAATACTTCATTATGACCACTAGCTGGAGCCAAGGAAATCAGTGTATGAAATGAATTACATCTAATATTCATCATGGGTGGGTGAATGCCAGTCACATTCATTCAACTATTTTATTTAAAAACAGACCTCTAAGTGTTTGTGAAATCTTCCACCACAAAATACACTCAGCCAATGAGAGGTAATGACTCCATTTTTATTTTTCTACTGCTATCAATGGCCAACACGGTACAACACTTCATCCACGTCTTTGGTGATCTCTGATCTCCTTATCAACTGTTTCTTACATGATGAAGATCAGCCATGGAGTATATCTGAGGTGTATATCAGGGTGTGCTTCTTCCCCACATGAGACCTGTGATGTCCAGCAACATTTATATAGAAGACATTTCCCGCACTCAAGGCACTAATACACCTCCAGGGTTGTGTGGGGTTCCCAATGTACAGGAAGACAGGACTTCAGAGAGGAACAATTCCCTCACTCAGGACAGGAAAGTGGCTTCTCCCTGTGTGCAATCTCTGATGTCTGTAAAGACTGGACTTATCTGAAAAACTTTTCCCGCACACAGGACAGGAAAGTGGCTTCTCCCCCGTATGAGATCTATGATGTGTGTAAAGATGGGACTTTCGTGAAAAACATTTCCCACACTCAAGACAGGAATACGGCTTCTCCCCCGTGTGAGACCTTTGATGTGCAATAAGGTTTGATTTTTGTACAAAACATTTCCCGCACTCAGAGCAGGAATATGGCTTTTTACCCATGTGATGTCTCTGATGTCTGTAAAGGTTAGACTTATCTGAAAAACATTTCCCGCACTCAGGACAGGAATACGGCTTCTCCCCTGTGTGAGATCTCTGATGTATGACAAGTTGTGCTTTTACTACAAAACATTTTCTGCACTCAGGACAGGAATATGGCTTCTCACCATTGTGCAGTCTTTGATGTGTGCGATAAAGGGACTTGTCCGAAAACCATTTCCCACATTCAGAACAGGGATACAGTTTTTCCCCTGTGTGAAGCCTTTGATGTGTGACAAGATGTGATTTTTGTACAAAACATTTCCCACACTCAGGACAGCAATATGGCTTTTCACCTGTGTGAGATCGTTTATGAACGTTAAGATTGAATTTAGAACAGAAACACTTCCCGCACTCAGTACAGGAAAATCTCTTCTCTGTTGGAAGGACGGCACCGTCCCGCACAGTCTGAGGTTCCTCAGGATAAGAGGAATACGATGGTCCGGCACCGTCCCTCACAGTCTGAGGTTCCTCAGGATAAGAGGAATACGATGGTCCGGCACCGTCCCGCACAGTCTGAGGTTCCTCAGGATAAGAGGAATACGATGGTCCGGCACCGTCCCTCACAGTCTGAGGTTCCTCAGGATAAGAGGAATACGATGGTCCGGCACCGTCCCGCACAGTCTGAGGTTCCTCAGGATAAGAGGAATATGATGGTCCGGCACCGTCCCGCACAGTCTGAGGTTCCTCAGGATAAGAGGAATACGATGGTCCGGCACCGTCCCGCACAGTCTGAGGTTCCTCAGGATAAGAGGAATACGATGGTCCGGCACCGTCCCGCACAATCTGAGGTTCCTCAGGATAAGAGGAATACGATGGTCCATCTACACTGTGTGGTGCCGGATGGACATTTGAGGTAGTCGGGTTTTCTCCTGGACTATACTGTGTGATGTCCTCATCTTCTACTTTACAGTCTGGAGACAAAGTGAGAGAATCCTCTGAGGTTTTCCTCATCTCCCGTCCATCTACTAAAATAGAAATACAAAGATTATTACTAGACATGAGCAGGTTGGTTCCCCTAAACCAGGACTCCGCCCACATCAGGCAGCTTTGTCTCTGAGGATCTTACAATTCCCCCCTCAAGGTAACTAGTAAATGGGTCCTCTGATCTCCTACCAGATCATTTCTTTATTCATGGACCTTAGTGAGAGAGTGAGGAAACAACGAGAACTGTCTTTTATAGGAGTGACAGTGATGAGGGGATTATAGGACGAGTGTCTCCACCCACTCACAAGAAGTACTGCCCTTCTTTATTTAGTCCATGATTTAGTCATGAATAACAGCGGGGCTGAGCCCCACCAGAGGTCAGAGAGTGAGGATGGGGGGAGAACAACCAAGATGAAGACTGGACTGATCCTGAAGACCACCATCATTGGGTTATTCACTCCTCCCTCATTATCACTTTCTGTTTAAGGTTTCAAAGTCTGAGGATGTTATCACATTATTATCAACATGTATAAGTCTGTGCTCCAATCAAATATAAAATGTCCAGCTGGTAGGAAATGGGTGTAAGAAAAGAGAATACATATTATTTTTATAACAGACGGTAGAGGGGAGAGAGAAGTGAGGACCATATAATGTACAACAGACAGGACTATATAATATCAGAATAATGTAATGTACAACAGAGTATATAGTGCAGGGGTCAGGATTATGTAATGTACAACATAGAGTATATAGTGCAGGGGTCAGGCGTATGCAATGTACAATATAAATTATACAGTGTAAGGGTCAGAACTCATAATATTGGTATTCTGTAATTAGTGGAAGCTTAAATGTTTACATGAGACAAGTTATTGTCTAGGAAGAAGAGGCTTAGGTGGACTATAATGGCATTGTATGTTAAACTGGTGTGGAGTCAAAGACATAGATAAAAAAAGTTTTTATTACAAAACATGAAAAAAATTCATGTACATATTCATAGAGTAAAATTATATTTTGTGACAATCATGAAATCACTCACTGTAAACATTCCATTGTTGCCAATGAAATCAGACATATACAATTGCATAGTACAAAAGGCTCAACATGTTTCGCGGTTAAATTCCCTAGAATCCGCTTCCTCAGGAGCTAAATACAGGCAATATTTGTCAGCAGATAAGCATGAGTTTTGTCACGTAACTATAAACGAAATAAACATGATTAATATTCTTAAATATTGTGGATGTATAAAGTTACATTTTGAAGAAGAAGGACATGCATCCATCCCATGAACCAAACAAAAACCTGAAATCTCAGCATGGGAGCTGGGCCACAATATGGCCAAGATATGGGTCAATCAATTGGTCCGCCCCGGAGGACACAGGACCTCACCAGAAGACAGACTTCCGAAGGTAAACTTCTGAATAAAATTAATCAATATACATGTCAGTATGTCATATTACTCTTGGCTTATCTGAGCAGCCAAGTAGTGAGATATGCAGAGCATGGGTAGTAATTTAGTATATAGATGTGTCTTCCTAGGAGGTATAGTTATATCTAATTCATCAAAGCGTGATAGAATATGAAGATGATAATTATAATTAACCCCGCTGGAGACAGGGAGGTCTGAAAAGTAAATAGCCGAAATGGTAGAGAACACTTCGCTATATAATTAGTTTATTAATCTATTAAAAACCTGACCAAATATAAAGAGGATATATATATATATATATATATATATATATATATATATTGTAACCTGGGGGACAGGTAGTCGGTACAAAAGCTCCCTGGGATGAGCAGGCACAGATACCAAGTCCATTGGATCAGTGAAAACACAGTGTGGTTTATTGGTGCTATATACAAAGTCAATGACAGGTGCTGTACAGTGTGCTGAAAATAAACAGAAGAAAAAATATCTAAACAAAAGCCTAGCCGTGTCTCGGCTCTAACTACACAGTATGTACAGGCCCTCACTACCAGGCTGGACAAGCCTACCGCTTGTCAGCTTCCACATCCAACAGAGAAACAAGTTTTTACGCACCTTCTTGCTCTCACAGACCAACGCTGTCTGTGTTTCCCAGGCTGAGCAAAGGCTGTCTGCTCAGGTGAGCTTTTAATTAACCTGTGGGAGAGAACCAACACCTGAACTGGATCCTGGCTCAGAGATCCCTGAATGTATATGAGAGGAGCCTGGGAGATGTATAAACCCCGAATAGGACTTTCCCAGGCTCTCTCTGGAATGCTCTGTCACACATCCTCCCCCCTTGTTTCAACCCCAGGGTTGGAACACCTGTAGCCCAACAGGAGTGAACACGGGACAGGGCATCTACATTTCCCATCTCCACACCTGGCCTGTGTTTTACCGTAAAGGCGTAATCTTGTAGGGCCAAAAACCACCGGTTCACCCGCCTATTAGTCTCCTTCTTTTGGGCCATCCATTTCAGGGGAGCATGGTCAGTTATCAGCTCAAACTGGCGCCCCAACAAGTAGTACCTGAGCGCGTCCACGGCCCACTTTATGGCCAGACACTCCTTTTCAATGACTGCGTACTTCTTTTCATGGTCATTGAGCTTTCTGCTTAAGTACACCACAGGGTGTTCTTCCCCATTGTGTACCTGTGATAGTACTGCCCCGATACCAACATCAGACGCATCTGTCTGGACCAAAAAGTTTTTGGAGAAATCGGGGGAGTATAGGATTGGCTGTGCACAAAGAGCCTTCTTCAGGACTTGAAAAGACTCTTCTGCTACTGGAGACCATTTCACCATTACGGAGGCTTTCCCTTTTGTAAGGTCTGTCAGTGGGGCAGCTATAGTTGATAAATTTGGGATAAATCCTCTATAGTACCCTGCAATGCCAAGAAAGGCCCTGACCTGCTTCTTGTTGGCAGGACGTGGCCACTCCTGGATGGCTTCTATTTTATTCACCTGGGGCTTTATGACACCCCGGCCAATAGTGTAGCCCAAATACTTGGCTTCCTCTAGCCCAATGGCACATTTTTTTGGATTTGCCGTGAACCCCTCCTTGAAGAGGGAATCCAGGACAGCCTGGACACGGGGCAAGTGAGACTCCCAGTCAGTGCTATGCACCACTATGTCGTCCAGATAGGCTGCAGCATACTGTCGGTGAGGTCTTAGGGTCCTGTCCATAGCCCTCTGAAATGTTGCAGGGGCATTTTGCAACCCAAAAGGCATTTTCTTATATTGAAACGACCCCTCCGGGGTCACAAATGCAGTCTTTTCTTTGGCACTACCAGTCAGGGGTATTTGCCAATATCCTTTGGTCAAGTCCAAAGTGGTCAGATAACGGGCCTTGCCAAGTCGGTCTATAAGCTCGTCTACCCTGGGCATTGGGTATGTGTCAAACTTTGTTACCGCATTAAGCTTTCTGAAGTCATTACAAAACCTCCAAGTGCCATCCGGTTTTGGGACCAATACAATGGGGCTAGACCAGTCACTATTGGATTCCTCAATAACATCTAGCTCCAACATCCTTTTAACTTCCTCACCGATGTCCTTTCTTCTAGCTTCGGGAATTCGGTATGGTTTGAGCTTGACACGGACTCCAGGTTCAGTAACAATATCATGCTGAACTGCTGAAGTCGTGCCCGGCAACTCTGAAAATTTCTCTTTATTCCTCATCAGGAACTCTCTAGCTTCCTGTTTCTGGGAACATGACAGGGTGTCTGGAATCGTGACCTCAGGGATCAGAGGGGATTCAGTACCTTTAAGGGTTACCGGGAGGGACCTCGCAGTTAATGCCAGTCTATCCTTCCAGGGCTTTAACAGGTTTATGTGGTAAATCTGTTCGGGCTTCCTTTTACCTGGTTGATACACCTTGTAATTGACCTCCCCAACTCTTTCAATTACTTCAAAGGGTCCCTGCCACTTAGCCAGGAATTTGCTCTCAACAGTGGGAACTAACACGAGGACCCTGTCACCAGGTGAGAAAACACAAAGTTGGGCCCCCCTGTTGTATATCCTCTGTTGGGCTGCTTGGGCCTGCAGTAAATGTTCTTTTACTACCGGCATGATTGCTGCAATCCTATCCTGCATTTGAGCGATATGCTCAATAACACTTTTGTGAGGTGTCTGCTCCCCCTCCCAAGTTTCCTTGGCTATGTCTAAGAGTCCCCGAGGGTGTCTCCCATAAAGCAGCTCAAATGGAGAGTACCCCGTAGAGGACTGGGGAACTTCCCTGATGGCGAACATCAAGTAAGGTATCAGGAAGTCCCAGTTTTTCCCATCCTTATCAACAACCTTTTTTAACATACTCTTTAATGTCTTATTGAAGCGTTCCACCAAGCCATCCGTTTGAGGATGGTACACTGAGGTACGCAACTGCGTCACCTTAAATAACTTGCAGAGCTCCCTAGTTATTCGTGACATGAATGGGGTACCTTGGTCTGTAAGGATTTCTTTCGGGACGCCAACCCGACTGAACACCATAAACAGCTCTTTGGCAATGTTTTTAGCAGATGCAGTGCGTAAGGGAACGGCCTCGGGGTAACGGGTAGCGTAATCCATGATCACGAGGATATGTTGATGACCGCGGGCAGATTTGGGGAGTGGACCCACAAGGTCCATGGCAATCCTCTCAAAAGGCACTTCAATAATGGGCAAGGGCACTAACGGACTTCGGAAGTGAGGTTGGGGGGCTGACATCTGACACACAGGACAGGATTGACAATAATTTTCTATATTTTTCCGTATCCCAGGCCAGTAAAACCTGCGCAACACCCTTTCAGTGGTTTTCTCAACCCCTAAATGGCCTCCTAGCAAGTGCCCATGGGCAAGTTCCAACACCACCCGTCTGTATAACTTAGGGACTACCAACTGTTCAACCACTTCATCATTAGATTTACATACACGATACAGTAAATCCTCATTGCTGCAGAAATATGGAAAACAGAGCCTGTCCCCTGGTTCGACAGGTACCTCATTAATCACTATTACATTTTTCCAGGCCCTGGCAAGGGTAGGGTCTTTTCTCTGCTCCGTACCAAAATTTTCCTTGTGCACATTAAGATTGGCAAATTCTAACGTAGGCTCAGATTCAGCAGACGGCTGTCCAGCTCTACGGGTTGTGGGGACTTCTTCCGGCTCCCCCAGCTCTCCTGCCATAACTGAGAAAGGATCACCCGGAGAGCCCTGAGAGGAGTCCCCTGAACTCACAAGGTCAGTAATGGCCACGAGTTCTGGCTCTGCGACCGAGTTAGGTACTGCGACTGGGTCGGGACAATCCCACAGTTCCCAAAACTTAGGGAAGTCCCTACCAATGATAGCCTCATGCACCAAGTGGGGCACCAGTCCGACCGAATGGGTCACCGTACCTAAGCCAGTTTTAAACTGAACAGTGGCTATTGGATACTCGCGGGTATCCCCATGTACACAGATCACAGCAACCTTTTTTGCATGAAAATTCACAGTTTCAACCATCTCAGCTGTAACCAAAGTAACCAGACTTCCAGAGTCCAGCAAGGCCATAATAGGCTTATTATTAATAGTCACATGACACATGTGTTTTCCCACATTTGGCATTGCAGCGCATGAAACAGCAGCAAACATAGATTGCCTTCTAAAAGATAGATCACACTGCATTGGTTCATCTGTCAATGGACAGTTTGCTGCAACATGTCCCAGTTCTTGGCAACGAAAACACCTGATGTTTCCCCAGTTTGGTTTGCTGACAGGCAGTGGCTTCCCTTGTTTGGGCCGCCAAACTTCAGTCCTGGCACCAAAAATCCTCCCCCCTATTTCCTTGCCATGCTTACCACCCACTTCCCCTGGAACAGTCTTACCGGTTGCCTGGGGAGACCGTGGCTTTGGGTGGAAAGTCCGTGCGGCTGTAGGGGTGGTGACCAGGTTCTCTGCAGCAAAGTACCTCTCAACGAGCTCCACCAGGTTGTCTGCTGACTTGGGGTCTCCTTGACTCACCCACTTCTGCAGGGGAATTGGCAGTGACCTCAGGAATTGGTCCATGACCACACGCTCCACTATTTGTGGCGCAGACAGGGACTCCGGCTGTAGCCATTTCCGCACCAGGTGGATCAGATCAAACATCTGCGATCTTGGGGGCCTCTTTTCTTGGAAGAACCAGCTGTGGACCCGCTGAGCTCGAACAGCCAAGGTAACGCCAAGTCGTGCCAGGATTTCCTGCTTGACCTTCTCATAATCTCCTGCTTCTGCTGACTCCAGATCATAGTAGGCCTTCTGCGCTTCTCCAGAAAGTAAGGGGGCGATCAGTCCTGCCCACTGGGTTTGGGGCCAACCTTCCCTCTCAGCGGTCCGTTCAAATGTTAGTAGGAAGGCCTCTGGATCATCATCTGCCGTCATCTTTGAAAGAAAGCGACCCACATGGATGGCTGAGGGCTTGTCTCCAACATCCTTCATTATCGCAGTTGACCCCTGTGCTAGAGTCTCCACAACCTCAGTAAGGGTTTTCCTATCCGCTTTTGCAGCAGTGGCAAGCTGTTCAAACAGCCTCTGCGATTGCTCCTGTACAGCACCAATCTGTTGGAACAGCACCTTGGTTTGCTCCTGTGCGATAGCGTTGGCTTGCTGTTGTGCAGCGTTAGTTTGCTGTTGTGTAGCATTTGCTTGCTGCCATGCAGCGTTTGCTTGCCGCAATTCAGCGTTAGTTTGCTGTTGTGCAGCGTTTGCCAACACCATTTGTTTGAGGAGGTCCTCCATGTTGTCACTTTAGGTACTGGCCTTTTAAGTAGTAACTTACTACAGCTGGTCGCAGCCTCCACCATATGTAACCTGGGGGACAGGTAGTAGGTACAAAAGCTCCCTGGGATGAGCAGGCACAGATACCAAGTCCATTGGATCAGTGAAAACACAGTATGGTTTATTGGTGCTATATACAATGTCAATGACAGGTGCTGTACAGTGTGCTGAAAATAAACAGAAGAAAAAATATCTAAACAAAAGCCTAGCCGTGTCTCGGCTCTAACTACACAGTATGTACAGGCCCTCACTACCAGGCTGGACAAGCCTAGCGCTTGTCAGCTTCCACATCCAACAGAGAAAAAAGTTTTTACGCACCTTCTTGCTCTCACAGACCAATGCTGTCTGTGTTTCCCAGGCTGAGCAAAGGCTGTCTGCTCAGGTGAGCTTTTAATTAACCTGGGGGAGAGAACCAACACCTGAAGTGGATCCTGGCTCAGAGATCCCTGAATGTATATGAGAGGAGCCTGGGAGGTGTATAAACCCCGAATAGGACTTTCCCAGGCTCTCTCTGGGATGCTCTGTCACAATATATATATATATATATATATATATATATATATATACATACATATATACACATATACACATATACACACACACACACACACACACACACACACACTTTCTTATAGGGAGGATATAACATGTAGACAAGTCTAGGTGAAGACGAGATGTTGATTAAATTGGGATCAGCTGAAGAGCATATGTGGAGTTGGTGCTGATATACCTGTGCATATTGATGTCATAAAGAAAATGTATTTACTATAAATCTTGTGTAGAAAAGGGAAATGCATAAATATAGTGTGTATTATAGCATGTGTTAGACGTGAAGAAATTAGAAAAAATTAATTGTTAGAAAAATTATTGTGTAAAAAATTAATAAAAAAGGGTGACTAATATAATCAATTATTACCATAGACAACTTGAAGGTGCTTGTTGCGGGTTGTGTAATAGAGTACAGGTTCAAAGCATGGATCCCAGTTTGCTATGTCTAGCAGGTTTCCCCAATGGGATAGAGTTCTGTAATTGATAATGACAGTGTTTTAGTTATGTAAAGCTGGTTTCAAGATGGTTCCCCCCCATCTATTTGAGAAAGAGAGGTCAGGACTGCAGTTAGTACTTACTATTGATGCCAGGCAGGGGTGCATAGATGTGTCTTCGGAGCAGCAGCACAGCTGATGGACCAGCTGCTGTGTCTGTTTTTATCCGTGTCTCTGGGGAGTCCCGCCCAGCGATGCCCACGACGGCAAGCATCCGACGTCACCGGGTCATCTCCCGTAGTGCGCATGCGTCAGAAGACGCATGCGCAGTGGTTCTGAATGAATGGTAGATGCACACTGAGGCGCTCCACCGTGAGGACAATAGGTGCCCAAAAGCAGCGGTGGACACTAGGGCACCTCTCCCACAGGAAACATGTCCTCGAATGGTGGTACTGAAGATGATCCAAATGCTCAGCCAATGGTGCAGATCCCGGGCCGATGCCGTGGGAGCCATCTTGGAGAAGGGCATTGACCCTTCCCCAGTGTGAGATAGCAGTGAGATTGCCTGGATCCCCCAGTGGTGAAACAGCAAAGCTGCATTTCCACTATGCCAGCTGCCGTGTCATTCTTGCAGAAGGCTTCAGCTGATGGATGCAAGTCTGTAAATACAAGTTTTGTACAAAATTAATAGCATAGATACAAACATTATTTTAATATATAAAAAACATATATAAAGCCTGTACCCTCCTGTGTGAAGAGGTTGAGCGTGTAATGTTCCTGGGTCTCTATGGTCAGGTTCCCCAGAGAATGGTTCCCGTCTTCACTGCAATAAAGACAAGTCTCTGTTCCCCAATAACTCCAAGGTCCACACCAATTGCAACTTCAACATAGAGAGTTTATTTTTCTTTTATGCATAGTCATTTAAATAGGAAAAGGTTGGAGGAAAATCAGGACAGCAAGAGGTGTTGGAGTAGGTCCAGGCACAAACAAATACTTATTCACTACCCACATCTTCAGGTAGTCTCAGCTCATTCGGAGAGTCTCCCATTAGAGTGGATCCTAGCAGCCGGAGTGATGCTCGAATTAGATTACACACAGTCTCTGCACAAACTCTGCCACAGATCTGGTGAACGTTAGATCCCTGCCACAGACCTGATGAACGATGGTTCTGGTATTAGGCCTCTAACGGGAAGATGACATCCATCCAGAGAGTTACCGGGCCCCTTCCTTCACTGTGATCTCTCACCAGTCCCTCGGAACGGTCCTCCCCCGGCCTCCTCTTCTAGATACGGGTCTCCTCGCAAGGCAGCACCCTGGGATTCCTCCTCCCTCCGTGGGCTCCAGTTGCAGCCCTAGGGCTAAAAGGTGCCTGGGACTGATCCACCAGTGTACCGGACCAGGAACTCCACCCCAGGGCTAAAGGTGCCTGGGGTGGCCACGAACAGGGCAGGTCGGACCCCGGGAACTCACCCCTTGCAGACAGGGTCTGCCTCCTTTTATATCCTCTCCCGGCAGGCACAGCAGGCCGACACGCCCACCATACCACCGCCGAGAGGGGACATTCAAGGCGCAGCACTGTACCAGCGGTTCAACCCTAGCCTCCGATGGCAGCGCCATCAACAGGCCACAGGGAACTATACACCAGCATCCCACCTGTAATATAAAAAAGGGTTTTACAGAACCCTATCAAACAGTGTGTTTCAGTACAGCTACCACTCAAACATTCCCTTAGATTTAAAGCCCCGCCACACACACCCACACACACACACACACACACACACACACACACACACATTATAGAGATAGATGCATGAGGATCAACATCAAGCAGGAAATATACCTAAAAGATGAAGAAATGTGAAAGGAATGCAGAAAGAAAAACCAAAAAAAGAGAAAAGGAAATGAATGTCCTATATTCACTTAATTAAATTTAACAATATATCATTGGCCTCATTGCATTATAAAAATGGCCTATATGAGTTAACCTCATTTATACCCGGTGAGGTCATGGCATTTAAACGCTCTATCCATAGTGTTTCATGCTGAAGGATGATTTTGTCCCAGTCCCCCCCCTGGGGTTCATAGGTATAACTTCCAAAATAAAGAAACTTATCGTCTTGGTGATATACCTGTGATAGAGGCCAATGTGTCTTGTCACTGGTGTAATGATCTTACCTCCCTCTGATAGGTAGGTGTGATCACCAATTCTCTTCCTCAATTCGCGTATCGTCTTGCCGATATAAAATGCCCCACAAAGGCAGGTCATTATGTAAATGACCCCCCTTGTGGAAAAAATAAATAAATAATCGGCATATGTTTTGGACTGATGCCACACTCCATTTGGCAGCATGTTTCCCTTGCCTTCCTTTATCAGGAAACATCATGGACATTCTCCACATTGGCAAGTTCCCCGTGGAAGAGGACAGTTGTCCTTACTGTCCTTAAGTAGTGACTTGAGGTCAACTTTTGTCTAAGGGTGGTCGCCCTTCTGAAGAGGAGTTCTGGGGTTGGTTGGACATATTTGGCAACGGTATGATCTTCTGTGAGAAAGTGCCAATTTTTTAAAATAAGATTCCGTAACTGTAGTTCATGTGAGGAAAATGTAGTCACAATTCCCACGGTTGTATGTGCCCGTTTCTTAGGAGGGTCATATAGTAACGCACCTCTTGTTTTCCCCCCCCCAAGCTTTGTTAAATGCTTGCCTCAAGAGGGTCTTCGAGTAGCCTCGAGCCAGAAATCTGGTGCGTAAAGCATCAGATTGTTTTTTGAAATCTGAATCAGATGTACAGTTTCTACGAAGGCGTACATACTGTGCGTAAGGAATACTTATTTTTAAAGACTCTGGGTGCGAACTGTTTGCGTGCAGTAATGTATTACCTGCACTGGGTTTATGGAACAAGTCCGACTGTATATAACCTTCATGATCTATTGAAAGATTGAGGTCTAGGAATGAGATTTCTGTCTGGCTCATCGTGTACATGAATTTTAGATTATAATTGTTTGTACTGAATTCCCTCATGAATTCCCTCATGAAGTCATGCAGATCAGATTCCGTACCAGTCCATATCATTAACAGATCATCAATGAAATCTGTACCAACACAGGATCAGGGAGAGCCAGGGCACATGTCGGTCCCCGGAGAACACCTCCCTCTCCCAACCTCCAAGATAAAGGTTGGCGTAGGAGGGTGCACAACATGTGCCCATGGCAACCTCTTGGGCCTGTAGGTACAGTTGATCCATGAAGACAAAACACATTTTTGGTCAAGATGAATGACAGTAGCTCAAGAATAAACAAATTCCGAGGCCAGATATTTCTGTCTTCTTCCATGAGGATGCCCTGCTCGTGCGGGATACTCAAGTATAAAGACTCAATGTCAATGAGCAGGGCACCCGAAGGGACATGGGTACCCTTCCACATGTCGGAGTATCCTTTATAAAAAGGAGGGCAAACTTATAACATGAGGTAACAGAAATGAATCCACATATCTGCTTGCAGCCTCAGACATGGAGCCTATCCCAGATATAATAGGTCGTCCTGGTGGACAATGAAGATGTTTATGGACCTTGGGTAAGGTGTAGAACGTTGGAATCCGTGGAAATGGATTGATCAGATAATTCAGTGCATCACTGTCAATCAGGCTCTTCATGTGGGCTTTAAGACAAATGCCCCTGAGCTCATCTTCAAAAGGAGGAAACCACATTGTCATTAATGGGACAGTACCAGTCCCTATTTTTCAATATATCCAGCCAGATCTTTTGATATTGTACATGGGTCATCAGGACAATATTGCCACCTTTATCGGATGGCTTAATTGCCATCTCAGTTTGTGTTTTTAGAGAATGTACTGCCTGTAATTGGATTTCCGAAAGATTCGGGGAGGAATTTGTGGATACATTCGAAGCGGGAGACCATTGCATGTTTTTAAGATCTCTGATGGATTTCTGGAGGATCATCCATATACTTGGACAGAGTGAGAGCTCCGGAAAATGGCGTGAATTTGGTTTAAATTTGTTAATTATTTTTAGGAACAATATTTGTATTGTCCACATTTACCTCAAGCGGCGGATCAAGATCGATCTTACCTTCATCATAGAGGATCATCAGATCTCTCAAAGCTCTACATTCCCCTCATATTGAAACCCTTAATTTTGTCTGAATTTTTCTTCTGACGCATGCGCACCACAGGAGATGACCCGGTGACGTCAGATGCTTGCCGTCGTGGGCGTCGCCGGGCGGGACTCCCCAGAGACACGGATAAAAACAGACACAGCAGCTGGTCCATCAGCTGTGTGCTGCTCCGGACACACCTCTATGCACCCCTGCCTGGCATCAATAGTAAGTACTAACTGCAGTCCTGACCTCTCTTTCTCAAACAGATGGGGGGGAACCATCTTGAAATCAGCTTTACATAACTAAAACACTGTCATCATCATTAATTACAGAACTCTATCCCATTGGGAAAACCTGCTAGACATAGCAAACTGGGATCCATGCTTTGAACCTGTACTCTATTACACAACCCACAACAAGCACCTTCAAGTTGTCTATGGTAATAATTGATTATATTAGTCACCCTTGTTTACTCATTTTTTTTTTTTTACACAATCTTTTTCCAATAATTTTTCTAATAATTTTTTTTTTCTAATTTCTTCACGTCTAACACATGCTATAATACACACTATATTTATGCATTTCCCTTTTCTACACAAGATTTATAGTAAATAAATTTTCTTTATGACATCAATATGCACAGGTATATCAGCACCAACTCCACATATGCTCTTCAGCTGATCCCAATTTAATCAACATCTCGTCTTCACCTAGACTTGTCTACATGTTATATCCTCCCTATGAGAAATTCAGGTATTTACACTAATATATATATATGGTCAGGTTTTTTTTTTTTTTTACAAGAAGATGGTCAGGTTTTTAATAGATTAATTATATAGCGAAGTGCTAACACTTCGGCTATTTACTTTTCAGACCTCCCTGTATCCAGAGGGGTTAATTATAATTATCATCTTCATATTCTATCACGCTTTGATGCCTTGGGATGAATTAGATGTGTCTTCCTAGGAGGTATAGTTATATCTATATACTAAATTACTACCCATGCTCTGCATATCTCACTACTTGGCTGCTCAGATAAGCCAAGAGTAATATGACATACTGACATGTATATTGATTATTTTATTCAGAAGTTTACCTTCGGAAGTCTGTCTTCTGGTGAGGTCCTGTGTCCTCCGGGGCGGACCATTTGATTGATCCATATCTTGGCCATATTGTGGCCCAGCTCCCATGCTGAGATTTCAGGTTTTTGTTTGGTTCATGGGATGGATGCATGTCCTTCTACTTCAAAATGTAACTTTATACATCCACAATATACAAGAATATTAATCATGTTTATTTCGTTTATAGTTACGTGACAAAACTCATGCCTATCTGCTGACAAATATTGCCTGTATTTAGCTCCTGAGGAAGCGGATTCTAGGGAATTTAACCGCGAAACATGTTCAGCCTTTTGTACTATGCAATTGTATATGTCTGATATTTCATTGGCAACAATGGAATGTTTAAAGTGAGTGATTTCGTGATTGTCACAAAATATACTTTAAATCTATAAATATGTACATGAATTTTTTTCATATTTTGTAATAAAAACTTTTTATATCTATATCTTTGACTCCACATCAGTTTCACATACGGTGCCATTATAATCCACCTAAGTCTCTTCTTTCTATACAATATTTTGACGGGACGAAGGCACCAATCTAATTCCTTTTATATTCTCAGCACTTCTATACATGAGACAAGTTGCAGAGGTCCCACACCACTGCCTCCTATCTCCTGAGACTGCACTCAGTGACTTGGGTCTGAGACTATACAGACATATCCCTCCACCCGGCACAGCTAGAAGACAACAGAACAAGTAATCCTGGGAGAATTGTTCTGTCAGAGATCTTGCTAGACCCGGGCATGAGGTAGAAGACCCAAAGCACATGTCCAAGGTGCCTAGGTAGAGTAACATCTATGGCGAAAATCAATCTTTTCCTGCCAGCTGATCCCCAGAATCTCCATAAATCCAGTCTAGATACATAAATTGTGTCTGCAGCACAGAGAAGGAAGATTATCACCCAGTCCCTGCCCTACTCTGGACCAATCAGTGAGCAGTATGGGTGGAGGAATGTATTTAGTGTTAATGACCCACCTGTGCTGATCTCTGTAGGAGTGTCCTCCTCTATAAATGTCCCCGTTATTCCATCCTCCTCCATAGACTGCTGATCATCCCTCACATACCTCTCTTCTTCTTTAACCCCAAATTCTATATCGATTGGATCTCCACTCTGCATCAAGAAAATGAGAGAGAATATCATCTGTAAACTATAAACTCATATAAGAAATCCACACATCATCTCTACAAGTCCATGTTTCAGATGCTCCAATCTTCCAACCTCGTAATGGTGGGGGATGGTGTGACCTTCTTGCATGGAATCCCGGGAATACAGAGGAGGAGGACATCTCTCTGGTGGGTTCCTGGTATTAGGTGGCTCCTTTATATCATTGTGTCCTTCTGAAAACGTATTTATCACTCCATACTAGGGCTGGGAAAAAAATCGATTTTAATCTTGAATCGAGTTTTGAGTTCAAATCGATTCAGATTTGAAGAAAATCGATTTTTTTTATTTTTGAATTTTTTTAAATTTCCTTCAGAGTTTCCGTAGCAGGGCTGCAGGGGGCGTATCCGGAATGGCACTGGGCGGCGTTACCCCAATTACATCTACTCGCTGCAGCGAGTAGATGTAATGTAACGTTAACTAACCGCAAGCCGCCGTCTGCCTACCTGATCAGCGTGTCATGCAGACAGACGGCGGCCATTGCAGTGTTCAAAAGCCGCGCCTCCCGAGTCCTCGTCGTCTGTGATAGGCGGAACACTCAATTTCACAGCAGGCAGTGTTCAGCCTATCACGGACATCTTCTCTTTCTCGTCTGTGTTATGAGGATGAGCGGATGTTCGTGATAGGTGGAACACTGAATGCTGGGAAATTGAGTGTTCCGCCTATCACAGACGAGGAGGAGGCGCGGCTTTTGAATACTGGAATGGCTGCCGGTGTAGCAGTAAAATCCGTATCCCATGAAAATCTGCATCAGGTACGGGCACAGTGATTGAGACACGGGCACAGTGATTGAGACACGGGCACAGTGAGGCACGGGCACAGTGAGGCACGGGCACAGTTCAATTCAACTAAGAGTAACCTCAGGATTTTTTGTTGTTTTATTAGCTAAATCCAAATACAGTATTAATAATTTGGATGTTTAACAATCTTTGTTGCACACTGACTTTGCAGTTAGAGAAAGGGTTTTCCTTTGCAATTTTGTTTGTTGATGCACTTTAACCACTTCGCGCCCGGCCTATCTGCAAAAGACGACCGCAAAGCGGTCGCCAATTGCTGATAGGACGTCTATGGACGTCCTCCCATTCACTTCCGCGCTGCGCGCTGCCGCGGGCGCGCATCGGGGAAAAGCTGTGCCCGCCGTGTCAGGCGGGTGCCGATGCGCGTGCCTGGCGGCCGCGATGTCTGCCAGGTACCCGCGATTGGCTGTCACAGAGCCAGGGACGTGGATCTCTGTGTGTAAACACAGAGATCCACGTCCTGTCAGGGAGAGGTGACGGATGGTGTGTCCCTTGTACATAGGGACAACCATTGGTCACCTCCCCCAGTCAGTCCCCTCCCCCCACAGTTACAATCACTCCCAGGGAACACATTTAACCCCTCGATCGCCCCCTAGTGGTTAACCCCTTCACTGCCAGTCACATTTATACAGTAATCAGTGCATATTTATAGCACTATTCGCTGTATAAATGTGAATGGTCCCAAAAATGTGTCAAAAGTGTCCGCCATAATGTCAGTCACAAAAAAAAAAAAAAATCGCAGACCGACGCCATTACTAGTAAAAAAATAAATTAAAAAAAATCATAATTCTATTCCCTATTTTGTAGGCGCTATAACTTTTGCGCAAACCAATCACTATACGCTTATTGAGTTTTTTTTTTTTTTTTTACCTAAAATATGTAGAATACGTATCAGCCTAAACTGAGGAAAAAAATAGTTTTTTTTAAAAAAAAATTGGGATATTAATTATAGCAAAAATGAAAAAATATTGTGTTTTTTTCAAAATTGTCGCTCTTTTTTTGTTTATAGCGCAAAAAATAAAAACCGCAGAAATGATCAAATACCACCAAAAGAAAGCTCTATTTGTGGGAAAAAAAGGACGTCAATTTTGTTTGGGAGCCACGTCGCACGACCGCGCAATTGTCATTCAAAGCGTGACAGCGCTGAAACCTGAAATTTCGCCTGGGCAGGAAGGGGGTTATGTGCCCAGTTGTCAAGTGGTTAATTAATATATAAAAATAATAAATAAATAAATAAATCGCATCGTAAATCGAGTTTTTTTTATAAAAAAAAAAAAAAAAAAAAAATTGCAGATTTTTTTGGGGGGGAAAAAATCGCCCAGCCCTACTCCATACTCCTCATCCTCCTCTTTATACTCTTCTTTAACAACAATATTATCATCCCCAAGGTTTCCACTCTGAATATATAATAAAACATTCATTGTAACAAATATGTTGTGTATGAATCAGAACTATCAATAATTGTCACTCATCTACCTGATGATGGTGAGGGATGGTGTGACCTTCCTGTGTGGAATTCCGGGAATACAGAGGACGGGGACATCTCTCTGGTGGGTTTCTGGTATTAGGTGGTTCCACCATATCCTTGTGTTCTGAAAACTCCTTCATCACTCCATACTCCTCATCCTCCTCCTTATACTCTTCTTTAACTTCAATATTATAATCTCTGAGGTTTCCACTCTGAATATATGATAAATCAATGGTTGTATCAAACATAATTGTGTATAAATCATAACTATCAGTGATTGTTCCTCATCTACCTGGTGAGGGATGGTGTGATCTTCCTGTGTGGAATCCCGGGAATACAGAGGACGGGGACATCTCTCTGGTGGGTTTCTGTAGCTGGATGACTCCTCCATGGTGTCCTGGTACAGATCTTTGTGTTCTTTTAGAGACTCTGACTCCTCCATCACCCCATCCTCATCATCCTCCTCTTTTATCTCTTCTTTAACCTCAACTTTAGAATCTCTCAGGTTTCCAATCTGAATATATAATAAAAATGACATCAATGGTAACAATGCAGATAATGTACAGATCCTAATGATACTATCAGTGATTGTTCCTCATCTACCTGATGATGGTGAGGGATGGTGTGACCTTCCTGTGTGGAATCCCGGGAATACAGAGGACGGGGACATCTCTCTGGTGGGTTCCCATTACTGGATCCATCTGTAGGAAACACACACACTGACTGAATACATTGTTTCTATGTGTTTATCAGATGATGGGGGATCTAGGTGGAGCCTCCGTACTGCTCTCTCCTTTACAATAAAGTCTCCTCTTACCCGGTGATGTGAGGGGCGGCTGATTGTCCATCATGACGTCCTTGTAGAGATCCTTGTGTCCTTCTAAATCCTCCCACTCCTCCATGGAGAAATAGACAGTGACATCCTGACACCTTATAGGAACCTGACACACACAATGATACAGTCACCATCCAGACACATCCCTTGTCTGTTACTGGATAATGTCCCAGAATTCCCGGCACCGCTCACCTCTCCTCCATCACCTCTCTGGTGACTTCTAGAATCTTCTTTGTATTTCTCTATTCTATCAGGGAATGAGGTGGAGGCAATGTGATGGTCATATCATCTCTAGACTTCACAAATCTTCGAAATTCTATATTTGAATAGTAAAAATCAATTGACATTCCCAGTATCCTCCTCACCTCTCTGGTCAGGTCTGTATTTTAGTAATAGAGATAAAAGTGATGTTATGTGACCTCCCAACTTCAGGCTGGGGTATAGTTTGCCCTAACAGCCCTCCCCTATAGGTTAAAAACTCTGGTTGGAGGGACATTTGAAGGAGGTGCAATTTATGTACATAAAATAATTTCTTCCGGGTGCGTCCCATCGCTCCCAAACTGAAACATAGCTCCCAACTGTCCCTGATTTTGAGGGACTATCCATGATTTGGAACAAAGTCCCTATTTCCTCCTCATCTGTCCCTCATTTTGGTCTGGTCTATATAGTTGTATAGAAAATGCACTATTTATCTTTCAAAAAGTGTTTCCCAGTGCTGAAGCTTTCATCCAATTATTAAATTGATGGATTTGTAAATTTAAAAGCTAGTATAAGGTCCCACTCACACTTGTGCAACTTGTCGTGCGACTTTGGACCCCAAAGTTGTACCTCATGTTTCCCAATAAGAATTGTTCACATGTGTCGCAGCGACTTAAAAGTAGTTCCTTCCTGCACTACTTTGGTCCCATTTTCATGGGTCTTAAGGGCCATATACTTCAATGTAAACCCTCTAAAAAATCCACATTAAAGTTGCACCTGCATGATATACATGCAACTTTTGTGTGAATTGTGAAAAGAATGCAGGCAATGAAAAAATAAAGTTTTATTTGGTTTCCTTATTTTCAAACAAATTCCAAATTTTCAGAACAATTCAAATTCTGTGTGAAGAATATCTGGTTGTAAAGGAGCGGGCTAAGAAGCCGGCTGCCGTGTCCTTCAGAACCGATGACTCATCAGCTGTCAGCAGGCTTCCCCACTGACAGCTGAAAAATAGGATTTTAAACTCATCGTAAAATCCTTTTCTCTGAGTTCATGGACCGACACAGCAGCAATCTTGACAAAGTGGGTATTAGCCTTCATTCAGGAGTGACTAGGCAGAAACTTGTAGAAAGTGTTAATCACATCAAACACAGTACAGTACCGCCCAGGGGGCGGTCCCTCTGGGTACAACCCCTCTCCCAGCATCTCGCAGCTCAGTTCGTCAAAAGTAGTACAAACATAAAAAGGAGGGGCGGGTGCTGTGTCCGTCCATGAACTCAGAGAAAAGGATTTTACGGTGAGTACAAAAATCCTATTTTCTCTTTCATTCATGGATGGACACAGCAGCAATCTTGACAAAGTGGGACGTCCCAAAGCAGTGTAAAAAAAACGAGGGGTGGGAACAGCATTAAAACAAACTTCACCCCAAAACAAAACAGAGCTCCTCAACGGAGGAGTTGCAACTCTAAAACAGCCGCCTGCAAAACCTTGCGGCCGAAAGAAGCATCCGAAGATGCACCTACATCAACCTTGTAAAATTTAGTGAAGGTGTGAACGGACAACCAAGTCGCCGCCTTACACACCTGGGAAACAGACGCTTGATGTTGGAAAGCCCAAGAGGCACCTATTGCCCTGGTCGAATGCGCCGTGACAGGAAAGGGGGGCGCCCGACACTTTATGGCATAAGCCTGAATCAGGATCTGTCGGATCCACCTCGAGATGGTGGCCGACGAGACCGCCAGGCCCTTCTTGGGACCAGCCACCAAAACAAACAGTGAGTCTGACCTTTGGAACGGAGCAGTAGCAGATAAGTATACTCTCAGAGCTCGGACAACGTCCAAGGAATGCAACGATGCCTCTTTATGTTGCGATGGACGAGGACACAAGGATGGAAGTACAATGTCCTCTTTGAGATGGAAGGCCGAAATGACCTTAGGAAGAAAAGAAGGCTGCGGACGCAGCACCACCTTATCCTTGTGGAAAACCAGATAGGAAGCCTTGCATGACAAGGCTGCCAGCTCAGAAACCCGTCTAACTGACGTAACCAAAAAGACCACTTTCTGAGAAAGTGTCAACAAGGGAATTTCCCCAAATGTTCTCAAACGGTGGGTACTGAAGCACCAAGAGGACCAGATTCAAGTCCCACGGAGGTAGTGGAGGATGGACCGGAGGGGCCACATGCCGAACCCCCTGTACAAACGTTCTCACTAGAGAGTGCACCACCAGGGGTCGTTGAAAAAAAGACAGCCAGGGCAGATATCTGTCTCTTAATCGTACTTAAGGCATGCTTCTGGTCCACCCCATGCTGTAAGAACAGCAGGACCCTGGAAACCAAATAAGTATGCGGATGTCACCCCATTTCCTCACACATGGATATGTAGGCCTTCCAAGTGCGATGGTAAATCTTCCTAGAGGACGACTTCCGAGCACTCCTCATGGTAGAGATCACCGAATCTGACAGGCCCCGGTCTCTTAGCACCTGGCTCTCAATAGTCATGCAGTTAAAGCCAGCGACTGCAAAGCAGGATGGCGTATGGTACCTTGCGACAGCAGGTCCTTTCGTAGCGGTAGACGCCAAGGGGCGTCTGCTACCAGACGCACTAGATTGGCGTACCAAGGACGCCGAGGCCAATCCGGAGCAATTAGGATCATTGGAATCCCCTCTGCCTCCACTCTGCGAAGCAGTTGAGGAAGGAGCTTCAGAGGAGGGAAGGCATAGATTAGCCGATACTGACTCCACGGTGCCACCAACGCATCTGTCGTGTCTGCCCATGGGTCTCTTGACCTGGCCACAAACCTCAATACCTTCCGATTGAGTCAATAAGCCAGGAGATCTACGTCCGGCTCGCCCCATCTTTGGCAAAGGAGCTGAAACACATCCGGGTGTAGAGACCATTCTCCTTGGTCCAGCATCTGGCGCCCCAGGTAGTCCGCCTGCCAGTTCTCCACGCCCGCAAGGTATACGGCCGACAGGGCCGGTACGCTCCTTTCTGCCCACCTTAGGATGTGAGCAACCTCCGATGCTGCAGCCAAGCTTCTTTTTCCTCCCTGATGGTTGACATACACCACCGCCGTGGCGGTGTCTGACTGGATCCTGACTGGGCGCCCCTGTAGCCTCTGAGACCACGTGGAGAGACACAGCCTGATCGCCCAGAGTTCCAGGACATTGATCGGTAAGCGAGATTCCTCCAGAGTCCAGCGACCCTGGGCCAACTGAACCCCACAGACTCCCCCCCCAACCGGTAAGGCTGGCGTCCGTCGTGACCAACATCCAGTGAAAAGGAAGGAACGACTTCCGGGACAGAAGTGCCGGTGATGTCAGCCACCAAACCAGGGAGGTCCTCACTAGGTGGCTCACCCGGATTTGACAATCCAGGGACGATAGGCACTTGTCCCATCTGGACAGAATTTCCTTCTGCAACACTCAAGTGTGAAATTGAGCATACGGTACCGCCTCGAAGGAGGCTACCATGAGACCCAGGACCCGCATGCAAAAGCGGAGCGACGATCCATCTTTGGGATGTCAACTGCCGCACCGCAGCTCAAAGAATCTGCAACTTTTCCACAGGGAGAAAAACTTTCGCCTCTGAGGAGTCCAGAATCAAACCCAGATATTCTTTTCAAAATATAAATCATCCCTTTTTTTTAAGAACCTCTCTAAATGGGCTTTCTAATTTGATAGGTTTTTCTACTACTCCCATGCCTCTGATTGCAGTGAGATGACTCCCCTATTCAGACATGCTTGAAACATCAGCAATATTTCTTTTTCGTACATCACGGGACACAGAGCGACTTAGTCATTACTAATGGGTTATATAGTTTACCTTCAGGTGCTGGCACTGGCAACTTCCAAACCGGATGTACCCTCCCCTATATAAGCCCCTCCCATCCGGGAGCACCTCAGTTTTTTGCCAGTGTCTAAGGTGTTGGCCAAAGAGTAACATGTGTTTTCACTGAGCTTGCGTACAGGTTCTTTTACGGGCCTTAGTAAGCTGTTCCGGATCCCATCAAAAAAGCTTCATAGCTAAACGGTCGGTACCCGGGCCTTGCAAGAGAAGAGCAAGGTTTTGCCTGTAATGCCTCTCTTAGGAGGGCTGGACCCTGGGATCCAGAGCTCTGGTCATACCCACGACCAAGATGTTTTCTGTGCAGGGTGCTATACAGGTCCAGGGGAGTGGAATCCTTGGGAACCCGGTCCCTGAAGGTTTAATTACAATGCCTGCCGTGATAGGTGAAGTTTGGTCTTCTGTGGACCAAACAGAGTCCTGCGGCGGGGAACAGGTAAGTGGGGGCCCCCAGGAACTTGGTTCTATTGGGGGACCCGCAAGCCTAATTTGTCTTTCTGTCTGTTACCTAACGGTATTCCCGCTAATATCTGTGTATGCCTATAACTACTGGAAAATGTAAAATTTTAATAGTAGTCAAGAAAAAAAAAAAAAAAGAAGAAGAAGAGGACCGCGGTACCTGTGTTAAACCACTAGAGGCCGCTGTGGTCCATTTTTCTTGTCATGTGGATCTTTGGTTTTCTCAAGTCAAAAGATCCAAGCAGTTGGTAAGTTTCTCTGTGGGAATCCAGTTCCTCTGCCCTGTTGCTGCGCTCATCCACCGCACAGGCCCTCCGGCAAAAAGGGCCCTGGCTCCTAGTACCTGCTTGGTTTCAAAAAAGGGCGCCAATGGCGCACGGGCGCGCGCGCGCGTGCACGCGCCTCCTATGAAAAAAAAGGGGCGGGGCGGGTGGATGACGCTCGATGCGCGCCGCGGCGCTTCTGCGCATGTGCAGGCGTCCCAGCATGTATAAAAGACACAGTACAAGTGTCAGCTGGATGCAAACAGAGCTAGCAACAAAACGGTGGCACACAGAGGCGGTTGATGCAGGCATCCCCATAGAAAGGCACTTTAGTGGACACCAGCTGGTATATAGCAGCAACTGTGTTAGACTATTACCAGCAAAATTGGTGTATGACGACGGGAATACCTCAGCTTTGTGCTTAAAGGATATGTCGTCCAGACGCTCCGGAAATAAGTCTTCCAGGAAGCCAAAGGGGTCTCCATCGGGCTCTGAGGATATTGGGCATGCTTGTACTGCACCAATCTCCCCTGAAAATTCATAGGTCAGTAGCCGTAGGAACCCCGCAGGAGTGCCTGGTGCTGCGGCTGTCCCCAGTCCACCTGCTCCTGTATATATAACAGAGGAGGTTTTATCCTCAACTCTTGGAGGATTGGAAGAGAGATTAACAGCATTGATCGCTGCTTCCCTGTCACAGGGAAAGCGCGTCCGATCTCCGTCTCCTCCTTCAGAGTGCCTGTTAGTGGAGGAACAGCCCCACACAGAGATCGACCTACCTGAAGGGGATCAGGATGAGGTTGATTCAGTTATAGAGGAATCAACAGTGGAAGAACCTTTCTCAGCATCTCAGGCTGAAAGATTATGGGTTCAGTCTCTGACTAACATGGTCCGATCAGCATTTAAAATGCCTCTGGCGGAACCGTCAACCACTACGGTTTCCTCGCTGGGGTCGCTGAAAGCTCCCCAGGCTGTCTGTTCCTTCCCAATCCACCCTTTATTGGAAGGGCTTATTTACCAGGATTGGGAGCATCCTGATAAAATATTTACTCCCCCCAAGAGATTTCCAGTGATCTATCCCATGGAGGATAAGTTCATAAAAAAATGGAGGGTCCCTACAGTGGACGCAGCCATCTCTTGTGTAAATAAATCACTGACATGTCCAGTAGATAATGTTCCAATGTTCAAGGACCCAATAGATAAAAAAATTGGAGTCTTTACTAAAATCTGCTTTCTCTACAGCAAGCATGGTGACACAACCTGCAGTAGCAGCGATTGGAGTCTGCCAAGCAGTGAAAGATCAGTTGAAACAAGTCTTAAGGGACTTACCAGATCAGCAGGCTCTTGCCCTAGCTGACCTACCTAGAGCCTTGTGTTGCGGTGGACGCCATAAAGGATACAATCCAACAGGCATCCCGCTTTACGCTGTCTATAGTACATATGCGTAGGCTTCTATGGCTCAAAAACTGGTCTGCTGAAGCTCCCTGTAAGAAATTGCTGATTAGCTTCCCATTTCATGGAGAACGCTTATCTGGAGAAGATCTGGACAAATATATCCAGAAAACTTCTGCCGGTAAAAGTACACTCTTGCCGGTTAAGAATAAGGGTAGAAGTCCTTCTTTTAAGAGGCCTACTTCTCCAGTCCCTGGCACATCGGCTGTGAAACAGTTCCGACGGCCTCCGCGGTCAAATCCAGGGGGCAGAAATCAGGGACAATCACAGGGTAACAAGAAGCCCTGGATCAAGAGAGGTACAAAACCTCCCCCCAAGTCATGAAGGGTTGCCCCCACTCAATCGGGTGAGGGGAAGACTTCAGTTGTTCACAGAGACCTGGCGGGACACCATCAGAGATGGGTGATCTTCGCAGTAAATCTGGGATACAGGCTGGAGTTAAAAGACATTCCTCCTGCCCATTTTATAAGGTCAAACGTGCCAAGCGATCCCCAGAAGAGTGGATCCCTCCTTCTGGCACTAGAACAACTATTGCTCCAAGGGTAATCATGAAGGTTCCCTTGGAAGAAAGCGGGTTCGGGTTTTACTCGAACCTTGTCACAGTCCCCAAACCAAATGGGGACGTGAGTCCCATATTAAATATAAAAGGGCTAAACAAGTTCCTACATATCAGGACTTTTTCGGATGGAGTCGATCCGATCGGTGGCCACCGCCCTACAAGGGCAGGAATGGTTAGCCTTGATCGACATAAGGGATGCTTATTTGCATATTCCCATCTGTCCGGCCCACCAGAAATTTCTACGCTTTGCAGGAGAAGGGCGCCATTTTCAGTTCAGAGCCTTACCTTTCGGTCTGGCCACAGCACCACGAGTGTTCACAAAAATTCTGGCCCCATTATTGGCCAATCTAAGAACACAAGGTGTAACGATAATGGCATATCTAGACGACTTGTTGCTGATAGACCACTCAGTGAAAAAAACTAGAAGTGGTCGTTCACAAGATAATCAAGTATCTGGAATCTCACGGTTGCATTATCAACCGAGACAAGTCAGCCCTAAAACCAGTCAAAAGTCTGGAATACTTGGGGGCTAAGACTGGATTCAAATCAGAGAAAGATTTTCTTACCTCCAGAGAAGGTGTCGTCTTTGAAAGATTTGACCCACTTAGTGGGTACAAAAAAGAAAACCATCCATACGCCTGTGTATGAGGCTGCTGGGAAAAATGGTGGCTTCATTCGAAGCAGTACCCTACGGTCAATTCCATTCAAGGAACTTGCAGAGGGCCATACTGTCAGCCTGGAACAAAAAAGTTCAGGCTTTAGACTTACCAATGTCCCTGTCCCCTTCCGTTCGCAAGAGCCTCCATTGGTGGTTGGTGCCACAGAATCTGGAAAAAGGGAAACCCTTCAGTCCGGTTTCTTGGAAGGTGGTCACTACAGATGCCAGCCTCATAGGCTGGGGGGCAGTACTGGAGCAATGGTCTCTCCAGGGCAAGTAGTCAGAAGCAGAGAAGGCCCTGCCCACCAATCTCTTAGAGATACGAGCAGCCCGGTATGCCCTAGTAGCATGGACATCCAAACTCCAAGGGTCACCTGTCAGAATTCAATCAGACAATGCCACAGCAGTGGCATATATCAATCACCAGGGTGGCACCAGGAGTCGTGCAGCCCAGAGGGAAGCAAATTGCATCCTGGAATGGGCAGAAAGATATGTCACAGCCATATCCGCGGTTTTCACCCCAGGAGTGGAAAATTGGAGAGCGGACTTTTTTAAGTCGCCAGCAATTATGCCCGGGGGAATGGTCTCTTCACCCCGAGGTTTTCCAGGCAATATGCCAGTGGTGGGGAACACCGGATGTAGATCTGCTAGCATCCAGATTCAACGCAAAGGTGGACAGATTTGTGTCTCGCACAAAGGATCCCCTAGCTTGCGGTTCGGATGCCCTCGTGTTCCCTTGGGATCAGTTCAAGCTGATATATGCATTCCCACCGCGATTAATCCGCAGAATCAGGGTAGAAAAGAAACCAGTGATTCTGGTGGCTCCAGCGTGGCCCCGAAGGGCATGGTACGCGGAGATTGTAAAAATGTCAGTGGGAAGTCCTTGGACCCCCCCACATCGTCCGGACCTGCTTTCGCAAGGACCGATATACTACCCTTCCTTACCAGCCCTAGGTTTGACGGCCTGGCTATTGAAGCCCACATTCTAAAAAAGAGAGGGCTCTCTAATCCTGTGGTATCTACCATGATCAATGCCAGGAAGCCGGTATCCAGGCAGATCTATTATAGGATCTAGAAGGCGTACATCACGTGGTGTGAGGCCAAGAAATGGCATCCACGTAAGTACGTAATAGGTAGGATTCTGGACTTCCTACAGTGGGCTGTACATAGGAAGCTTGCCTTGAGTACTATCAAGGGTCAGACGGCCTTGTCAATATTTTTTCAAAGGCCCTTGGCTTTGCATTCATTAGTCAAAGCTTTCATACAAGGAGTGATGCGTATTAGCCCTCCGGTTAGTATTCCCATATGTCCATGGGACTTAAACCTGGTTCTGTCGGTTCTACAGAAACAACCATTTGAACCATTGCGGCACATTTCCTTGGTTCTTTTCACCAGGAAATTGATTTTCTTAGTAGCCATTTGTTCGGCTAAAAGAGTATCGGAATTAGCCGCCTTGTCCTGTAAGGAGCCATATCTGGTTGTCCATAAGGACAGAGTAGTATTACGTCCTCATCCAGCCTTCTTCCTAAGGTGGTATCGAGGTTCCATTTGAACCAAGATGTGGTTCTTCCTTCCTTTTTCCCCAAACCTAGTTCGGTAGAGGAAAAGTTATTGCATTCTTTGGATGTAGTAAGAGCAGTTAAAGCTTATCTTAAAGCCACTGCTCAGATTCGTAGAACGGATACTTTGTTTGTTCTGCCGGAAGGCCCCAGAAAGGGTCAGGCAGCATCAAAAATCTACTTTAGCCAAGTGGATTCGACAGGTCATAATACAAGCCTATGGCTTGAAAAGGAGACCGCCTCCGTTCAAAGTTAGGGCGCACTCCACAAGAGCAGTTGGAACTTCATGGGCAGTGCATCACCAAGCCTCCCTGGCTCAAGTCTGTAAGGCCACAACATGGTCCTTAGTACACACGTTTACTAGATTCTACCAGGTAGACGTCAGAAGTCAGGAGGATGTCGCCTTTGGGCGCAGTGTGTTGCAGGCCGTAAAAGAGCCTCATGCCTGATGGCGCCCAGCTTATGTATAGTGTATCCCTCCCCTCATTTGGCATTGCTTTGGGACGTCCCATTAAGTCGCTCTGTGTCCCGTGATGTACGAAAAAGAAAAAGGGATTTTTATAACAGCTTACCTGTAAAATCCTTTTCTTGGAGTACATCACGGGACACAGAGCTCCCACCCCTCTTTTTGGGACACTTATTGCTTTGCTACAAAACTGAGGTGCTCCCGGATGGGAGGGGCTTATATAGGGGAGGGTACTTCCGGTTTGGAAGTTGCCAGTGCCAGCACCTGAAGGTAAACTATATAACCCATTAGTAATGACTAAGTCGCTCTGTGTCCCGTGATGTACTCCAAGAAAAGGATTTTACAGGTAAGCTGTTATAAAAATCCCTTTTTTTCCATCCTGTGCTAGCCATATGCTAAGCTGTCCCAGCCTGTTAACAAGTTGTTGAAGGTATGCTCTTTATTCAACTACCGCAATGTCAGCAATCTTGCAGTCAAATAGGCTAAAAATCTCCCTAAAATGTCTTCTTTTATATTTTCTAGAAATATATTACAACATCTGTTTAGCAACTCCGCATCCAGTTAATTACAACATTCCCCTGTTATTGCCATCTTCCAACCCTCTACATATTTAAGTTTCCAGCTAATTTAGTATCACCTTCAACTGAAGGCAATCCTATGTATCTTTTTTATTAGCCTAATTACCCATATATGTCTGGTATATTTTAGTTTACTGGTGTATCCCCCGCTATACTCACTTTCCTTGATCGGGTTCATCAGCCAGGGATTGGTGGTGACATTCCGCCACCCTGTGGTGGGCGGATTTTCCTGTTGATGTGCTGGGGGGTGGAGCAATCGCATCTGACATTTCGCAATAACACTTTCTTTGGCGAGAGTCATTGACATCCATATGTACTGTAAAAAACTGTATTGTCTTATTACCTGTGTATTAAAACTATGTTTTCTATTGAAATTTAGAAGCTCCTGAAGAAGCGATTCCTTCAAAATCACGAAACATGTTGCGTATCTTTTAAATTCTTCAGGAACCCGGTTGACATTTACCTGGGAAACACTCTTTCTTCTGTCCAGCATGGGCATTTCAGCATGTATATCTCCGCATCAAGCGACATTTACCCTTGTGTGTTCCCCTGTGGTTATTACCCATGGTCCCCCCCCCCCTCTCTTTTTTTTGTCTTTTATAATTGTATTGCATTTTATTTTATTTTGTATCTTTTACATCTCTTTATCAATTAATTAGGATGTGGCACCTTAGTTAACAAGGGTGACTGATTACCACCCAAGGGCACCTGTAATAAAATCTTTGACTATTCTAGGTGTTGAATCGGCACCAAATACTTACTTCTGAGTGTTCAGCACCCAACCAAAGTCTTAGAGGGTCTGACAGGTTATAGACACGTTCTCCCCTAATTCTGAGCTTGAAGTGGCCCTCAGAAGAAGATCGTCCAAGTAGCCCACGATAGCGATGCCACGCTGTCTTAGCAGGGCCAGAATCGGGGCAAGCACTTTGGTGAACACCCTCGGTGCCGATGCCAGGCCAAAAAGGGAGAGCCACAAATTGATATTGGTCCTCCCCGACCACAAAGCACAGACATCTCTGATGCCTGATGCATATGGGGACATGCAAGTATGGGTCCTTGATGTCCAAGGATGCCAGAAAATCCCCTGGATGGAGAGCAGCGACAACGGAGCGAACTGACTCCATCCGGAATCTTTGTACCTTCACAAAGCAATTGAGGGCCCTGAGATCCAGGATTGGACGAACCCCATCCTTCTTTGGTACTACGAACAGATTTGAGTAAAACCCCCTGAAACTGTTCCTGTACTGTGACAGGAATGATCACCCTGTGTACCAGCAGATCCTGGACCACCCCATACAGGGCTTTCCGACGGGTCGGCTAAAGCCAGAGGTTGGAGGGAAAAAAAATCTGTTCGGTGGGCAAGAGAGAACTCTATCTTGTACCCTGAGGAAACTACTTCGCAAACACACCGTTTGGAGCTCATAGATGTCCACCGGGTCGCAAATTCACGAAGACTTCCCCCATCCGAGAGATGGGCGGGGCTGACCTTCATGCGGACGCAGATTTGTTCGCAGGCTTGATGGGCTTGCGGAACCAAGGACGCTTCTGTCCCTCAGCAGGCGCTTTATCGGCCTCAGATCTTTTACCTGCAGCACTGGGCGGACGAAAAAAACGCTTGTGCGTGGTGAAGGAGGGCCCTTGCCTACGGCCTGGCTCCCTACCCTTCTTGGATTGTGGTAGCAGCGTGCTCTTACCTCCTGTGGCATCCTTAATAATGTCATCCAGAGATGCTCCAAAAAGTCTGTCGCCCTTAAAGGGCAAATCCATCAGAGCCTTCTTGGAAGATTGGTCCGCAGACCAACACTTTAGCCAGAGAAGACGGCGTAACACCACTGCATAGTTAGAGGCTCTGGACAGCAAAGGAATCGTATCCAAGGCTGACTCGCAGACAAATTTAAGGCCCTGTACCAACTGGTCGGCCAGAGCCACCTCGTCCGAGGGAGCCTGACGTGCCTTTGACCCATTGTGTAGTATTTTTGCCCATTCAGTGAGTGTCTGAGTTACCAGTGCCCCAACCACAGTTGGACGCACAGCCGAGCCCACCACTGTGTAAAGGTAGCGGGTGACCGCCTCAGCCTTCTTGTCCACAGGGTCCTTGAAAGCAGGAGCCCCTTCCACCGGAATTGTGGTTACTTTGTTTAATCTGGACCAGGAGGGTCCACTATCGGAGGAGAGGTCCATTTTTTCCAGGAAACTCTCCTCAAAAGGGTAACGCACCGCCAAACTTTTAGGGACCGAAATAAACTTCTGTGGTTTGTCCCACTCCTTGTATAAAAGCCTGTCTAGATAAGACGCACAAGGAAACACCCTAGCAGTGCGGGTCGGCTTACGGAAACCCGAAAAAGACAGACGCCTCTGTCGCTTCTGCAGACTCCGCTATCTTTAGAGTATCTCGCACTACGGTGATAAGATCACCTACCAGAGCTCTTTCGCGTGCTGACCCGGACCCGGAGTCATCCTCACTGTCTGGCCAGTCTTGGTCCGCATCCTCAGACACGTCAGAACCGGGGGACATAGCTGGGCCTGGCTCCGCATCCGAGTTGTCCCCAGAAGATGGCGAGGTGGGCGCTTTTTACCCCCCCCCCGTGTTCCCACGCGCCGCTTCCACCTTGGCAACAAAAGCCTCCAGGATCGCCGACATAGCATCCCCTGATAAAGCGGGTGCAGGGGCACCAAATGCCAACTCGGGTCTTTCAGGGGAAGAGGCGTTCGCTTCTTACGCCATGCTGACACACACGCCTGACACCCACAGGGACTCCAGACAAGGTAACAACAGCCCACCCTCCTAGCTGCCACAGAGACGAGGGCCCCCCCAGAGGACTCACTACCCTTGAACGGTCACCGCACAGCTGCCGTCCGCCTCCTGCTTGAGATGCTCTCTCTACAGCCGCCTGTATCAGTCTGAACATCCGCAGCGTGTGTCTGTTGATTCACGCCAGTTAAATGCACACTAGAGGCCAAATACCCCCACAAAACGGCACGGACCACAAGAAAGTGGCCGCCGAGCGGCAGATAGAGGCCAAAACAGGCGCCGGCAAAATGGTCGCCGACAGCATGGAGGGAGAAACACACAGGTAAGCAAAAACTGACACTCTTAATGGCAGCCCACTAGCACCCCAGTAAGCGGACGTACAGCGCAGTTCCCGCCACAGATGGAGCCCCCCCAGGTGAACCCCCGGCCCCCAGAAGCTAGCCTAGCTCACAGAGCCCAGGGAGGAGGGAAGGAAGGGAGACAGGAAAGGAAGGATGGAACCCCCTACTCGACCTCCCCGGGAATGTCCAGCTATGTCCTCCTGCCGAAGCAAGGGATTACTACTTACCCTTTCTGCGTGGATTATGCTGGAAGCATCCCAGACAGACCATCTTCCGCGCGGTTACAGAGGTGACTGTCGGCCCAGCGTGCTGTGACTCAGCCGTCTAGACCGGTCTTATGCGTGCCCCGGAGCTTGTAGCTCTCCGGCCACCCGTAGAGTAACGGGCATGTCGTGGACGGCCCAGTGCATAGCTAAGGTCGGCACACGCTTGATGGCCGAAACTGGGGGGACTACAAGGATCTGGGATCCAGCCTGTCACCCAGTCGGCAGTTGATCGCAGATCACAGGAACAAAAAAAATAGAAATATAGAAAGAAACCTCCAGGCCCTTGGGCCCGAAGGGAGCCATATCCTCCTATGCTAGGCAGAAAAAAAACTGAGCTGCGAGATGCAGGGAGAGGGGTTGTACCCAGAAGGACCGCCCCCAGGCGGTACTGTACTGTGTTTGATGTGATTAACACTTTCTGCCTAGTCACTCCTGAATGAAGGCTAATACCCACTGTGTCAAGATTGCTGCTGTGTCCATCCATGAACGAAAGAGAAATAAAAAAATAATTGCCGGAAATGAAAAATTCATGAGAAAAAAAACAGTGTGGGGTCCCCCCCATCCATACCAGGCCTTTATCCAATCATGCAGCCTGGCAGGCAACATGTCCTCAACATGGGGGGAAGTGCTTTGGGGCAGGGGGGGCTCTGCAAGTGCCTCTTCCCCACAACCCTGGGCGGTGGTTGTGACAATCCCCACCTTTGGAACCTGAGTCCCCAAGGAGTGTGCCTACCACCTCTCGATGTCGGTGTATTTTTAGGCTCCGTGGCCGAGGCGGTAGGTGTGGACGTTTTTACCGGTGTATGGGTTACCGAATACCGGCCTTAAAAATACGAGGGGGGTCTCATTTTGTTGGGGCAATCTAATGAGACCCCCTGGAGCTTTCTGTGGTGAACCAGTCCCGAGCTATATATCCTGGAACCTGTGCCAAACATCCAGCCTGTGATATCCATGGTGTGCCCCCCATCCAGCCTGTGTGTAAGTGATACAGCTTGTTGCTGTCCCCTCACAACCAGCCTGTGTGTCCGCTGTGAGCCCTCGTCATGTCCCTCAGCTGCTGTCATCTAGATGGAGTTTGTGTCTGCCTCTGTGTAGTGTGAGGGGTTAATCCGAGTCAGCTGTAGTCGTCCTGAGCAGCTCTGCGCTCGGTTTCTTTGGTCTCAAAGCGGCAAATGCGCAGTAGCGTCAGGGGGTAGCGTCTTACACGGGGTAGTGATATGCATGCTACACCGGCCCTGTAAGTGGGGAAATGTGCTGACCCTGAAGGGGTTAATCTAGGTTTCCACAAAATATATGCGTGTATCATCATCTTCTGGAGATAAAAGACGTCACAGTGACTATGGAGGAAGAGGACGGACATGACGGGGTTACTGGGTGTAAATAAGATCTTATTACCTCCTCTGCTGCCTCTTCCAGTAATGTCTTCTCTCTACTTCCTCCCGACTCACCTCTCACCCGAAACTTCCTCTTTATACCTGACATCACTTCCTGTCTGTATTCCATGGAGACTTCTAATCTGGCTAGAAGTGAGATCCCCACCTTGTGGAGCTCAGAGAAACTGCAGCCCTGAGAAATTATTATTATACAGGATTTATATATTGCCAACCGTTTACGCAGCGCTTTACAACATGAGGGCAGACAGTTCAGTTACAATATAAATCAATACAGGAAGAATCAGAATCAGAGGGCCCTGCTTGTTAGAGCTTACAATCTAGAAGCATACCTCCCAACACGCACGGATTCTGCGGGAACTTCCCGCACGAACACTAATTTCCCGCAGTCCCGCGAGAGGATCTAATTTCCCGCAATCAAAGGAGGATCGGAGGACATCCTAATGTCGGGCAGGCATCGGTAAGTCACCTAGTCACCTATTGTCGGCCCGCAGCCCGCAGTACCCAGCAGCCCCATGTTCGGCTGAACCCCCCCCCCCCCCCCCCGCCGGTCAACAACTGCAATCGGGTGTCAATTACCTCCGTCCCGCTCTCCCCCCCGCTCAGATTAGATGTTAGTATGTAGAAGGGAGGGGGGAGAGGAAATGCCTCATCGTAGTGTGAAAACGGCTATGTCATTGTTGCCAAGTGTTCCTGGATGAGTGATGACAGTCCCGGGATTGTGGGTACAGCGATATCATGTCCTCATCTCTCGGGTTCCAGGACTCAGAGTGCAGAGTGTCAGTAGGGCATGATTGTGGGGAGCAGTGATCTCCTTTCTGACTGTAGCGCCCATCCCAATTTAGTTGGTAGTTATGCCCAAACACCCTAATTGATAGAGTTCTTGAAACCATTTTTGTCCACAGGTGGAGTATTGGTGTACAGTTCCCTGTGGCCTGCAGGTGGCGCTGCCATGGTAGGCCAGGGTTGAACCGCTGATACAATGCTGTGCCTTGTGTGTCCCCTCTCGGCAACCATACAGTGGGTGTGGTCTACCTGCTGGGCATTCTGGGAGAGGATATAAAAGGGGCAGACGCTGCCTGTTCGGTGTTCTCGTTCCTGTCCGCCCTGGGCACCTTTAGCCCAGGGGCGAGTCTGCGGTTCGTTGTCCAGTGTCCCAGGCACCTTCAGCCCTGGGACTGCAACAAAGGTCTGGGCCCAGCACCTTCAGCTGGAGCCCACTGGGGATCGAGGAATCTCAGGGTGCTGCCTTGCGAGGGGACCCGTATCCTAGATGAGGAGGCCTAGGGAGGAACCATTCCGAAGGACTGGTGCGGAAGTCACAGTGAAGGAAGGGTCCTGGTAACTCTCTGGAGGGATGTCTTCTCCTTGAACAGAGACCAAGTTCAGCAGGTCTGTGGCAGAGACCAAGGGTAAAGTTCGAGCATCATTTCGGCTGCTAGTCTAAGTTAGGGAGACTATCCGAATGGGCTGAGTCTGCTTGAGAATCGGAGCAGTGAATTGTGTAACGTTTGTGCCTGGACCTCATCCACATCTTAAGCTGTCCTGTTCTCCCTCCCTTTTCTGTCAGAGACTGTGTTGTTATGAGAAATAAACCTCTACGTTGGAGTGCAGCTGGTGTGGACATTCAAGTTACTGTGGGGATACAAGGACTTGTCTTTATTCAAAATAGAGGTGAGAGACATTCTCTGTTTGTCTAATTGTGGAAAACCCTCTCTTCCTGCGAAGAGCCATAGTTAATGCAGGTAAAGAAAGGGGTCTGTGCGCTACACGTGGGGGCTCGAGTCCGGGATATCCACAGTAGAAAGAAGCCCAGAGTTTGAACTTGTTTCCCCTGTGAAGTTCTGTGGAGGTCGGCCATATTTTAAGAAAAGTAACTGCGCCACAAACAGAGCTTCAGCTGCGTAGTTCGTGGGCGTGCCTAAGGAAAGAAAGCCCACGAACATTGCAGAGAGATGGGAGGAGCCTCGCCATGTGAAGAGTTGTATGTGGTGACTTTGGCGTCAGAGAGACAGTGCGCGATGGATCGGCGAGTGGGTAACATGGCGTCTAATGCCGCATGGATTCCGAGTTCGACTACCATGAATGTTACGTCCTTTGCTGCTTCTGTGACCGATACAGGGATCCGACTGAAGCCTCAGGGTCATTTCGCTCTCTATGTTTGCAGAGAGGCAGAGGCCCTTGGAGTGGTTTGTCCCAGATGCCAGGGACTGGTGGTGCATCTTTGGCCCTTCGGGAGATGTGAGCAGTGTAAGGAGTTTTTATTCGAGGTGGAGCAGCCTACTGAAAAGCCCCGGGCCTTTCGTCTAAACTGCCTTACAGGCGTCGCCACTTTGGAAGAAGGAACCAGAGCTTCCGCAGTCACCCCTACGCGCACTGTTGAGACTTCGGAGGAAGTCACGGATGAAAGTGTTCCGGTTGTTGAGGAACAAGAGTCGGAGAGACTGGAGGATGCTGTTTCGGTCTTTACGGAGTCCTCGCTCCCACCGCCCAAGAGGAAGGTCGGCTATGTTACAGCTTCCTGCGGCCATGGTAGAGTTACACCCCAGCGCTTGCCCGGATCAGATGCATCCACAGGAAAAAGTCCCGGACATCCTGCTTCAACTACAAGCCGAGGTAAGCCGGGGAAAGGGACCTTGGCTAAGGTCCGAAGTGTCGGGGATGCGTGGGCCAGGGACCCCAGGGCCCTTGAACTTGTCCGAGGCAGTGATTCGTCATCCACCCGGAGTTACCTGCCCGCGGAGGAATGTGATACCTCCGACCTGGAGTCAGTCTCCGATCCAGGGGATGATGTGGCCATTGACGAGTTATTTGAGCGGAAGGGTTGGGATAAGGTACCCATGTCCTCATCCCATAGGAAAAGGGACTCACCCATAGTCACTGGGGATGCTACACCCCGGGTGGAGGCCCAGGAGCCTGAGGAGGAATCTGTCCCGTTGTCTGCCCTTCCACCACTGGAGATGCCTGTACCTGTTGCTGAGGTAGCGAGAGTGTCATTGCGGGCCCCTATGTCTGGTCCGGAGGCAGTGAAAGTGCCTCGACACCCGGATACCATAATTTTACCAGGGATGGGAGATCGAGCAACCATGCCACCATTGTCCCGGTTACAGAGGTTGTTCAACCAGAAAGTTGCAAGCGAGTATGGATGGGAATACCCGTACCTGCCTAAAGAGTTTCTGTTTGAAGTGGAGGCCTATAGACATCAGTGGTACGCGGACTTTGTCTGGACTCATTTAAAGGTACCTCAGGCCCGTAGATATTATTCCTGTTCTGCCACAGGTACCAAGCGGTACAAGGAATGTCTAGAGTCATGGATGCTCGGCAGACACATACATGCCGATAAAGTGGTCATTTGCCGAAAGGATAAAGACAATGCTGAATATCACATTGACACTTTTGATAAAAACTGGAAACCATTGGTGTTGCCGCATCCGCAGTACTATCTTTAAGAGACTGGACTCTTTTGTGTTTGCCTTTGTTTTATTCTGGAGTGTATTCTCCTGGAGCTCAAGAACTTTAGCCCTTGCAGATGGGGTTTTCTACTTGCTGGAAGAGTGGGAGTAGTCGTTTTTTTTTCTCCCCCTCACAGCGCCTAAGAGACAGAGACTTTTGGGATAGAAGTAGCTCAGGGCCAGGGCCAAAAGAGAAGAAGAAGGAAGATTTACCCTCAAGAAAAAAAGTTTTAGGACAAGTGTCTTGACGGTGACGCTTCCACTAGGTGGCGGTGTTGCGTAACTTTTGCATTGCATTTTAAGTGTGACTTACTTTCTAGAAGGAAAGGGTTTTTCCTTCGGGGAGAATTCTTTCACTTCTAGTGTATATAGGTTGGAATGTTAATTATTGGTTGTGTGTTTTCTTTTCTTCCTCTGCAGGTGGACACCAAACAAATCACTGAGAATGGGGTGGGTTTAGCTATTGCAGAGGGAAGGGAAGCTGTAAATGATAAATGTGTTTTATGTGACATTGAGAATGTGATGTTACACATGTGTTTTCTCTGCTCTTCTTTCATTTCTGCTGTGACAGCAGGAAGGTAAAGTCACCTGGTTGCATCCAGGGGGGTAGATATATTTCGCCCAGATTCAGGCTTTACGCCGACTTATACAACTAGGTGGAGAGTTGTATAAACCCAGCTAAGGCTAGTGGGCTCATGGATGACTCATATGTCTAGGGAGAGTGTGGGGCGTCGTGCAGACAGGGAGTTGATGAGACCAGCTGAAGCTTGTCAGCTCATTTAGGCCTCTATAAGAACTCCCAGCTTCATTAGATGTTTGCTCATGCCTGGAACCAGACCTGTGTGGACTGTCTAGGGAGAGTGAACCCCTGTGCGGTGAGACAAAGCCTGTGTGGCTATTTGCTTGGACATTTAAAACCAGGGACTTAGGGACTAGGACAGCACTAGGCTGATCCCAGTTGTTAGTTAGGAAACCTGTATGTTTAGTCAGAGGTCAACTTGACCAGGATTTATTTTGTTTATGTTTCTTTTGCTTTGCTGTGTTTTGTCACTGTAAATAGAAAATAAACCGCACCTTTTTGATTTTGAAAACCACAACCTCCGTTTGCTGGGCCTGTTTTGTGTGGGGGAGCCCATCCCGGGGGTCACACACACCCGCTGCCGAGCTAACCCCCTCACACTGCATTTAACTCCCTTTTCCCATGTTCAAGTTCCGGCACAAACAAACATTTTTTTTCCTTTTTCCAAATAGTTTTTGTAGATAGTTTCTGGAATAGGTCCATGTTGACTCAGGCTTGAGAGACATAGGTTTGCTCCAGACACTGGGGACCAGTGTCTATTTAGTGGGGGGAGTATGTAGCGGGGTGCTAAATTTAGGGGAAGTGTTTGGGTGTTAGTTATGCCCAAACACCCTAATTGATAGAGTTCTTGAAACCATTTTTGAACACAGGTGGAGTATTGGTGTACAGTTCCCTGTGGCCTGCAGGTGGCGCTGCCATGGTAGGCCAGGGTTGAACCGCTGATACAGTGCTGTGCCCTGTGTGTCCCCTCTCGGCAACCATACAGCGGGTGTGGTCTACCTGCTGGGCATGCTGGGAGAGGATATAAAAGGGGCAGACGCTGCCTGTTCGGGGTTCTCGTTCCTGTCCGCCCTGGGCACCTTTGGCCCAGGGGAGGGTCTGCGGTTCGTTGTCCAGGGTCTCAGGCACCTTCAGCCCTGGGACTGCAACAAAGGTCTGGGCCCAGCACCTTCAGCTGGAGCCCACCGGGGATCGAGGAATCTCAGGGTGCCGCCTTGCGAGGGGACCCGTATCCTAGATGAGGAGGCCGGGGGAGGAACCGTTCCAAAGGACTGGTGCGGAAGTCACAGTGAAGGAAGGGTCCTGGTAACTCTCTGGAGGGATGTCTTCTCCTTGAACAGAGACCAAGTTCAGCAGGTCTGTGGCAGAGACCAAGGGTAAAGTTCGAGCATCATTTCGGCTGCTAGTCTAAGTTAGGGAGACTATCCGAATGGGCTGAGTCTGCTTGAGAATCGGAGCAGTGAATTGTATAACGTTTGTGCCTGGACCTCATCCACATCTTAAGCTGTTCTCCCTCCAACCTTTTCTGTCAGAGACTGTGTTGTTATGAGAAATAAACCTCTACGTTGGAGTGCAGCTGGTGTGGACATTCAAGTTACTGTGGGGATACAAGGACTTGTCTTTATTCAAAATAGAGGTGAAAGACATTCTCTGGTTGTCTAACTGTGGAAGACCCATCAACAACACTGCTCAACCTCTTCACACAGGAGGGTACGGGCTTGTGGTGCGGTGTGCCTCTCTCGTCCTGCGAGGAGCCAAAGTTAATGCAGGTAAAGAAAGGGGTCTGTGCGCTACATGTAAATTTAGGGGTGGTCCGAGCCAATAGTTGGGCTCGGACCTGTTGATTAGAACAAATTGTGCTTCTTCTCTGGGTGCGATGCTGCCTGGTAGTACAGTTCCCTGTTGCCTAGGGGTGGCGCTGTCACTTCGGGCACAGGAGGTATCGCAGCACTATTGGGTGTCCTCTCTCGGCAGCGGTGGGCGTGATCAATCCGCTGTGCCTGCTGGGAGGGGGTACTTAGGGGCAGACACCATCAGGCGTGGGATTGGACTCCAGAGGACCCCTTGATCCTGGAGGATGTGTGGCACGTACCCCACCTTTGTGGCCCTCATGGCCAGGGGGTGCTTCGTCTCGGGCACCTTCAGCCCGAGGCTACATCGCTGACTTTGGTTCAGTAAGCCTGAATGGACCTGTAGAATAAGCACGCACATCTCAGCAATCCATAGTAGGAGGGAGTGGACTATTGGACACCTGTGCTTTGTTACTTTCTGTCTCCTTGATTTGGCATCACTGAGCAATGACTAGATGAAGAGCTGCAGTACTCAGCAGACATCTGGCCAAGGGGACATCCACCTCAAAAGGCTTGTTGTGACCCTTCTGCATCACAGTAGGCTTACTGTTGGATTGGAAGCATCCCCTTTTGGAGCACCTGGATCCGGGATCTTGTCCATGCTTATTTTCATCTGACCCACGGTAAGAGTATCCATTACTTACCTTTCCTCCATTGATGTTGGATGATACGCTTGGGGTATCTAGACATAATACCATCTGCTACGGTGACAGTCCATGCTTCGCAGCAGATTTGGCACATCCATTGTGGATCAACATAGACTTTGTCTTTCATTCATTTCGTTATAGGACACTTTGATGTGCACCATAACAGTCACATTTGGCTGTTTGTTACACCACATATGTTTTTTGATATACTTTTGTATACCCGATTTATTTTTAGGTCACAGTTTAAGTGAGTTCTATCTGGAGATTATCCTTTGTGGTCAAACACATAGACATTCAACGAAAAATGTCGCTTGCGAAAATACGAATTAGTCCGAACACGAAAAATCCCGTCTAGCAAAATTATGAACGATTACAAATCAACAGGACCGAAAAGAAAGGAACCGAAACAAAACAAATTTTTCCGTCGTGCACAAGTCTATTGGTATCACTGGTGTACCTGTTCCCTCAAATACCGGGGTATTCATGTGACACCCTCTCCTCATTATACTAAGCTAACTACCCCTTTTGTTTCTAGACAAACACTTATCCTTGTATTAATGGGATACTTACTGTATAATATCTCCTGACTAGGCAGGGTTAATGTTCTCAAAATGTTAATTCCCCCCATTTGTACCTATCTGAGACTCTTCCAGGCCAGGTCCCTCTTCCTCAGCTGAAATTGCTCCCAAGTACCTTTGTTAACTGTATATGACACCACAAGACCCATCACATAGCACAATATACTTTTCTTTCACTTGGATCTAGGGGCGTCTGGGAGCACCTGACCTGTTAAAATATAATGATGCCTCCCACCTCCACACTTTTATGTCCTGGTCTGTCCATCACCCACCCAATTGTTGGTCTGAAATAGAATTTGAACTTATCTACCCCCGCATACCTATGCTCTTTATTATGGTCAACTGATTCCTCCATGTCCTCTCCACTGACACAATCCTCCTCCTCCCCTATACTATTTATGTTGTCCATATGGAAAAAATTTCGTCCTTCAATTCCAGACTCCCTGTCCTATGGAAGAATCCTACCCGGCCTGAAACCAATAGAGTTCAGTGGTGTCATTTTGTAGATCTGGTTACACGCAAAGCAGACCCTTTGGGGAATTCCACACTAAGCACCATATTCCCAATAACCTCTTAATTTCTTATATTCAATTCCTCCCGCTCTTTATTATTTATCTTTAGACTGCCCAACTAAATTTGAGCACATATGAATCCAAGGCCCACACCAACTACACCTCATATCCTCCATCTAAAAACTATTACACAAGGCTCTCCCAGTTATATGGAAGTGGACCCAAAATCTCCAATATCCCTGTGAAACCTTGGGAGGGAATGTGGCTTCTAAAGCCTCCAGACGTGTGGTATATAGGGAGAACGCATACAAAGTTATGATGGACTGGTACAAGACGTCTGAGGTGCTCCATGTCACTAACCCTCCTTTACCCGACTCCTGCTGGAGATGTGGCCAAGACAAAGGCTCTTTATTTTACTTAGTATGGACATGTCCCGATCTCCAGCTTTTTTGGCTTTATGTTAAGTTCATGCTTGAAAAATTCCTTGATGCCTCCTTGACTGACGGCCCCATCCACTACCTTCTGGGGTTACCCCTTTTTTTAGACATTTCTAAACAATCATAGAAGTTGGCCAGTCATATATTAACAGCAGCTAGAGGAGCAATCTCTAGGTTTTGGCTATTTATACTAGGGCTGTGGAAATTAACTATTAATTCCTTGATTAATCGATTAATTGTTTTGATCGATTAAAATTCTTTTGATCAGTACTCACCTCTCCCCCGGCTTCCGGGTCTTCAGGGAGATCCGGTGACGTCACGGACACCGACGAGGCTTGCCGCGTCCATCTGAAGGGCTCCTTTGCTGTGCCTTCATATCTGCATGCTGGCGGGACCTTACTATCTGCCACACGCATGGGCTGTTACACTTCCCTCTATCACTTCCCTCTATCAACCTGGGATTCTACAGCCATCCACTGGGAGTTGTGATAGTTCCCTTCACGGGACATCTACATGCCGACGGACTGATGTTAGCCCCTCCTCATCTGGATTCAGCAGTGGTATTGTTGTACACATTTTTATACCAGTATCATACTTAGCTACATGTTTTTATGACTGCTTTTGCTACCGTTTGGTATTACTCGCACCATTATTACAGTTTATGTAGCTACATCGATTTTATCTCCAGTGCAATATTTATTTTGTTACCTACTTGAAGACTATAAAAGTTTTAATGCTATTCCCATCGAGCGCTGCCTTTGTGTGTTTTTTGTATCCTGCTATCCATTTTTCCAGTGGTTGGTAGCTGCACTGGGAATCGGCCTGCAAGGAGATCAGCTAAAAGTAGTTGGATCTGTATGTGCGTTATAATTAATCAAAATTAGTCGATTAATCGATTAAAAAAATAAATAGATTAATCGAACACGAAAATTTTAATCAGTAACAGCCCTAATTTATACATACTATAACTATGGTTCGGGTCCTGGAGATATTACCACAACCTTAACCACTTCCCGCCCGGCCTATAGCAGAATGACGGCTGGGTGGTGAATCAGTTATCCTGACTGGGCGTCATATGACATCCAGCAGGATAACTGCCGCCGCATGCCCATGGGGGTGCGCATCACGGCGATCAGTGGTGCGGCGTGTCAGTCTGACACACCGCTGCACCGATCTTGGTAAAGAGCCTCTGACAGAGGCTCTTTACCACGTGATCAGTCGTGTCCAATCACGGCTGATCACAATGTAAACAGGAAGAGCCGTTGATTGGCCTTTCCTCACTCGCATCTGACAGACGCAAGCCGATCTAAGGCTCTCCTGATGGGGGGGTCTGCGCTGATTGTTTACAAGTGCAGTCCCCCCATAGATGCCCACACTGGACCACCAGGACCACCAGGGAAGCCCCCATCATGTGGATGGCCAGGTATGTCCCCTATGGCCACAAGGATTGCCACAACATGCCCAATATATGCCAATCAGTGCCCACAAATGGGCACTGATTGGAACTATTGTGGATGCCTGCTAGATCAGTGATGCCCAGCAATGCCACCCATCAGTGCCATCTATCAATGCCCATCCATGCCACCTATCAGTGCCACCTATGAGTGCCCATCATTGCCATCTATGAGTGCCCATCAGTGCCGCATACCAGTGCCACCTATCAGTGCCCATCATCAGTGCCACCTCATCAGTGCCCATCAGTGCTGCCATATAAGTGGCCGTCATTGAAAGAGAAAACTTACTTATTTACAACATTTTATAACAGAAACAAAGAAAACTTTTTTTTTTTTTTTTTTTTCAAAGTTTTCGGTCTTTCTTTATTTGTTGCGCAAAAAATAAGAACCCCAGCAGTGATCAAATACCACCAAAAGAAAGCTCTATTTGTGGGAACAAAATGATAAAAAATTTGTTTGGGTGCAGTGTAGCATGACCGCGCAATTGTCATTCAAAGTGTGACAGCGCTGAAAGATAATAATTGGCCTGAGCAGGAAGGGGGTGGCAGTGCCTGGTATTGAAGTGGTTAAAGTGGAAGTGCAGCCTAACACTAAAATTGCTACATCTACCGAAATTCATGATCTAACACTAACCTATCTAGGCCTGAAAAGAAGAAATCAGCATACAGACCTTTTCTAAAGCTCCGGTAGGTCCGGTCCCACACTAAGCTGTGGAGGAGGGTGCAGAGGAGGCAGCGGACAATGGAAGCCCCATAGTAACTCTATGGGTGACGTCACTTCCCATTCATTTCACAGTCAGCTGTGTCCTCTGCAGAGCTTCCACCACTGGAGACCGGACCTGAGTGGCTTCATAAAAGGTATTCATACTGATTTCTTCTTTACAGGGCTAGATAGGCTAGTGTTAGATCATCGATGTCTGTAGATGTAGAGATTTTAGTGTAATGCCGCGTACACGACCGTTTTTAATGTCATTGAAAAAAACGACGTTTTCCTCGACGTGATTCTTCTCAAGCCTGCCTTGCCTTCACACTATCATGAAAAAAAATGCTAGAGTAAAGCGCGGTGACGTACGAAACGTACGACGGCACTATAAAGGGGAAGTTCCATTCGGATGGCACCACCCTTTGGGCTGCTTTTGCTGATCCTCGTGTTAGTAAAGTTTGGTGAGAGACGATTCACGCTTTTCAGTCTTTGTGCTTTTCAGTCCGTTACAGCGCGACGAATGTGCTATCTCCATTATGAACGCTAGTTTTACCAGAACGAGCGCTTCCTTCTCATCTCTTGCTTCTGAGCATGCGCGTTTTTTTCACGTCGTTAAAGCGTACACACGGCCGTTTTTCATGACGAGAAAAATGACGACGTGAAAAACAACGAGAAAAATTAGAGCAGGTTCTAAATTTTTAATGCCCATTTTTCACGTTGTGAAAAATGCACTGGAGCCCACACACTATCGTTTTTAATCACCAAATTAAAAAAATGGCATTTTTCTCGTCATCAAAAAGGTCGTGTGTATGCGGCATTAGGCTTGACTTCCACTTTAACTGACAAACTGGATCTATTCAATAAAGTCCAGCACTTTGAGGGTTGCTGTGACTTATTTCACTTTACTGCATATACTGTGCGAGTATACTGTATACTGTATCTATGGGCTATTGCATGCTGTAATACCTATATACCCTCTTCATACTGTAATACCTATATACCCTCTTCATGCTGTAATATCTATATACCCTCTTCACGCTGTAATACCTATATACCCTCTTCATGCTGTAATACCTATATACCCTCTTCACACTGTAATACCTATATACCCTCTTCACGCTGTAATACCTATATACCCTCTTCATGCTGTAATATCTATATACCCTCTTCACGCTGTAATACCTATATACCCTCTTCACGCTGTAATACCTATATACCCTCTTCACGCTGTAATACCTATATACCCTCTTCATGCTGTAATACCTATATACCCTCTTCACGCTGTAATACCTATATACCCTCTTCACACTGTAATACCTATATACCCTCTTCATGCTGTAATATCTATATACCCTCTTCACGCTGTAATACCTATATACCCTCTTCACACTGTAATACCTATATACCCTCTTCACGCTGTAATACCTATATACCCTCTTCATGCTGTAATATCTATATACCCTCTTCACGCTGTAATACCTATATACCCTCTTCACGCTGTAATACCTATATACCCTCTTCACGCTGTAATACCTATATACCCTCTTCATGCTGTAATACCTATATACCCTCTTCACGCTGTAATACCTATATACCCTCTTCACACTGTAATACCTATATACCCTCTTCATGCTGTAATATCTATATACCCTCTTCACGCTGTAATACCTATATACCCTCTTCATGCTGTAATATCTATATACCCTCTTCATGCTGTAATATCTATATACCCTCTTCACGCTGTAATAACTATATACCCTCTTCACACTGTAATACCTATATACCCTCTTCACACTGTAATACCTATATACCCTCTTCACACTGTAATACCTATATACCCTCTTCATGCTGTAATACCTATATACCCTTTTCATGCTGTAATATCTATATACCCTCTTCATGCTGTAATATCTATATACCCTCTTCATGCTGTAATATCTATATACCCTCTTCACGCTGTAATAACTATATACCCTCTTCACACTGTAATACCTATATACCCTCTTCACACTGTAATACCTATATACCCTCTTCATACTGTAATACCTATATACCCTCTTCATGCTGTAATATCTATATACCCTCTTCATGCTGTAATATCTATATACCCTCTTCACGCTGTAATAACTATATACCCTCTTCACACTGTAATACCTATATACCCTCTTCACACTGTAATACCTATATACCCTCTTCATACTGTAATACCTATATACCCTCTTCATGCTGTAATATCTATATACCCTCTTCACACTGTAATACCTATATACCCTCTTCATGCTGTAATATCTATATACCCTCTTCACGCTGTAATACCTATATACCCTCTTCACACTGTAATACCTATATACCCTCTTCACACTGTAATACCTATATACCCTCTTCACACTGTAATACCTATATACCCTCTTCACGCTGTAATACCTATATACCCTCTTCACACTGTAATACCTATATACCCTCTTCACACTGTAATACCTATATACCCTCTCGCTGTAATACCTATATACCCTCTTCACGCTGTAATACCTATATACCCTCTTCACACTGTAATACCTATATACCCTCTTCATGCTGTAATACCTATATACCCTCTTCACGCTGTAATACCTATATACCCTCTTCATGCTGTAATACCTATATACCCTCTTCACACTGTAATACCTATATACCCTCTTCATGCTGTAATACCTATATACCCTCTTCACACTGTAATACCTATATACCCTCTTCATGCTGTAATACCTATATACCCTCTTCACGCTGTAATACCTATATACCCTCTTCACGCTGTAATACCTATATACCCTCTTCACGCTGTAATACCTATATACCCTCTCGCTGTAATAACTATATACCCTCTTCACACTGTAATACCTATATACCCTCTTCACACTGTAATACCTATATACCCTCTTCACACTGTAATACCTATATACCCTCTTCACGCTGTAATACCTATATACCCTCTTCACACTGTAATACCTATATACCCTCTTCACACTGTAATACCTATATACCCTCTTCACACTGTAATACCTATATACCCTCTTCACACTGTAATACCTATATACCCTCTTCACACTGTAATACCTATATACCCTCTCGCTGTAATAACTATATACCCTCTTCACACTGTAATACCTATATACCCTCTTCACACTGTAATACCTATATACCCTCTTCACACTGTAATACCTATATACCCTCTTCATACTGTAATACCTATATACCCTCTTCACACTGTAATACCTATATACCCTCTTCACACTGTAATACCTATATACCCTCTTCATGCTGTAATAACTATATACCCTCTTCACACTGTAATACCTATATACCCTCTTCATGCTGTAATAACTATATACCCTCTTCACGCTGTAATACCTATATATCCTCTTCATACTGTAATACCTATATACCCTCTTCATACTGTAATACCTATATACCCTCTTCACGCTGTAATACCTATATACCCTCTTCACATTGTAATACCTATATACCCTCTTCACACTGTAATAACTATATACCCTCTTCACACTGTAATACCTATATACCCTCTTCATGCTGTAATAACTATATACCCTCTTCACACTGTAATACCTATATACCCTCTTCATGCTGTAATAACTATATACCCTCTTCACGCTGTAATACCTATATACCCTCTTCATGCTGTAATACCTATATACCCTCTTCACACTGTAATAACTATATACCCTCTTCACACTGTAATACCTATATACCCTCTTCATGCTGTAATAACTATATACCCTCTTCACGCTGTAATACCTATATACCCTCTTCATGCTGTAATAACTATATACCCTCTTCACACTGTAATACCTATATACCCTCTTCACGCTGTAATACCTATATACCCTCTTCACACTGTAATACCTATATACCCTCTCGCTGTAATACCTATATACCCTCTTCATGCTGTAATACCTATATACCCTCTTCATGCTGTAATACCTATATACCCTCTTCATGCTGTAATACCTATATACCCTCTTCACACTGTAATACCTATATACCCTCTTCACGCTGTAATACCTATATACCCTCTTCATGCTGTAATAACTATATACCCTCTTCACGCTGTAATACCTATATACCCTCTTCATGCTGTAATACCTATATACCCTCTTCACACTGTAATACCTATATACCCTCTTCACACTGTAATACCTATATACCCTCTTCACACTGTAATACCTATATACCCTCTTCACGCTGTAATACCTATATACCCTCTTCATGCTGTAATACCTATATACCCTCTTCACACTGTAATACCTATATACCCTCTTCACACTGTAATAACTATATACCCTCTTCACACTGTAATACCTATATACCCTCTTCACACTGTAATACCTATATACCCTCTTCACACTGTAATACCTATATACCCTCTTCACACTGTAATACCTATATACCCTCTTCACGCTGTAATACCTATATACCCTCTTCACACTGTAATACCTATATACCCTCTTCACGCTGTAATACCTATATACCCTCTTCACACTGTAATACCTATATACCCTCTTCATTCTGTAATACCTATATACCCTCTTCATGCTGTAATAACTATATACCCTCTTCACGCTGTAATACCTATATACCCTCTTCACACTGTAATACCTATATACCCTCTTCACGCTGTAATACCTATATACCCTCTTCACACTGTAATACCTATATACCCTCTCGCTGTAATACCTATATACCCTCTTCATGCTGTAATACCTATATACCCTCTTCATGCTGTAATACCTATATACCCTCTTCATGCTGTAATACCTATATACCCTCTTCACACTGTAATACCTATATACCCTCTTCACACTGTAATACCTATATACCCTCTTCACGCTGTAATACCTATATACCCTCTTCACACTGTAATACCTATATACCCTCTCGCTGTAATACCTATATACCCTCTTCATGCTGTAATACCTATATACCCTCTTCACGCTGTAATACCTATATACCCTCTTCACGCTGTAATACCTATATACCCTCTTCATTCTGTAATACCTATATACCCTCTTCACGCTGTAATATCTATATACCCTCTTCACGCTGTAATATCTATATACCCTCTTCACGCTGTAATACCTATATACCCTCTTCACGCTGTAATACCTATATACCCTCTCGCTGTAATACCTATATACCCTCTTCATGCTGTAATACCTATATACCCTCTTCACGCTGTAATACCTATATACCCTCTTCACGCTGTAATACCTATATACCCTCTTCATACTGTAATACCTATATACCCTCTTCGTGCTGTAATATCTATATACCCTCTTCACGCTGTAATACCTATATACCCTCTTCACACTGTAATACCTATATACCCTCTTCACGCTGTAATACCTATATACCCTCTTCATGCTGTAATAACTATATACCCTCTTCACGCTGCAATACCTATATACCCTCTTCACACTGTAATACCTATATACCCTCTTCACACTGTAATACCTATATACTCTCTTCACACTGTAATACCTATATACCCTCTTCATGCTGTAATACCTATATACCCTCTTCACGCTGTAATACCTATATACCCTCTTCACACTGTAATACCTATATACCCTCTTCATGCTGTAATAACTATATACCCTCTTCGTGCTGTAATAACTATATACCCTCTTCACGCTGTAATACCTATATACCCTCTTCACACTGTAATACCTATATACCCTCTTCACGCTGTAATACCTATATATCCTCTTCATGCTGTAATACCTATATACCCTCTTCACGCTGTAATACCTATATACCCTCTTCATACTGTAATACCTATATACCCTCTTCACGCTGTAATACCTATATACCCTCTTCACACTGTAATATCTATATACCCTCTTCACACTGTAATACCTATATACCCTCTTCACACTGTAATACCTATATACTCTCTTCATGCTGTAATACCTATATACCCTCTTCGTGCTGTAATACCTATATACCCTCTTCACGCTGTAATACCTATATACCCTCTTCACACTGTAATAACTATATACCCTCTTCACACTGTAATACCTATATACCCTCTTCACGCTGTAATACCTATATACCCTCTTCACGCTGTAATACCTATATACCCTCTTCACACTGTAATACCTATATACCCTCTTCACGCTGTAATACCTATATACCCTCTTCACACTGTAATACCTATATACCCTCTCGCTGTAATACCTATATACCCTCTTCATGCTGTAATACCTATATACCCTCTTCATGCTGTAATACCTATATACCCTCTTCATGCTGTAATACCTATATACCCTCTTCACACTGTAATACCTATATACCCTCTTCACGCTGTAATACCTATATACCCTCTTCATGCTGTAATAACTATATACCCTCTTCACGCTGTAATACCTATATACCCTCTTCATGCTGTAATACCTATATACCCTCTTCACACTGTAATACCTATATACCCTCTTCACACTGTAATACCTATATACCCTCTTCACACTGTAATAACTATATACCCTCTTCACACTGTAATACCTATATACCCTCTTCACACTGTAATACCTATATACCCTCTTCACACTGTAATACCTATATACCCTCTTCACACTGTAATACCTATATACCCTCTTCACGCTGTAATACCTATATACCCTCTTCACACTGTAATACCTATATACCCTCTTCACGCTGTAATACCTATATACCCTCTTCACACTGTAATACCTATATACCCTCTTCACACTGTAATACCTATATACCCTCTTCATTCTGTAATACCTATATACCCTCTTCATGCTGTAATAACTATATACCCTCTTCACGCTGTAATACCTATATACCCTCTTCACACTGTAATACCTATATACCCTCTTCACGCTGTAATACCTATATACCCTCTTCACACTGTAATACCTATATACCCTCTCGCTGTAATACCTATATACCCTCTTCATGCTGTAATACCTATATACCCTCTTCATGCTGTAATACCTATATACCCTCTTCATGCTGTAATACCTATATACCCTCTTCACACTGTAATACCTATATACCCTCTTCACACTGTAATACCTATATACCCTCTTCACGCTGTAATACCTATATACCCTCTTCACACTGTAATACCTATATACCCTCTCGCTGTAATACCTATATACCCTCTTCATGCTGTAATACCTATATACCCTCTTCACGCTGTAATACCTATATACCCTCTTCACGCTGTAATACCTATATACCCTCTTCATTCTGTAATACCTATATACCCTCTTCACGCTGTAATATCTATATACCCTCTTCACGCTGTAATATCTATATACCCTCTTCACGCTGTAATACCTATATACCCTCTTCACGCTGTAATACCTATATACCCTCTCGCTGTAATACCTATATACCCTCTTCATGCTGTAATACCTATATACCCTCTTCACGCTGTAATACCTATATACCCTCTTCACACTGTAATACCTATATACCCTCTTCATTCTGTAATACCTATATACCCTCTTCACACTGTAATATCTATATACCCTCTTCACACTGTAATACCTATATACTCTCTTCATGCTGTAATACCTATATACCCTCTTCATTCTGTAATACCTATATACCCTCTTCACACTGTAATATCTATATACCCTCTTCACACTGTAATACCTATATACCCTCTTCACACTGTAATACCTATATACTCTCTTCATGCTGTAATACCTATATACCCTCTTCGTGCTGTAATACCTATATACCCTCTTCACGCTGTAATACCTATATACCCTCTTCACACTGTAATAACTATATACCCTCTTCACACTGTAATACCTATATACCCTCTTCATGCTGTAATACCTATATACCCTCTTCACACTGCAATACATACCCTCTTCACACTGCAATACCTATATACCCTCTTCACACTGTAATACCTATATACCCTCTTCACACTGTAATACCTATATACTCTCTTCATGCTGTAATACCTATATACCCTCTTCATGCTGTAATAACTATATACCCTCTTCGTGCTGTAATATCTATATACCCTCTTCACGCTGTAATATCTATATACCCTCTTCACGCTGTAATACCTATATACCCTCTTCACACTGTAATACCTATATACCCTCTCGCTGTAATACCTATATACCCTCTTCATGCTGTAATACCTATATACCCTCTTCACGCTGTAATACCTATATACCCTCTTCACGCTGTAATACCTATATACCCTCTTCACACTGTAATACCTATATACCCTCTTCACACTGTAATACCTATATACCCTCTTCATGCTGTAATATCTATATACCCTCTTCACGCTGTAATACCTATATACCCTCTTCACGCTGTAATACCTGTATACCCTCTTCACACTGTAATACCTATATACCCTCTTCACACTGTAATACCTATATACCCTCTTCACACTGTAATACCTATATACCCTCTTCACACTGTAATACCTATATACCCTCTTCACGCTGTAATACCTATATACCCTCTTCACGCTGTAATACCTATATACCCTCTTCATACTGTAATACCTATATACCCTCTTCGTGCTGTAATATCTATATACCCTCTTCACGCTGTAATACCTATATACCCTCTTCACGCTGTAATAACTATATACCCTCTTCACACTGTAATACCTATATACCCCCTCGCTGTAATATCTATATACCCTCTTCACACTGTAATACCTATATACCCTCTTCATGCTGTAATACCTATATACCCTCTTCATGCTGTAATACCTATATACCCTCTTCACACTGCAATACCTATATACCCTCTTCACACTGTAATACCTATATACCCTCTTCACACTGTAATACCTATATACTCTCTTCATGCTGTAATACCTATATACCCTCTTCATGCTGTAATAACTATATACCCTCTTCGTGCTGTAATAACTATATACCCTCTTCACGCTGTAATACCTATATACCCTCTTCACACTGTAATACCTATATACCCTCTTCACGCTGTAATACCTATATACCCTCTTCACACTGTAATACCTATATACCCTCTTCACGCTGTAATACCTATATATCCTCTTCATGCTGTAATACCTATATACCCTCTTCACGCTGTAATACCTATATACCCTCTTCATACTGTAATACCTATATACCCTCTTCACGCTGTAATACCTATATACCCTCTTCACACTGTAATATCTATATACCCTCTTCACACTGTAATACCTATATACCCTCTTCACACTGTAATACCTATATACTCTCTTCATGCTGTAATACCTATATACCCTCTTCGTGCTGTAATACCTATATACCCTCTTCACGCTGTAATACCTATATACCCTCTTCACACTGTAATAACTATATACCCTCTTCACACTGTAATACCTATATACCCTCTTCACGCTGTAATACCTATATACCCTCTTCACGCTGTAATACCTATATACCCTCTTCACACTGTAATACCTATATACCCTCTTCACACTGTAATACCTATATACCCTCTCGCTGTAATACCTATATACCCTCTTCACGCTGTAATACCTATATACCCTCTTCACACTGTAATACCTATATACCCTCTTCACGCTGTAATACCTATATACCCTCTTCACGCTGTAATACCTATATACCCTCTCGCTGTAATAACTATATACCCTCTTCACACTGTAATACCTATATACCCTCTTCACACTGTAATACCTATATACCCTCTTCACACTGTAATACCTATATACCCTCTTCACGCTGTAATACCTATATACCCTCTTCACACTGTAATACCTATATACCCTCTTCACACTGTAATACCTATATACCCTCTTCACACTGTAATACCTATATACCCTCTTCACACTGTAATACCTATATACCCTCTTCACACTGTAATACCTATATACCCTCTTCATACTGTAATACCTATATACCCTCTTCACACTGTAATACCTATATACCCTCTTCACACTGTAATACCTATATACCCTCTTCATGCTGTAATAACTATATACCCTCTTCACACTGTAATACCTATATACCCTCTTCATGCTGTAATAACTATATACCCTCTTCACGCTGTAATACCTATATATCCTCTTCATACTGTAATACCTATATACCCTCTTCATACTGTAATACCTATATACCCTCTTCACGCTGTAATACCTATATACCCTCTTCACATTGTAATACCTATATACCCTCTTCACACTGTAATAACTATATACCCTCTTCACACTGTAATACCTATATACCCTCTTCATGCTGTAATAACTATATACCCTCTTCACACTGTAATACCTATATACCCTCTTCATGCTGTAATAACTATATACCCTCTTCACGCTGTAATACCTATATACCCTCTTCATGCTGTAATACCTATATACCCTCTTCACACTGTAATAACTATATACCCTCTTCACACTGTAATACCTATATACCCTCTTCATGCTGTAATAACTATATACCCTCTTCACGCTGTAATACCTATATACCCTCTTCATGCTGTAATAACTATATACCCTCTTCACACTGTAATACCTATATACCCTCTTCACGCTGTAATACCTATATACCCTCTTCACACTGTAATACCTATATACCCTCTCGCTGTAATACCTATATACCCTCTTCATGCTGTAATACCTATATACCCTCTTCATGCTGTAATACCTATATACCCTCTTCATGCTGTAATACCTATATACCCTCTTCACACTGTAATACCTATATACCCTCTTCACGCTGTAATACCTATATACCCTCTTCATGCTGTAATAACTATATACCCTCTTCACGCTGTAATACCTATATACCCTCTTCATGCTGTAATACCTATATACCCTCTTCACACTGTAATACCTATATACCCTCTTCACACTGTAATACCTATATACCCTCTTCACACTGTAATAACTATATACCCTCTTCACACTGTAATACCTATATACCCTCTTCACACTGTAATACCTATATACCCTCTTCACACTGTAATACCTATATACCCTCTTCACACTGTAATACCTATATACCCTCTTCACGCTGTAATACCTATATACCCTCTTCACACTGTAATACCTATATACCCTCTTCACGCTGTAATACCTATATACCCTCTTCACACTGTAATACCTATATACCCTCTTCATTCTGTAATACCTATATACCCTCTTCATGCTGTAATAACTATATACCCTCTTCACGCTGTAATACCTATATACCCTCTTCACACTGTAATACCTATATACCCTCTTCACGCTGTAATACCTATATACCCTCTTCACACTGTAATACCTATATACCCTCTCGCTGTAATACCTATATACCCTCTTCATGCTGTAATACCTATATACCCTCTTCATGCTGTAATACCTATATACCCTCTTCATGCTGTAATACCTATATACCCTCTTCACACTGTAATACCTATATACCCTCTTCACACTGTAATACCTATATACCCTCTTCACGCTGTAATACCTATATACCCTCTTCACACTGTAATACCTATATACCCTCTCGCTGTAATACCTATATACCCTCTTCATGCTGTAATACCTATATACCCTCTTCACGCTGTAATACCTATATACCCTCTTCACGCTGTAATACCTATATACCCTCTTCATTCTGTAATACCTATATACCCTCTTCACGCTGTAATATCTATATACCCTCTTCACGCTGTAATATCTATATACCCTCTTCACGCTGTAATACCTATATACCCTCTTCACGCTGTAATACCTATATACCCTCTCGCTGTAATACCTATATACCCTCTTCATGCTGTAATACCTATATACCCTCTTCACGCTGTAATACCTATATACCCTCTTCACGCTGTAATACCTATATACCCTCTTCATTCTGTAATACCTATATACCCTCTTCACACTGTAATATCTATATACCCTCTTCACACTGTAATACCTATATACTCTCTTCATGCTGTAATACCTATATACCCTCTTCATTCTGTAATACCTATATACCCTCTTCACACTGTAATATCTATATACCCTCTTCACACTGTAATACCTATATACCCTCTTCACACTGTAATACCTATATACTCTCTTCATGCTGTAATACCTATATACCCTCTTCGTGCTGTAATACCTATATACCCTCTTCACGCTGTAATACCTATATACCCTCTTCACACTGTAATAACTATATACCCTCTTCACACTGTAATACCTATATACCCTCTTCATGCTGTAATACCTATATACCCTCTTCACACTGCAATACATACCCTCTTCACACTGCAATACCTATATACCCTCTTCACACTGTAATACCTATATACCCTCTTCACACTGTAATACCTATATACTCTCTTCATGCTGTAATACCTATATACCCTCTTCATGCTGTAATAACTATATACCCTCTTCGTGCTGTAATATCTATATACCCTCTTCACGCTGTAATATCTATATACCCTCTTCACGCTGTAATACCTATATACCCTCTTCACACTGTAATACCTATATACCCTCTCGCTGTAATACCTATATACCCTCTTCATGCTGTAATACCTATATACCCTCTTCACGCTGTAATACCTATATACCCTCTTCACGCTGTAATACCTATATACCCTCTTCACACTGTAATACCTATATACCCTCTTCACACTGTAATACCTATATACCCTCTTCATGCTGTAATATCTATATACCCTCTTCACGCTGTAATACCTATATACCCTCTTCACGCTGTAATACCTGTATACCCTCTTCACACTGTAATACCTATATACCCTCTTCACACTGTAATACCTATATACCCTCTTCACACTGTAATACCTATATACCCTCTTCACACTGTAATACCTATATACCCTCTTCACGCTGTAATACCTATATACCCTCTTCACGCTGTAATACCTATATACCCTCTTCATACTGTAATACCTATATACCCTCTTCGTGCTGTAATATCTATATACCCTCTTCACGCTGTAATACCTATATACCCTCTTCACGCTGTAATAACTATATACCCTCTTCACGCTGCAATACCTATATACCCTCTTCACACTGTAATACCTATATACCCTCTTCACACTGTAATACCTATATACTCTCTTCACACTGTAATACCTATATACCCTCTTCATGCTGTAATACCTATATACCCTCTTCACGCTGTAATACCTATATACCCTCTTCACACTGTAATACCTATATACCCTCTTCACGCTGTAATACCTATATACCCTCTTCATGCTGTAATAACTATATACCCTCTTCGTGCTGTAATAACTATATACCCTCTTCACGCTGTAATACCTATATACCCTCTTCACACTGTAATACCTATATACCCTCTTCACGCTGTAATACCTATATATCCTCTTCATGCTGTAATACCTATATACCCTCTTCACGCTGTAATACCTATATACCCTCTTCATACTGTAATACCTATATACCCTCTTCACGCTGTAATACCTATATACCCTCTTCACACTGTAATATCTATATACCCTCTTCACACTGTAATACCTATATACCCTCTTCACACTGTAATACCTATATACTCTCTTCATACTGTAATACCTATATACCCTCTTCGTGCTGTAATACCTATATACCCTCTTCACGCTGTAATACCTATATACCCTCTTCACACTGTAATACCTATATACCCTCTTCACACTGTAATACCTATATACTCTCTTCATGCTGTAATACCTATATACCCTCTTCGTGCTGTAATACCTATATACCCTCTTCACGCTGTAATACCTATATACCCTCTTCACACTGTAATAACTATATACCCTCTTCACACTGTAATACCTATATACCCTCTTCACGCTGTAATACCTATATACCCTCTTCACGCTGTAATACCTATATACCCTCTTCACACTGTAATACCTATATACCCTCTTCACACTGTAATACCTATATACCCTCTCGCTGTAATACCTATATACCCTCTTCACGCTGTAATACCTATATACCCTCTTCACACTGTAATACCTATATACCCTCTTAACGCTGTAATACCTATATACCCTCTTCACGCTGTAATACCTATATACCCTCTCGCTGTAATAACTATATACCCTCTTCACACTGTAATACCTATATACCCTCTTCACACTGTAATACCTATATACCCTCTTCACACTGTAATACCTATATACCCTCTTCACGCTGTAATACCTATATACCCTCTTCACACTGTAATACCTATATACCCTCTTCACACTGTAATACCTATATACCCTCTCGCTGTAATACCTATATACCCTCTTCACGCTGTAATACCTATATACCCTCTTCACACTGTAATACCTATATACCCTCTTCACGCTGTAATACCTATATACCCTCTTCACGCTGTAATACCTATATACCCTCTCGCTGTAATAACTATATACCCTCTTCACACTGTAATACCTATATACCCTCTTCACACTGTAATACCTATATACCCTCTTCACACTGTAATACCTATATACCCTCTTCACGCTGTAATACCTATATACCCTCTTCACACTGTAATACCTATATACCCTCTTCACACTGTAATACCTATATACCCTCTTCACACTGTAATACCTATATACCCTCTTCACACTGTAATACCTATATACCCTCTTCACACTGTAATACCTATATACCCTCTCGCTGTAATAACTATATACCCTCTTCACACTGTAATACCTATATACCCTCTTCACACTGTAATACCTATATACCCTCTTCACACTGTAATACCTATATACCCTCTTCATACTGTAATACCTATATACCCTCTTCACACTGTAATACCTATATACCCTCTTCACACTGTAATACCTATATACCCTCTTCATGCTGTAATAACTATATACCCTCTTCACACTGTAATACCTATATACCCTCTTCATGCTGTAATAACTATATACCCTCTTCACGCTGTAATACCTATATATCCTCTTCATACTGTAATACCTATATACCCTCTTCATACTGTAATACCTATATACCCTCTTCACGCTGTAATACCTATATACCCTCTTCACATTGTAATACCTATATACCCTCTTCACACTGTAATAACTATATACCCTCTTCACACTGTAATACCTATATACCCTCTTCATGCTGTAATAACTATATACCCTCTTCACACTGTAATACCTATATACCCTCTTCATGCTGTAATAACTATATACCCTCTTCACGCTGTAATACCTATATACCCTCTTCATGCTGTAATACCTATATACCCTCTTCACACTGTAATAACTATATACCCTCTTCACACTGTAATACCTATATACCCTCTTCATGCTGTAATAACTATATACCCTCTTCACGCTGTAATACCTATATACCCTCTTCATGCTGTAATAACTATATACCCTCTTCACACTGTAATACCTATATACCCTCTTCACGCTGTAATACCTATATACCCTCTTCACACTGTAATACCTATATACCCTCTCGCTGTAATACCTATATACCCTCTTCATGCTGTAATACCTATATACCCTCTTCATGCTGTAATACCTATATACCCTCTTCATGCTGTAATACCTATATACCCTCTTCACACTGTAATACCTATATACCCTCTTCACGCTGTAATACCTATATACCCTCTTCATGCTGTAATAACTATATACCCTCTTCACGCTGTAATACCTATATACCCTCTTCATGCTGTAATACCTATATACCCTCTTCACACTGTAATACCTATATACCCTCTTCACACTGTAATACCTATATACCCTCTTCACACTGTAATAACTATATACCCTCTTCACACTGTAATACCTATATACCCTCTTCACACTGTAATACCTATATACCCTCTTCACACTGTAATACCTATATACCCTCTTCACACTGTAATACCTATATACCCTCTTCACGCTGTAATACCTATATACCCTCTTCACACTGTAATACCTATATACCCTCTTCACGCTGTAATACCTATATACCCTCTTCACACTGTAATACCTATATACCCTCTTCATTCTGTAATACCTATATACCCTCTTCATGCTGTAATAACTATATACCCTCTTCACGCTGTAATACCTATATACCCTCTTCACACTGTAATACCTATATACCCTCTTCACGCTGTAATACCTATATACCCTCTTCACACTGTAATACCTATATACCCTCTCGCTGTAATACCTATATACCCTCTTCATGCTGTAATACCTATATACCCTCTTCATGCTGTAATACCTATATACCCTCTTCATGCTGTAATACCTATATACCCTCTTCACACTGTAATACCTATATACCCTCTTCACACTGTAATACCTATATACCCTCTTCACGCTGTAATACCTATATACCCTCTTCACACTGTAATACCTATATACCCTCTCGCTGTAATACCTATATACCCTCTTCATGCTGTAATACCTATATACCCTCTTCACGCTGTAATACCTATATACCCTCTTCACGCTGTAATACCTATATACCCTCTTCATTCTGTAATACCTATATACCCTCTTCACGCTGTAATATCTATATACCCTCTTCACACTGTAATACCTATATACCCTCTTCACACTGTAATACCTATATACCCTCTTCACACTGTAATACCTATATACCCTCTTCACGCTGTAATACCTATATACCCTCTTCACGCTGTAATACCTATATACCCTCTCGCTGTAATACCTATATACCCTCTTCATGCTGTAATACCTATATACCCTCTTCACGCTGTAATACCTATATACCCTCTTCACACTGTAATACCTATATACCCTCTTCATTCTGTAATACCTATATACCCTCTTCACACTGTAATATCTATATACCCTCTTCACACTGTAATACCTATATACTCTCTTCATGCTGTAATACCTATATACCCTCTTCATTCTGTAATACCTATATACCCTCTTCACACTGTAATATCTATATACCCTCTTCACACTGTAATACCTATATACCCTCTTCACACTGTAATACCTATATACTCTCTTCATGCTGTAATACCTATATACCCTCTTCGTGCTGTAATACCTATATACCCTCTTCACGCTGTAATACCTATATACCCTCTTCACACTGTAATAACTATATACCCTCTTCACACTGTAATACCTATATACCCTCTTCATGCTGTAATACCTATATACCCTCTTCACACTGCAATACATACCCTCTTCACACTGCAATACCTATATACCCTCTTCACACTGTAATACCTATATACCCTCTTCACACTGTAATACCTATATACTCTCTTCATGCTGTAATACCTATATACCCTCTTCATGCTGTAATAACTATATACCCTCTTCGTGCTGTAATATCTATATACCCTCTTCACGCTGTAATATCTATATACCCTCTTCACGCTGTAATACCTATATACCCTCTTCACACTGTAATACCTATATACCCTCTCGCTGTAATACCTATATACCCTCTTCATGCTGTAATACCTATATACCCTCTTCACGCTGTAATACCTATATACCCTCTTCACGCTGTAATACCTATATACCCTCTTCACACTGTAATACCTATATACCCTCTTCACACTGTAATACCTATATACCCTCTTCATGCTGTAATATCTATATACCCTCTTCACGCTGTAATACCTATATACCCTCTTCACGCTGTAATACCTGTATACCCTCTTCACACTGTAATACCTATATACCCTCTTCACACTGTAATACCTATATACCCTCTTCACACTGTAATACCTATATACCCTCTTCACACTGTAATACCTATATACCCTCTTCACGCTGTAATACCTATATACCCTCTTCACGCTGTAATACCTATATACCCTCTTCATACTGTAATACCTATATACCCTCTTCGTGCTGTAATATCTATATACCCTCTTCACGCTGTAATACCTATATACCCTCTTCACGCTGTAATAACTATATACCCTCTTCACACTGTAATACCTATATACCCCCTCGCTGTAATATCTATATACCCTCTTCACACTGTAATACCTATATACCCTCTTCATGCTGTAATACCTATATACCCTCTTCATGCTGTAATACCTATATACCCTCTTCACACTGCAATACCTATATACCCTCTTCACACTGTAATACCTATATACCCTCTTCACACTGTAATACCTATATACTCTCTTCATGCTGTAATACCTATATACCCTCTTCATGCTGTAATAACTATATACCCTCTTCGTGCTGTAATAACTATATACCCTCTTCACGCTGTAATACCTATATACCCTCTTCACACTGTAATACCTATATACCCTCTTCACGCTGTAATACCTATATACCCTCTTCACACTGTAATACCTATATACCCTCTTCACGCTGTAATACCTATATATCCTCTTCATGCTGTAATACCTATATACCCTCTTCACGCTGTAATACCTATATACCCTCTTCATACTGTAATACCTATATACCCTCTTCACGCTGTAATACCTATATACCCTCTTCACACTGTAATATCTATATACCCTCTTCACACTGTAATACCTATATACCCTCTTCACACTGTAATACCTATATACTCTCTTCATGCTGTAATACCTATATACCCTCTTCGTGCTGTAATACCTATATACCCTCTTCACGCTGTAATACCTATATACCCTCTTCACACTGTAATAACTATATACCCTCTTCACACTGTAATACCTATATACCCTCTTCACGCTGTAATACCTATATACCCTCTTCACGCTGTAATACCTATATACCCTCTTCACACTGTAATACCTATATACCCTCTTCACACTGTAATACCTATATACCCTCTCGCTGTAATACCTATATACCCTCTTCACGCTGTAATACCTATATACCCTCTTCACACTGTAATACCTATATACCCTCTTCACGCTGTAATACCTATATACCCTCTTCACGCTGTAATACCTATATACCCTCTCGCTGTAATAACTATATACCCTCTTCACACTGTAATACCTATATACCCTCTTCACACTGTAATACCTATATACCCTCTTCACACTGTAATACCTATATACCCTCTTCACGCTGTAATACCTATATACCCTCTTCACACTGTAATACCTATATACCCTCTTCACACTGTAATACCTATATACCCTCTTCACACTGTAATACCTATATACCCTCTTCACACTGTAATACCTATATACCCTCTTCACACTGTAATACCTATATACCCTCTTCACGCTGTAATACCTATATACCCTCTTCATACTGTAATACCTATATACCCTCTTCGTGCTGTAATATCTATATACCCTCTTCACGCTGTAATACCTATATACCCTCTTCACACTGCAATACCTATATACCCTCTTCACACTGTAATACCTATATACCCTCTTCACACTGTAATACCTATATACTCTCTTCATGCTGTAATACCTATATACCCTCTTCATGCTGTAATAACTATATACCCTCTTCGTGCTGTAATAACTATATACCCTCTTCACGCTGTAATACCTATATACCCTCTTCACGCTGTAATACCTATATATCCTCTTCATGCTGTAATACCTATATACCCTCTTCACGCTGTAATACCTATATACCCTCTTCACGCTGTAATACCTATATACCCTCTTCATACTGTAATACCTATATATCCTCTTCATACTGTAATACCTATATACCCTCTTCACACTGTAATATCTATATACCCTCTTCACACTGTAATACCTATATACCCTCTTCACACTGTAATACCTATATACCCTCTTCACACTGTAATACCTATATACCCTCTTCATACTGTAATAACTATATACCCTCTTCACACTGTAATACCTATATACCCTCTTCACACTGTAATACCTATATACCCTCTTCATGCTGTAATACCTATATACCCTCTTCACGCTGTAATACCTATATACCCTCTTCACACTGTAATACCTATATACCCTCTTCATGCTGTAATAACTATATACCCTCTTCACGCTGTAATACCTATATACCCTCTTCACACTGTAATACCTATATACCCTCTTCACACTGTAATACCTATATACCCTCTTCACGCTGTAATACCTATATACCCTCTTCACGCTGTAATACCTATATACCCTCTTCACACTGTAATACCTATATACCCTCTCGCTGTAATACCTATATACCCTCTTCACACTGTAATACCTATATACCCTCTTCGTGCTGTAATACCTATATACCCTCTTCACGCTGTAATACCTATATACCCTCTTCACACTGTAATACCTATATACCCTCTTCATGCTGTAATAACTATATACCCTCTTCACGCTGTAATACCTATATACCCTCTTCACACTGTAATACCTATATACCCTCTTCACGCTGTAATACCTATATATCCTCTTCACGCTGTAATACCTATATACCCTCTTCACGCTGTAATACCTATATACCCTCTTCACACTGTAATACCTATATACCCTCTCGCTGTAATACCTATATACCCTCTTCATGCTGTAATACCTATATACCCTCTTCGTGCTGTAATATCTATATACCCTCTTCACACTGTAATACCTATATACCCTCTTCATGCTGTAATATCTATATACCCTCTTCACGCTGTAATACCTATATACCCTCTTCACACTGTAATACCTATATACCCTCTTCACACTGTAATACCTATATACCCTCTTCACACTGTAATACCTATATACCCTCTTCACACTAATACCTATATACCCTCTTCGTGCTGTAATACCTATATACCCTCTTCACGCTGTAATACCTATATACCCTCTTCACACTGTAATACCTATATACCCTCTTCACGCTGTAATACCTATATACCCTCTCGCTGTAATACCTATATACCCTCTTCATGCTGTAATACCTATATACCCTCTTCGTGCTGTAATATCTATATACCCTCTTCACACTGTAATACCTATATACCCTCTTCATGCTGTAATACCTATATACCCTCTTCGTGCTGTAATATCTATATACCCTCTTCACACTGTAATACCTATATACCCTCTTCATGCTGTAATATCTATATACCCTCTTCACACTGTAATACCTATATACCCCCTCGCTGTAATACCTATATACCCTCTTCACACTGTAATACCTATATACCCTCTTCGTGCTGTAATATCTATATACCCACTTCACGCTGTAATACCTATATACCCTCTTCACACTGTAATACCTATATACCCTCTTCACACTGTAATACCTATATACCCTCTTCACACTGTAATACCTATATACCCTCTTCACGCTGTAATACCTATATACCCTCTTCACACTGTAATACCTATATACCCTCTTCACGCTGTAATACCTATATACCCTCTTCACGCTGTAATACCTATATACCCTCTTCACGCTGTAATACCTATATACCCTCTTCACGCTGTAATCCCTATATACCCTTTTCATACTGTAATACCTATATACCCTCTTTACACTGTAATACCTATAAACCCTCTTCACACTGTAATACCTATATACCCTCTTCACACTGTAATACCTATATACCCTCTTCATGCTGTAATACCTATATACCCTCATCACGCTGTAATACCTATATACCCTTTTCATACTGTAATACCTATATACCCTCTTCACGCTGTAATACCTATATACCCTCTTCACGCTGTAATACCTATAAACCCTCTTCACGCTGTAATACCTATATACCCTCTTCATGCTGTAATACCTATATACCCTCTTCACACTGTAATACCTATATACCCTCTTCACACTGTAATACCTATATACCCCCTCGCTGTAATACCTATATACCCTCTTCACACTGTAATACCTATATACCCTCAAACACACAAACAATCTCCTGCGCTTGGAAGTTTGGTCTCTTAGTGACACAACCAGAGTGTTCCGTAGGGAAGGAAATGACCAGGGATCTTGCTGCCCTCTTCAGAATAATTGGTATTCTTTAAGACTAAAAAGTAAAAGGAAAAAAAGAGGGCGCACCGACCTAGTGCATAACCAGTGGCTAGGTTTATTAAAAATATATAAAAAGATTACAAATACTCACAAAGCAAGTATGAAAATAGGCACGTATAACATTCCATCAATGGGAATTGCCTCCTGCTGGAACCAGACACCAGAGAGTCCAGATGACAGGTGTAACAGCTACGGCTGACGCGTTGCGAAGGCGAACCCTCTTCCTCAGAGCCAAAAAGTGATAGTATCTGGACCCCTCTCTGGACTCTTAAAGCCATGTGTAAGTGGGTGTGAGTGGTCATCAATCTAGAGCTCCACCCACCACAGGTCACTCCTCCTCTCACCCAAAAGGCATGCCCATATGAAGTTAACCCCTCACTGCCCACACTGATGTACCCATCAATACATCAGATAGTATATGCATACACCATGTGATAATGTGTATATGTGCTTCAACTGGCGGAGGATGTATGGCATATATACATATATGGTGGGACTTACCCCTATCGCACAGGCCGTCAAGGACAGTCAATCAATGCTGCCACCCATCTGAATATCGCCACAGTTGCTTCCCGTGGTGCTGAGCTATGGTCCCACCACTCGATGGGACGTGCATTGGCCGAAGACCCGGAAGTGGCGGTGGATGTGCGTTCCACCCGCCACTTCCGGTAACTGAATGCGTCACGTCCGCCCTCAGATGGGCTGGACAGGCTTCAGAGGTTGTCCCGGATACGGAGGCGGGCTTCACACTCCGCATCCGGTATCAACAACCTCCCTATACAAACGCCAGTACCAGCCAGAAACAATGTCCCCGAGTAATAGATCCGCGCGCAGCACAACGTGCACCGCGCAGACCAAAAAAACCGGAAGACCTACATAGCCACCAACACAGCCTCCAATCCATATGGGGTCCTACAGCCACCATAGTAGCAGTAAGCCTCCGCCCCTCTATGGATAAGGAAGTCAGGGTGTGCACAAGGGGGCCAATATACATATCAAAAACGGGGGGGGGGACTGGGGAAGATGGAAGGGGGGGGGTCCCCAGGAGCCAATTGATGACCAACGCTAATTGGTGACACCCCACATCCTCCAACCCATGGCAACTCAAACCATAAGAGGGAACCAAAAATAATTGAAGAAGGACAATACTATTTTAGGTGACCTGTGAGGGCTGTCGCTCCAGCATGTGACCCCTCTCCTATACATAGACAGGGCAAATATACACCAAATTGATAGTGTATGCGCCCGTAGTTTCATAATTAGTACTTGCCCAAATACACATGGAATCCAGATGCCAGATACACTGGGTAAAAGGAACACACAGTTCCTTGATTGTTCCAGGAGAAGTCCAATCCCACACTTTGGTCCATACATATATCATAATATGGCACCAAATATTACAAACCAAAGCAATTTAAATAACATGTATGTGTTCGCATGCCACCCACTCGGGACGCACACTCGCCCCACCGCTTCCCCATACCATTTGAGCCAGCGGCAGGCACATATGTGCACCGAGTCAACCAACCCTCTGGGTACATATGCATGCGCCCACACACATGTACAAACTCTCGAACAGTGTACCCAATCTATGCAGGAGCATTAAAAACATCTAAAATAACCCACCCACAGTCTAAATCCAAAATTAATGAAAGACCATTACAATTAGTGGGAATATACTCTAAAATATGATGGCCTAACAATTAACTCTGGACTATATGGCTGGCCCACCACGAGCCCCACTACCACAATGTAAAATCTATATAGAACCTATTGTATGGTTACCTAATTAAAATTGGTGATTGATAGCTAAAATTATTAAAATATTAAAATTATAACTAGTGTATATAATGTAATGCATTCCCTATGATTTGAGAAATCCTAAACCACTATAAAAAATAAAAAAATAAAAAATTTTTTAAAAAAATTAGGACCCAAGGTACTACTACACTAGAAGACCAATGGGTCTGACCAAAGTATATGGAATCGCTACATGACGGAGAAGAAAGCCCCACTAACTTAAGAACGTGAGATTCAACTATCTCTACAGTACAGAAATTAAATGTAACGCCACATGACCCAAACGAAACAGGAGGGGATCTATACTACATTATGTAACTCGATCCCTTCGTTTAGGCCATGAGGGACTAAAGAGCCCAAGGTAAATATCCAATAGGCCTCTCTAGTACACAGAATCTGATGTTTTTTGCCACTGTCAAAATCATTCGATATAGCCTCAATCCCAAAAACTTTAAGGCCACTTACTGAACTATCATGAGCCTCTTTGAAATGTCTGGGTACCGAATAGTTATCTTTTTCCGTCAGGATACTACTCCTATGCTCTCCCATTCTCGTTCTCATTGGTCGTGAAGTGCGACCAACATACAAGAGGCCACATGGACAGAGAAGACCATAAATCACAAATGAGGTCCCACAGTTAATGAACTGCTTGACTTTATGGTACTTTCCGTCTATTCCCTGTACTTCCTTTTTGCGATGGCTCATGTATAGACAGTTACCGCAGTTTCCAACCCCACATTTGTAACTGCCTTTTTGGTCAAAAAGTGTGGTCCAGGGTTTGTTTAGGCCTGTATTTCTGATCTTCTTAACTCTACTCGGGGCCACCATACTTCTCAAATCTCTTGGTCTTCTAAAAACTAGGTTTGGATATAAAGGCAGGCTAGTTCGCAGGATAGGGTCAGATCTTAAAACTTTCCAGTTTTTCCTAAAGATCTTCTGAATCATTGGCACTTTGTTATTGTACCTAGTACAGAATCTCACCTGCGGTTTCTCATCATTGGCCTCCAACTTAGCCACATTGTCCAAGTCATTCACCAGATTGTTATCATATAATTTAAGGTACTTCTGGAATGCTTCGTCCACATGCTTGTCCTCATATCCTTTCTCACTGAATTTGTTTTTGAGGATCTGTGCCTGTTCCTCATAATCTTTCTTAAAGGTGCACGTTCTCCGCAATCTACAAAACTGTCCAAAAGGGACATTTTTGATCCACCTAGGGTGGTGATGGCTGCGAGCATGAAGGTAAGAGTTACCTGCACTCGGTTTAAAATGCGTCTTTGAATAAATTGTGCCTTTATCGTCTACCTGTAGTTCCAAATCTAGAAACACTAGAGATTTCTCGTCTATAATATGGGTAAAGGAAATTCCAAAGGAGTTTTTTGAACAATGTTTCAGGAAGCCATCCAATTCTTCATCTGTTCCATTCCAAATAATAAGGATATCATCTATGTAACGTGAGTATAAGATAAGATTGCATAGCTGGGTGCAAACCGTGCACCCATAGCCGTGCCTCTCACTTGTCTATAGAAATTGTTTACACTCACTCACAACTATTTCACATTCTTAGGCAATTTCTATAGACAAGTGAGAGGCACAGCTATGGGTGCACGGTTTGCAATGCAAACCTTTTTATGGGGTATTGGGAGCACATGCATATTTGGGCACATGCATATTTGGGCCAACAATCCCTATGGAGGCAATCTTATCTTATACTCACGTTACATAGATGATATCCTTATTATTTGGAATGGAACAGATGAAGAATTGGATGGCTTCCTGAAACATTGTTCAAAAAACTCCTTTGGAATTTCCTTTACCCATATTATAGACGAGAAATCTCTAGTGTTTCTAGATTTGGAACTACAGGTAGACGATAAAGGCACAATTTATTCAAAGACGCATTTTAAACCGAGTGCAGGTAACTCTTACCTTCATGCTCGCAGCCATCACCACCCTAGGTGGATCAAAAATGTCCCTTTTGGACAGTTTTGTAGATTGCGGAGAACGTGCACCTTTAAGAAAGATTATGAGGAACAGGCACAGATCCTCAAAAACAAATTCAGTGAGAAAGGATATGAGGACAAGCATGTGGACGAAGCATTCCAGAAGTACCTTAAATTATATGATAACAATCTGGTGAATGACTTGGACAATGTGGCTAAGTTGGAGGCCAATGATGAGAAACCGCAGGTGAGATTCTGTACTAGGTACAATAACAAAGTGCCAATGATTCAGAAGATCTTTAGGAAAAACTGGAAAGTTTTAAGATCTGACCCTATCCTGCGAACTAGCCTGCCTTTATATCCAAACCTAGTTTTTAGAAGACCAAGAGATTTGAGAAGTATGGTGGCCCCGAGTAGAGTTAAGAAGATCAGAAATACAGGCCTAAACAAACCCTGGACCACACTTTTTGACCAAAAAGGCAGTTACAAATGTGGGGTTGGAAACTGCGGTAACTGTCTATACATGAGCCATCGCAAAAAGGAAGTACAGGGAATAGACGGAAAGTACCATAAAGTCAAGCAGTTCATTAACTGTGGGACCTCATTTGTGATTTATGGTCTTCTCTGTCCATGTGGCCTCTTGTATGTTGGTCGCACTTCACGACCAATGAGAACGAGAATGGGAGAGCATAGGAGTAGTATCCTGACGGAAAAAGATAACTATTCGGTACCCAGACATTTCAAAGAGGCTCATGATAGTTCAGTAAGTGGCCTTAAAGTTTTTGGGATTGAGGCTATATCGAATGATTTTGACAGTGGCAAAAAACATCAGATTCTGTGTACTAGAGAGGCCTATTGGATATTTACCTTGGGCTCTTTAGTCCCTCATGGCCTAAACGAAGGGATCGAGTTACATAATGTAGTATAGATCCCCTCCTGTTTCGTTTGGGTCATGTGGCGTTACATTTAATTTCTGTACTGTAGAGATAGTTGAATCTCACGTTCTTAAGTTAGTGGGGCTTTCTTCTCCGTCATGTAGCGATTCCATATACTTTGGTCAGACCCATTGGTCTTCTAGTGTAGTAGTACCTTGGGTCCTAATTTTTAAAAAAAATTTTTTATTTTTTTATTTTTTATAGTGGTTTAGGATTTCTCAAATCATAGGGAGTGCATTACATTATATACACTAGTTATAATTTTAATATTTTAATAATTTTAGCTATCAATCACCAATTTTAATTAGGTAACCATACAATAGGTTCTATATAGATTTTACATTGTGGTAGTGGGGCTCGTGGTGGGCCAGCCATATAGTCCAGAGTTAATTGTTAGGCCATCATATTTTAGAGTATATTCCCACTAATTGTAATGGTCTTTCATTAATTTTGGATTTAGACTGTGGGTGGGTTATTTTAGATGTTTTTAATGCTCCTGCATAGATTGGGTACACTGTTCGAGAGTTTGTACATGTGTGTGGGCGCATGCATATGTACCCAGAGGGTTGGTTGACTCGGTGCACATATGTGCCTGCCGCTGGCTCAAATGGTATGGGGAAGCGGTGGGGCGAGTGTGCGTCCCGAGTGGGTGGCATGCGAACACATACATGTTATTTAAATTGCTTTGGTTTGTAATATTTGGTGCCATATTATGATATATGTATGGACCAAAGTGTGGGATTGGACTTCTCCTGGAACAATCAAGGAACTGTGTGTTCCTTTTACCCAGTGTATCTGGCATCTGGATTCCATGTGTATTTGGGCAAGTACTAATTATGAAACTACGGGCGCATACACTATCAATTTGGTGTATATTTGCCCTGTCTATGTATAGGAGAGGGGTCACATGCTGGAGCGACAGCCCTCACAGGTCACCTAAAATAGTATTGTCCTTCTTCAATTATTTTTGGTTCCCTCTTATGGTTTGAGTTGCCATGGGTTGGAGGATGTGGGGTGTCACCAATTAGCGTTGGTCATCAATTGGCTCCTGGGGACCCCCCCCCTTCCATCTTCCCCAGTCCCCCCCCCCCGTTTTTGATATGTATATTGGCCCCCTTGTGCACACCCTGACTTCCTTATCCATAGAGGGGCGGAGGCTTACTGCTACTATGGTGGCTGTAGGACCCCATATGGATTGGAGGCTGTGTTGGTGGCTATGTAGGTCTTCCGGTTTTTTTGGTCTGCGCGGTGCACGTTGTGCTGCGCGCGGATCTATTACTCGGGGACATTGTTTCTGGCTGGTACTGGCGTTTGTATAGGGAGGTTGTTGATACCGGATGCGGAGTGTGAAGCCCGCCTCCGTATCCGGGACAACCTCTGAAGCCTGTCCAGCCCATCTGAGGGCGGACGTGACGCATTCAGTTACCGGAAGTGGCGGGTGGAACGCACATCCACCGCCACTTCCGGGTCTTCGGCCAATGCACGTCCCATCGAGTGGTGGGACCATAGCTCAGCACCACGGGAAGCAACTGTGGCGATATTCAGATGGGTGGCAGCATTGATTGACTGTCCTTGACGGCCTGTGCGATAGGGGTAAGTCCCACCATATATGTATATATGCCATACATCCTCCGCCAGTTGAAGCACATATACACATTATCACATGGTGTATGCATATACTATCTGATGTATTGATGGGTACATCAGTGTGGGCAGTGAGGGGTTAACTTCATATGGGCATGCCTTTTGGGTGAGAGGAGGAGTGACCTGTGGTGGGTGGAGCTCTAGATTGATGACCACTCACACCCACTTACACATGGCTTTAAGAGTCCAGAGAGGGGTCCAGATACTATCACTTTTTGGCTCTGAGGAAGAGGGTTCGCCTTCGCAACGCGTCAGCCGTAGCTGTTACACCTGTCATCTGGACTCTCTGGTGTCTGGTTCCAGCAGGAGGCAATTCCCATTGATGGAATGTTATACGTGCCTATTTTCATACTTGCTTTGTGAGTATTTGTAATCTTTTTATATATTTTTAATAAACCTAGCCACTGGTTATGCACTAGGTCGGTGCGCCCTCTTTTTTTCCTTATACCTATATACCCTCTTCGTGCTGTAATATCTATATACCCTCTTCACGCTGTAATACCTACGGTATATACCCTCTTCACGCTGTAATACCTATATACCCTCTTTACACTGTAATACCTATATACCCTCTTCACACTGTAATACCTATATACCCTCTTCACGCTGTAATACCTATATACCCTCTTCACGCTGTAATACCTATATACCCTCTTCACGCTGTAATACCTATATACCCTTTTCATACTGTAATACCTATATACCCTCTTCACGCTGTAATACCTATATACCCTCTTCACGCTGTAATACCTATAAACCCTCTTCACGCTGTAATACCTATATACCCTCTTCATGCTGTAATACCTATATACCCTCTTCACACTGTAATACCTATATACCCTCTTCACACTGTAATACCTATATACCCCCTCGCTGTAATACCTATATACCCTCTTCACACTGTAATACCTATATACCCTCTTCGTGCTGTAATATCTATATACCCTCTTCACGCTGTAATACCTACGGTATATACCCTCTTCACGCTGTAATACCTATATACCCTCTTCACACTGTAATACCTATATACCCTCTTCACACTGTAATACCTATATACCCTCTTCACGCTGTAATACCTATTTCTTTCTCGTACATCACGGGACACAGAGCGACATAGTCATTACTAATGGGTTATATAGTTACCGTCAGGTGCTGGCACTGGCAACTTCCAAAACCGGAAGTACCCTCCCCTATATAAGCCCCTCCCATCCGGGAGCACCTCAGTTTTTTGCCAGTGTCTAAGGTGTTGGCCAAGAAGAAACATGTGTTTTTCACTGAGCTTGCGTACAGGTTCTTTTGGGCCTCAGTAAGCTATTCCGGATCCGACCAAAAAAGCTTCATAGCTAAACGGTCGGTACCCGGGCCTTGCAAAGAGAAGAGCAAGGTTCTGCCTGTAATGCTTCTCTTAGGAGAGCTGGACCCTGGGATCCAGAGCTCTGGTCATACCCACGACCAAGATGTTTTCTGTGCAGGGTGCTATACAGGTCCAGGGGAGTGGAATCCTTGGGAACCCGGTCCCTGAAGGTTTGATTACAATGCCTGCCGTGATAGGTGAAGTTTGGGCTTTTGTGGACCAAACAAAGTCCTGCGGCGAGGAACAGGTAAGTGGGGGCCCCCAGGAACTTGGTTCTATTGGGGGACCCCCAAGCCTAATTTGTCTTTCTGTCTGTTACCTAATGGTATTCCCGCAAGATTCTGTGCATGCCTGTAACTACTAAAAAAATGTAATAATTTTTAATGGTGGTCAAGAAAAAAAAAAAAAAAAATGTTTTTTTATATATATTTAGTATATTAGACTGCGGTACCTGTGTTTGTCCACTAGAGGCCGCTGTGGAATGTTTTCTTGTCATGTGGACTAGTTTCTTCTCAGAGAGCAAAGTCCAGGCAGTTGGTGAGTTCTCCTATAGGAAACTGCTTCCTCTGCCATGTTGCAGTGCTCGTCCATCCCCCGGCCTGCGGCAAAGAGGGGCCCTGGCTCCTGTCCCTGGTTTCCATGTTTGAAATTAGCGCCGAGGGCGCACGTGGCCGCGCGCGTGCGCGTGCACGCGCCTCTATATATAGAGGTGAGCCGGGAAAGGGGGCGGAGCCTGGGGGATGACGCTCTGTGCGCGCCGCAGCGCTTCTGCGCATGTGCGGGCGTCCCAGCAGGTTTTAAAAAGCCACAATATTGTAGTAAGCTGGCTATGAAGTACAGAGACAGAGCTGGCAACATTTAAAGGCATACAGCAAGCGGTTGATACAGGCATCCCCTAGAAAGGCACATTAGTAGACACCAACTGTTTATTATAGCAGCATTTATGCTAGACTATTATCAGTAACTGGTGTATTTCGGCTGGAATACCTCAGCTTTGTGGCTTAGGAATATGCCGTCTAAAAACTCCGGGACTAGAAATTCCAGGAGGAATAGGGGGTCTCCATCGGGCTCTGAGGATCTTGGGCATGCTTTGGCTGCACCAGTCTCCCCTGAAGAATCAGAGGTTAGTGACCGTAGAGCACCCTCAGGAGTACCTGGTACTGTGGCTGTCCTCAGTTCACCTGCTCCTGTGTATGTAACAGAGGAGGTTTTTTCCTCAGCTCTGGGAGGACTGGAAGAGAGATTGTCAGCATTAATCGCTGCTTCCCTGTCACAGGAGAAAAGCGCTCGATCTCCGTCTCCTCCCTCAGAGTGCCTGTTAACAGAACAACAGTCCCATACAGAGGTCGACCTACCTGAGGGGGATCAGGATGAGGTTGATTCGGTTGTAGAGGAATCAACAGTGGAAGAGCCGTTCTCAGCATCACATGCTGAGAGGTTATGGGTTCAGTCCCTGACTAATATGGTCCGATCAGTATTTAAAATGCCACTTGCGGAGCCATCCTCCACTTCTGTCTCCTCGTTGGGGTCGCTAAAAGCTCCCCAGACTGTTTGTTCCTTTCCGATCCATCCTTTACTGGAGGGGCTCATTTACCAGGATTGGGAGCATCCTGACAAAATATTTACTCCCCCCAAGAGATTTCCGGTGGTCTATCCCATGGAGGATAAGTTCATCAGAAAATGGAAGGTCCCTACAGTGGACGCAGCCATCTCTTGTGTGAATAAATCACTGACATGTCCGGTGGAAAATGTCCAAATGTTCAAGGACCCAATAGATAAAAAATTGGAGTCATTATTGAAATCTGCTTTTTCTACAGCAGGATTGGTGACACAACCAGCAGTGGCAGCTATAGGACTTGAGATCAGCAGGCTCTTGCCCTAGCTGATCTACCTAGAGCCTTATGCTTTGCGGTGGACGCCATAAAGGATTCAATCCATCAGGCCTCCCGCCTTACGCTGTCTGTAGTACATATGCGCAGGCTTCTATGGCTCAAAAACTGGTCTGCTGAAGCTCCCTGTAAAAAATTGCTGGTCAGCTTCCCATTTCATGGGGAGCGCTTATTCGGGGAAGACCTGGACAGGTATATCCAGAGAATTTCCAGCGGTAAAAGTACACTTTTGCCGGTTAAAAATAGAGTTAGAGGTCCCTCCTTTAAGAGGCCGGCTTCTCCAGTCCCTAGGACATCGGCTGTGAAACAGTTCCGACGGCCTCCCCGGTCAAATCCCGGAGGTAAAAATCAGGGACAGTTGCAGGGTAACAAGAAGCCCTGGAGCAGGAGAGGTACAAAACCTCCCCCAAAGTCAAATGCATGAAGGGTTGCCCCCACCCAATCGGGTGGGGGGAAGACTTCAGTTGTTCACAGAAACCTGGCGGGACACGATCCGAGACAGATGGGTGCTCTCCGCAGTAAATCTGGGATACAAATTGGAGTTAAAAAACTCCCCTCCTTCCCGCTTTATAAGGTCAAACGTGCCAAGGGATCCCCAGAAGAGAGGATCCCTCCTGTTGGCACTGGAACAATTATTGCTTCAAGCAGTAATTATAGAGGTTCCCCTGGAAGAATGGGGGTTCGGGTTTTACTCAAACCTCTTTACAGTTCCGAAGCCAAACGGGGACGTGAGGCCCATATTAAATCTAAAAGGGCTAAACAAATTCCTACATATCAGGACTTTCCGGATGGAGTCGATCCGATCGGTGGCCACTGCCCTACAAGGGGAGGAATGGTTAGCCTCGATCGACATCAAAGATGCTTATTTGCACATCCCCATCTTTCCAGCCCACCAAAAATTTCTACGCTTTGCGGTAGAAGGGCGCCATTTTCAGTTCAGAGCCTTACCCTTCGATCTGGCCACAGCACCAAGAGTGTTCACAAAAATTCTGGCCCCATTATTGGCCAATCTAAGAACACGAGGTGTAACGATAATGGCATATCTAGACGACTTGTTGCTGATAGACCACTCAGTGGAAAAACTAGAAGTGGTTGTTCACGAGACAATCAAGTATCTGGAATATCACGGTTGGATTATCAACCGAGACAAGTCAGCCCTAAAACCAGTCAAAAGTCTGGAATACTTGGGGCTAAGGCTGGATTCAGACCAGAGAAAGATTTTCTTGCCTCAAGAAAAGGGGTCGTCTTTGAGAGATTTGATCCACTTAGTGGGTTCAAAAAGACAGCCATCCATACGCCTGTGCATGAGGCTGCTGGGAAAAATGGTGGCATCATTCGAAGCAGTACCCTACGGTCAATTCCATTCAAGGAAGTTGCAAAGGGCCATACTGTCAGCCTGGAACAAAAAAGTTCAGGCTCTGGACTTACCAATGTCCTTGTCCCCTTCCGTTCGCAGGAGCCTCCGCTGGTGGTTGGTTCCCCAGAATCTGGAAAGAGGGAAATCCTTCAGTCCGATTTCCTGGAAGGTGGTCACTACAGATGCCAGCCTTATAGGCTGGGGAGCAGTACTGGAGCAATGGTCTCTCCAGGGCAGATGGTCGGATGCGGAAAAGGCCCTGCCCATCAATCTCTTAGAGATACGAGCAGCCCGGTATGCCCTAGTAGCATGGACATCCAAACTCCAAGGGTCCCCTGTCAGAGTTCAGTCAGACAATGCCACAGCAGTGGCATATATCAATCGTCAGGGGGGCACCAGGAGTCGTGCAGCCCAAAGGGAAGTAAATTACATCCTGAGATGGGCAGAAAGATATGTCCCAGCCATATCTGCGGTATTCATTCCAGGAGTGGAGAATTGGAAGGCGGACTTTCTAAGTCGCCAACAATTATGCCCAGGGGAATGGTCCCTTCATCCCGAGGTTTTCCGGACAATATGTCAGCGGTGGGGAACACCGGATGTAGATCTGCTAGCATCCAGATTCAACACAAAAGTGGACAGGTTTGTCTCTTGGGCAAGGGATCCCCTAGCGTGCGGCTCGGATGCCCTAGTGTTCCCTTGGGATCAGTTCAAGCTGATATATGCATTCCCACCGCCACAATTGTTACCTCGATTACTCCGCAGAATCAGGGTAGAAAAGAAACCAGTGATTCTGGTGGCTCCAGCGTGGCCCCGAAGAGCATGGTACGCGGAGATTGTAAAAATGTCTGTGGGGAGTCCTTGGACCCTCCCACATCGTCCGGACCTGCTTTCGCAGGGACCGATATACCACCCTTCCTTACCAGCCCTAGGTTTGACGGCCTGGCTATTGAAGCCCACATTCTAAAAAAGAGAGGGCTCTCTAATGCTGTGGTATCTACCATGATCAATGCCAGGAAGCCGGTATCCAGGCAGATCTACTATAGAATCTGGAAGGCGTACATCGCCTGGTGTGAAGCCAAGAAATGGCATCCACGTAAATACGTAATAGGTAGGATTCTGGACTTCCTACAATGGGCTGTAGATAGGAAGCTTGCCTTGAGTACTATCAAGGGTCAGATTTCGGCCTTGTCAATATTTTTTCAAAGGCCCTTGGCTTCGCATTCACTAGTCAAAGCCTTTATACAAGGAGTGATGCGTATTAGTCCTCCGGTTAATATTCCCATATGTCCATGGGATCTAAACTTGGTTCTGTCGGTTCTACAGAAACAACCATTTGAACCATTACAGCATATTTCCTTAGTGCTTCTCACCAGGAAATTGATTTTTCTAGTAGCCATTTGTTCGGCTAAAAGAGTATCGGAATTAGCAGCTATGTCCTGTAAGGAGCCATATCTGGTTATCCATAAGGACAGAGTAGTGTTACGTCCTCATCCAGCCTTTCTTCCTAAGGTGGTATCGAGTTTTCATTTGAACCAAGATGTGGTTCTTCCTTCTTTTTTCCCCAAGCCTACTTCGGTAGAGGAAAAGTTATTGCATTCTTTGGATGTAGTAAGAGCAGTTAAAGCTTATCTAAAAGCCACTGCTCAGATTCGCAGAACGGATACTTTGTTTATTCTGCCGGAAGGCCCCAGAAAGGGTCAGGCAGCGTCAAAATCTACTTTAGCCAAGTGGATTCGACAGGTCATAATACAAGCCTATAGCTTGAGAAGTAGACCGCCTCCGTTCAAAGTTAGGGCGCACTCCACGAGAGCAGTTGGAACTTCATGGGCAGTGCATCACCAGGCCTCCCTGGCTCAAATCTGTAAGGCCGCAACATGGTCTTCGGTACACACGTTTACTAGGTTCTACCAGGTGGACGTTAGAAGTCAGGAGGATGTCGCCTTTGGGCGCAGTGTGTTGCAGGCCGCAAAAGATCCTCATGTCTGATAGCGCTCAGCTTATATATGGTGTATCCCCCCCCTCATTTGGCATTGCTTTAGGACATCCCATTAGTAATGACTATGTCGCTCTGTGTCCCGTGATGTACGAGAAAGAAAATAGGATTTTTATAACAGCTTACCTGTAAAATCCTTTTCTTAGGAGTACATCATGGGACACAGAGCTCCCGCCCCTCTTTGGGGACACTTATTGCTTTGCTACAAAACTGAGGTGCTCCCGGATGGGAGGGGCTTATATAGGGGAGGGTACTTCCGGTTTTGGAAGTTGCCAGTGCCAGCACCTGACGGTAACTATATAACCCATTAGTAATGACTATGTCGCTCTGTGTCCCGTGATGTACTCCAAGAAAAGGATTTTACAGGTAAGCTGTTATAAAAATCCTATTATACCCTCTTCACGCTGTAATACCTATATACCCTCTTCACACTGTAATACCTATATACCCTCTTCACACTGTAATACCTATATACCCTCTTCACACTGTAATACCTGTATACCCTCTTCATGCTGTAATACCTATATACCCTCTTCACACTGTAATACCTATATACCCTCTTCACGCTGTAATACCTATATACCCTCTTCACACTGTAATACCTATATACCCTCTTCACACTGTAATACCTATATACCCTCTTCACACTGTAATACCTATATACCCTCTTCACACTGTAATACCTATATACCCTCTTCGTGCTGTAATACCTATATACCCTCTTCACACTGTAATACCTATATACCCTCTTCATGCTGTAATACCTATATACCCTCTTCACACTGTAATACCTATATACCCTCTTCACACTGTAATACCTATATACCCTCTCGCTGTAATACCTATATACCCTCTTCACACTGTAATACCTATATACCCTCTTCGTGCTGTAATATCTATATACCCTCTTCATGCTGTAATACCTATATACCCTCTTCGTGCTGTAATATCTATATACCCTCTTCACACTGTAATACCTATATACCCTCTTCATGCTGTAATACCTATATACCCTCTTCGTGCTGTAATATCTATATACCCTCTTCACACTGTAATACCTATATACCCTCTTCATGCTGTAATATCTATATACCCTCTTCACACTGTAATACCTATATACCCCCTCGCTGTAATACCTATATACCCTCTTCACACTGTAATACCTATATACCCTCTTCGTGCTGTAATATCTATATACCCTCTTCACGCTGTAATACCTATATACCCTCTTCACACTGTAATACCTATATACCCTCTTCACACTGTAATACCTATATACCCTCTTCACACTGTAATACCTATATACCCTCTTCACGCTGTAATACCTATATACCCTCTTCACACTGTAATACCTATATACCCTCTTCACGCTGTAATACCTATATACCCTCTTCACGCTGTAATACCTATATACCCTCTTCACGCTGTAATACCTATATACCCTCTTCACGCTGTAATCCCTATATACCCTTTTCATACTGTAATACCTATATACCCTCTTTACACTGTAATACCTATAAACCCTCTTCACACTGTAATACCTATATACCCTCTTCACACTGTAATACCTATATACCCTCTTCATGCTGTAATACCTATATACCCTCATCACGCTGTAATACCTATATACCCTTTTCATACTGTAATACCTATATACCCTCTTCACACTGTAATACCTATATACCCTCTTCACGCTGTAATACCTATAAACCCTCTTCACGCTGTAATACCTATATACCCTCATCACGCTGTAATACCTATATACCCTTTTCATACTGTAATACCTATATACCCTCTTCACGCTGTAATACCTATATACCCTCTTCACGCTGTAATACCTATAAACCCTCTTCACGCTGTAATACCTATATACCCTCTTCATGCTGTAATACCTATATACCCTCTTCACACTGTAATACCTATATACCCTCTTCACACTGTAATACCTATATACCCTCTTCACGCTGTAATACCTATATACCCTCTTCACACTGTAATACCTATATACCCTCTTCGTGCTGTAATATCTATATACCCTCTTCACGCTGTAATACCTACGGTATATACCCTCTTCACGCTGTAATACCTATATACCCTCTTTACACTGTAATACCTATATACCCTCTTCACACTGTAATACCTATATACCCTCTTCACGCTGTAATACCTATATACCCTCTTCACGCTGTAATACCTATATACCCTCTTCACGCTGTAATACCTATATACCCTTTTCATACTGTAATACCTATATACCCTCTTCACGCTGTAATACCTATATACCCTCTTCACGCTGTAATACCTATAAACCCTCTTCACGCTGTAATACCTATATACCCTCTTCATGCTGTAATACCTATATACCCTCTTCACACTGTAATACCTATATACCCTCTTCACACTGTAATACCTATATACCCCCTCGCTGTAATACCTATATACCCTCTTCACACTGTAATACCTATATACCCTCTTCATTCTGTAATACCTATATACCCTCTTCATGCTGTAATAACTATATACCCTCTTCACGCTGTAATACCTATATACCCTCTTCACACTGTAATACCTATATACCCTCTTCACGCTGTAATACCTATATACCCTCTTCACACTGTAATACCTATATACCCTCTCGCTGTAATACCTATATACCCTCTTCATGCTGTAATACCTATATACCCTCTTCATGCTGTAATACCTATATACCCTCTTCATGCTGTAATACCTATATACCCTCTTCACACTGTAATACCTATATACCCTCTTCACACTGTAATACCTATATACCCTCTTCACACTGTAATACCTATATACCCCCTCGCTGTAATACCTATATACCCTCTTCACACTGTAATACCTATATACCCTCTTCATTCTGTAATACCTATATACCCTCTTCATGCTGTAATAACTATATACCCTCTTCACGCTGTAATACCTATATACCCTCTTCACACTGTAATACCTATATACCCTCTTCACGCTGTAATACCTATATACCCTCTTCACACTGTAATACCTATATACCCTCTTCATTCTGTAATACCTATATACCCTCTCGCTGTAATACCTATATACCCTCTTCATGCTGTAATACCTATATACCCTCTTCACGCTGTAATACCTATATACCCTCTTCACACTGTAATACCTATATACCCTCTTCACACTGTAATACCTATATACCCTCTTCACGCTGTAATACCTATATACCCTCTTCATTCTGTAATACCTATATACCCTCTTCACGCTGTAATATCTATATACCCTCTTCACGCTGTAATATCTATATACCCTCTTCACGCTGTAATACCTATATACCCTCTTCACGCTGTAATACCTATATACCCTCTCGCTGTAATACCTATATACCCTCTTCATGCTGTAATACCTATATACCCTCTTCACGCTGTAATACCTATATACCCTCTTCACGCTGTAATACCTATATACCCTCTTCATTCTGTAATACCTATATACCCTCTTCACACTGTAATATCTATATACCCTCTTCACACTGTAATACCTATATACCCTCTTCACACTGTAATACCTATATACTCTCTTCATGCTGTAATACCTATATACCCTCTTCATTCTGTAATACCTATATACCCTCTTCACACTGTAATACCTATATACCCTCTTCACACTGTAATACCTATATACTCTCTTCATGCTGTAATACCTATATACCCTCTTCACGCTGTAATACCTATATACCCTCTTCACGCTGTAATACCTATATACCCTCTTCATTCTGTAATACCTATATACCCTCTTCACACTGTAATATCTATATACCCTCTTCGCACTGTAATACCTATATACCCTCTTCACACTGTAATACCTATATACCCTCTTCACGCTGTAATACCTATATACCCTCTTCACACTGTAATAACTATATACCCTCTTCACACTGTAATACCTATATACCCTCTTCATGCTGTAATACCTATATACCCTCTTCACACTGCAATACCTATATACCCTCTTCACACTGCAATACCTATATACCCTCTTCACACTGTAATACCTATATACCCTCTTCACACTGTAATACCTATATACTCTCTTCATGCTGTAATACCTATATACCCTCTTCATGCTGTAATAACTATATACCCTCTTCACGCTGTAATATCTATATACCCTCTTCACGCTGTAATACCTATATACCCTCTTCACACTGTAATACCTATATACCCTCTCGCTGTAATACCTATATACCCTCTTCATGCTGTAATAACTATATACCCTCTTCACGCTGTAATATCTATATACCCTCTTCACACTGTAATACCTATATACCCTCTTCACACTGTAATACCTATATACCCTCTTCACACTGTAATACCTATATACCCTCTTCACACTGTAATACCTATATACCCTCTTCACGCTGTAATACCTATATACCCTCTTCACACTGTAATACCTATATACCCTCTTCACACTGTAATACCTATATACCCTCTTCATGCTGTAATACCTATATACCCTCTTCATACTGTAATACCTATATACCCTCTTCGTGCTGTAATATCTATATACCCTCTTCACGCTGTAATACCTATATACCCTCTTCACGCTGTAATAACTATATACCCTCTTCACACTGTAATACCTATATACCCCCTCGCTGTAATATCTATATACCCTCTTCACACTGTAATACCTATATACCCTCTTCATGCTGTAATACCTATATACCCTCTTCATGCTGTAATACCTATATACCCTCTTCACACTGCAATACCTATATACCCTCTTCACACTGTAATACCTATATACCCTCTTCACGCTGTAATACCTATATACCCTCTTCATGCTGTAATAACTATATACCCTCTTCGTGCTGTAATAACTATATACCCTCTTCACGCTGTAATACCTATATACCCTCTTCACACTGTAATACCTATATACCCTCTTCACGCTGTAATACCTATATACCCTCTTCATACTGTAATACCTATATACCCTCTTCACACTGTAATACCTATATACCCTCTTCACGCTGTAATACCTATATATCCTCTTCACACTGTAATACCTATATACCCTCTTCATGCTGTAATACCTATATACCCTCTTCACACTGTAATACCTATATACCCTCTTCACGCTGTAATACCTATATACCCTCTTCATACTGTAATACCTATATACCCTCTTCGTGCTGTAATATCTATATACCCTCTTCACACTGTAATACCTATATACCCTCTTCACACTGTAATACCTATATACCCTCTTCACACTGTAATACCTATATATCCTCTTCACACTGTAATACCTATATACCCTCTTCATGCTGTAATACCTATATACCCTCTTCACACTGTAATACCTATATACCCTCTTCATGCTGTAATACCTATATACCCTCTTCATGCTGTAATACCTATATACCCTCTTCACACTGTAATACCTATATACCCTCTTCACACTGTAATACCTATATACCCTCTTCATGCTGTAATACCTATATACCCTCTTCACACTGTAATACCTATATACCCTCTTCACACTGTAATACCTATATACCCTCTTCATACTGTAATAACTATATACCCTCTTCACACTGTAATACCTATATACCCTCTTCACACTGTAATACCTATATACCCTCTTCATGCTGTAATACCTATATACCCTCTTCACGCTGTAATACCTATATACCCTCTTCACACTGTAATACCTATATACCCTCTTCATGCTGTAATAACTATATACCCTCTTCACGCTGTAATACCTATATACCCTCTTCACACTGTAATACCTATATACCCTCTTCACACTGTAATACCTATATACCCTCTTCACGCTGTAATACCTATATACCCTCTTCACGCTGTAATACCTATATACCCTCTTCACACTGTAATACCTATATACCCTCTCGCTGTAATACCTATATACCCTCTTCACACTGTAATACCTATATACCCTCTTCACACTGTAATACCTATATACCCTCTTCACACTGTAATACCTATATACCCTCTTCATACTGTAATAACTATATACCCTCTTCACACTGTAATACCTATATACCCTCTTCACACTGTAATACCTATATACCCTCTTCATGCTGTAATACCTATATACCCTCTTCACGCTGTAATACCTATATACCCTCTTCACACTGTAATACCTATATACCCTCTTCACGCTGTAATAACTATATACCCTCTTCACGCTGTAATACCTATATACCCTCTTCACACTGTAATACCTATATACCCTCTTCACACTGTAATACCTATATACCCTCTTCACGCTGTAATACCTATATACCCTCTTCACGCTGTAATACCTATATACCCTCTTCACACTGTAATACCTATATACCCTCTTGCTGTAATACCTATATACCCTCTTCACACTGTAATACCTATATACCCTCTTCATGCTGTAATAACTATATACCCTCTTCACGCTGTAATACCTATATACCCTCTTCACACTGTAATACCTATATACCCTCTTCACGCTGTAATACCTATATATCCTCTTCACGCTGTAATACCTATATACCCTCTTCACGCTGTAATACCTATATACCCTCTTCACGCTGTAATACCTATATACCCTCTTCACACTGTAATACCTATATACCCTCTCGCTGTAATACCTATATACCCTCTTCATGCTGTAATACCTATATACCCTCTTCGTGCTGTAATATCTATATACCCTCTTCACACTGTAATACCTATATACCCTCTTCATGCTGTAATATCTATATACCCTCTTCACGCTGTAATACCTATATACCCTCTTCACACTGTAATACCTATATATCCTCTTCACACTGTAATACCTATATACCCTCTTCATGCTGTAATACCTATATACCCTCTTCACACTGTAATACCTATATACCCTCTTCACACTGTAATACCTATATACCCTCTTCACACTAATACCTATATACCCTCTTCGTGCTGTAATATCTATATACCCTCTTCACACTGTAATACCTATATACCCTCTTCATACTGTAATATCTATATACCCTCTTCACACTGTAATACCTATATACCCTCTTCACACTGTAATACCTATATACCCTCTTCACACTGTAATACCTATATACCCTCTTCACACTGTAATACCTATATACCCTCTTCACACTAATACCTATATACCCTCTTCATGCTGTAATACCTATATACCCTCTTCGTGCTGTAATATCTATATACCCTCTTCACACTGTAATACCTATATACCCTCTTCATGCTGTAATATCTATATACCCTCTTCACGCTGTAATACCTATATACCCTCTTCACACTGTAATACCTATATACCCTCTTCACACTGTAATACCTATATACCCTCTTCACACTGTAATACCTATATACCCTCTTCACACTAATACCTATATACCCTCTTCATGCTGTAATACCTATATACCCTCTTCACACTGTAATACCTATATACCCTCTTCACGCTGTAATACCTATATACCCTCTCGCTGTAATACCTATATACCCTCTTCATGCTGTAATACCTATATACCCTCTTCGTGCTGTAATATCTATATACCCTCTTCACACTGTAATACCTATATACCCTCTTCATGCTGTAATATCTATATACCCTCTTCACACTGTAATACCTATATACCCCCTCGCTGTAATACCTATATACCCTCTTCACACTGTAATACCTATATACCCTCTTCGTGCTGTAATATCTATATACCCTCTTCACGCTGTAATACCTATATACCCTCTTCACACTGTAATACCTATATACCCTCTTCACACTGTAATACCTATATACCCTCTTCACACTGTAATACCTATATACCCTCTTCACGCTGTAATACCTATATACCCTCTTCACACTGTAATACCTATATACCCTCTTCACGCTGTAATACCTATATACCCTCTTCACGCTGTAATACCTATATACCCTCTTCACGCTGTAATACCTATATACCCTCTTCACGCTGTAATCCCTATATACCCTTTTCATACTGTAATACCTATATACCCTCTTTACACTGTAATACCTATAAACCCTCTTCACGCTGTAATACCTATAAACCCTCTTCACGCTGTAATACCTATATACCCCCTCGCTGTAATACCTATATACCCTCTTCACACTGTAATACCTATAAACCCTCTTCACGCTGTAATACCTATATACCCCCTCGCTGTAATACCTATATACCCTCTTCATGCTGTAATACCTATATACCCTCTTCACACTGTAATACCTATATACCCTCTTCACACTGTAATACCTACAGTATATACCCCCTCGCTGTAATACCTATATACCCTCTTCACACTGTAATACCTATATACCCTCTTCGTGCTGTAATATCTATATACCCTCTTCACGCTGTAATACCTACGGTATATACCCTCTTCACGCTGTAATACCTATATACCCTCTTTACACTGTAATACCTATATACCCTCTTCACACTGTAATACCTATATACCCTCTTCACGCTGTAATACCTATATACCCTCTTCACGCTGTAATACCTATATACCCTCTTCACGCTGTAATACCTATATACCCTTTTCATACTGTAATACCTATATACCCTCTTCACGCTGTAATACCTATATACCCTCTTCACGCTGTAATACCTATAAACCCTCTTCACGCTGTAATACCTATATACCCTCTTCACGCTGTAATACCTATATACCCTCTTCACGCTGTAATACCTATATACCCTCTTCACACTGTAATACCTATATACCCCCTCGCTGTAATACCTATATACCCTCTTCACACTGTAATACCTATATACCCTCTTCGTGCTGTAATACCTATATACCCTCTTCACGCTGTAATACCTATAAACCCTCTTCACGCTGTAATACCTATATACCCTCTTCATGCTGTAATACCTATATACCCTCTTCACACTGTAATACCTATATACCCTCTTCACACTGTAATACCTATATACCCCCTCGCTGTAATACCTATATACCCTCTTCACACTGTAATACCTATATACCCTCTTCACGCTGTAATACCTACGGTATATACCCTCTTCACGCTGTAATACCTATATACCCTCTTCACACTGTAATACCTATATACCCTCTTCACACTGTAATACCTATATACCCTCTTCACGCTGTAATACCTATATACCCTTTTCACACTGTAATACCTATATACCCTCTTCACGCTGTAATACCTATATACCCTCTTCACGCTGTAATACCTATATACCCTCTTCACGCTGTAATACCTATATACCCTCTTCACACTGTAATACCTATATACCCTCTTCACACTGTAATACCTATATACCCTCTTCACGCTGTAATACCTATATACCCTCTTCACACTGTAATACCTATATACCCTCTTCACACTGTAATACCTATATACCCTCTTCACACTGTAATACCTATATACCCTCTTCACGCTGTAATACCTATATACCCTCTTCACGCTGTAATACCTATATACCCTCTTCACGCTGTAATACCTATATACCCTTTTCATACTGTAATACCTATATACCCTCTTCACACTGTAATACCTATATACCCTCTTCACACTGTAATACCTATATACCCTCTTCACACTGTAATACCTATATACCCTCTTCACGCTGTAATACCTATATACCCTCTTCATGCTGTAATACCTATATACCCTCTTCACACTGTAATACCTATATACCCTCTTCACGCTGTAATACCTATATACCCCCTCGCTGTAATACCTATATACCCTCTTCACACTGTAATACCTATATACCCTCTTCACACTGTAATACCTATATACCCTTTTCATACTGTAATACCTATATACCCTCTTCACACTGTAATACCTATATACCCTCTTCACACTGTAATACCTATATACCCCCTCGCTGTAATACCTATATACCCTCTTCACACTGTAATACCTATATACCCTCTTCACACTGTAATACCTATATACCCTCTCGCTGTAATACCTATATACCCTCTTCATGCTGTAATACCTATATACCCTCTTCACACTGTAATATCTATATACCCTCTTCACACTGTAATACCTATATACCCTCTTCACACTGTAATACCTATATACCCTCTTCACACTGTAATACCTATATACCCTCTTCATGCTGTAATACCTATATACCCTCTTCATGCTGTAATACCTATATACCCTCTTCACACTGTAATACCTATATACCCTCTTCACACTGTAATACCTATATACCCTCTTCACACTGTAATACCTATATACCCTCTTCACACTGTAATACCTATATACCCTCTTCACACTGTAATACCTATATACCCTCTTCACACTGTAATACCTATATACCCTCTTCATGTTGTAATACCTATATACCCTCTTCACGCTGTAATACCTATATACCCTCTTCACACTGTAATACCTATATACCCTCTTCACACTGTAATACCTATATACCCTCTTCACACTGTAATACCTATATACCATCTTCACGCTGTAATACCTACGGTATATACCCTCTTCACGCTGTAATACCTATATACCCTCTTTACACTGTAATACCTATATACCCTCTTCGTGCTGTAATACCTATATACCCTCTTCGTGCTGTAATATCTATATACCCTCTTCACGCTGTAATACCTATATACCCTCTTCACACTGTAATACCTATATACCCTCTTCACACTGTAATACCTATATACCCTCTTCACACTGTAATACCTATATACCCTCTTCATGCTGTAATATCTATATACCCTATTCACGCTGTAATACCTATATACCCTCTTCATGCTGTAATACCTATATACCCTCTTCGTGCTGTAATATCTATATACCCTCTTCACGCTGTAATACCTATATACCCTCTTCACACTGTAATACCTATATACCCCCTCGCTGTAATACCTATATACCCTCTTCACACTGTAATACCTATATACCCTCTTCGTGCTGTAATATCTATATACCCTCTTCACGCTGTAATACCTATATACCCTCTTCACACTGTAATACCTATATACCCCCTCGCTGTAATACCTATATACCCTCTTCACACTGTAATACCTATATACCCTCTTCGTGTTGTAATATCTATATACCCTCTTCACGCTGTAATACCTATATACCCTCTTTACACTGTAATACCTATATACCCTCTTCACACTGTAATACCTATATACCCTCTTCACGCTGTAATACCTATATACCCTCTTCACGCTGTAATACCTATATACCCTCTTCATACTGTAATAACTATATACCCTCTTCACACTGTAATACCTATATACCCTCTTCACGCTGTAATACCTATATACCCTCTTCACACTGTAATACCTATATACCCTCTTCACACTGTAATACCTATATACCCTCTTCACACTGTAATATCTATATACCCTCTTCACACTAATACCTATATACCCTCTTCGTGCTGTAATACCTATATACCCTCTTCACACTGTAATACCTATATACCCTCTTCACACTGTAATACCTATATACCCTCTTCACACTGTAATACCTATATACCCTCTTCACGCTGTAATACCTATATACCCTCTTCACACTGTAATACCTATATACCCTCTTCACGCTGTAATACCTATATACCCTCTTCACACTGTAATACCTATATACCCTCTTCATGCTGTAATACTGTAATACCTATATACCCTCTTCACACTGTAATACCTATATACCCTCTTCACACTGTAATACCTATATACCCTCTTCACACTGTAATACCTATATACCCTCTTCATGCTGTAATACCTATATACCCTCTTCACGCTGTAATACCTATATACCCTCTTCACACTGTAATACCTATATACCCTTTTCATACTGTAATACCTATATACCCTCTTCATGCTGTAATACCTATATACCCTCTTCACACTGTAATACCTATATACCCTCTTCACACTGTAATACCTATATACCCTTTTCATACTGTAATACCTATATACCCTCTTCACGCTGTAATACCTATATACCCTCTTCACGCTGTAATACCTATATACCCTCTTCGTGCTGTAATATCTATATACCCTCTTCACGCTGTAATACCTATATACCCTCTTCGTGCTGTAATATCTATATACCCTCTTCACGCTGTAATACCTATATACCCTCTTCACGCTGTAATAACTATATACCCTCTTCACGCTGTAATACCTATATACCATCTTCATGCTGTAATACCTATATACCCTCTTCACACTGTAATACCTATATACCCTCTTCACACTGTAATACCTATATACCCTCTTCACGCTGTAATACCTATATACCCTCTCGCTGTAATACCTATATACCCTCTTCACACTGTAATACCTATATACCCTCTTCACACTGTAATACCTATATACCCTCTTCACACTGTAATACCTATATACCCTCTTCACGCTGTAATACCTATATACCCTCTTCACACTGTAATACCTATATACCCTCTTCACGCTGTAATACCTATATACCCTCTCGCTGTAATACCTATATACCCTCTTCACACTGTAATACCTATATACCCTCTCGCTGTAATACCTATATACCCTCTCGCTGTAATACCTATATACCCTCTTCACACTGTAATACCTATATACCCTCTTCATGCTGTAATACCTATATACCCTCTTCATGCTGTAATACCTATATACCCTCTTCGTGCTGTAATACCTATATACCCTCTTCACACTGTAATACCTATATACCCTCTTCACACTGTAATACCTATATACCCTCTCGCTGTAATACCTATATACCCTCTTCACACTGTAATACCTATATACCCTCTCGCTGTAATACCTATATACCCTCTTCACACTGTAATACCTATATACCCTCTCGCTGTAATACCTATATACCCTCTTCATGCTGTAATACCTATATACCCTCTCCGTGCTGTAATATCTATATACCCTCTTCACACTGTAATACCTATATACCCTCTTCACGCTGTAATACCTATATACCCTCTTCACACTGTAATACCTATATACCCCCTCGCTGTAATACCTATATACCCTCTTCACGCTGTAATACCTATATACCCTCTTCACACTGTAATACCTATATACCCTCTTCACACTGTAATACCTATATACCCTCTTCACACTGTAATACCTATATACCCTCTTCATGCTGTAATACCTATATACCCTCTTCACACTGTAATACCTATATACCCTCTTCACACTGTAATACCTATATACCCTCTTCATACTGTAATACCTATATACCCTCTTCACGCTGTAATACCTATATACCCTCTTCACACTGTAATACCTATATACCCTCTTCACACTGTAATACCTATATACCCTCTTCACACTGTAATACCTATATACCCTCTTCACACTGTAATACCTATATACCCTCTTCATGCTGTAATACCTATATACCCTCTTCACACTGTAATACCTATATACCCTCTTCACACTGTAATACCTATATACCCTCTTCACACTGTAATACCTATATACCCTCTTCACACTGTAATACCTATATACCCTCTTCACACTGTAATACCTATATACCCTCTTCATGCTGTAATACCTATATACCCTCTTCACGCTGTAATACCTATATACCCTCTTCACGCTGTAATACCTATATACCCTCTTCACACTGTAATACCTATATACCCTCTTCACACTGTAATACCTATATACCCTCTTCATGCTGTAATATCTATATACCCTCTTCACACTGTAATACCTATATACCCTCTTCATGCTGTAATATCTATATACCCTCTTCACGCTGTAATACCTATATACCCTCTCGCTGTAATACCTATATACCCTCTTCATGCTGTAATACCTATATACCCTCTTCGTGCTGTAATACCTATATACCCTCTTCACACTGTAATACCTATATACCCCCTAGCTGTAATACCTATATACCCTCTTCACACTGTAATACCTATATACCCTCTTCGTGCTGTAATATCTATATACCCTCTTCACGCTGTAATACCTATATACCCTCTTCACACTGTAATACCTATATACCCTCTTCACACTGTAATACCTATATACCCTCTTCACACTGTAATACCTATATACCCTCTTCGTGCTGTAATACCTATATACCCTCTTCACGCTGTAATACCTACGGTATATACCCTCTTCACGCTGTAATACCTATATACCCTCTTCACACTGTAATACCTATATACCCTCTTCACACTGTAATACCTATATACCCTCTTCACGCTGTAATACCTATATACCCTCTTCACGCTGTAATACCTATATACCCTCTTCACGCTGTAATACCTATATACCCTCTTCACACTGTAATACCTATATACCCTCTTCGTGCTGTAATACCTATATACCCTCTTCATGCTGTAATACCTATATACCCTTTTCATACTGTAATACCTATATACCCTTTTCATACTGTAATACCTATATACCCTCTTCACACTGTAATACCTATATACCCTCTTCACACTGTAATACCTATATACCCTCTTCATGCTGTAATACCTATATACCCTTTTCATACTGTAATACCTATATACCCTTTTCATACTGTAATACCTATATACCCTCTTCACACTGTAATACCTATATACCCTCTTCACACTGTAATACCTATATACCCTCTTCACGCTGTAATACCTATATACCCTCTTCACACTGTAATACCTATATACCCTCTTCACGCTGTAATACCTATATACCCTCTTCACACTGTAATACCTATATACCCTCTTCATGCTGTAATACCTATATACCCTCTTCACGCTGTAATACCTATATACCCTCTTCACACTGTAATACCTATATACCCTCTTCGTGCTGTAATAACTATATACCCTCTTCATGCTGTAATACCTATATACCCTTTTCATACTGTAATACCTATATACCCTTTTCATACTGTAATACCTATATACCCTCTTCACGCTGTAATACCTATATACCCTCTTCACGCTGTAATACCTATATACCCTCTTCACGCTGTAATACCTATATACCCTCTTCACACTGTAATACCTATATACCCCCTCGCTGTAATACCTATATACCCTCTTCACGCTGTAATACCTATATACCCTCTTCACGCTGTAATAACTATATACCCTCTTCACGCTGTAATAACTATATACCCTCTTCATGCTGTAATACCTATATACCCTCTTCATGCTGTAATACCTATATACCCTCTTCACGCTGTAATAACTATATACCCTCTTCATGCTGTAATACTTATATACCCTCTTCATGCTGTAATACCTATATACCCTCTTCATGCTGTAATACCTATATACCCCATTCATGCTGTAATACCTATATAAGCTCTTCACATTGTAATACCTATATACCCTCTTCACACTGTAATACCTATATACCCTCTCGCTGTAATACCTATATACCCTCTTCATGCTGTAATACCTATATACCCTCTTTGTGCTGTAATAACTATATACCCTCTTCATGCTGTAATACCTATATACCCTCTTCACACTGTAATACCTATATACCCTCTTCACACTGTAATACCTATATACCCTCTTCACACTGTAATACCTATATACCCTCTCGCTGTAATACCTATATACCCTCTTCATGCTGTAATACCTATATACCCTCTTTGTGCTGTAATACCTATATACCCTCTTCGTGCTGTAATATCTATATACCCTCTTCACACTGTAATACCTATATACCCTCTTCGTGCTGTAATATCTATATACCCTCTTCACACTGTAATACCTATATACCCTCTTCATGCTGTAATATCTATATACCCTCTTCACACTGTAATACCTATATACCCTCTTCATGCTGTAATATCTATATACCCTCTTCACGCTGTAATAACTATATACCCTCTTCACACTGTAATACCTATATACCCTCTTCATACTGTAATACCTATATACCCTCTTCACACTGTAATACCTATATACCCTCTTCACACTGTAATACCTATATACCCTCTTCACACTGTAATACCTATATACCCTCTTCACGCTGTAATACCTATATATACCCTCTTCACGCTGTAATACCTATATACCCTCTTCATGTTGTAATACCTATATACCCTCTTCACGCTGTAATACCTATATACCCTCTTCATGCTGTAATACCTATATACCCTCTTCATGCTGTAATACCTATATACCCTCTTCACGCTGTAATAACTATATACCCTCTTCATGTTGTAATACCTATATACCCTCTTCACGCTGTAATACCTATATACCCTCTTCACGCTGTAATACCTATATACCCTCTTCACGCTGTAATACCTATATACCCTCTTCACGCTGTAATACCTATATACCCTCTTCACGCTGTAATACCTATATACCCTCTTCACGCTGTAATACCTATATACCCTCTTCACGCTGTAATACCTATATACCCTCTTCACGCTGTAATACCTATATACCCTCTCCATGCTGTAATACCTATATACCCTCTTCACGCTGTAATACCTATATACCCTCTTCACGCTGTAATACCTATATACCCTCTTTACGCTGTAATACCTATATACCCTCTTCACGCTGTAATACCTATATACCCTCTTCACGCTGTAATACCTATATACCCTCTTCACGCTGTAATACCTATATATACCCTCTTCACGCTGTAATACCTATATACCCTCTTCACGCTGTAATACCTATATACCCTCTTCACGCTGTAATACCTATATACCCTCTTCACGTTGTAATACCTATATACCCTCTTCACGTTGTAATACCTATATACCCTCTTCACGCTGTAATACCTATATACCCTCTTCACGCTGTAATACCTATATACCCTCTTCACGCTGTAATACCTATATACCCTCTTCACGCTGTAATACCTATATACCCTCTTCACGCTGTAATACCTATATACCCTCTTCACGCTGTAATACCTATATACCCTCTTCACGCTGTAATACCTATATACCCTCTTCACGCTGTAATACCTATATACCCTCTTCACGCTGTAATACCTATATACCCTCTTCACGCTGTAATACCTATATACCCTCTTCACGCTGTAATACCTATATACTCTCTTCACACTGTAATACCTATATACCCTCTTCATACTGTAATACCTATATATACCCTCTTCACGCTGTAATACCTATATACCCTCTTCACGCTGTAATACCTATATACCCTCTTCATGCTGTAATACCTATATACCCTCTTCACGCTGTAATACCTATATACCCTCTTCATGCTGTAATACCTATATACCCTCTTCATGCTGTAATACCTATATACCCTCTTCACACTGTAATACCTATATACCCTCTTCACACTGTAATACCTATATACCCTCTTCACACTGTAATAACTATATACCCTCTTCACACTGTAATACCTATATACCCTCTTCACACTGTAATATCTATATACCCTCTTCATGCTGTAATACCTATATACCCTCTTCGTGCTGTAATACCTATATACCCTCTTCACACTGTAATACCTATATACCCTCTTCACACTGTAATATCTATATACCCTCTTCATGCTGTAATACCTATATACCCTCTTCACGCTGTAATACCTATATACCCTCTTCATATTGTTTGTGATGGTTGCGTAATTCAAACTATTGACTATTCTCCACTACTGTTTTGTGACATACAAGGGATGTAACTTCTTTTTTTTGTGAAATTCAATAAAAATAACAATTACAAAAAATAATACCCGGCACCGCTCACCTCTTCTGTCAGCAGCTCCATCATCTTCTTGGTGACTTCTAGAATCTTCTCCATGTTGTGTCTCTCAGGTTTTAGGGAGTCACATGGAGGCACTGTGATGGTCATATGATCACCTGACTTCACAAGAGGAAATCTCTGTATTGAGGAACCAATAGTAATATCATGTTAGAGTCCCAGAATCCTCCTCACCTCTCCGGTCAGGTCTGTGTTTTATTAATAGAGATAGGAGTGATGTCATGTGACCTCCCAGAATCCTCCTCACCTCTCCGGTCAGGTCTGTGTTTTATTAATAGAGATAGGAGTGATGTCATGTGACCTCCCAGAATCCTCCTCACCTCTCCGGTCAGGTCTGTGTTTTATTAATAGAGATAAGAGTGATGTCATGTGATCTCCCAGAATCCTCCTCACCTCTCCGGTCAGGTCTGTGTTTTATTAATAGAGATAAGAGTGATGTCATGTGACCTCCCAGAATCCTCCTCACCTCTCCGGTCAGCAGGTAGATGATCTCCAGGGTGAGGTTTAGTATCTTCTCAGTCATGTGACTCCGGTCCTCCTCCATCCTCATTGGTGTCATCATTTGATCTATACAGGTCTCCTTGTAGACGGATAACTTTGGGAAATGAAAGTAAGAATTATTTGGATGGTATTGGTCACACAATAATAGGATGTGGATGTGAGGGGGGGTAATAGGAGGATCGTTGTACATTTAAGAACTACTCCCCCCATGGGAATACATTTATTATTATTGTTATACAGGATTAGCACCAACAATTTGCGCAGCACAGGGTGAGAGGAAAGAGGAAGAAGCTGAGTCTAGGAGGGAGACTGACAGAAACCGCAGCAGACTTGCAGGAGTGAGCGAGGAGGATCCAGTTCCTTTGCCATCGGAGGTGAGGAGAGTGTGAAGGATGTTGGAGACTCTGGTAGATGAAAAGCTGGGAGTCATATTACTCTGGTGAGTGGGGAAGCACTACTAAGGGGGCGCCCTCACCATCACGTGTGTAAGAGGTGGAAGAAGGCCGTGGCTACACTACAGCTGGCACAGTTTGGAGGACGGAGAACTTTCACACCTTATCAACTTTTCATTGATTTGAGAATTTTTTGGAGCAAAATGTGCGAAATGAAGTAGATGCAAAGTGGAAGCAGATGACTTGCAGAGAACACTATATTGAGCACAAAATATTGTATGATTACATGAATTTGCACAGATTTTTAGTTGATTTAATATAGCAGCGAATATTATAAGATCAAAGAAGTAGGTGTAAAGCGGAAGCAGTGGATCTGCAGGAACAGCATCTTGAGCACAAAGCACTTTATGTTGTATATGAATTTGCACATGGATCAGTTTACTTAATTTATTGATAAACACCATAAGATGAATGAAGTAGGTGTAAAGTGGAAGCAGTAGATCTGCAGAGAATATTATTTGAGCCCCTAGCACTTTATATATGAATGTCTCCACATATTTTAGTGTATTGGTGAAAATTTATGCGCACACACAATAGGACAGCGCTGTGACACATAATGCTCTTCTAGTTGATAAAGGGAATACTTACCTTTGTTACAGCAGCAGTCCGGTATAAGTTATTTCTGTAGGTATTTGAGTTGGAATCATCACAAGTACCGATCACTCATTGTGTGTGTTCATTCAGAAAAGGAAGAGGCTGGTAAATTACATATTTAATGGCCCCTTCCCCCACTCTCCATTCTGAAATCTCCCCCTGTGTGTTTGCAGCAGCTGCCAGGAGGGGAAATGACAGCACCTGGGAGGCACACGGGGGGGGGGGGCAATCAGGAAGAATCAAATAGTGGACACGAACATGTGATCTGTGTGGTGGGGGAAGAGGGGGGCAATTACAAGAACTGATCTCCTTGGCTTCTCTCCCTGCAGTCACTGAAAGCCGGCAGGAGGGAGAGGAGGAGAAGCAGCTTTCAGCAGCTGCAGGGAGAGATGCACAGGAGATCAGTTCTTATAATTTCCCCCCTTCCCCCACCACACTGATCACATGCTCCTGTCCACCATGATTCCTCCTGCTGCCCTCTCTTATCTGTGGGGACACACGACTCTCCTCTCCTCTCACATGGAGTACACTCAACTCCTTAAACAAAGCATTACTACAAACAGCAGACATAGTCGCTCCGAGACGTAGAGCACTCATCCGCAGAAACAATTCGGGCTGGTTTAATGACACTCTGACTCTACTGAAGCAAGAACGCAGAAGAGCTGAAGAAGCCTGAAGAAGAAACCCAACAAAGAAAAACCACACTAACTACAAAGCACTCACAAATAAATAAATACCACAAAGCAATCTTCAAAGCAAAAAAAGAACATTTCTCAAACACCATCTCAAAAGCCCTAAACCGACCTCGTGAACTCTTGAGACTAGTCGCTCAAACTATGAACCCTACCTGCCTAGAGCCCCCAGCAAACGAAACTCAAAAATTCTGCAATGAACTATCGGATTTTTTTATCGACAAAATCTAAAACATTAGAGAAATAATTCAACAGAAAAGAACAACCAACCTCACTCAACCTCAACAAGCAGAGGAAACCTATATACAATCGATTAAATTTTTGCTGGTCGCGATCACCGTCGACATCACCAAAAACATCATCAGAAGTCTCAGAGACAGCACATCACTAAATGACATCATTTCCACAAAACTCCTGAAAGAATGTACCAACACCCACCATAACACATCTCATAAATCAATCATTCAAAGAAGGTATTGCTCCGACCTCCCTCATGCAAAGCATAGTCAAACCCCTCCTAAAGAAGCCCAACCTTGACCCAAAAGACCCTAACTACCGCAGACCGATAACAAGCCTCAACACCATCTCAAAGATCATGGAGAAAGCAGTAGTACAACAGCTACAACTCCATTTGGACTCACAAACTCTTGGAACCACTAGAATCAGGCTTCCGCCCAGGCCATGACACAGCAACAGCCCTTCTCAAAATATGGGATGATGCCCTTGAAGCTGCAGATGAGGGAGAATCAGGTCTTTTGGTACTGCTGGATCTCAGTGCAGCGTTCGACACAGTAGACAACAAAGCTCTACTCATCCGCCTTAAAGAAGTAGCAGGAGTCGCAGACCCTGACCTACCCTGGTTCGCAACCTTCCTAGAAAATCGTTCCCAGATAGGGAAACTAGGAGCCTTCACCTCTGAAACTCGCGCAATTTTTTGCGGAGTCACTCAAGGATCACCCCTGTCACCCGTGCTCTTTAACATCTACCTCCGCCCACTCCTCAAATCATCAGGAAACAGGATCTGTGCTACCACTCATACGCTGACGACACCCAACTCTACTTTCGTATCACCGGAAAAAAAGACCAATTTCACGGACTGGAAAATTGCCTCACATTCATCGATGATTGGATGACTGAGAGTTCCCTCAAACTCAATGGATCCAAAACAGAACTTCTTCTTCTCCACGCAAACCAAAAGACAAAAACAAAGACGTCTTGGACACCACCCACCATTCTTGGACAGACCATCAACCCAAGCACCAAAGTCAAAAGTCTCAGAGTCACGTTTGACTCGGAGATGTCCATGGATGCACAAATAGGATCAGTAGTCAGCAGATCGCACCATCTCCTCCACCTGCTGCGGAGACTCATCCCCTTCATCCCGGAAGAGGACATAGCAGTAGTAGTTGGAACAATCAACAACTCCCGACTCGACTACGCAAACTCCCTCTACATAGGACTACCTAAATATCAGATTTCGCGCCTACAAGTCGTCCAGAACACGGCAGTCAGACTGATAACAGGAAAAAAACCTTTGGAATCCATCACCCCTTCATTCAGGACCCTACATTGGCTAACCGTAAAGGATCGGGTCACATTCAAGACCCTCTGCCTCACCCACAAGTGCACACAAGGAAACGCTCCACAACATTTATGCGAGAAGATAAAACACTACATCCCCAAACGCATTCTCCGATCAACCAACCAAAACCTCCTCCACATCCCCAAGTCCCGCTACAAATCAAAGGGAGAACGAAGATTCGCAGTTCAAGGACCACGGCTATGGAACGCCCTACCCCCAGACATCCGTATGGAAGAAAACCATCGGGCCTTTAGGAAAAAACTTAAGACCCACCTCTTCTGAAGGATCAGGACGTCACTGGATGCCAAGAGCCTTGAGGCGATTTAGTTCGCGTTTGTAGCGCTATATACGTTTTTCACTCACTCGCTCACTCACTCACTCACTCAGTGCGGTGCTGTCAGTTTGCTTCAGTTTAGGTGTAGAAAAAAGTAGACATGTTGTATAACCCCACACACGAGTTTTGGCGTGAACCAGACATAGAAAACAATTGTTATCTATGTGTCTTGCACAGATCTGCATTTGACAACGCCTGGGCATATGTTCAGAACAATGAAAGTAAAAACACTGGACTCAAATTGATGGAAATTAATCGCATACAATGATAAGTCCCTTTAGTGGTGCTCATATCATCTATAGATGACAACCACGAGATTATGAGCTTCCCCACCACAAGGTCAGAGGACACAGTTCTAAGGCGCACACATCTTCAATTAAAATATCCGCGGTGACTTCAAATTAATAAACACCAAAAGAAGAGTGATGATTTAGAGTAGGAAAGAATCCTCCACCTGCTTACCGGATTATTCTATTGGGCAGGGCGATAGAAATCAAGAACAACAGTATTGGGGTTTTCCCAAACCACACCAAGGGATAAAAAGACCCGTAGAAAGAAAAGAGGAATCAGAGGGGGGAGGAGAGCACAGTATAACAAAGAAAAAAATGTGAGTGGGGATTTTTAATATGAGCTCCCAAACCCTGACCAAACCCGAGTTAGCTTTACTTAACAAAGGTTTGAAGTTTGCACCCCCAAAGAAATTAAATACGTTTCAAACTTATATGGACATCCACAAGTATGTCCAAAGAATCAACATCAAACAACATTTTGCCAGCATTCCAATTAAAGATAGTGGATCTTTCCAACAGACATTTCAACATTCGGGATTGGCTTATCACTCCACATTCAACCCTCCGGGTGTTTTGGCACCCTCATTAAGGGTCTTTAGGGATGTTGTCCTCAAAGATCTCGATTCTATTAAAACTTCCAACTGTAAGATGGATTTAAACCTTGAAAAGGGATTGGATTTACTTTGTAACAACAAAGAGTTGGTTATCCGCCCTGCGGATAAAGGTGGGGGAATTGTAGTTCTCGATCAGACCGATTATCTACGGGAGATGTACAAAATTGTGGATGATCGTGATACTTATATTCCCTTACCTGGGAATCCTGTTATCCAATATAAGAATACGTTACAAATATTGGTCCATAAAGGTTCTGAATTGGGTATACTCAATGAGAAGGAAGAAACCTTCCTCATACCAGAGGCTCCGAGAGTCCCAGTATTGTATTGCTTGCCCAAGATCCACAAGAGTCTTACTTGCCCCCCCGGACGTCTGATAGTCGATAGTGAGTGGTAATGACTCCATCACGTCCCGGGTGGGCAAGTATATAGACTACTTTCTCCAACCTTTGGTGCAACAAATGCCGTCCTATTTGAAGGACACAAGACATGTAATCATCTTGTTGTCTCAGTTCAAACCAAGCGAGCACATCTGGATGGTGACAGCAGATGTTGCATCGTTATATACCATCATTCCACACAGTCTGGGGATTGCAGCAGTCAGATATTATTATTTGAACCTTTTTTCTAAAATACCTGAACAACAGGCCTTTATTATGGACTTGTTGGAATTTGCAGCAAACCATAATTATTTTTGGTTTGACCATAAGTATTACCGACAACAACGTGGTGTGGCTATGGGGGCTAAGTATGTATGCCTCCAGCCTGGCCAATCTTTTTATGGCCAAGTGGGAGGAGGACGTCATCTTTAAAGACCAGAGCCCAAATTTGATTCTTTGGGCCAGGTATATTGATGACGGCCTCCTCCTATGGGATTGCTCCAAGATCCAATTAGATGAGCTTTTTTTCTCTGCTCAATACTAATGATTGGGGTAACAGATTTGTTCATGAGGCGAGTCAAGAGCAGATTGATTTTCTGGATCTTACAATAATTAAGACTAAGTCCTTTTTCAAACAGACGGATCAGAATTAATTTATACCTTTGGGCAGTTGCCACAATGACTCTTGGTTAGAGTTAGTCCCAAAGAGCCAGTTTATTAGGTTGAGACAGAACTGCTCAGCAATGGAGGACTATAAAATTCAGGCAGGGATATTAAAGAATAGACTGCAGGGGAAGGGGTATGACTTGGACTCCTTGGAATCTACAATGGAGGAAGTAGCTCAGATTGATAGATCTGTGCTATTGGATGTTGGCTCTAAGAAAACAAAGGATAGACCCGTTATACCTTTCGTTACAACCTTTTCAACCCAACACTATTTGATTAAAAAAATCATACGTAAACATTGGCATCTATTAGGAAACGATCGGATCATCAAAACTTTCTTACCTATTAATCCACAGGTTATTTTCAGAGGAGTACCCTCCCTCAGAGACAGGGTGGCTCCCAATGTAGTGGATCCACCAACTAAAAAGGTTTCCTTCTTTCAGAACCTTTCGGGTTACCATCAGTGTCGTAAATGTCAAGTTTGCAAACTTAATAAAAGTAAGGTGAGAAAGACGGAAACCTTTTTTTCCACTAGTACATCTAAAGAACACACTATCGAGCCTTTCATCACTTGTAGCTCGACAGGCATTGTGTATCTATTGCAATGCCCGTGCGGGCTTCAATATATAGGCCGGACTAAACGTTCTATGCAGGTCAGATTGGCAGAGCATATCACCAACATTAAATTAGGCTTTAAATATCACTCTGTTTCCAAACATTATGATATTTGCCATAATCGTGATCCAGCCAACACATTATTCTTGGGAAATTAAAAATTTAGTGCCCACTGGAGGGGTAAGCTCGCTAGTCAGGGAGCTTTCCAGACTTGAGATGGCATGGGTACACAGAGTAAGGTGTTACACTCCGCACGGCCTGAATATAGACACAGATGTCAACGCCTTCATAGATAATGGCTGATTACTGATGATATTGATATTCTGTTTAAGTTGATTATATAGGTTGTAAACCAGCTCAGAATTCTGGGTAGATCCTTGGATCCCAAGTATTCTCATCCCTCTCCTTGGGAGTGGCAGTTATGAATTTGAATTAAAAAAGTTTGATTTAGAACTTTTGAACCCTCATGCCTTATCGAATTAGGGTAGGTTATAAAAGTCAATCTCCTTGAATGTAGGTATTTGTTCCTTTTTGCCTCATCTCATTAGGGTAAGTCATTAAGGTCAATTCCCTTGATTGGAGGTATTTGTTTGCAGATGATTGGCACATATGTGCCATCTTTTAGTTTTATGGTAGTCCTCAGTCACAGTGTGTGCCTATGCCCACTGTATTAGTGAGGGATAAGTCACACATTGGTAGTACTATGTCCCTCTTGTCCTTTTATATGATATTTTATATATAAGTTAATATTCAAAAATATATATTTTCTCTTTTTTTATTATATTTTTTAAAATTTTGGGCTGTTAAGCACTTACATACTATCAAGAGTGTGGTGTTACCTACCTGAGGGGTTTCTCAGGAATCCCTGGGTGGTTAGCTTAACCATTGGGTGCATCAGTGGTTGGTGCATCCTGTGATAGCTTGTTACTCCCCCCGATGGTGTAATTTGACATCTGTTGAGGTTGAGACATCTTAACTTTCAATTTCGGCAGATAGTCAGCCCTTGAATAATACGTTTCTTTTTGGATAGAGGCCTTGTGAAATATCAGGCCTTTATTATTGGTTATGTTTGTTTTATGTAGGAATAGCTGAGAGGCAGTTTTGGGTGTTCCGGGATAGGGTTGTCATATGACCCAGCAGGTTCACTCTCGAGTCCACCTTTTTATAGTATCAGTATACCCGTTACTGTATTTTATAGATAGATCTCATTTGATCTAACATCTACCAGCTATTACGGCTGAATGCCGTCTGATACGCATAATATTTTAGTATTGGCAAATTGCCCTATTTCAAAATGGCAGTCTCATGTTGGGGATTCCCGGAGCTCTGAGCTGGGTGTTCCCATTACTTTGTAGAACATAAATAGCGGTGAGTCAGCGCGCCAACTGTGCTCCTGGAAGGCGTCATCTGTGACCAAACGGCGTAGAGAGGTGCGGCATGCTGACGTCACCGCAAACAAACGCTAAGTCCCGGAAGCAACAGGCAGATATCGAGAGCCGGACGGCTCGAAAAAAAATTATGACATGCTTTTAACTTTTTACTTAATTGTAAGTGTACATCTATGATTTTATTAAATTGGTTGAATACAGTTTACACTATGAGAGTTTTTTTTACCTGCATGGGGAACCGCTAATTACGGAACATCCTGAGGATTCCTGGTGCAGAGGATCTAGGAGAGTTTACTGTTTAGCACAGAGACCCATGGCTGGGGGAATTAGCCACAAGCGGTTTTGATCTCCTTAAAAAAGAGATCTTTACATCCGGTAAGCGGCATTGATGTTACAGGTAGAGGATTCTTTCCAACTCTAAATCAACACTCTTGGTGTTTGTTTATTTGAAGTCACCACGGATATTTTCATTGAAGATGTGTGTGCCTTGGAACTGTCTCTTCTGACCTTGTGGTGGGGAAGCTCATAATCTCGTGGTTGTCATCTATAGTTGATTTGAGCATCACGAAAGGGACTCATCATTGAATGCGATTCATTTCCATAAATTTGAGTCCAGTGTTTTTACTTTCATTGTTCTGCACATATGTACAGGCGTTTTGAAATGTAATTGGTTCACGATTTATGCACATTTAATGTATGTTTATTTGTCAATTTTTTCACATTTTTATTTGCAGCGCAGCTTATTTTATCTCATTGTGTCTTAGTGTGTGCATCTAACATTTGAGTTGCAGCGGCATTTTTTCATTTATTTACATAGACAGCGCAGTATTTCACATTGAACAGATCTGCATTTCTCTAGTGCAGAACAACGCAGATCTCTGCAGATGGTGAGAATAATGACCCCCAACTCTAAACTGATGACCTGGAAAGATTTTTATAGTGTCACCCATGAGAAATGTTTCATCATTACACCGACACACACTCTTTATTTTTCTTCATTCAATAAACTTTTTATTAGAATGTTACTTATAACAAGATTGTGTCATAAAATCAGGAAATAGTAAAGGAAGAAATCCGATTGGTCAGGAAAATGACGTGTCTGGAATGAGGAGGCGGAGTCATTATTAATTTGTGTGCAATACAATACACAACGTGTTACATTATTATAACAAAGTATTGTAGACAAGATCACACCATAGAAAATGGGGGAAAGGAGAAAATAAAGCCGGATATGAAGGTGACATTTGTGTACGAGGAACACCTTAACAATGACCACCATTTTATTCTCCAGGGCCTCTGCTTTCAGAAAATAGATGTTTGGGGGTTTTATCTAATCTTCAGGCCCAAAATCTGCATTTTACCATGTGTGCAAAAATAAGGGAAAACCAGCTCTGGCAATGAAAGGGTTAATGTGAGCTAGATGGGATCACTCTGCTGTGGTCACACTCTAATCATTAGAGCTCCCCCTAGCTGCAGCCTGGTAATAACATTGCTAGGAGGTCTATTCATTTATCTGCTCCATACTTCCCATCTTTATATAAACGTCTCCTGACATTTAGGGGTCTAGTCATAAATAATTGTACAGCAATTTTCCGGGTGAAAATACATGAACATTCCTTCTGTGTGAATGAGGCTAAAATGGAGTTTAATTGGCTATTTGGTGGTTGAATAATTTCCATTGATTTAAAATAGAAAATACTACATTTGCCACTAGCTGGAGATAATTGCTATTATACTTGGCGCCATCTAAAGTCCAAACATAGTATTTTAATTTTTAATCAGTCTAATAGTGTTGTCTTATTTAAGTTCTATCCTTCAGTGTGTACTGTACTGATAAGTGTAGGAGTATGATCTCAGGTATTAGTATGAAGACATGTCTGATGAAGGGAAATAAGAGGTCTGTTTATCAAAGAATGTATTGGACTAATGTGACAATCATTCATCGAGCTGTTACAATTTCTGGCTGTGATATAACACAGTGATTTCCTATGATCATCATCTCCATCTAGTGGCCATAATCGGGTATTTTTCCTGAAATACCTCAATTAGTACAAAACTGCATTATGGTCATTAGATGGAGTCAAAGAAATCAGTGTATGAAATAAAATACGGCCAATATTCATGACAGCTGGGTGAATGTCAGTCATAAACGTTCAACTATTTTTTTTTGTAAACAGACCTCTAAAGCCCTGTACACACGATCAGATTTCCTATGGATTTTAAACCGATGGATTTTTCCATCGGAAATCAGATGAAGCTGACTTCCATCGGTCTTGCCTACACACCATCAGTCAAAAATCCGACCGTCCCAAACGCCGTGACGTAAAACACCGTGACGAAAAATGAAGTTCAATGCTTCTGAGCATGCGTTGACTTGATTCTGAGCATTCGTGGGTTTTTTATCCGATGGCGTTCCCCACAGACAATAGTAATTTGCTAACGTTTTTTTTTTCCATCAGATAAATTTAAAACATGTTCTATTTTTTAACACCGATGGGAAAAAGACCGATGGGTCCCATACACGATCGGTTTGTCCGATGAAAAAAGTCCGTCGGACTGTTTTCATCGGTAAAACCGATCGTGTGTACAGGGCTTAATGCTGCGTACACCCGACCGTTTTTCATGACGAGAAAAATTTCATTTTTTAATTTGGTAATTAAAAACGATCGTGTGTGGGCTCCAGAGCATTTTTCACGACGTGAAAAACGGGCATTAAAAATTTGGAACATGCTCTAATTTTTCTCTTCGTTTTTCACGTCGTAGTTTTTCTCATCATGAAAAACGGCCGTGTGTAGGCTTTAACGACGTGAAAAAAACGCGCATGCTCAGAAGCAAGTGATGAGACGGGAGCGCTCATTCTGGTAAAACTAGCGTTCATAATGGAAATAGCACATTTGTCACGCTGTAACGGACTGAAGAGCACGAGGCTGAAAAGCGCGAATCGTCTCTCAACAAACTTTACTAACACGAGGATCAGCAAAAGCAGCCCAAAGGGTAGCGCCATCCGAATGGAACTTCCCCTTTATAGTGCCGTCGTACATTTCGCTCAAGCATTTTTTTCCATGATAGTGTGTAGGCAAGGCAGGCTTGAGAAGAATCACGTCGAGAAAAACTTAGTTTTTTTAAAGGACATTAAAAACGGTCGTGTGTACTCAGCCAATGAAAGGTAATGACTGCATTTTTATTTTTCTACTGCTATCAATGGCCAACACGGTACAACACTTCATCCATGTCTTTGGTGATCTCTGATCTCCTTATGAACTGTTTCTTACATGATGAAGATCAGCCATGGAGTATATCTGAGGTGTATATCAGGGTGTGCTTCTTCCCCCCATGAGAGCTGTGATGTCCAGCAACATTCATATACAAGACATTTCCCGCACTCAAGGCACTAATACACCTCGAGGGTTGTGTGGGATCCCTGATGTACAGGAAGACAGGACTTCAGTGAGGAACATTTCCCACACTCAGAACAGAAATGTGGCTTCTCCCTCATGTGAGATCTCTGATGTTTGTAAAGATAGGACTTCTGTGAAAAACATTTCCCACATTTAGGACAGGAATACGGCTTTTCCCCCGTGTGAGTTCTCTGATGTTTGTAAAGATCGCACTTCTGTAAAAAACCTTTCCCGCACTCAGGACAGGAATGCGGCTTCTGCCCCGTGTGAGATCTCTGATGTTTGTTAAGATTCGACTTCACTGAAAAACATTTCCCACACTCAGGACAGGAATACGGCTTCTCCCCTGTGTGAGATCTCTGATGTGAGTAAAGTTGGGACTTCACTGAAAAACATTTCCCGCACTCAGGACAGGAATATGGCTTCTGCCCTGTGTGAGATCTCTGATGTGTGAAAAGACTGGACTTATCTGAAAAACATTTCCCACACTCAGGACAGGAAAATGGTTTCTCCCCCGTGTGAGATCTTTTATGCCTATTAAGATGGCATTTAAATTGGAAACATTTCCCACACTCGATACAGGAAAACCTCTTCTCTGTTGGAAGGACGGCACCGTCCCGCACAGTCTGAGGCTCCTCAGGATAAGAGGAATACGATGGTCCGGCACCGTCCCGCACAGTCTGAGGTTCCTCAGGATAAGAGGAATACGATGGTCCGGCACCGTCCCGCACAGTCTGAGGCTCCTCAGGATAAGAGGAATACGATGGTCCGGCACTGTCCCGCACAGTCTGAGGTTCCTTAGGATAAGAGGAATACGATGGTCCATCTACACTGTGTGGTGCCGGATGGACATTTGAGGTAGTCGGGTTTTCTCCTGGACTATACTGTGTGATGTCCTCATCTTCTACTTTACAGTCTGGAGACAAAGTGAGACAATCCTCTGAGGTTTTCCTCATCTCCCGTCCATCTACTAAAATAGAAATAAAAAGATTATTACTAGACATGAGCAGATTGGTTCCCCTAAACCAGGACATCCGCCAACATGCGCACTAGATCGGCGTACCCGGGATGCTGGGGCCCATCTGGAGCGATTAGAATCACCGGGACCAGAATGGGATGGACGTGATGCTCGCGTTCTGAGGGAGGGGCCTGACAGCATTGCCGAGGAGGGCGCGAGGTGTGCTCCGGGATGAGCCGTGCCTGCACTGTAGTGTGAGAGGCTACAACACGCACAGATGATGCCCTCGCTTCCCTGCCCGATCGGAAGCCATCCAGTCATCCAGCTATCGGACACTACGGACAGGACACCGGAGAATAGGCGAATGCTGGAAGTCTGAACCCCTTGCCAACTCCCCCCCGCACACCCCCTGAGAGCCGCGTCTGGACGGCCAGCTAACAGTCTTCACAACAAGAGCAGGAGATCTTCCGTGAGGAGCTAGGGGAGAGTCCCTTATGGGCGGCTTAATCTGAGAAGAAAACAAGGTAACGCTGATTTGAATTGAACTATGCTAACAGCTGATGAATAAGAAAACGGCTCGCAGGCAGGTTTGCTTACCTTTGCAGTATACAGCTATTTACCTGCCCCCCCCCCCAACTGCATGTAGTGTGAACTTTTCATACGGCTGTCTGCCATTCTTCCTCTTTCTTTTTTCGCCTTCTTCCTGAATGGATTAGCCACCCACCTATCTGCACGGTCTCTAGGTTTCATAAGCACAGCTGGTTTAATGGTGGAGCAGTCCCATGGATGAGCCGCAGATTTACCCCCTAAACCATATATCTGCCTATATGTCAACTAGTCTCTCTGAGGAAATGCAGGCTATAACAGGTGTCTGACTGTAAGCATCAGAAAGATCAAAGGGGAGAAGAGGAGCGGGGGGAGAAGAGGAGCTGGGGGGGAGCAGAGGAGGAGGATTATATACAAGAAAATTCTCAGTGGAACAAACCATAACCACTATGAGGCTATTTAATTATATGTTTATGCTGCCACTTTTGACTTCTATGTAAGACCACCTAGCCCCACAGCTGTGACTGACTGAGCTCCAGAGACAGTTTAATCATCTATAAGGGCTCTTTCACACGGGCGGAACCCGTAATGATCTGCCCCGTGAACATCCGCTTGCTCAGCGGGGATCCCTCTGTTGATCCCCGCTGAGCTGGCGGATGACTTGTCCGTCTCTGCACACCGTCTGTCCGTTTTCATCCGATCCGATGACAGATGGAAAAATAGGATTTTCCTCCGTCGTGCTAAACGGACCATAGCGGAGACTGATGTCATCGGATGTCAGCGGATGTTCTTCCGCTGACATCCGATATCCCATAGGGATACATGTATGTCCGTTTTTCATCCGAAAACGGATGGATGAAAAACGGACATACGGAATGTCCGTGTGAAAGGGGCCTTAGTCAGAAGATTGCTGGGATACAAGGTCATTAATATACCGGTGGGCCCTTATAGATGCAGCGTATTATATCCACCGGCTCAGATAATCCATAGCCATAGCCTGCAAACTGATTGGCCCAGTTCATTGGCCTGGCATCCCTGAAAGGAAATCCCTATAAGTCCAAGCAATAGTCTGTGTATGCCTGCCTATAACCCAGGCTAACCCATAGCTACCCAGTCACCCAATTATTGGACTGGTATGAAATAATATACTCAGCCTTAGAGTTGCGTTTATTGGAGTAGCAGAAATATTGCACTCACCAGTACCTCAGCCTGAAAACTGAGGTCAAACTCGACATCAATTAGTCCATAAACCTGGGGGAAACCAGTAAAGCAAAGCCCCAATCTGTTTCTCTTTTCCTTTTTTTCCTTTTGGGCGTTCGGTTTTGTTTTCCGTGTGTGGTCTTCTTTGAAAGCGATCTGCATACCAGCTTGGCACCCAAAAAGTTGGGACTGAAGATAAAGACACTGTAGTAATACTACATGCACTAGCAGACCGCGAGGCTACTTGACCGTCTGTTTATCTGCACGCCTAGAAAGAGGGAAATCAGTACATCTACTAGCCCAAATAAATCCCTACCTTGACTCTATAAGTGAAGAGAGCACCAAATAGGAAAGCCAGCCCCCTCCTACATGAGACAATTAGTCCCCAGACAATACGGTTATTAAGTACTCACAAATAAAAGATACCGGACTATATAAGCTGATAAACCGAGATTAACCCTACAGAGGCAACATACATAGGGGGTGGGAAATTTGAACTGTTTCAAGTGTGGTGGTAAGGACAGAGAGGAGAGAGTAGAGGAGGAGGAGTAATTACCAACAAAGCCCTTCAGGAACAAACTACATCGCAAATACTCTCCCGTGAGCTGAGACCACTGAAACAAATATATCTGGTCCCTGCACCCCGTTAAACACAGGCACGTGGACTACCAAATAGAGGAAAAGAGACTTTAACCACTTCTTCACCGGGCCTATTCTGGCACATCTCTCCTTCATGTAAAAATCATAATTTTTTTGCGAGAAAATTAATCAGAACCCCCAAACATTATATATATATATTTTTTTTAGCAAACACCCTAGGTAATAAAATGGCGGTCATTGCAACTTTTTATCTTGCACGGTATTTGCGCAATAATTTTTCAAACGCCTTTTTTTGGGGAAAAAAACGGTTTCACAAATTAAAAAATAACAAAACAGTAAAGTTAGCCCAATTTTTTTGTATAATGTGAAAGATGCTGTTACGCCGAGTAAATAAATACCCAACATGTCACGCTTTAAAATTGCACACACTCATGGAACGGCGCCAAACTTCGGTACTTAAAAATCTCCATAGGCAACGCTTTAATTTTTTTTACAGGTTACTATTATCGAGCTACAGAAGAGGTCTAGTGTTAGAATTGTTGCTCGTACTCTGCCGCACGCGTCGATACCTCACATGTGGGGTTTGAACGGCGTTTACATATGTGGGCGGGACTTACATGCATGTTCGCTTCTAAGTGCGAGCTACCGGGGATAGGGGCTTTTTTTTTTTTTTTTTACAGATTTTTTTTTGTTTTGACATTTTTTTTTGATCACTATTATTCCTATTACAAGGAATGTAAACATCCCTTGTAATAGGAATGGTGTGTGACAGGTCCTCTTTATGGAAAGATGCGGGGTCAATAAGACCCCACATCTCTCCTCCAGGCTGGAAAGCATGAGATCGGTGAAAAAAAAATTCACCCATCTCATGCTAACAGCCGCAATTGCGGCTTTGTTTACTTCCGGGTACCGGGCGTGACGTCACAACGTTGCGCCCGGGACTCCGACGGTCATAGAGATGACTGGTGACTATCTGGTCACGGGAAATCTCTATGATCTTCATGCGACGCCGGCCGATTAGTTCTCCGTGCCCCTGATGGCACGGAAGAGCCCAGAGAAGCACTGGATGGCGACAGGAGGGGGGGTGTCCCCGCCCGCCGCCTATAAGAATGATCAAGCGGAGGAACTGCCGCTATGATCATTCTTATGGTGCGCAGAATCGCCGGCATCATTCAGATATCCCTACTCAAATTCAAGGACGTCCTTGGTGGAGAAGTGGTTAAATAATAAACAAAGAAAGTCAATTGTTAAACGCGAAACTGGGGAAGCGAATAAGAGCGCCAAATAAAAACAACATGAGTAAGACTACGAGTAAAACCACGAAGGGTACGGTCCCAAAAACCCTCAAAAACAGTGCAGCAACTAGTACAATTAAACAGTACATGACTCAGGAGGCAAGCCCAAAAAGCCCTGGATTGAGTAAACAACAGCAAGACAAAATTGATAAAAAAAAATAATAATAAAAAAAAGGAGTACAGTGAAACAAGGAGGAGGGATGTCAGACCAATCTAAAGATGACCTAACAACAGAAAGTGAATTAGAGACTACTAGAGCAGATGAGCAACGGTCAGACGCAGAAAAGGGGGGCGGAATTCCGCCACTGGGGCTCGGCACGGCGCCGCCTCCCACCTCTCTCGCCTCCTGTTTACGGGGGGGGGAATGGGCGACGCAGTTAGAGCTGCACCTCAACATAAGAGAGCCAGTGGCAAATGTGGAGGAGGGGGCCACTAATGGTTCTGAGGCCAAAAAGGGGCCAAAGGGGAGGGGAGGGTAGGAGGGGCGGGGCGGGGGGAGGTGGAGGGGATTAGAGGGAGGGAGGGATTAGGAGGGCGGGCGGGGGTGGACGGGAAGGAAGGGAAGGGTAGGAGGGGAGATGGGGGAGGGAGGGGTGGAGCTACCTCATTGATTTTACAAGAAAGGAAAAATTCTGAGGCAGACAGGCTAAACGCGAACAGCATAGAAAAAGGGAAAAAAAGACAGGATGACAGCAATAAACTTTATGACCTATAATGTTAGAGGATTAAATACTCCCACCAAGAGGCACAAGATTTTAAAAGAGCTTAAACAGTATAGAGCGGATGTAGTCTTCTTACAGGAGACCCATCTGACCCTGGAATCAAATGTAAAACTATTTTCCCCTAATTTCCTGACATGGTACTACGGGGACACTATTTTAAAGAGAGCAAGTGGAGTGGCAATAGGATTTGCCAAGGAAATGCGGTTCACATTGGAGGCTAGGATGACGGATATGGAAGGAAGATTTCTCTTCCTAAAAGGTAAACTAGGCGATATGGAATGCACTTTAGCAAATATCTATGCCCCCAATGTGAACCCCATTAAATACTTTAATGACATTTTGGGAAAACTGAAGGATTTCAGGGTGGGATATGTGATCTTGATGGGAGATATGAACTTCTGTAAGGACCCGGCAGTAGATAGTACGTCCCGGGTGCAGGGGACAAATAACGCACAGCTGAAAAAGATAAAACAAAAAATGCATAGTAATCAGATGGTTGACATTTTTGAGGATAATGCATCCAAAATTACAGGACTATACGTTTTACTCCCCCGTACACGGGACGTACTCTAGGATAGACTACATTATGGTAGACCATAGACTGCTGGAAAGGGTCACAGAATCAAGCATAGAAATTTCCTCACTTTCGGACCATGCCCCCGTAAGCATGAAAATAAATGCCCCCGGACATCAAAGATAACCCTACACCTGGCGACTAAATGAAGAACTACTCCGGTATGAGGAAGGATTAGAAAGGGTGAAAAGAGAACTAGAACAATATGTTTTGGTAAATGACACTGAAGGGATATCAGGGGAAACAACAGGAGCTATATTATAAATTAGTGATGAAAAGAGACGTGCTTAAAGAACTCATGGAACAAGAGGCTAAAAGGACACTAAATAGTAATGCAAAAGAAAAGGTATATGTGGGGAAATAAACCTAGTAAACACCTAGCAAAAATGGTGCAAAAGAAGAAAACTAGAAATTATATAGAAAAAAAAAAGAATGGAGATGTAGCACATGCAACAAAGCATATAGCAGACACCTTTAAAAATTATTACGAGGGGTTGTATTCTGTGGAACAAAAGGAATGGCGGACAGGAGAGAAAAGGGTAAAAACAAATGAATTTCTAGAAAAAGCGAGACTGCCCAAGATCAATGAGATTGAAAGAATGATATTAGACAAATCAATAACGGAAGAGGAAATAAGTGGAGCGTTGATGGACTCAGCTTCGGGGGAAAAGCCCCGGCCCCGAAGGGTTCACAACGTCCCTACTTTAAAAAATGTAGGGAGATTTTGATCCCCAGGCTGTGTCAATACATGAACAGACTGGGGACCGAATATGAAATGGGCAGGGAGGCTTTAGCAGCTACGATAACAGTAATTCCCGAAAGAGGGGAAAGATGGTATGCTCTGGATACAGGCCTATTTCGTTGCTTAATGCAGATATAAAATTGTACGCGAAAGTCTTACCAGAATGAATGAAGAGGCTGATGACCACACTGGTCCACCCGGACCAGGTGGGATTTATCCCAGGAAGGGAGGGGAGGGACAATGGGGTGAGAGCATTACTCCTTCTACAGAAGTAAAAAGAGAATGGGTCCCCAGGTCTACTCCTGTCAATAGATGCGGAAAAAGCATTCGACAGGGTAGACTGGGGACTCATGATACAAACCCTGGAAATTATGAGAATTGGGCCTAGGATGATCCAGTGGATCAAAACATTGTACCATCACCCCTCTGCAAGGATAAAAATAAACAGCATGTTATCTCCTGCTTTTGAGATGAAAAATGGGACGAGACAGGGTTGCCCCCTGTCCCCCCTCCTGTTTGTGCTGTTCCTAGAACACCTCCTTGCTATGGTCCGAAACAACCCCGATGTCAAGGCTATTAAGGGGGAAGAAGACGAACATAAACTCTCAGCCTTTGCAGACGATGTACATTACCAAATTTACTTAAAATCCTTAAACAGTATGGCGAGATATCAAACTTTAAAATTAACGTAACTAAGACCGAGATCCTAAATGTCAACATTAGTAAATCAGAAGAACGGCTCTTAAGAGATGAGTTTAATTTCCCCTGGCAGAAGGAACTTAAGTATTTAGGAATAAAATGGAAAATTGTATACTCACTCTTCCGTAATTTTCCTATCCCGACGCTCGTTGGGTATTGGAAGGAGATGAATTGCATATGCTTTTTTGATTATTTTAATCAGCCAAGATGCTATTGTCTTGGAAGAGGTTGCTTGGCCTTTCTTAGGGCCGTTTGGTATGACAAACAGACTTTCCGATTTTCTAAATGGGTTAGTAACCTCCAAATATGAGAATATAATGGACTTGATATCCAATGGATGCGGATCCCCCTGGCTAGTGAGAAAAACTGGTAGATTGATTTCTGGATTGAAATGGAAGGCGGATGCTACCTTCGGTATGAATTGTTCAGACGGCCTTAGAACGACTCTGTCGGGATAGAAGATTAAATGAGACTCTTTCATAGACAGTGCTTGCAGTTCGGATACTCTCTTTGCGGAGGTTATTGTGACCAAAAAAAAACAATTTAAGTAATAAGTCCCCTAAAGGAAAAAAGGGTTGTTTCGATAAGGCTTCTAGAGCTATTGACAGGTCCCAAGTTGGGAAGGTAGGTTTTCTTGGTGGTCTTATCTTTAAGCATGCTCTTTGAAATTGAATTATGAGAGGATTAAATGCCCATTTGATTCCCGTCATGGCTGACAAAGCAGATGTTTGAACTTTTAAGGTGCTTGAACTTAGGCCTCTATCCAGGCCTGGCTGAAGGAATTCAAGAACTTGTGCCACCGTAGGAGAAAGTGGGTCCCATGACTGCTGTTGCGCTAATGCAGTGAATCTTTCCCAAACCCTGCTATAAACGCCGTAAGTTGATTTTTTTCTGGCCTGTTGAAATGTAGCCGCTACTCTTAGGGAACATCCTTGATCTAATAGCCTCCCCCTCTCAATTTCCAAGCCATTAGGTGGAGCCTTTCTGGTGCTGGGTGTAGGAACTGACCTTGTGAAAGTAGGTCCGGTGTCACTGGAAGAATCAGTGGATCTTCTATACTCAGCTGTAGGATGGTCGTGAACCACGGCCTCCTCGGCCAAAAAGGTATCACCGCTATCACTGTAGACGTTGAGTTCCTCAGTCTGGCCAGGAACCTGGCTATCAAGGGAATGGGAGGAAATATATAACTCAGACGAAACCTCCAAGGGTGAAGGAGACAGTCGACCCCCTCTGCCATTGGATAAGCAGTTTGCGCTAAAAACTTAGGACATTTGTTGTTCATCGGTGTTGCTGCCAAATCGATGTCAGGAATTCCCCACTTCTGTGTTATAAGGGAGAATGCTCGGTGACTCAGCGACCATTCGTTGTTTGAGATATATATCCTGCTTAGATCGTCCGCAAGCTGGTTCTGAGCCACTGGAACGTATACCGCCTTCAAGTCTTCTAGGTGAACTTGGGCCCACTCGAGAATAGGGCGCCCCTCTTGTATAAGAGAGTTGCTTTGCGTTCCGCCCTGTCTGCGGATGTAGTTCACTGCTACAGTATTGTTCATGCGCAATATAACACTCTTTCCTGTGAGAAATGGTCTGAACGCTAGTAGCGCTTGAAAAGCGGCCCTGAGTTCCAGGATGTTCGAGACTACTCCCTGAGGACGGAAGGACCAGCGGCCCTGTACTGCCAGATCCTGGTAAAGTGCACCCCAGCCCTGGAGGCTGGCATCTGATGTGACCATTTCCACCTGAGGGGGTACGATGTGTCGATAAAGCTTTAGGTTGTTGACTCATGTCCACCACCATACCGACTGTTTCACCGATCTGCTGATGGGGATCCGTTGGGTTAATGATGTTCCGTTCCATTGCTTCAGAAACGAAACCTGGAATGTCCTTGTATGCCACTGGGACCATCGGGAAGGTGGAGGACATGGAACCTAGAATATGCTTAGGCATGTTCTGGCTTGCAGATGCTTCGCTGCCATTAGTCTTTTTATTTTTTGCATCAGCGGTCCTATTTTCTCCTGAGGTAGACCCACAGTGTTGGCATTGGTGTTGATTTCCACGCCTAGGAAGATCATAGACTGGGTTGGTTCTAGACTGCTTTTATTCCAGTTTATTATCCAACCGAAGTGTTGTAAGGTGGATATTAGTATCTCTCGATGCTGGAGTAATAGCTGCTGGCTGCCGGCCAGGAGGAGGAGATCGTCGAGATAGTGGTGGACTCTGAGTCCTTTCTCTCTCAGATATGCTATCACCGGAAGCAGAACCTTCGTAAACTTTCTGGGGGCCGTCGATATTCCAAACGGAAGACTCCGAAATTGGAAGTGTTGATGTGCTATCGCAAAGCTGAGGTACTTTTGGAAGTCTTGGTGTATAGGAATATGGAGATAGGTGTCCGATAAATCTATTGATAACATCCAATCTTTTGTATTGATCGCCAGTAGTATGTATTGGAGACTCTCCATTTTGAAGGATTCCACTCGTATCGATCTGTTGAGGTTCTTTAGATCTAGAACCGGTCTCAGATCCCCCATCTTTTTCTTTACGAGAAAGAGAGGGGAATAAAAACCTTTTTTTATTTGGTTTTGTGGTACCTCCACCACTGCTTGCTTCTGAGTTAACTCCAATATGTATTTGATTAGCATTTTTCTTTTTAGTAGGGATGACGCAATCCGGGTAACTTGAAAATGGTCTTTGGGGGTTCTGCTTTTAAACCCCATCTGTGATCGTGGATATTGTCCATGGGTCCTATATATGGTCTGCCCATACCCGTTGTGACAGCAGGAAGGTAAAGTCACCTGGTTGCATCCAGGGGGGTAGATATATTTCGCCCAGATTCAGGCTTTACGCCGACTTATACAGCTAGGTGGAGAGTTGTATAAGCCCAGCTGAGACTAGTGGGCTCATTGATGACTCATACCTCTAGGGAGAGGGCTGGGCGTCGTGCAGACAGGGAGTTGATGAGGCCAGCTGAAGCTTGTCAGCTCATTTAGGCCTCTATAAAAAACTCCCAGATTCATTAGGTGTTAGCTCATGCCTGGAAGCAGACCTGTGTGGACTGTCTAGGGAGAGTGAACCCCTGTGCGGTGAGAGAAAGCCTGTGTGGCTATATTTTGCTTGGACATTTAAAACCAGGGACTAGGACAGCACTAGGCTGATCCCAGTCGTTAGTTAGGAAACCTGTAAGTTTAGTCAGAGGTCAAGTTGACCAGGATTTATTTTGTTTATGTTTTTTTTGCCTTGCTGTGTTTTTGTCACTGTAAATAGAAAATAAACCGCACCTTTTTGATTTTGAAAACCACAACCTCCGTCTGCTGGGCCTGTTTTTGGGTGGGGAGCCCATCCCGGGGGTCACACATACCCGCTGCCGAGCTAACCCCCTCACAGTTGGTGGAGAACCAGTGGCAGTTTTTTTTTAAGCCAGTATGGAGGAGATACTGAAACAGCTGGCTCTAGCAAATGCCAATCAACAGCAGACAAATGCAGGTTTGCAAAGGAGCCTTGCAGCCCAGCAGCAAGCTCATCAACAGAGCCTTGCAACTTTACAACAGAGTCTGGAGGCTCAGCAACAAGCCCAACAGCAATCTGAGGCCCGCTTCATAGACCTGTTGCAGAAGCAAGAGCAGAGACTACAACAACAGATGGAAGCAGTAATGCAGCAACGTCCGCAGACCAGTGAGGAAAGCCGTCCCACTAATACCGCGTCCTTTGGGGTGAGTCGTTTATTGACAAAAATGACTGGAGAGGATGATCCAGAGGTATTTTTGACCACATTTGAAAGAACCGCTGAAAGAGAAAAGTGGCCTGAGGAGCAGTGGGCTGGACTAGTGGCTCCTCTGTTAACTGGTGAATCGCAGAAAGCTTACTATGACCTAGAGCCTAACCAAGCAAAAGACTATGTGATGCTAAAAGCTGAAATATTGGCAAGGCTGGGTGTCACCCTGGCTGTCCGGGCTCAGCGTGTGCATAACTGGACTTTCCAGCTTGGAAAACCCCCCAGGTCTCAAATGTATGATCTCATTCACCTGAGCAGAAAGTGGCTACAGCCAGAGACTTTGTCCGCACCAAAGATTGTGGAACGTGTTGTAATGGATCGGTTTTTGAGAGCTCTTCCTACTGCCATCCAAAAGTGGGTAAGCCATGGAGACCCAGAGACGGCCGATGGTCTTGTGGATCGTGTGGAGAAATACTTGGCTACAGAGAACCTGACGGCCTCTTCCAGAGACACTCGGACTTTCCACCCTAAGACCAGACCATCCCCAGGGGCGGATAAGAGGATTCCAAGGGGTGAGGGTGGAGAGAGTGAGAGGGTGGGAGCTCTACCCCAAGTTTGGCGAGAACAGCCTGGGAAATCAGCGGCTCAAGAGGCCGCAAGAAGGATCGTTTGCTACCGCTGCCGGCAAGCGGGACATATTGCAGCAAATTGCCCGGTTTTGGAGGAACCCATGCAGTGTGACTTTCTGACGGGCAGACGTCAGTCGCTGTGTGCGACAGTCGCATGCACTGCCATTCGGGGAACTGAGAAACATTTATGCAAAATGTGTATTAATGGTAGAAATGTTGTGGTATTGCTGGATTCAGGTAGCCTTGTGACCCTGATAAAGGCTGAGTTAGTTAAAACAGAGGTCTCTGGGAATAGCAAGGTAGCCGTTATTTGTGTGCATGGGGACACCCGAGAGTATCCAGTGACTACAGTGTGTTTCGAGACCCCCAAAGGTACCCTCTCTCATCCAGTGGGCTTAGTATCTCAGTTACCGCATGACGCCATTGTGGGAAGGGATTTTCCGAAGTTCTGGGAACTGTGGGATGATCCTGAGCCCCCCACTGGTGCCCCTATGTACCAGGAATGTGATAGCCAGAACTCCCCTGAGAGTGGTGAGGACTCTCCGGAATTTCCCTTGTCAGTATTGGCAGGGGAGACTCAAGAAACTGGAGAGGAGCCCACCTCCTCAGACGAAAACCTACCGTCTGTGGAGTTTTCTGATCTTGAGGTTCACAGGGAAAACTTTGCCACAGAACAGTTGAAAGACCCCGCCCTAATAAAGGCACGGGAAAACGTAGTGAAAATAGATGGCGAGTTAGTGAACCCAGATAATACCGGCACTTACCCATACTTCAGCGTAGAGAAGGACCACTGTATCGGGTGGCAAAAAGGGCAGAAGAAACCGTTGAGCAGCTTGTGGTGCCCAAACCTTACAGGAAGTTGGTGTTGGAGTTGGCCCATGGGCACATTCTTGGAGGTCATCTGGGGACAGAGAAAACCCGAGAGAGGGTATTACAGAGATTCTATTGGCCTGGGGTGATGAAGGACATAGAAAATTATTGTTCCTCCTGCCCTGTGTGTCAGAGGTCGGCCCCGATGCCACATTTCCGTAGCCCGCTGGTCCCTCTACCCATCATTGAGGTCCCGTTTGAGAGAATCGCAATGGATTTGGTAGGTCCTATAATCAAGTCCGCTAGGGGGCACCAGTACATATTGGTTATAATGGACTATGCCACCCGTTATCCAGAAGCGATCCCTCTCAGAAATACCTCGGCCAAAACCATAGCCAAAGAGCTATCTCTTGTTTTTAGCCGGGTGGGTATTTGTAAAGAACTGCTTACGGACCAAGGTACACCCTTTATGTCCCGGGTTATGAAAGAGCTGTGTAAATTGTTCAAAGTGACGCAATTGCGTACATCTGTGTATCACCCCCAAACCGATGGGCTGGTTGAAAGATTCAACAAAACCCTAAAACAAATGTTGAAGAAAGTGGTGGATAGAGATGGAAGGGATTGGGACTGTCTACTTCCTTATTTGATGTTTGCTATTAGGGAGGTGCCCCAATCCTCTACGGGATTCTCCCCCTTTGAGTTACTGTATGGGAGACACCCAAGAGGGCTGTTGGATATTGCCAAGGAAACTTGGGAAAGTGAGAGTTCTCCCCACAGGAGTGTGATTGAGCATGTCGCCCTGATGCAAGATCGAATTGCACAGGTAATGCCCATCGTGAAGGAACATTTGGCCCAAGCGCAGTTGGCACAGCAGAGAGTGTACAACCGTGGAGCCAAGACCCGTACCTTTTCCCCGGGGGATAGGATATTGGTACTTGTCCCTACGGTTGAAAGTAAATTCCTTGCCAAATGGCAAGGCCCCTACGAGATAATGGAAAAAGTGAGCGAAGTGAATTACAAGGTCAGACAACCAGGAAGGCGAAAGCCCGAACAGATCTATCACGTTAATCTGTTGAAAGCCTGGAGGGATAGAGAGTCCCTAGTCGCAGACACTTGGTCACCAGCTCAAACTGGTTGCGTGATTCCTGAGGTTGGAATCGCAGCCACCTTGTCACAACCCCAACAACAGGAGGTTAAGGAGTTTGTGCTTCGCAACAAGGAGGTATTCTCTGAGCTGCCGGGACAAACATCTGGGGTAGAGCATGACATTATTACCCCGCCCGGTGAAAGGGTGAAGTTAAAACCCTATCGGATCCCAGAGGCCCGACGGGAGGCAATACGGGAGGAAGTACAGAAAATGCTGAACTTAGGGGTGATAGAGGAGTCCCAAAGTGATTGGTCTAGTCCCATTGTGTTGGTGCCTAAACCGGATGGGAGCTGGCGATTTTGTAACGATTTTCGTCAGTTGAACAAAGTTACAAAATTTGACACCTACCCCATGCCACGTATAGATGAGTTGATCGACCGGCTGGGAACAGCCCGATACATGACGACTCTTGACCTCACAAAAGGGTATTGGCAAATCCCCCTGGCCAAGTCGGCCAAAGAGAAAACCGCATTTGTAACCCCAGACGGGGCGTTCCAATATAAAAGAATGCCGTTCGGGTTACAGAATGCGCCGGCCACATTCCAGCGGAAAATGGACCAGATGCTGAGGCCCCATCGGAAGTATGCTGCGGCTTACCTGGATGATGTAATTGTCCATAGCACAGATTGGGCCTCACATCTGCCAAAAGTGCAAGCAGTCCTGGACTCTGTTCGGGAAGCAGGGTTTACGGCTAACCCCAAGAAGTGTACCATTGGGCAGGAGGAGGCCAAATATCTTGGGTACACCATTGGGAGGGGAGTAATAAAACCCCAACTCAACAAAGTCGAGGCCATCCAGAGTTGGCCACGTCCCAACAGCAAGAAGCAGGTACGAGCCTTTCTGGGAATCGCTGGGTATTATCGGCGATTCATTCCCCACTTTGCTTCTAAGGCTGTGCCCCTAACCAACCTGACGAAGGGGAAAGGGTCGGTCATGATTAAATGGACCCCCGAGGCTGAGGCAGCATTCCAGTTCTTGAAACAAGCCTTATGTAGCCAGCCAGTGTTGTACTCACCCGACTTCTCTAGAGACTTTGTCGTACAAAGTGATGCGTCAGATGTGGGGTTAGGAGCAGTATTGTCCCAGGTCTGGAACGGGGAAGAGCACCCAGTCATTTACCTCAGCAGGAAGTTGAAGTCCCATGAGGTAAATTACGCCACCGTTGAAAAGGAGTGTTTAGCGGTGAAGTGGGCTCTAGATTCCCTTCGGTACTACCTGCTAGGTAGGCACTTTGACATGGTTACGGATCACGCTCCGTTAAAGTGGATGGCTCAAAACAAGGAAACAAATAGAAGAGTGAATAGGTGGTTCCTGGCCCTCCAGGAATTCAACTTCACAGTAAAGCATCGCCCTGGCGTTCAAATGGGGAATGTGGATGCTTTGTCTCGAGTACATGAATGCCTGATTGCTGGTGTTCCAACCCCGAGGTTAAAACAAGAGGGGGGGGTATGTGACAGCAGGAAGGTAAAGTCACCTGGTTGCATCCAGGGGGGTAGATATATTTCGCCCAGATTCAGGCTTTACGCCGACTTATACAGCTAGGTGGAGAGTTGTATAAGCCCAGCTGAGACTAGTGGGCTCATTGATGACTCATACCTCTAGGGAGAGGGCTGGGCGTCGTGCAGACAGGGAGTTGATGAGGCCAGCTGAAGCTTGTCAGCTCATTTAGGCCTCTATAAAAAACTCCCAGATTCATTAGGTGTTAGCTCATGCCTGGAAGCAGACCTGTGTGGACTGTCTAGGGAGAGTGAACCCCTGTGCGGTGAGAGAAAGCCTGTGTGGCTATATTTTGCTTGGACATTTAAAACCAGGGACTAGGACAGCACTAGGCTGATCCCAGTCGTTAGTTAGGAAACCTGTAAGTTTAGTCAGAGGTCAAGTTGACCAGGATTTATTTTGTTTATGTTTTTTTTGCCTTGCTGTGTTTTTGTCACTGTAAATAGAAAATAAACCGCACCTTTTTGATTTTGAAAACCACAACCTCCGTCTGCTGGGCCTGTTTTTGGGTGGGGAGCCCATCCCGGGGGTCACACATACCCGCTGCCGAGCTAACCCCCTCACACCGTGTAAATAGTTTGAGCCTGGCTCCCACTTGTACGGGTTGGGTGACCGATACATCAAAATGACTTCTGTTGCTCTCCTGTAAATGGCAAGCTTGGGTTTCTGTGTTCTTAAGTAAGATGATTGTGTATTTCTCCAATTTCGTTTGAACTCTTTGCCCGGTCTATATGATCTTGCTTGCCTGTATCTTTCCGAGAGATTTCTTCTAAAGGGAGGAGGCTTTTGCTGTTTCGGCCTTCTATCTGACGGAATCAGGCCCGATTTCCCACATGTGACCTTTGATAGAGCTAGGTCTAATTTGGGACCGAATAAGTTGGTTCCATCCTAAGGAATCTTACACCAGTTTGACTTGGATGTTCTGTCTGCGACCCACGGTTTTAGCCAGAGGGCTCTTCTGGACGTAACTGATGCTAGCATCGCTCTCGCTGATGATCTAATAATGTCCACTGATGCTTCAGGTACAAATTCCCCTGCCAGACTAAGCTCTTGTAGTGCAGAAATTATTCTGTCCTGCTGCTTCCAATAGTAGTTTATTGACATTTGATCTCCAGCCGGTAATTGCTCTGCCTACCGCAGCTAGGGCGATAGCTGGCCTGCAGGCGCCTCCTGCCGATGAATAGGCTTTTTTAGTTCAAGGTCAATTTTCCTGTCCAAGACATCTCTGAAAGTTACCGCATCCTCTATTGATAGGGTCACGTGTCTAGCCAATCTCATTAGAGAAGAATCTACTATAGGAGCTGAGATGAGGGGATTTACTGCTGGCTCTTTTAAAGGATATAGCTTTGCTATCCTATTGTTAAGGCTTGTTTTTTTTGTCAGGTTTTTCTCACTCATCCTTAATTAATTCCTCAAGTTCATCAATAAAGGGAAAAGTTTCAGGGTCACTCTTTAGGTTAGGAAAATATTTCCTGAGCTTACGAGGTGTTTCTTTAGATTCATCCCAGCCAATAGCTTCTTTTACTGATCTTGTAAAGGGATCTATTAGGGCAAAATCAAAACCAATCGATACTGGAGAATCCTATTCAGCTACGGACTCGTCTGATCCTTGCGGAATGTAAGAGGTTGATGCTGGTGTTGCCTCGGCCAACCCCACCGGTTCTGTGACAGAGGCTTCCAAAATCGACTCTAACAGAATCTCTGATAATATTAGATACCTCCATTGCACCCGACTCCTTGACTCTGGTGGCTTCGTCAGCACAGGATTGGCAGGCCAATTTATTGGGAAGAGCTTGTGCTCCGCATACCTAGCAGGCATTAGCCGCAGGATGGGTTTGATGGCTATCCCTTGCTTTGTGGGAGGATGATCGTTTATTATGGTGGTGAGAGGAGGTTCTTGACCTGCTTCTTCTGGAATGCGAGTGTCTGGAGGGAGATCGTTCCCTACGTCTGGAATGAGATGATCTTGAAGATCTGCCAGGGCTATCAAAAAAGTGATATTAATGGCTTAGCTTCTCTTTTTTGTCTCCTCTTCACTACTTACCACTTCGTTGCCTCTTACCTTACTGGCTGTGGATGGTCTGCTGGGGCAGCGGCCTCCATAGGAGATAGAGAGAGTGTACCTGAAGGAGGAGGAGCGTATAGATTCTAGTAAAGGAAGGTTTCCCAAGGGGTATACTTGCAGAAGATATATGCAGCTTAAAACGTCACCTACCAGGTTAAGGAGCTTGTTTTGTAATTGGCAGCAGCGTGTCTGCAAGCGCGGTGTGTGCGGTCATATGTACGGCCACAATACTGACATTTCAGTCTCTTTTAAATAAGCCGCCGTCGCTGTTGGAATGACGCGGCACCACGCATGCGCACTAGTGGTTTGCTGCACTGAGCGCCATATTTGTAACTGGCGAGGTGAGAAGAGTTCTGTTGTCACTTTCTGCATGACGCCGAGGCGCCCGTTGCCATGATGAAATGGGTCAGTGAGCCTGTAGGATCGGAGAGCCCAGCAAGCACTGAGAATGAGAGGAAAGACAAAGAAAAAGGAACATGGAGAAAGAGTGGAGACCGCGCCGAATGATTTTAAAGCCCGTTTAAGGCTTGTGATAAAAGTAAGATATACTCACAATTCCCCTGAGATCATCAGAGTGGGGTCCCCGCATAAAGCTAGTTTAGAGACTGTACAGTCAGGGCTTCCAAACTAGGAGAGGCTGAACCTAGCTGGGGCGAAAAGCGGTAAGAGGTCTACTTGATTGTCAGTCCTAACAGATGAGGAAAAAAAAGGAGAATGTGGCGGGGGGCTCCTCTTCAACACTTATAGCTAATCAGTCCTATCAGGTTGTGGGGGCAGAGTCACAACCCAATGTGTGTGCTGCCATGATGCGTCAGGAAAACGTGCTAACTCAATAAAGAAAATATATAAAATAAACTACATCCCCCTATTAGACTAAATAAAAACGGAAATTAAAAAAATAATAAATAGACCAACATCATGGATAGGACGAATTAACATTCTGAAGGATGGTTCTTTTACCAAAGATTTTGTACAAATTCCAGATGGTACCACTGGCATTACCTCAACCATACTTCAGAGTGCTAAAAACCTTGCTAATGAATTTTGTATGGAAGAATAAAAAACATAGAATCTCCTTCTTGGTACTAAAACAGGATAAGAAACATGGAGGATTGGCTGTCCCCGTTATTAAAAAATATTATAATGCGGTGGTGCCGTCTCGGGTGGTGGAGTGGGCCAAAGATAAACAGGAAAAAAGATGGGTTAAAATTGAAAATGCACTGTCAAAGACACAATTGGGAAGTATAATATGGAATCCCCCCCAGTATAGAGCACTAGACGACAACACTCACGTTTTGACACAGAACGCACTTAAAATATGGGATAGGCTGCATAAAAAAATAGATAGGGATTACAATTCACCCCTTATAGACTTAAAAGAAAATACTTTGCACCGGGGAAAAAAAAACAGTGGGAGGAAATTGGATAAAAAAAAGATAAAGCACAGTTGAGAGATATAATAAAAAGAGGGAAAATTACACCATTTCAGGAGTTAAAACACAACGAGGAATTAATGGTAATAGATGAGTGGTGGTATCGCCAGTTGTGCCATTTTGTCCAAAATTTACCCCAGCCAATGCGGTCAGGGGAGGAGCTGACGCTGTTGGAACGGCTATGTACAGAAGACAACTCAAAAGGTATCATTTCAAAGCTTTATAAACTGCTGCTGACAGTGGACGAACTGGAGATGCCCCCATTCATTAAAAAATGGGAAAGGGAATTGGGAACACAAAGGGACAAAATCACCATAGGAAAAATTATAAAATTGACCCACTCCTCCGCCATAGACATCAGGACCGCAGAATTGGGAACACAAAGGGACAAAATCACCATAGGAAAAATTATAAAATTGACCCACTCCTCCGCCATAGACATCAGGACCGCAGAATTGGGAACACAAAGGGACAAAATCACCATAGGAAAAATTATAAAATTGACCCACTCCTCCGCCATAGACATCAGGACCGCAGAAATGAACTATAAGTGTATAACAGGTTGGTATGCAACACCAGATAAGATAAGTAAATTCCAAGTGGGACAAATGGCGGAATGTTGGCGAGGTTGCAGAACAACGGGAACAATGGCCCACTTGTGGTGGGACTGTCCCAAAATCAAAAAATATTGGGAGAAAATCCTGGGTCTGATGAAAGAAATTACCAAGAAGGAGATAAAAAAAGATCCATGGATAGTTCTATTCCACGGAGGAGAGGGAGCGGTGAAACATTACAGAGTCATTAATCCCACATCTGTTAAATGCGGCTAAAAGGCTGATTCCAAAAAAATGGCAAGAGGTGGATAAGCCCATCAGTATGGGAGTGGATTGACTCGGTGGAAGAGACGCATAGCATGGAAGCGCTGAAGTATAGTATAGAGGAGGAAAAAACAGGATTTAAAGATAAATGGGAATGCTGGAAAGAATTTAAGAAAACATGGAGTTACGCTGAAAACTTAAGAGTCTAGAGGTACGATGTGGACAGAATAGGAGGGAGAAAAACTGTTGTCAACCGAAAGAACAGAAATCAAGAGGTAGAGGGGGGGAGACACAAGGGTCAAATTGGGATTCTTTAAATGTTTGCACATGGATATATATTTGGTCTTTTTATATATTTGAAACGCAACGGTGTAATATGATTGGAATTTTGATAAAATAAAATAAAGAATTAAAAAAAGAATCACCGGGATCCCCTCGGTCTCCACTCTGCGGAGCAGACGAGGAAGAAGTTTCTGTGGGGGGAAAGGCATAAATTAGCCGATACTGACCCCACAGGGCCACCAACGCGTCTGACGCATCTGCCCAGAGATCTCTGGACCTGGCCACGAACCTCGACACCTTGCGATTGAGTCAAAAAGCCAGGAGGTCCACGTCCGGCGTGCCCCACCTCCGGCAAAGGAGTTGAAACACATCCGGATGTAATGATCATTCCCCTTGGTCCAGCATCTGGCGACTTAGTCCGCCTGCCAGTTTTCTACACCCAGAATGTATACGGCCGATAGAGCCGGCACGCTCCTTTCCGCCCACCGCAGGATGTGAGCGGCCTCCGATGCTGCAGCCAAGCTCCTTGTTCCCCCCTGATGGTTTACATAAGCCACCGCCGTGGCGTTGTCCGACTGGATAATGATTAGACGCCCCTGTAGCCTCTGTGACCACGAGGAGACAGCCTGATCGCCCGAAGTTCCAGTACATTGATCGGCAGGTGGGATTCGTCCAGAGTTGAGCGACTCTGGGCCGACTGGACCCCCCAGACTTCCCCCCCAACCTGCGAGGCTGGCGTCCGTTGTAATCACAGTCCAATGGAAGGGAAGGAATGACTTCCCAGACTGAAGAGCCAGGGATCTCAGCCACAAACTCAGAGAGGCCCTGACCAGGTGACTTCCCTGAATCTGACGATCCAGAGACAATGGAGATTTCTTCCATCTGGACAGGATCTCCTTCTGCAAGACTCGAGTGTGGAATTGGGCATACAGTACTGCTTCGAAGGAGGCTACCATTAGACCCAGAACTCGCATGCAAAAAACAGAGAGACGACCATTTGCGGGATGTTAACAACTTCACCGCAGACTGGAGAGTCTGCAACTTTTCCAAAGTAAGGAAGACTCTCGCCTCCGAGGAGTCAGGAATTAATCCTAGGTACTCCAAATGCTGAGTCGGTACCAGAAACGACTTCTAAATGTTCAACACCCAACCGAATTCCCGGAGGGTCTGACTGGCTATAGCCAAGTCCTCCTCTAATTCTGAGCCAGAAGCAGCTCTCAGAAGAAGATCGTCCAAGTAGCCTATGATAGCAACGCTTCGCTGTCTCAGCAAAGCCAGAATCGGGGCTAGCACCTTGGTGAAAACTCTTGGTGCTGACGCTAGGCCAAAGGGAAGAGCCACAAATTGATAGTGGTCTTCGCCCATCACAAAGCGCAGAAACCTCTGCTGCCTGGCGCAGATGTGGACATGCAAGTATGCGTCCTTGATGTCCAGAAAATCCCACGGATGGAGCGCAGCAACTACCGAACTAATTGATTCCATGAGGAACTTTCATAGTTATATAGTTACATAGTTAGTCAGGTTGAAAAAAGACAAAGTCCATCCAGTTCAACCATAAAAAAAAATAAAAAATATCGTACAATCCCATATACCCAATTCTATACCCACAGTTGATCCAGAGGAAGGCAAAAAACTCCAGCAGAGCATGATCCAATTTGCTACAGCAGGGGAAAAAATTCCTTCCTGATCCCCCGAGAAGCAATCGGATTTACCCTTGATAAACTTTACCTATAAATGTTAGTATATTATGTACATTTAGGAAAGTATCCAGACCTTTCTTAAAGCAATCTACTGAGCTGGCCAGAACCACCTCTGGAGGGAGTCTGTTCCACATTTTCACAGCTCTTACTGTGAAGAAACCTTTCCGTATTTGGAGATTAAATCTTTTTTCCTCTAGACGTAAAGAGTGCCCCCTTGTCTTTTGTGTTGACCGTAAAGTGAATAACTCAACACCAAGTTCACTATATGGACCCCTTATATATTTGTACATGTTAATCATATCCCCCCTTATTCTCCTCTTCTCAAGAGTGAATAAATTCCGTTCCTCTAATCTTTCCTCATAGCTGAGCTCCTGCATGCATCTTATCAGTTTGGTTTCCCTTCTCTGCACTTTCTCCAGTTCCCCGATATCCTTTTTGAGAACTGGTGCCCAAAACTGAACTGCATATTCCAGATGAGGTCTTACTAATGATTTGAACGGGGGCAAAATGATATCTCTCTCTCTCTGGAGTCCATACCTCTCTTAATACAAGAAAGGACTTTGCTCGCTTTGGAAACCGCAGCTTGGCATTGCATGCCATTATTGAGCTTATGATCTACCAAAACCCCCAGATCCTTCTCCACTACGGATCCCCCAGTTGTACTCCCCCTAGTATGTATGATGCATTCATATTCTTAGCCCCCAAGTGCATAACTTTACATTTATCAACATTAAACCTCATCTGCCACATAGTCGCCCAATTAGACAGAGCATTGAGGTCGGTTTGTAAATTGGCGACATCATTTAAGGACGTTATTCCACTGCATAGCTTGGTGTCATCTGCAAAGACAGAAATGTTACTTTTGATCCCAGACCCAATATCATTTATAAAGATATTAAAAAGTAAGGGTCCCAGCACTGAACCTTGGGGTACACCACTGATAACCTTGGACCATTCAGAGTAAGAATCATTAACCACGACTCTCTGAATTCTGTCTTTTAGCCAGTTTTCTATCCATTTACAAACTGATATTTCCAATCCTGTAGACTTTACCTTGCACATGAGCCGTGTGTGGGGAACTGTATTGAACGCTTTTGAAAAATCCAAGTATACCACGTCCACCGCCACCCCTCTGTCCAAGGTTTTACTTACCTCTTCATAAAAAGAAATCAGGTTTGTCTGACAACTTCTGTCTTTCATGAATCCATGCTGTCTGTTGCTTAAATATTTTTTTTCCAGCAAGAACGCATCTATGTGGTCTTTTATTAATCTCTCCAGTATCTTCCCAACAATAGAAGTTAAACTAACAGGTCTATAGTTACTTGGTAAAGACTTTGTTCCCTTTTTAAATATAGGCACCACATTGGCCCTGCGACAATCCAGTGGTACTATTCCTGTCATTAATGAGTCCCTAAAAATTAGATACAATGGCTTTGAAATTACAGAGCTCAATTCTTTTAGGATCCGTGGGTGTATGCCATCTGGTCCAGGTGCTTTATCCACCTTTATTCTGTCTAAATATTTCTGGACCATATCACTTTTGAGCCATTGTGGATTTGGGGCTGTGTCACTACCACCCCCATTATGGACATGATCTCCCCCATGCTCCATTGTATACACAGAGCTGAAGGAAGTGTTTAATAAATTAGCCTTCTCTTTGTCCCCAGTCACCCACTCTAGATTATTTTGTAAATGGCCTACATGCTCAGACCTGACCTTTTTACTATTAATATATTTGAATAATTTTTGGGGGTTTGTCCTGCTATCTTTTGCAATCTGTCGTTCGTTTTGAATTTTTGCATCCTTGATTTTCTTTTTACATATCCGGTTATATTCTTTGTAACATTTAAACGACACTAGTGTTCCTTCATTTTTATATTTTTTAAAAGCTCTTTTCTTATAGTTTATAGCTTTTTTAACTTTAACTGTGAGCCACATAGGTTTTATTTTTAGCCTATTAAACTTATTGCCCATGGGAGTATACTTTGCAGTGAGGTCCCAAACAGTCTTTTTGAAGAATTCCCATTTCTGTTCTGTGCCCATTGATGCCAATATTCCCTTCCAGTCTAAGTCCTGGAGAGCAGCCCTCATCCTTGGAAAATTTGCTTTATTGAAATTAAGTGTTTTTATCTTTCCCGTATGTATTTTTTGCTTACAGCCAACATCAAATGAAATCATGTTATGGTCACTGCTACCCAGGTGTTCCTTTATCTGAACATTAGTAATACACTCTGCATGGTTTGAGATTACCAGGTCCAACAGAGCATCATTCCTAGTTGGGGCCTCATTAAACTGGACCATAAAATTGTCCTGCAATAGGCTTATAAATTTTTGCCCTTTAACTGTCCCAGCAGTATCATTACTCCAGTCAATTTCTGGGTAGTTAAAATCCCCCATTATTATTAACGCCCCAGCCCTTGCAGCCCTTTCCATCTGTGCAAGGAGCTGAGTCTCCACCTCCTCATTAACATTGGGTGGTCTATAACACACTCCAATGATTAACTTTGAACTACGCACATCTGTATGCAGTTCCACCCATAATGCTTCAGCCTCATCACACTCTCCATCATCCAGGTCCTCTTTCACACTCGCTTTGAGATCACTTCTCACATAGAGACAGACCCCGCCACCTTTCCTTTTTACCCTGTCTCTCCGAAAGAGTGTATAGCCAGGAATATTAATAACCCAGTCATGTGAGGATTGAAGCCAAGTTTCAGCAATATCGATTACGTCATAGCTCTCCTCATGCACCAGAGCTTCCAACTCACCTATTTTGCTTGGCAGACTTCTGGCATTGGTGAACAAACACTTTAATGTATTATTACATTTTTCTCTGGTGTTTTTCATAGAATTTTTTGTAGTACAAATGGCACTATAGTTTCCAATGGCTGTTTGCAACATGGGAACTTTGTCACCTGCCATAACCCTCCCCCCATCTATCCCCATTCCACTCTCCATTAATGTCTAACCCCTAACTGACCTGTGCGCCTGATGTAATTCTAGTTCACCCTCCCCCTTAATCCTTTCGAACCCTTACAAAGGCATTGAGGGCCTTGAGGTCCAAGATCGGACAGACTCCATCCTTCTTTGGGACCACAAACAGATTTGAATAAAATCCCTGAAACCTTTCGTTCAGTGGCATAGGTAAAATTACCCCGCACCTCAGCAAGTTTTGTACTGCCCCCAAAAAGGCAGTCCGACGAGCCGGAAGGAGAGGAAGATTTGAGGGAAAGAATCTGTTTGGTGGACAGGAAAGAAACTCGATCTTGTACCCCAAAGTGACCACCTCGCAGACCCACTGTTCGGAGAGCAGGGAGGTCAACCGAGCTGCGAACCCACGAAGCCGTCCCCCCACCCATGAGTCGAGCGGGGGCAAAACTTCATGCGGTGGCAGTCTTGTTTGCAAGCTTGTTCGGCTTGCGCACCCAGGGACGCTTCTGTCCTCCAGCTGGACCCTTTTCAGCCTGGGAGGATCTGCCCGCGGGCCCTGACTGACGAAAATACCGCTTCTGCGTGGGAAAGGAAGGTCCCGGCTTACGGCGCTGCTCCTTCCCCTTAGTGGACTGAGGGAGAAGAGTGCTCTTACCTCCAGTGACATCCTTAAACATGTCGTCCAGCGAGTTACCAAAAAGCCTCCCACCCTTGAAGAGCAAGTCTGCCAGAGCTTTCTTGGAAGCTTGGTCAGCAGACCAGCATTTCAGCCAAATCAGGCGGCGCAATACCACCAGCAGATACAGAGGCTGTGGAGATCAAGGGGGCCGCATCCAGAGTGGCATCACAGACATACACAAGGCCCTGCACCAACTGGTCGGCCAGCCTTACACACTCTGGAGGGAGCTGATGCTCCTCCACTGTCCGGTGCAATATCTTTGCCCATTCAGTGAGTGTCTGAGACACCAAAGTTACAGCCAAAATAGGCCGCAATGCAGACCCCAGCATGGTGAACATGGACTGGCTCACTGCTTCGGACCTCCTATCAGTAGGGTCCTTAAACGCAGGGTTCCCCTCAACTGGGAGAGTGGTAACTTTGTTCAACTGAGCGACCGGGGGGGGGGTCAACAACCGGAGGAAAAGCCTATTTTTTCAAAAGGCTCTCCTCAAAAGGATAACGGACCGCCATGCGCTGAGGGATCACAAAGGACTTCTGCGGCTTTTCCTATTCCTTATCTATGAACTTATCAAAGAAAGACACATAAGGAAAAACTTTTACAGAGTGGTTTGATTTGTGCGACCCAAAGGAGACTGACCCCTCCGTGGACGTCTCAGCTGTACCTTCTAGCTTGAGAGAGTCCCTTACAGCGTTGATAATTGCACTCACAAGTGCCCTGTCTTGCGCTGACCCAGATGAGGGGTCCTCCTCACCATCCTCTGACATACCAGAACCGGGGTCCTGTGCCGCAGCCAGGCCCGGGTCTGAGTCAGAGCATTCCCCTAGAGATGGCGGGGGGGAGGGGGCAATTTTTACCCCCCTTACACCCGCACGCCGCTTTCACCCTGGCAACAAAGGACTCCAGAACTGCCGACAAACTATTCATGGGAACCGCAGGTGCAGGGGCCTCTGGTATGTTTGGGGAAGAAGGGCCAGATACTGACTCCATGTTACCCACTGACAGCCCTCAGAGACTAAGTCAAAACCACTCAATAAGTCCACCCTCCTTGCTGAACTGACCGGGCGGGGTTACCCAGGGGACTCGCCACCCTGCAGGAGACCGTTCAGCGCCGCTGCCCGCCTTCCGTCTGTACACAGCGTGTGTCTGAGGAAAACTGTGAGGTGAATTGTGCTGCGCGCCATTCAGGAAGCCAGTGCTAGAGGCCAAAACCCACTCCAAAATGGCCACCAGACGCCTCCGAGAAAAGGGCACTGACCACAAGAAAATGGCCGCCCGCAATGCCGGCCTGCGTCACAGTGCGGCCACGGCAAAATGGCCGCCAATGGAAAAATCAATAGAGAGAAGCAGGCACACTAAAAATGGCGTCGGTGCTGCCAAAATGGCGCCTGAACACCGTGATGTGGATGAGAAGGCCATGGCAGAGACTTCCCAGGAGACAGACCACCCCCCACAGAAAGTGGGCCCGACACCCCACAGTCCCCAACAGGGACCCGGATTCCCCCCACAGGTACACCCCGATCGCAGCGAGGCCTGCGAGGGCAGGAGGGGAAAAGGTGACAGAGAGTAGGGAAAGGGAGGACAGGAGAACCCCCTAATCCCGGAAATGCCCAGCTGTTCCATCCTGCCGAGGCAGGAGGAACCGAACCGTACTTACCCGTCCTTGAGAGGACTTGCTGTTGAGTCCCTGACAGGCCTACAACCGAGTAGTACGGAGTAGCTATCGGCCCGCTCCACTGTGAGTGAGACAGCAGCAGCCCAGTCATATGTGGACCCCGGAGCATAAGCTCACCGGCCACCCCTGGAGCCATGGGGTATGTCGTGGCCGACCCAGCGTGTAGCCAAGGTCTGCTCACGTTCGATGGCCAGACTGGGGAGACTACAAGGATCTATAATATCCAGTCCGTCACCCAGCCGGCAGTTGATAGAAGAATCACAAAAATAAAAATTTCTTCAGGACTCTGGGCCCAAAGGTCCTACTCCTCTACTAGGCAGAAAAAAACTGAGCTGCTGACTGCAGGGCGGGGGGTTATGTCCGGAGGGACCGCCCCCCGGGCGGGGCTGTTCAACTCTGTTAAAGTTACATGTGTTTAAATATCTAACATGTTCTGCCTAGTCCTCTCCTATAGAACAGGAACATATGTCAAGACTTGTGAAGGCTGTGTCCGTCCATGGACGAAAAGAGAATTTTTATTTATTTATTACAAATCATTCATGAAAAAGACTAGGACAAGAATAAAAAACATTTCCAAAGTGAATGTGGTTTACAAACATGTCTCCGTGACCAACCAAACAGTCCAAAGTTCAACCTGAACCTACATGAATTGGGTTGGTAGATAGACGAGAAGGTTCCTATGGCTTGACAAATGAACCCCTAGTTAGTAAAACACACACATTTATTTATTTATATTTATATATATATATATATATATATATATATATATATATATATATATATAAAAATAAGATGACCTAATCCTTTATCATACAGTAGTCATGTATGGAGAGGTTGATAGAGCCAAGCTGGAATAGATCAATTCTGCTTCTATATTTAAAGGGTACATTCAAATTTTGCTCTAGTTTCGTGCTCTGGTCTCGCTTCTTCTGGAACTATATGAATATATGTGTAAAGAAGAAAAAGCATGGATTTGTCACTGAGGTGAGTCAGGCGGGTAACACAAAGACTTCACAGGGGGTTCCCGGTCACCATAAGGCGACTGGAGCTTATTAGGGGACCTGAAAACTGCAGAGCCAGGAAAGGTGTATATTGGACATGAACTGAGAGATATCTATTTGCATCAAAGGTGACTAGATGAATGCTGAACTACCATCCATGGCTCTGCAGGTATTACAAATAAATAGGCACCATTTAGTAATAAGTCAGATAAACAGGTGTATAAATCTGCTCCCTTGCTTATTGCAAGGAGGAGCCTACTTACCAGTATATATGGCCCATGGGATGACGTATCCTACAGCTCCGGGGTCCCAAGAAATGACCATGTCCTGCCTAAATGGTTTGGTTTGGATGTTGGGACAGCGGCACTCCTTTGTCAAGCATAGTGCTTGATAAAGGAGTGCCGCTGTGCCAACATCCACAGCGAGCCCACTTTGAAACGCGTCGCATGCTGATGACGTCACGATCCGGCGCGGCCTATTGTTGTGCTGTCCAAGCCTCGCTTTGAGAACCGATCACACGGCTGTGTGTTTCCATCCACCCGGAAGCCAAGCGAGCACTTGTGGCCGCAGCGCATCACAGCCAGCCATCCGGCTCGGATGTCCTTCCCCAGCCACTGCTCTGAAACCTGCATCTGAAGTGCCAGAATGATCTTCTCACTCTGCATCAAAGTCTAAACCTGCTGGGCCGTGGAAAGAAACTCTCAGAAGGAACTCTCCTGCCGTGCCTGTCATCACACGCTTCCCTAACAGGATTTCTTGTGGTGCCTGCTCCATGGACCTACTGTGACCTGTAGTTCCTCTACTTTTCCACCTAGCTGAACACTACTACTTCATTCCACATGTGAGTGAATATTGCTATTAATAAATGTTGCATTGATATCTATCTCAGAGGCGCCTCTCTCCTTTTTTTTTTTGTTCTAGCTTACTGGAAACCAGCTTCTGGTCCTTTTGGTGGCTGCTCTGACTGACCTCTCCTCCATTAACCCATTATACACCTCTTATTTTTCCTGACCTCGGACTATCTGGTACTATACATTTTATCCATATATTGAGGTACTTGCATATTGCGCCTTTTTTACTTGTTTCCTGTGACAGTAATAGGTGGTGACAGGTACTCTTTATGGAGGGATCGGGGGTTTAAAAGACCTCCAACCCCTCGTTTGCACTTCAAAGTATTCAGATCACCAAAAACTGCGATTCTGAATACTGTATATTGTTTTAAATCCGGCGCCATTGGCAGCCAAGTAAACCGGAAGTGACGTCGCTTCCGTGTTTACATACAGACTTGAACGAAGCCGACGCTTCGTTCCAGTCTGTCTCTAGCCGCCGGAAGTAGAAGCTCGCGGATCAGGTCTCCCGGTGGGACAGGAGACCCAGTAAGAGTGGCGGAAGGTGATGGGAGGGGGGTGTCCCCTCCCGTTCCTCCGGGATAACAAACCAGGCAGCTTTTAGCCACATTGGATGTTATCCCTGGAAAGCCGACCACCCGCTCTAAAAACGGTAGCGGGATGATGCCCTCAGCTGTGGGCATCATGCCGGTAATTGATTCTCCCGGTCGCATGCATCGATGCCGCAACGGGGACACCCTAATCGCGATGCATAAATTAATTTTCGGCACCCCTAGCAATTATGATACAGGAGATGGGCAGAGACTGCGGACATAATACAAGAGATGGGCAGAGACTGCGGACATAATACAAGAGATGATCAGAGACTGCAGACAAGATACAGGAGATGGTCAGAGACTGCAGCCTCACTGTGCCCATCTAAGCGGCCTCACTCTGCCCATCTAAGCGGCCACACTCTGCCCATCTAAGCGGCCACACTCTGCCCATCTAAGCGGCCACACTCTGCCCATCTAAGCGGCCACACTCTGCCCATCTAAGCGGCCACACTCTGCCCATCTAAGCGGCCACACTCTGCCCATCTAAGCGGCCACACTCTGCCCATCTAAGCGGCCACACTCTGCCCATCTAAGCGGCCACACTCTGCCCATCTAAGCGGCCACACTCTGCCCATCTAAGCAGCCACACTCTGCCCATCTAAGCGGCCACACTCTGCCCATCTAAGCGGCCACACTCTGCCCATCTAAGCGGCCTCATCTGCACACATCTGCAGCCTCGCCAGTGTCTTCATTACACACAGCGGTATATATCTCCCACTGTGTCACGGAGCTGGGGTCTAAACTCTGAACTGTTTGGCAGCCGTTGACTTTGTTACAGTAAGTGGATGGCTGCCGAACAGTTCAGACCCCAGCTCCATGACACAGCGGGAGATATATACTTCTGTGTGTAATTACAAAAGTGGAGGGGGGGGGGAGAGGAGGCACTTGGATCGGCCCTGGGTGCTGCTGCAGCCACAGCTCAAAGCGGCCCCAGGGCAGGTGGCCTACCAGGAAATATCCTGGTATCCCGGCAGGCCAGTCCGGCCCTGGTGCCCCCTGGTGTACACCTCCAGTACCGCACACGCCGCCACTCCATGGGAATAGACAGATCTAAGTGAAAGACTCCATAGGCAATCAAAACAGCCCCATGACAGCAAACAGGGAACACAGAGTGACTAAACGCCCTCTAGTGAACTCCGTGAGTGCTGTGCACACTGCCACTCCATATAGGATCCAATCCCAATTGTAAGGCCAGGTGAACGGCACTGTCAACCGCATAACAGACTCCAAAAGGAGACTCGGGGTGTTCCCAGCCTTCATACCCTGGATGACTCTCCCAGTGACAAATTTTGCTCACAAAAAGGTAAAACCTACACAAAAAAGATGTAATGAATCAAAGATAATAAAAGTCATGATAAAATTAACGTTCCATATATACAGTGCCTTGAAAAAGTATTCATACCCCTTGTCATTTCCCACATTTTGTCATGTTACAACCAAAAACATAAGTTAGAATGCCAGCATGGTGGCCTGAATTTATGGGAGGAGCCCGGGGGCTATATAACCAGCCCACTCGCCTACAAGCCTCATCGGTTCCTGTGCGCATCACATGGTTCCGGCGCACATCAGCATCATTACGTCATCACGGAGCGACTCGTCGGCGAGCTCGATCACAAACTCCCGAGGCATTTCGTTCCGGCACTCAGCGCCCACACACGCCTGGCTCGGCTGCCACAGGTAGGCTCCTCACCCCCCTCTTTCATGTTATGTATATGCCATGCCGGGATTTCGCACCCCACTAGCGAAATCTTCCCTCTGAATCCCCCGCACAGTCACTCATTTCTCCCACAAGGCTCCCCGCCGATCCGGCTCACCCCCTTACCATACCGCACGGGGCACCTACGGCGCGTCAGCTACTGCCACCTTGCGCACCAATACTGGTCACGCCACCAGCACACCTGGCACAAGCGGGTAAACACACGCGCAACTGCACCCCAAGCGCACCCCCATGGTGGGCCCCGGGCCACTACACCTCCCGAGGCATAGTCACTGCTAGCCATACAGGTGGTGCATTGCTTAAAAAAAAAAATAAAGAAAGGGGGGCAGGGGGGCAAACAACTTTGCCACATCCTGGCTCAAAGCCCACACATCCGTGAGCATGCCCGCCTCACAGCGAGACCCCAGTTGTTTTCAGACCCATTTCTGTACATGCTCCAGAGCCGGTAGTTTTCAGTCGCAACTTCAAGACGCACCAATTCATGTCTCTGTCATGGGACATTTCTGCCACTCGTTAGCTGGGACACAACTGTTCGAGTTTTACGCACATTCCCAGGGGCAGCTTCACCCCAAATCGCACCAGTCCCACGCGGCCCCATTTCAGTACATGCTCCAGAGCCGGTAGTTCCAGTCACATGGCAAACGTACCGATTCGTGTCTCTGTCATGGGACATTTCTGTCACTCGTTAGCTGAGACACAATCGGTCTGAGTCTACGTACCCTCTCAGGACCAGCTCCACCCCAACATGCTCTAGTCCAGTACGGCCTCATTTCAGTACATGCAAGTCGCATCATGCCGCTCCGACCCAAGTCTCTGTCATGGGTAATTTCGGTCACTCATTCCATTACACGCATCGATGCGAGTCCTCGCAGACTCGCGGGCAGGCTCGTCTAAAAATGCACCCCAGAGATCATCGGCCTCATTTTAGTACATGCTCCAGAACACGGTCGTTGTCAGTCGCAACTGAAAATGCACCGACTCAGGTTTCTGTCATGGGACAGTCCGGTCACTCACTTTCACCGCCATACTACCACGTCCGGTTCACGCTATTGGGTACAGACAAGTCAGTCAGTGCTCCCTCGTCACGTGTTATCCGTTTCTCCTCCAGGTCAGTCAAATCCAGTAGGTCCATCCAGCACTAGGTTGGATGTCCTTACTACAGGTAAAAAAATAAAAAAAATTATGAAAGTATAAAAAAATTTCCAAAAAAAATAAAAAAAATAAAACCCCCATAGAAACAGAAACAACCCCGATTGTCGTGTCACCCTTTACAGGTTCCAGTCAACCAAATCCAAAACTTGAAAGACAGGATATCGAACCCAGGGCACCATTCACTCTGAGCCATGTCTCAGGCCGGCAGTGTAGACCTCACCACCCCTCCCTCACCTCCTCCCATCTCAGAGAGCGTCAGCATACACTCCTTCAGGGGATGGACTATCCCCAAATTGACCACAGAATTGAGGCGCCGGCAGGTGCCCTACCCGGCCTCCGCCAGGAAGGCAGAGCTCTTTAGGCTTCTGTTCCCGCCACCAGCCTCAACTAATCTCCCCATGCCAGCCTCGCCTGGACCAAGTACCCAGCGGGCATCCCTGCAGTCCATATCAGCCGCCGTCTCTCAACTCCACACCATGGTAGCATCCTTGTCTACCTCAGTTACAGCCATACAGGCCAGAATGACACTCCTGGAGGCTCACCCACCGACCGTCACCCCTGACCCACTCGCAGTTCAGGTTCCGACACCCCCTTCGGCTGTTCCAGCAGGCAAGTGCCCCGTTGTCCTCCCAGCACATTTGGTCCCAGCCAGCATTAGGAAGGACATCAACCTCGCCTCCCTCCTCATTGCAGTCCACGATGTAGCTGAAAACAAGGCCTACACCTGGGGAGATGTATCAGTGGTCAAGGCCAAAGATCCAAGGCTTAAATCGTAAACTATCAGTACCAGAGTTTGCGCTGGCCTTCGGGACTCTCAGGGACATTCTGTGTTCAGCCTCCCCCAACAGAAGGGAAGAGTTGGACCTATACCTCCACACTTTGGTGGATCTAGGCTACAAGTACGGAGGATTTTCATTCTACGATTATCACCGTTCCTTCTCAGCCAAAGCAGCCGCCAGGCTGTTACAGTTCCAAACCGCCAGACTGGAGTCTCATGGACACCAAGCTATTCTGCCGGCACTTCGCCGGCCTGCGCTCGCCTCTATGCACCAACTGCCAGTCCTCTACTCACACCGTCACTTGGTGCGCCAACATCACTAATAGTCGTCCCCAGAAAGTCCCCTCCACCTCGAGGGCAGCTCTAGGCCTGCCGACCCCCCAACAGACGACCCAGGTGGACAAGTTCGGACACCCAATACTGACAGCAGGGGGAGCAGCCATCTGCAATAATTTCAATTTTGGATCCTGCAACTTCAGCCAATGTCGCCTACTCCACATCTGATTCGTATGCCACAGGGCACACCCCAAAACCCTATGCCAAGTCAAGCAGCAGAAAAAATCTTGACTACGTCGAGTAAACATCCTGTGGCTGGAGCACTACCTCACCTCACACCCCCTCTCTCACCACCTACCTCGTCCGAGGATTCACAGCAGGCTTCCACACAGGCCTCATTTCCCTACCCCACACGACTTACGAATGTAGAAATCTACGCTCAGCCGCCACAGACGAACAGGCCATAGATCAGCTCTTGCAGATCGAGCTGGAGCGAGACTTTATCATAGGCCCCTTCACTCAGCCCCCTTTCAACACCTGGAGAGTCAGCCCTATTGGGCTTGTCATGGGCAAGTTCTCAAACAAAGTTTGTTTGGTGTACGACCTGTCTGCGCCTCATTCTTTCCCCGTCTCCAGCCTAAATTCCCTAATCCCCTCTGAAGAATTCTCCCTTAAGTACGCCTCCGTAGATATGGCAATCCAAGCCATAATCAAATCCGGCACAGGCGCCTGGCTCTCCAAAGCCGATATCTCAGACGCCTTCAAGCTCCTACCTATCTATCCGTCCCTCTGGTGCTGGCACGGCATGAAATGGAGAGGCTCATACTATTTTGCCACCAAGTTGACCTTTGGCTCCAAGAGCAGCCCCTGGCTCTTCGACACTTTTGCACGGTCCCTCACCTGGATACTATTTCACCAAGCACAATGTCAAGAAGTCATCCACTTACACAAACATTTCTGAGAATAGTATTGTTTTATGCTAAGAAAGCAATAACCTTCCATTGGAAGTCTCCATCCTTGCCCACTATTGCCTTCTGGCTCACAAATATTAACCATGCTGTATCATTATACAAACTGACATATGAGGCTAGAGGGTGTCCGAAAAAATTCAGGAAGGTTTGGGGCTACTGGGTTGATTCTGAGAGCACTGTCTCTCCTGCTCCTTAAAAATTTGACTGAATATTGTCTTCCTGATATATGCCAATTGTTTACCAGCTTTCTAAAAAACATTTTTTTGCACTGTACTGGAGTGGGCGATGTTCGCTCCATGTGTGTCTGTTTGTTGTCTATTGTATGTCTTGTTTTGAAAAAAAACGTATTAAAACCTCGATAAACTAAGAATCGTCTTTGGAAATCTCAATGTTTCCATCGCGGAACATAAAGTTGACGGTCCAGCACACTGGGAATGCTTAATTTTGCAATAAGGATCATTCCCCAGGGACGATCCTTCGTCTCACGCCTCTTCGTTTTTCTTTCCCAGACACAGGACCCCAATCAGATCCTTAATCTAGACACCGCAGCAGTAGCGGACTTGTCGATGTGGGAAGAGTTCCTCACCAATTGGAACGGTATATCCATTTTTCTACCCTTGATATCTCCCCTCTCTCCACAGGTAGTAACAGACGCCGCAGCCTCTACAGGCTTTGCGGCAATTTTTGGCCACCACTGGTTCGCAGGACCATTGCCACCAGAGATGCTAGCAATCCCAGGCTTTTCTCAGACTTCTTCCCTCTTTGAGTTATACCCGGTGGTAGCAGCCGCCCAACTGTGGGGTCACACTTGGACAGGACAAACCGTAGGCTTCACCACTGACAACCAGGCCACTGCCGACATTATCAACAAAGGCAGGTCCAAGTCGCTCACAACAATGTCCTTCCTACGCAGGCTGGTACAACTCTCCTTACGGCACCAGTTCAACTTTCACTGTACGTACCTTCCAGGTAAGTACAACCTTGCCGCAGATGCTCTGTCCCGCTTTAATTATACATTCTTTTTTCAGCAGAGACCTAGAGCCGATTAAATCTCAGCCCCTATCCCTCCTTGGTCTCAGCTGACCCTGGACTAGGACATCACCTACAGCAAGCAACCCAACTTATCAATCAGTCCCTATCTCACAACACTTCAAAAGCCTACCACGCAGCCTGGGACGCTTTCAGCAAATTTCTGGCACTCCGCTCCATTATTACAACCATAGACATCAAGCACATACTGGCCTTCATCTCATACTGCCATAATTGTTTTGGCCTTATCTCACAATACTATCCGCCTGTACTTAGCAGGCGTTCAGCACTTTCTGGCCTTACAAGATCCCGCAAAACCCCCATTATTCACATCCCATGCGGTCAGGGCCGTCCTACGCGGAATCCAGAAACAACAACCAGTTCTCAACCCCAAACCTCTACCTATAACCGGTGCCATCTTTAGAGACATGTCCACCATCCTTGCCACATCGCCGTTTGGCCTCCTCCCTAGCTTGGTCATACAAGCGGCTATCTATTTAGCCTATTACGGATTTCTACGGCCAAGCGAGTTCACCTGCAACAGTCCCGCCGGCCAAGTCTTGTGCAGACGTCACCTGATTCGCCATCCAACCCATTTCACGCTCCACCTTGCAGTGTCCAAAACTCAGCAGCTGGGCACCGGCGTAGACATCTGCATATACAAAACCAACAACGACTGGTGCCCAGTAACTGTATTGGATCGCCTACTGTCGCACCTACCAGCACAGTCAGACTCTACTCCTCTACTCCCTTTTCCTACTAAACCCTTAAACACCTGCAAGCTCTCAAGCACGTGAGGATCCTTCTACGAAGTCTTCACCTCTACCCCGCTCAGTATACAGCCCACTCTTTCCGTATCGAAGCAGCCTCGGCCGCCTCCCGTCATGGGGTCCCAGACCATGTCATCAAGAAGCTAGGCAAATGGAAGTCTGCCTGCTTCGCCTCGTACATTCCTAACCCTCAGCTGGAGATCGCACAAACTTTTTCAAAACTTGCTCAATGAACAACCAAATAAAATAAATACCTGTACCTGAATGTTTTTGCCCCCTTTTTTTGGCATACCGTCCATTAGGCCAGGGCACACTTCAGGTCCATTTTATGTTGTAAGTCCATCACAATGTATCTCACCCATATCCGTATCGGCCATAGGGCTCCAACCATAAATGTATTTTATTAGGCTTTTATGTGATAGACCAACACAAAGTGGCACATAATTGTGAAGTGGAAGGAAAATGATAAATGATACAAATAAATATGTGAAAAGTGTGGGGGGGCATTTGTATGGCGCCCCCCCGGAGTCAATACTTTGTAGAACCCCCTTTCTCTGCAATTACAGCTGCAAGTCTTTTTGGGGATGTCTCTACCAGCTTTGCACATCTAGAGAAGGACAATATCTCAAGCTCTGTCAGATTGGATGGAGAGCATCAGAAATTTTCAAGTCTTGCCACATATTCTAAATGTGATTTAGGTCTGGACTGTGACTGGACCATTCGAACACATGAATAAGCTTTGATCTAAACCATTCCATTGTAGCTCTGGCTGTATGTTTCGGGTCGTTGTCCTGCTGGAAGGTGAACCTCCGCCTCAGTCTCAAGTCTTTTGCAGATTCTAACAGATTTTCTTCTAAGATTGTCCTGTATTTGGCTCCATCCATCTTCCCATCAACTCTGACCAGCTTCCCTGTCCCTGCTGAAGAAAAGCATCCCCACCACATGATGCCGCCACCGCCATGTTTCACGATGGGGATGGTGTGTTCAGGGTGGTGTGCAGAGTTAGTTTTCCGCCACACACAGCGTTTTGCTTTTATGCCAAAAAGTTCAAGCTTGATCTCATGTGACCAGAGCACCTTCTTCTACATGTTTGCTGTGTCTTCCACATGGCTTCTCACAAACTGCAAACAGGACTTCTTATGTCTTTCTTTCACCAATGTCTTTTTTCTTGTCACTCTTCCATAAAGGGCAGATTTGTGGAGAGCACGACTAATAGTTGTCCTGTGGACAGATTCTCCCACCTGAGCTGTGGATCTCTGCAGCTCCTCCAGAGTTACCATGGACCTCTTGGCTGCTTCTCTGATGAATGTTCTCCTTGCCCGGCCCGGTCAGTTTAGGTGGACGGCCATGTCTTGGTAGGTTTGCAGTTGTGCCATACTCTTTCCATTTTCCAATGATGGATGGAACAGAGCTCCGTGAGATGTTCAAAGCTTGGGAGATTTTTTTTTTTATAACCTAACCCTGCTTTAAAAGGAGGGGGTGAAAAGGCCCAGTATTGAAGTGGTTAAGAAGTCACCTAATTAGTAAACAGAGTCCACCTGTGTGTAATTTAATCTCAGTATAAATACAGCTGTTCTGTGAAGCCCTCAGAGGTTTGTTAGAGAACCTCAGTGAACAAACAGCATCATCAAGGCCAAGGAACACACCAGACAGGTCAGGGATAAAGTTGTGGAGAAGTATAACCACTGCAAATACCGGGCACTTTCACCCCCCTCCTTCCCAGACCAATTTTCAAGCTTTCAGTGCTGTCAAATTTTGAATGAGAATTACGCGGTCATGCAACACTGTACCCAAATGATATTTATAAATTGTTTACACAAATAGAGCTTTCTTTTGGTGGTATGTAATCACTGCTGGGGTTTTTATTTTTACGCTACAAATAAAAAAAGACCAAAAGTAAAAAAAAAAAAAAAAAAATAATGAAGTTTTCTTAGTTTCTGTTATAAAATATTTTGCAAATAAGTAATTTCTCTTGATAATTTTTGACCAAAAATTATGCTGCTACATTTCTTTGGTAAAAATAACCCAAAAATCAGTGTTTATTTGGTGTTGGCAGTGATGGGGGACAGACAGATGTTTTATGGGGACACTGACCTGTGTATGGGGACAGGGGCATCAGTGGTGCTTGCTGTACTGTTTGTGGGATGATCTGTAACAGCTCTCTGTATAAAATCATCCTCACACAGAGAGCTGTCACAGATCTGCAGATTCCCCCCCCCCCCCACACTGAGCTCGGCAGGGGAGAACTGTCAGAGACACGCGTCTCGGTTTACATTGTGACGGCTGTGATTGGACACATTGTAAAGAAAGGGAAATAATGCGCAAACCACAGTATTAAATAAAACTGGACCTAAAAAAACAATAGCTGCCAACATGAAGGTGTTCTCACACGAAGGTAAAATTGCTAAAGGTTGTGATTTTGCCCACTCCCTGGGCTCCACCCACTTTGTCCTGACCATGTATACCCCACCAAAGCGCCCATCAAATGCAGCCAACCAGCGCCCATCAATGCAGCCTCACCAGCGCCCATCAAATGCAGCCTAAACAGCGCCCATCAAATGTAGCCTCACCAGCGCCCCATCAAATGCAGCCTCACTAGCGCCCCATCAAATGCAGCCTCACCAGCGCCCCATCAAATGCAGCCTCACCAGCGCTCAACAATGCAGCCTCACCAGCGCTCAACAATGCAGCCTACCAGCGCCCAACAATGCAGCCTACCAGCGCCCAACAATGCAGCCTACCAGCGCCCAACAATGAATGTTTGCTTACTTCCATTCATTCGGGAGTTGGGACACAGACACAGTCCTCTGTCGCCGCTGCGCCTCTGACACTATATGCGAACGGAGCAGTGGCTGCCTGCTGATTCTAAGACTTAGTTGCTTGCTACAGAGAGAAGAGAGTAGGAACACCAGCAGTGCACCCTAGGCGACCGCCTAGTTTGCCTAGTGGTGGCATTAGCCCTGATCGGGAGGGCCAATCACAGGGCCCATATCCCGATCTCTGTTCAGCTGGATTCCGTTATCATAATGATCACGGAATCGAGCCCGCAGCGCACAGTGAGTACTCATTCTGAGGGAGGTTCCTGAACGTCCACTCATAACGAGGAAAGGACCACCCGGCCATTTATGTGCAGTGGCCGGGTGGAGCTGGTTAAGGCAATGGGTACCACTAGATTTTAGTTAGGGGTATTAGTTCCCTTTCACACTGGGGCGGTTTGCAGGCACTATTGCGCTAAAAAAAGCGCCTGCAAACCGACCTAAAACAGCGGCTGCTGTCTCTCCAGTGTGAAAGCCCCGAGGCTTTGCGGTGGTTTTTTAACCCTTTCTCGGCCGCTAGCGGGGGGTAAAACCGCACCGCTAGCGGCCGAATAGCGCCGCAAAATTGGCGGTAAAGCGCCGCTAAAAATAGCGGCGCTTTACCGCCGACGCTCCTCCCGCCCCAGTGTGAAAGGGGCCATAGAGTAAAGGGGGCTGAATGCATGCCATGATTTTCAGATAAGAAAATTTGAAAACCATTTATCATTTTCCTTCCACTTCACAATTATGTGTCACTCTGTGTTGGTCAATCACATAAAATCCCAATAAAATACATTTACGTTTTTGGTTGTAATATGTAAAAATGTGAAAAATGTCAAGGGGTATGAATACTTTTTCAAGGCACTGTATATTAGCAAAAAAGGAAACTTTGTATTGGAATATGCAATTGGTCAGTGTCAGAGCAAATGTACAGTATTCAAAAAAAAAATTTTGTTGATAAAAAATAGGATTTTTATAACAGCTTACCTGTAAAATCCTTTTCTTGGAGTACATCACGGGACACAGAGCGACATAGTCATTACTAATGGGTTATATAGTTACCGTCAGGTGCTGGCACTGGCAACTTCCAAAACCGGAAGTACCCTCCCCTATATAAGCCCCTCCCATCCGGGAGCACCTCAGTTTTGTAGCAAAGCAATAAGTGTCCCCAAAGAGGGGCGGGAGCTCTGTGTCCCGTGATGTACTCCAAGAAAAGGATTTTACAGGTAAGCTGTTATAAAAATCCTATTTTCTTTCTCGTACATCACGGGACACAGAGCGGCATAGTCATTACTAATGGGATGTCCTAAAGCAATGCCAAATGAGGGGGGGGATACACCATATATAAGCTGAGCGCTATCAGACATGAGGATCTTTTGCGGCCTGCAACACACTGCGCCCAAAGGCGACATCCTCCTGACTTCTAACGTCCACCTGGTAGAACCTAGTAAACGTGTGTACTGAAGACCATGTTGCGGCCTTACAGACTTGAGCCAGGGAGGCCTGGTGATGCACTGCCCATGAAGTTCCAACTGCTCTCGTGGAGTGCGCCCTAACTTTGAACGGAGGCGGTCTACTTCTCAAGCTATAGGCTTGTATTATGACCTGTCGAATCCACTTGGCTAAAGTAGATTTTGACGCTGCCTGACCCCTTCTGGGGCCTTCCGGCAGAATAAACAAAGTATCCGTTCTGCGAATCTGAGCAGTGGCTTTTAGATAAGCTTTAACTGCTCTTACTACATCCAAAGAATGCAATAACTTTTCCTCTACCGAAGTAGGCTTGGGGAAAAAAGAAGGAAGAACCACATCTTGGTTCAAATGAAAACTCGATACCACCTTAGGAAGAAAGGCTGGATGAGGACGTAACACTACTCTGTCCTTATGGATAACCAGATATGGCTCCTTACAGGACATAGCTGCTAATTCCGATACTCTTTTAGCCGAACAAATGGCTACTAGAAAAATCAATTTCCTGGTGAGAAGCACTAAGGAAATATGCTGTAATGGTTCAAATGGTTGTTTCTGTAGAACCGACAGAACCAAGTTTAGATCCCATGGACATATGGGAATATTAACCGGAGGACTAATACGCATCACTCCTTGTATAAAGGCTTTGACAAGTGAATGCGAAGCCAAGGGCCTTTGAAAAAATATTGACAAGGCCGAAATCTGACCTTTGATAGTACTCAAGGCAAGCTTCCTATCTACAGCCCATTGTAGGAAGTCCAGAATTCTACCTATTACGTATTTACGTGGATGCCATTTCCTGGCCTCACACCAGGCGATGTACGCCTTCCAGATTCTATAGTAGATCTGCCTGGATACCGGTTTCCTGGCATTGATCATGGTAGACACCACAGCATTAGAGAGCCCTCTCCTTTTTAGAATGTGGGCTTCAATAGCCAGGCCGTCAAACCTAGGGCTGGTAAGGAAGGGTGGTATATCGGTCCCTGCGAAAGCAGGTCCGGACGATGTGGGAGGGTCCAAGGACTCCCCACAGACATTTTTACAATCTCCGCGTACCATGCTCTTCGGGGCCACGCTGGAGCCACCAGAATCACTGGTTTCTTTTCTACCCTGATTCTGCGGAGTAATCGAGGTAACAATTGTGGCGGTGGGAATGCATATATCAGCTTGAACTGATCCCAAGGGAACACTAGGGCATCCGAGCCGCACGCTAGGGGATCCCTTGTCCAAGAGACAAACCTGTCCACTTTCGTGTTGAACCTGGATGCTAGCAGATCTACATCCGGTGTTCCCCACCGCTGACATATTGTCCGGAAAACCTCGGGATGAAGGGACCATTCCCCTGGGCATAATTGTTTGGCGACTTAGAAAGTCCGCCTTCCAATTCTCCACCCCTGGAATGAATACCGCAGATATGGCTGGGACATATCTTTCTGCCCATCTCAGGATGTAATTTACTTCCCTTTGGGCTGCACGACTCCTGGTGCCCCCCTGACGATTGATATATGCCACTGCTGTGGCATTGTCTGACTGAACTCTGACAGGGGACCCTTGGAGTTTGGATGTCCATGCTACTAGGGCATACCGGGCTGCTCGTATCTCTAAGAGATTGATGGGCAGGGCCTTTTCCGCATCCGACCATCTGCCCTGGAGAGACCATTGCTCCAGTACTGCTCCCCAGCCTAAAAGGCTGGCATCTGTAGTGACCACCTTCCAAGAAATCGGACTGAAGGATTTCCCTCTTTCCAGATTCCGGGGAACCAACCACCAACGGAGGCTTCTGCGAACGGAAGGGGACAAGGACATTGGTACGTCCAGAGCCTGAACTTTTTTGTTCCAGGCTGACAGTATGGCCCTTTGCAACTTGCTTGAATGGAATTGCCCGTAGGGTACTGCTTCGAATGATGCCACCATTTTTCCCAGCAGCCTCATGCACAGGCGTATGGATGGCTGTCTTTTTGAACCCACTAAGTGGATCAAATCTCTCAAAGACGACCCCTTTTCTCGAGGCAAGAAAATTTTTCTCTGGTCTGAATCCAGCCTTAGCCCCAAGTATTCCAGACTTTTGACTGGTTTTAGGGCCGACTTGTCTCGGTTGATAATCCAACCGTGATATTCCAGATACTTGATTGTCTCGTGAACAACCACTTCTAGTTTTTCCACTGAGTGGTCTATCAGCAACAAGTCGTCTAGATATGCCATTATCGTTACACCTCGTGTTCTTAGATTGGCCAATAATGGGGCCAGAATTTTTGTGAACACTCTTGGTGCTGTGGCCAGACCGAAGGGTAAGGCTCTGAACTGAAAATGGCGCCCTTCTATCGCAAAGCGTAGAAATTTTTGGTGGGCTGGAAAGATGGGGATGTGCAAATACGCATCTTTGATGTCGATCGAGGCTAACCATTCCTCCCCTTGTAGGGCAGTGGCTACCGATCGGATCGACTCCATCCGGAAAGTCCTGATATGTAGGAATTTGTTTAGCCCTTTTAGATTTAATATGGGCCTCACGTCCCTGTTTGGCTTCGGAACTGTAAAGAGGTTTGAGTAAAACCCGAACCCCCATTCTTCCAGGGGGACCTCTATAATTACTGCTTGAAGCAATAATTGTTCCAGTGCCAACAGGAGGGATCCTCTCTTCTGGGGATCCCTTGGCACGTTCGACCTTATAAAGCGGGAAGGAGGGGAGTTTTTTAACTCCAATTTGTATCCCAGATTTACTGCGGAGAGCACCCATCTGTCTCGGATCGTGTCCCGCCAGGTTTCTGTGAACAACTGAAGTCTTCCCCCCCACCCGATTGGGTGGGGGCAACCCTTCATGCATTTGACTTTGGGGGAGGTTTTGTACCTCTCCTGCTCCAGGGCTTCTTGTTACCCTGCAACTGTCCCTGATTTTTACCTCCGGGATTTGACCGGGGAGGCCGTCGGAACTGTTTCACAGCCGATGTCCTAGGGACTGGAGAAGCCGGCCTCTTAAAAGAGGGACCTCTAACTCTATTTTTGACCGGCAAGAGTGTACTTTTACCGCTGGAAATTCTCTGGATATACTTGTCCAGGTCTTCCCCGAATAAGCGCTCCCCATGAAATGGGAAGCTGACCAGCAATTTTTTACAGGGAGCTTCAGCAGACCAGTTTTTGAGCCATAGAAGCCTGCGCATATGTACTACAGACAGCGTAAGGCGGGAGGCCTGATGGATTGAATCCTTTATAGCGTCCACCGCAAAGCATAAGGCTCTAGGTAGATCAGCTAGAGCAAGAGCCTGCTGATCTGGCACGTCCCTTAAGACCTGTTTCAACTGATCCTTCACTGCTTGGCAGACCCCTATAGCTGCCACTGCTGGTTGTGTCACCAATCCTGCTGTAGAAAAAGCAGATTTCAATAAGGACTCCAATTTTTTATCTATTGGGTCCTTGAACATTTGGACATTTTCCACCGGACATGTCAGTGATTTATTCACACAAGAGATGGCTGCGTCCACTGTAGGGACCTTCCATTTTCTGACGAACTTATCCTCCATGGGATAGACCACCGGAAATCTCTTGGGGGGAGTAAATATTTTATCAGGATGTTCCCAATCCTGGTAAATGAGCCCCTCCAGTAAAGGATGGATCGGAAAGGAACAAACAGTCTGGGGAGCTTTTAGCGACCCCAACGAGGAGACAGAAGAGGAGGATGGCTCCGCAAGTGGCATTTTAAATGCTGATCGGACCATATTAGTCAGGGACTGCACCCATAACCTCTCAGCATGTGATGCTGAGAACGGCTCCTCCACTGTTGATTCCTCTACAACTGAATCAACCTCATCCTGATCCCCCTCAGGTAGGTCGTTCTCTGTATGGGACTGTTGCTCTGTTAACAGGCACTCTGAGGGAGGAGACGGAGATCGAGCGCTTTTCTCCTGTGACAGGGAAGCAGCAATTAGTGCTGACAATCTCTCTTCCAGCCCTCCCAGAGCTGAGGAAAAAACCTCCTCTGTTACATACACAGGAGCAGGTGAACTGGGGACAGCCACAGTACCAGGTACTCCTGGGGGTGCCCTACGGTCACTAACCTCTGATTCTTCAGGGGAGACTGGTGCAGCCAAAGCATGCCCAAGATCCTCAGAGCCCGATGGAGACCCCCTATTCCTCCTGGAATTTCTAGTCCCGGAGTTTTTAGACGGCATATTCCTAAGCCACAAAGCTGAGGTATTCCAGCCGAAAATACACCAGTTACTGATAATAGTCTAGCATAAATGCTGCTATAATAAACAGTTGGTGTCTACTAATGTGCCTTTCTAGGGGATGCCTGTATCAACCGCTTGCTGTATGCCTTTAAATGTTGCCAGCTCTGTCTCTGTACTTCATAGCCAGCTTACTGCAATAATGTGGCTTTTTAAAAACCTGCTGGGACGCCCGCACATGCGCAGAAGCGCTGCGGCGCGCACAGAGCGTCATCCCCCAGGCCCCGCCCCTTTTTCCGGCCACCTCTATATATAGAGGCGCGTGCACGCGCACGCGCGCGGCCACGTGCGCCTCGGCGCTAATTTTCAAACATGGAAACCAGGGACAGGAGCCAGGGCCCCCTTTGCCGCAGGCCGGGGGATAGACGAATACTGCAACATGGCAGAGGAAACAGTTTCCTGTAGGAGAACTCACCAGCTGCCTGGACTTTGCTCTCTGAGAAGAAACTAGTCCATATGACAAGAAAAACATTCCACAGCGGCCTCTAGTGGACAAACACAGGTACCGCAGTTTAATATACTAAACATATATAAAAAAACATTCTTTTTTTTTTTTTTTTTCTTGACCACCATTAAAAATTATTACATTTTTTTTTAGTAGTTACAGGCATGCACAGATATTAGCGGGAATACCGTTAGGTAACAGACAGAAAGACAAATTAGGCTTGGGGGTCCCCCAATAGAACCAAGTTCCTGGGGGCCCCCACTTACCTGTTCCCCGCCGCAGGACTTTGTTTGGTCCACAAAAGCCCAAACTTCACCTATCACGGCAGGCATTGTAATCAAACCTTCAGGGACCGGGTTCCCAAGGATTCCACTCCCCTGGACCTGTATAGCACCCTGCACAGAAAACATCTTGGTCGTGGGTATGACCAGAGCTCTGGATCCCAGGGTCCAGCTCTCCTAAGAGAAGCATTACAGGCAGAACCTTGCTCTTCTCTGCAAGGCCCAGGTACCGACCGTTTAGCTATGAAGCTTTTTTGGTCGGATCCGGAATAGCTTACTGAGGCCCAAAAGAACCTGTACGCAAGCTCAGTGAAAAACACATGTTTCTTCTTGGCCAACACCTTAGACACTGGCAAAAAACTGAGGTGCTCCCGGATGGGAGGGGCTTATATAGGGGAGGGTACTTCCGGTTTTGGAAGTTGCCAGTGCCAGCACCTGACGGTAACTATATAACCCATTAGTAATGACTATGTCGCTCTGTGTCCCGTGATGTACGAGAAAGAAAGATTATTTTTTGGCAAAGGGAGAAAGAAAGTGCTAGTTTTTGGTAGGGGGGAGGTCAGGTTCGTCTCCCACAAGGATATGAGATTTTTCACAAGCAAGGCTTATATGAGAGCACTTCATTCAAACCTGGTGGTTTGATGGCATTCAATCGTTCTATCCAAAAGGTTTCCTTTTGTAGGATTCTCTTATCCCAATTCCCTCCTCTCGGATCTTGGGGTATCACCTCCAGAACCACAAATGACACATAACTTGTGTCAAATCTTTCGTACAGATCAATGTGGCGGATCATTGGGGTGATCAATTTTCCATTAGAGGAGTAATAGATATGATCATTGATCCTCCGTCTCAGATGTTGGATCGTTTTACTCACGTAAAACAATCCGCAACGGCACTGCATCGAATAGATCACCCCTTTTGTATTGCAATTCACAAAAAAACATGGAGTGAAAATCTCCCCATTGGGAAGCATGTAGTGGGTTCCCTCCCTATCCCAGGGGCACATGTCACAGGATCCACATTTAAAAATGCCTTCTATTATGGCAAGAGATGGGAATATAGTGGCTCTGGGTCAGTTTACCGCATAGAGAGGTGTTCCTACAGAACACAATCTCAGGGGCAGATCGAATATATTTGGAAATAACAGGGTCATTTATAAGAATATGCCAATGTTTATTTAGTAGTTGGTGCACTTGAGAATGTTGGGAAGAGAATGTAGTGATAAATTTTACTGTGGAAGAATGGGAGTCCCTCATTTTTTGAGCCGTCTTATAGACCAGCGAGTTTCTGTCCTGTGTTCAAGCTTTTTTGTATGCCTTTCTGAGTAAAGATTTGCTATAGCCACATGCTAGTAAACTTTGTGATCTACGCCACTTCCAGCTCCTATTCTGTCCTCCCCCGCTGTCTTCTGGGAGACACACAGGTCCCAGAAGACAGCAGGGACCAGTGAGGACGCGCAGCGCGACTCGCGCATGCGTAGTAGGGAACCGGGACGTGAAGCCGCAAGGCTTCGCTTCCTGATTCCCTTACCGAGGATGGCGCTGGCAGCAGTTGATCCTCAAGCGACAAAATCGGCTTCGGCTGCCGACATTGCGGGCGCCCTGGACAGGTAAGTGTCCATATATTAAAAGTCAGCAGCTGCTGTATTTTAATATATATATATATATATATATATATATATATATATATATATATATATATTTTTTTTAGTGGGACCTCCGCTTTAATGTGAATTTAAGATTGTAATTGTTTGAGTTAATACAATCCACAAAAGTTAGCAATTCAACCGTGCCTGTCCAGATGATAAAAATATCATCGATAAAACGTAACCAGCACAGGGCCTAATCGGTATATGTGCTTAACGTTTCATTTGCAAACAATTCCCCCTCCCATCCCCCCAGGTACAGGTTCACGTAGGCAGGTGCACAACATATCCCCATAGTGACCCCCTGTATCTGGAGGTAATGGGTGGATAAAAAAAAAACAGGACCCGGTCATTCCTTGGGACCCTGGAGCTGTAGGATACATGCCATGGGCCATATATACTGAGCCATGGATGGTACTTAACCTAGCATTCAGCTAGTCACCTTTGATGCAAATAGATATCTCTAGGGCAGTGATGGCGAACCTTGGCACCCCAGATGTTTTGGAGCTACATTTCCGATGATGCTCAGTTATACTGCAGAGTACGTAAGCATCATGGGAAATGAAGTTCCAAAACATCTGGGGTGCCAAGGTTCGCCATCACTGCTCTAGGGGGTGGAGCTTGCGTACTGACGTCACACCGCGGCCATTTGCAGTTTGATTGTGCTTCATTTGTCAGTGTATTTACTACTTTTTTATACTATTAAATTATCTTAAAACAGAGAGCACTAGATGTTGCCTTTTTTCTTGCATATAATACCCAAACGGGCAAGACAGTCGGGGTTCTTTGAACCAAATAAGGAGCTTTTCACCAAAGGAGGTTTCTGCATCCATAGTGTGCCAGGTGTCTTCATTATCCCCAGAGGGGAGAACTGCTGATTTTACTCGTTCATGCGGTGAGCAGCTTGTGATACCGGTGGTGGAGAGTACTTATTATTTGCACTTGGGAGGGAAATTGATCTACGGCTGGATTTTCTTCAATCAGTCATCATTATTTGCATGAACTTTTGAGATATATTTTTGATATATATTGTATCTTTTCACAGTTAGTGGACTTTATTATTATCATTAATCACGCATTATGTTATATATGCTTTGAGTCACTTAGTAACGCAGCACGTTTTTTTGGTATATATATCTCTCAGTTCATGTCCAATATACACCTCTCTGGACTGGGTGGGTAGTAGGACAAGAAGGTTCCTATGGCTTTACAAATAAACCCCTAAAATCTAGTAACACATTTATTTATTTATATATATATATATATATATATATATATATATATATATATATATATATATATATATATATATATATATATATGTAGCGGCCTCACCCCCTCCTTCTTGTCTAGGGGTATGTTGTATGTGAGGGTGAGATGCGCTACGGCCCATGTCCTCCCCATTGCGGCGGGTGAGGTGAAGGCCAGTACCAGATATTCTTCTCGGGCCTGTATATTTCAATTAGCAACAAAGTTCTGCTGTGCTGACACTTCCGTTTGCTCCCATCAGCCAGAGTCTCACACACCGATAACACTTGCTTTATTGTCACATACAATATAACAGCTCTTCTTTAGTTCACTAGTTGAGATCCATAAATAACTCAATACGGTGGGACGAGCAGGTCGAGGCACTGTCCTAAACACAAACTAAACCACTGAGGTTTCACCAGCGGTTGCTATAGCCATTTGCTATCAAGAGAACTTGGAACTTGTGAGTCTCTACCAGCGACTCTGAAGAACATGAATAGGAGTACCTTCGCTGCGTTGCGGCCCCTGTCAGGGGGAAGACGTCCCTCTAAGGGAGTTACCAGAGGTCCATCCGTCACCGGGTTGATGCTGCTCCGGGCTCTTCAGACGGGTAACCTCTCCGGCCTCCTCGCCTCAGACATGGGTCCCACCCCTCTCAGGGACCCTCGGACTCACCCACCCTTGCGGGACCCAGCCGAAGTCACTGGGCCCCAGGCCTCCGGTGTAGTACCTCACCCCAGGCTTAAGGTGCCTGGGATGGACGCCAACTCCGCTCCGACCAGGCCTAGGGCGCCTGGGCTGGAACTCCGGACCGCCCGCACCCAGGCCTAAGGTGCCTGGGCGCGTGATGAAGAAGAAGACCTCGTGGCGAGGGCGTCTCCCCCTTTTATCTCCTCCCTCGCCGTTACAGCAGGTTCCCCGCCCTTGCCGTACCATCTCCGGAAAGGGACAAAAAGGACAGCACTGCGGCAGTGAATCTACCTTGAGCCTGAGGGAACCCCGCCACCCACAGGCCAAGGAGAATAGTACACCACCCAGTCCTCCACGAATAAAATTTGGTCTAAATCCTCTCAGGATTATACACACCTGGGTCATACTATTACCCAGGTGTACCCCACCTAAATTTAGACCCCCGCTACACATTATATATATATATATATATATATATATATATATATATATAAAGCCATAGGAACCTTCTTGTCTTACTACCAACCCAGTCCATGTAGTTTCAGGTTGAACTCTGGACTGTTTGGTTGGTCACAGAGACATGTTTTTAAACCACATTCACTTTGTAAATGTTTTTATCCTTGTCCTAGTATTTTTCATGAATGATTTGTAATAAATAAATAAATACTGTTATTTTTAACAAAGAGTACAATATGCTTGAAAAGTAACCAGTTACATTTACCGGTAACAGAGTTTCTTGGAAGTCTTCCAGGACGGCACACTGAGAGATGACTGGCTCCACCTGACAGGAAACACAATCAAAGAGGTTAAAAACCCCCGACCCTTCCTGTACTCCTCAGTTTGTGACAAAGTACAGACCCACACTAGTGCACGAGAGTGAAATCATACCACAACAACTCTATACAAATCAATATATTTAACAAGAGGGGTGGGAAGTAGGCCTGCCGTCCTGGAAGACTTCCCAGAAACACAGTTACTGGTAAGTGTAACTGGTTACTTTCTCAAGTCTTCTTCCAGGACGGCACACAGAGAGAGAAGCAAGTCGTTTCAGGCCTACCTTTGGGCGGGATGACTGCTTGCAGGACCTTCCTACCAAACGACAGGTCCTGAGGCGACAGAAACTCAACTCTATAATGCTTCAGGAAGGTATTCTGGCTTGACCATGTGTTATATTCTTAATATCTAAAATTTTATTTGGCCATAAAACATTGCATTGAGAATAAGAATTCCTCTAAATAAATTGGATGAATGATGGTCTTTGAGCTAATGATCTCCAGATGTGACATTTGAACCCAGATATCAATTTCTAGAAGCTGTCAAGACATATTTATTGATATTCTAAGTTTTATATTTGTTCAAAAGGTATTCCTATGTAAACTGATATTTTGTTTAAAATATAGAACTGTTTAGGCTAGTTTCACCTTCCCCCCCATATCCTGTGTTTGTATTTAACAAGATACGCTGTTAGAAGCTTGGCCACTTCCTATGGAATCACGTATAAGTTTAAAACAGATGTTGTTTCTCAAGTGTCACTTTTTTGGTCTGACCCCTAAGAAGGGAGGATTGAGGGAGCGATGTGGGAGTGGTTTACTTTTGGCGCAAAGTTGACAAAGAAAGGAAAGTTATTTAAATCTAAGTGTTCTTTGAAGGAGCTCTGTTCGTTTCCTACTTCGTCCCTGGCAACACCTAATATTACAGCACACCCAGGGTTGATCGGCCATACTTAATGATTTCAGAAGAGCACGTCTTAAGAACTCTTTTATATTTGAACTAATACTTGAAGCCTTTTTGAAGCTTTTGAATTAATGTACTGTAATTGTACTTATTATCCTTTATTAGTGTGTATAATAAAACACACGGTTTTATTCAAGCCAATTCACAAATTTTGTTTCACATAATACATCAAGATCAAGAAGACAATCTTTTACCAGAAAGGTTGATTTTTTTACACCATGTCGCAGCTTTATAGATCTGTTCGACCGAAGCTCCGGCCCTTTCTGCCCAGGAGGTCGCCAGAGACCGAGTGGAATGTGCCTTAACCTTCCGGGCTGTCCTACCAGCCTGGTCATAAGCTAGGGAAATTGTCTGCTTGATCCATCTAGATATGGATGCTCTAGATGCCTGCTGGCCCTTTTTCTGTCCAAAAAAATGTATTAATTAATGGCTGGATTACCTAAATTCGCTTAATCTATCCAAATAAGATAACAGACACCGTCTGACATCCAGACAATGAAAGGAGGTCTCTCTTTCATTCGGAGGATTGGAGAAAAAAGATGGGAGTATTATCTCTTGTGTTCTGTGGAACTTCGATACTACCTTGGGAAGGTACAGGGGGTCCGGTCTAAGAACAACCCTGTCATCAAATAAATGAAAAAACTTCTCTTTAATTGACAGAGCCTGCATATCGCCTATTCTTCTGGCTGTCGTAATCACCAGAAGAAAGGCAAACCTAAATGTGAGTAACTTAACAGAAATAAGGTCTATTGGCTCAAACGGAGCCTTAGTTAACTGTTGCAATACTAAAGAAAGATCCCAGGGCGGAACTCTAGAAACCTGCACTGGGACATTCTATCTCTGGCCGTCAGGAACCTTTTAATCAGGGGTTCCAGACATAATCTTCTGTCCCAAAAATAGGATAAGGCTGAAATCTGAACTCCCAGTGTCTTGGTAGCAAGCCCCAGATCAACGCCATCCTGAAGGAAATCCAGGATGACCGAGGTCTCTCGTTGGGATACTTCTCTTGCTAGACATCAGCGCGAGAAGACCCCCCACACTTTTGCGTAGATATGCCTGGTGACTTCATTTCTACTTGAAAGGAGAGTGTTGATCACTTTTTCAGAACAGCCCTTCTCGCACAGGTTCTGCCTTTCAAGCACCAGGCCGTCGGCTTGAAGAAGCTGGGATCTGGGTGGTAGACCGGACCCTGATGAAGAAGGTCCGCCCAAACTGGTAGATGGAGCGGGGGAGCTACAGACCAGTTCTCCAGAGCGGGGAACCAGGTCCTCTTGGGCCACCAAGGAGCGATCAAAATAAATCTGCCTTCTGAGAGATTCAGCTTTTGTAAGACTCTCGGAATTAGGCCCAGAGGGGGAAAGGCATAAGCCAGATGAAAGTTCCACACCTGGGCCAACGCATCTACTCCCTCTGAGTCCCACTCCCAGGACAGGGAAAATAATCTCTATACTCTTCTGTTTCTCTTGCGGGCGAAGAGGTCTATCTTTGGCTTGCCGAACTGTTGGCACACCAGGTCGAACACCTCTAGGTTCAACTCCCATTCTCCCTGGAGAATTGGTTGGCGACTTAAATAGTCCGCGTCTACGTTGTGAACCCCCTTTATGTGAACTGCCGCGATAGAGGGGATCCGAAGCTGTGCCCAGTCCAGGTTTTCCAGAGACAAGGTCAGAAGGGCGTGAGACCTGGCGCCTCCTTGATGATTCAGCAATGCTACCGCGGTCGCATTGTCGGACAGAATCTGGACCTCCCGGCCCCGGATTCTCTCCTCGAACGCCTTTAGGGCTTCCCCGACTGCCAATAATTCTCGAAAATTTGAGGAAGCGCCCCTCTGATCTTGGTTCCAAGAACCCTGGGCTCGGAGTTCGTCTAGGTGAGCCCCCCAACCCCAGGCACTTGCACCTGTAGTTATCCTGAGGGGGTCGGTCTGATTCCAAATATGACCCCCCTGTAACCTCTGAGGAAGAAGCCACCACCTCAGAGATTCCTTTACTACATCTGGGATGGAGACCCTGTAGTCTAGCGTCCTTCCCGTTCCGTCCCAGGAGGATAGGAGGAATTGTTGGAGGGGTCTGGAGTGGAGCTGAGCCCACGGAACTGCTGGGATACAAGAAGTCATTAGACCCAGCAATCTCATGATGCCTCTGAAAGAGGACTCCTCTACCGCCAACAGAGCCCTGACCGTGGTCATGAGACCCTGAACCTTGTCCTGGGGTAAAATAAGTTTCCTCTCTGAGGAATCCATCGGGAACCCCAGGTAAACCTTCCTCTGGTCCGGAATCAGCGAGGACTTTTCCCTGTTGATGATCCACCCCATGGATTCCAAGGTACTCACGACCTTGGTCAGGTCTGCGAGGAGATCTCGACTCTGGTTGTAGAGTAATAGATCGTCGAGATAAGGGACTACTGCTATTCCCTGAAGGTGCAGGAAAGGAACCACCTCTGCCAGGATCTTTGTGAACACCCTTGGACTGTCCAAAGGGGAGGGCAGCAAACTGCCAGTGCTCAATTCCCTGGGCAGAAGTGATTGCAAACCTGAGGAATGCTTGGTGCTTTGGGAAGATCGGGACTTGCAGGTAGGCATCCTTTAAGTCGATAGTTATCATGAATACCTCCTTCAGAAGAAGCTTTCTCTTCGTTTATTGCCATACAACACCATTTGGGGGGAGGGGGGAGAAGAGAGAGTGGTTAATTGTAAGTTATGTGCCTTACTGTACTTTTTATAATGTTTGTCTGTTATTTTGTTGTTACCTACACTGAATCTCTTTATTTGCACTATGAGGTAGGATCTGGGTCTGTGTACGGACTGTGTCGATCCTAATGTACCGTCTCTGTTTTATTCATGGACCTTTTTCACGTACAATGTGTATGGTATGTTTGGTAACATTCAATAAAACTTTTTCTGATTTAAAAAAAAAGAAGAAGCTTTCTGAGGGTGTATACGCTCTCCATTCGAAACTTCTTGTGATGCAGGAAAGCATTCAAGGGTTTCAGGTTTATTATAAGCCCATATTTCCCTGACGGCTTTGAAACGACGAAGATATGGGAATAGACACCCAGTCCCCGTTGTCCTGCAGGCACTGGAACTATGACTCCCTGCTCTGCTAGCTCTGTGACATTCTGTGGAAGACCTGCTGCCTTGAGGGGGTCTCTGGGTAAATGTGTTAAAAGGAACTTCGGGGGAGGGAAGTGAAGAAACTCCAGCTTGTAACCTTCCTTTACAATGCAGAGAACATGGGGGCTCTGAGTTATACTTTCCCACTTGGAGAGGAAATGGGAAAGCCTTCCCCCTACCCTCACGTCACTTAGAGTCCTTATCATTTGCTTTCTGGTTGGAAAAGAGGATACTTCCCTTTTGTTTGTCTCTCCCAATGCCCCACCGCCTATTACCGGTAGCCTTCTTGTCTGAGAAACGGCCTTTACCCTGGGGGCCTTGAAAAAAACTTCTTTTGTCCCTTTTAGGTTTGGTGGGGAATTTTTTGCCCTTTTCAGTAGATCTTGACAGAGCCTGATCGAGTCCCGTACCAAAAAGGAGGGAGCCCTCAAAATGGGAGACCACATAAACGGGTCTTGGATGCACTGTCACATGTTTTGACCCACACTGCTCTTCTAGCTGAGTTCAAGAGGGCTCCAATCTTTGCGGTAGCTCGCACGGTCTCTACCGCTGCATCCGCTAGGTAAGCCACTGCGCTACCTATCACCTGTAGTGAGTCTAGAACTTCCTTGGACTTGGAAACACGGGAAACATGGTCCATCAATTTGGAGAT